>OY987245.1:23780920-24518756 GCA_963920765.1 Ulota crispa
GCGTTACAATTAACGAGGTTTAACGCAGCTAGGTTTTCTAGAATAGCTCAGGAACGCTTTTCTACTAGTACTTGCTTTGCTCTTCAAGGAACCCCCTTGTGAATGCAGTCGCATGCACAGCAGACCTAATGTTAGTCTTCGCCGAAGCAAAAAATAGAAGGTCGAAAAAAGAATAGGGAAAGATATTGACCAGCCAGTTTCAACTTCTCGAAGGCCTCTTGTGCAGCGACTTCTGACTTCTTCCGATCTGCAGCTGCCTGGTCCAATTGTTGCTCAAGTTCAAACACCTGACATTACACGACAACTCACATGAGCTAGTAAGCTCAGGACTCAATTCAACTAAATCTCCACGTGTGGGGATTGCAGCTGATACAGAAGACGAAGAGGACAATATACGAGTTCAGGGAGATCGATTTCAAATCTCTTGATGGTCAAAACTATAGCAATTGCTGCTCACGAGGAAGCAAAGGGACTACAAGGAAGGTGCAGAAAGTAGCCTCATGCATTTATTCGAACAAACTTCATTCATGATGCGGCTATTTAACATGTGGCTAAATTGTACATGCTCAAATAACTTTGAACAACTTACCCTCGTGGCAAGTTGCTGAGCTCGCAGTTTTGCAGCCTTAGAAGCAGAACGCTCAGATAAAAGCCTAGCTCGTAAGAACTCGATTGTCATCGTCATGACGTCGTCCCCTGCTGAAGATGGCTTTCTACATATATCGCATGGACGAGCACCGACACATTCAGTACTATAAGGGAAAGAGTGCTGCTCAGGTGGCGCCACTCCCTGAAATGTACACTTTCAATACGTTCTCTCCATAGAATATACACTAGGTGTCTCCAGGGCAGCACTCCACTCGACTTCGGATAAGACGAACAGCACTGTCAATGCATAAGCTCGATTTGGCTGACAAAATGTACGAACATGAAAGACCTTCGCTCTAAACAAGAAGATTACGGTAAGTGTTCCACTGCTAATTTAGACTTGGTTGTCAACTAAGGATATTGCCACGTTGAAACACTATCGTGCAGCTTCGAAAATCAAGATACTATATATCCAATCAAACATGAAAAATAGACTGTGCATTTTCTGCAAGTAACTATGAAACTCCTTTATAATCAATAATTTGAGAGCTAAGAACGCAATGCCACGGTGCTCCTGTAGTACCTGTCAAGCCCTCCGGTGGGCTCAAGATTGGTAATTTCATCCACATTGCCTGCCAGCGCTTTAGGAGGAAGCTCATCGACCGACTCGATCCGATCATGAGCAGCCGCTCCAGGCATTTGTTGTTGTCCCTCCGCTGCTCGGTCCTCCTCTCCATTGCTCGTAGTTAGTTTGCCTCGAGGATCCTCCTCGCCACAAGGCATGCCCAACCTTGATCGCTCCATCGCTTTTTCTTCCTCTTCTTGTTCACGGACATTCGATTTCCACCTTAGCGGAGTGAGAGGTATTACAGGTGGGATGTTTCTAGATGTCATAGAAAGGCTGCCAGCTCCCGATTCCCTCTCGATCTCCTCAGAAGGCCTTGACCTCCTGAAAGATCCACAAATTACAATTGATTGCAAAACCTAAAACATGACTGAAACGCACACGGGTGGAAACCCTGGTACAACATTTGAATCATCCAGAGCTCTTTTCAGGGAGCTACCATGTCTGACAAAACGTCAAGAGGCATAGAGCTGATTGCCTTCTAGATGGACACTGATGAAGCCGAAAACGGAAGGTACTAATTCCCGTACCTCATAGAAAGCTGTCTCAAGGGGGCAAAGCCTGGCCCACTCTCGAGAACCCCTTCCTTGGACACAGAGACACTGGAAGAATTCCCATCCGCAGCAGCGTTGACAAGATCATTCTGGAAAGACACGCCACTCGAACTCCGCGAGATCCAGCTCTTGACTGTTAAGAGTTTCCTGTCTTCAGAAGGCTCTTCACTTCTCATCAATCCAGTGGCTCGCCGATAGGCAAATGAAGAACCTAAAATCCTAAACCACCTTCTTTCCCAATGCTTCTCAGCAAGTTACCTCAAATTACGTAATCAAGCACGAAGAGTGGTGGCTCGTATCTTGAGTAGTTAAGCGCAAAACCGAATATGCAATGTGGATCGTGCCCTCGGGGTCACACGATATGCGAACTTCAACGCTTGCGATTGATCGCTTACTTCTCTGAAAGAAGTCCAAGCTGTCCGCAGAAAACAACAACAGCCGTCAGGTCGTACGAACATAAGTTTAACTTTCGCAAATCTCTTTAACGATCCGCTAATCAACAGCCGCAACCATACCACACGGTCAGAGATCGTAACAAACCGCCAATCGTACCAAACGCAAATAATTCACGTTTCATTCTCACTAATAGTAACCACGTTTACGAAGAACACCAGACTCTACATTGCATTTTCGGGCCGATCACAGAATTCGAAATCAAACGATCTGAACCGTCGCCCGTAAACATGATCATTTCACAACCAAATAACAGAGCTAAACAACACTTACTCTGCTGGCTAAGAATGCGCTCTAACCTTCAATCCCAGGCAAAAAAGACCAAAATAGAAAACGCAACTAACTTGCATTCCGCTGCAATTCAGCTTAGTAGCCGCCTTCATCAACAACACCAGCATCTACATTGCACACTCCCGAGCAGATCACCGAATTACAAAAAACAGAGCCGCGATCCGTCACTCTTGAAAAAGATTATTCTCTTCGTAAGCTAAAATCAATTCGCTCTAACACTCAATCCCTAGCCAATCAAATCCGCCGACACAATTAAGAAAACAAAGAAATCAAACAATCGAACGAAACTTAGTTGTTCAGTCCATAGAAGCCTAACAACCACTCCCCTCCCCTTACATGCAAGAACCGTAACGTAAGCAATACGCTGCCAAATCCCCGCACAACCGCAACTAACACCGCCACTCACTCGTCACCGATCACACACGTAATCCGTCACGGGCTAACCAAACCACATCATGACACACTCACTCACTCACACGTTCGGTTTTCTATCACTCACTCACCATTTGAGTCTCCTAAAGTCTCCTAAAGTCTCTTGAAGTCCAAACGTGTTTCCAGAGTCTTCCACACAGCCACTAGAACTGCAACATCGACGAGAACACTGCGCCGAGAAAGAGAAATGTAGGAAGCACGAGAAAGGAGAGCAGATGACAAGAGTCACAAGACTAAGTGAGCGAGAGTGCGAGAGAACGAGAGAGTGAGTGAATGAGAAATGTTGAAAGGAAGAAAAAAAAGGAAGCAATTGAAGAGGAAGTAGGCGAGTTAACTTACCGGGCGAGAACGAGATCCGGTGCGGGGAGTGCGGTCGGCATGGCCGCCGGAACAGTGTGCTGGTGCCATGGCCAGCAATAGCAATGGCGATGGCGATGGCAGGCTAGTCGCGTCGAGCGCAGGCATGCACCGATGAAGGAGCGTTTCGCTTGGTAATTGGCCTGTGGATGAGCGCGCTCTCTGCAGCGGGCGGGCTGGCCGACTGGCTCGGTCGGTCGGTAGGTCTGTCAGTCGGTCAGTCGATCGTCGTTTCCCTCGGCCGTAGCTTATCCGGCCGACTCTGCGTCGGGTTTGCCTCGGTACTTTTCGTAACTTTACCATTTGCGTCAAAAAGAGGCCACGGTGAATTGACCCCTCGTTGCCGGCTGCGGTTTAGATGACATGCCGTTTTGTGGGATCAGGTTAGAAAATATCAGCTTTTTCACTCGTCAGAAAATGTAAGAGCTTAGATATTTATTATTAGGAGATTGGATTTGGAAATTTCAAATTCATATTTGGGTGTAAATATCTTGGTTTAGTGTAGAATTTTGAAGGAGGATACTATCAAATGATGTCATAACCCCTAAAGGATCAAAGTCCCCTCGGGGGACAAATGGGATTTTGGGCATGTACCTATAGTTAAACTACTTTTCGTGATTTTCTGAAACTTTTATTGAAAGTGAGGAATTCAAAGATCTACGTGGGAATGTAATTTTTTCTTCAATCTGACATTTATTGAAGAAGTTATGCATGAAAAGCTGAAAAATGCTACTCCTTGGGCAGCTTCTTTAAAATTTTCATTTTTTCAAATAAAAATCTGAAATAGGTTCTTTAAACTTATATAAACGTGGGGAGCTTTGAATCATTCAATTCTGATAAATGATATGAAAGTTATGAGAAGTTTTAGTTTGCGGGTAGGTGTGGTTTTGCTCTAAAAAAATAACTTATAAACTTCATTTTTTAATGCAAATTTAACATTTTTGCAAAAAAACTATTGGAATGGGTGAAGATTGCTTGCTAGAACAATCTCACCATTGGGATTATTGTGATTTAATTCCATTGCAAGGTTATTAACAATGTAAGATTTAGTTCAATCTCAAACCTTCTTCTATTTAATGTTTTTTTTAAGAATGAAAAGTAAGTATTTTTTGTTTTGGTTTTTTTCCAAAGATTCTCAACTCGATTTCCCACCATAAAAAAATAAACCTCAAAACTCCATGGAGCAAAAATTTTAAGTTAAAAAAGTTCAAAGTCAAATAATCTAGTCGTGCAAGGTGCAAAAAAGCTTGTTTTTTACACTTTAAACGCAAATATTTTGCAATATGTGCAGTTAAAGTTTTTAAGTTTTGAATAGCACATTCTTATACAAGTCTAGTACAAGATCCTATGGTTAAATATGCAAAAAGACCAATCTTCAAACTTTTTTACTCTTTGCCATAGAAGTGGCAGTTTTGAGTGTCTTTTGACAAAATGAGGGCCATGGTCCTTTAAGGTGATGCCATAAGAGGGGGGAATGCTATATTGCGAGTGGGGATTTGTGAGCTGTGAGCCTATATTTTTTTGCCAAAATACTCAATTTCAATTGTAACCGTGTACATATGGCCTTATAATTGTGCATTTTAAACTTTATCTCTTGAAAAACTTGCTTTCCTTTAAATATTTTCACTAATTTTGAGCTCAAAATTGATTCATGCTCACCAAATCTTGCCTCACCACTCACAAACTCACCATTTTACACTCACAAAATAGTATCTTCCCCATAAGAGGGGGTAGATTATTACTTTTATCTTAGTGAGGAAAGACTTTGAGATTTTAGCACCTTGTCCCACAAACATGTCATCTAACATCAACCCTCATTAGGGTAGTGCACATGCTGCGAGCCCGCCCTGCCATCATCCGCCATACATCCGCCATGACACGTGGTGACATGGGAGTGGGAGGTCCTTTTCACTCCCTAGCGGAGTGGAGTGGCGAGTTGGAGGTTGCGAAATACGCCAAGGTCAATTCCACTGCTGCGCCACGCTATGCCAAGCAGTGCTAGATGAGTTTCATCGGCGCCCGCCAACACTTGCCACAAAAACAGAGCATGTACGTGGCCCTTTGCCTCCCCCCCTCTCCCACACTTGAATGAATGGGGTCATGAGCTTGGTCAGTTGCTTAATGGGTTTTTGGGGTCGGGTAGAGAAACAAAAGAAATTACATTTCAAAAATTGTGAGAGTTTGGAAATTTACCACCAAAATGTTAAATTTGAGATTTTTATATTCACTTTTGGATTTGGAGACCACAATTTAGCCTTTAAGCACAGATAGGAGGATACAATTACACAACATCAAAATGGGGGGCATACTATAAATTTTATCTTTGCTTTATCTTTGCTTGCAAAAATGCAAAAAAATTCCACCATGTCCCAAAAATATGAGTGTGCAATAAATAGAATCTTAAAACCCCATTCATCCAAGCGGGGGCCATGAAGGGGTCAATTTACCATGGCTATCAAAATCACAATCTATTTGGTAACTTTTCATGTCAAAATATGCAAGGGTTCTAAAGCTTAGGACATTTCTTTGCTAAGTTTTCTCTCCTAAGTCCCTTATGTTAAATTCAAGATGCGTTTTTTTGTATTCTTCTTGTTTTCTTAAGCAAGAAAGTTCATGTTTGCACTTTTTTGCATCTTCTTAAGTGCACAAAATTTTTGATTGTTTTGAAATCACAAGAAACAAGCATCAAAGTCATTGTGCACTACAAGAAATTGTGTCCTAATTGACATGTCTGAATTGACTATACGTGTCCAAAATAACAAAAAAATTGTCAAATTAAACAATTTTTGTAAACTTGGCCATGTTGATTTGAACATATTTTTGTCATTTTGGACAATTTTTCTTGTAGTGGTGAGAAATCAAGTTTTGTTCTCTTACGAAAGGAGAACCTGAATTTAGTTGGGAAAGATGTTGAGCTTTGAACATTCCTGTTAGCAGCATGCCCGTGTACGGTTGAGGAATGATGACTTTATAAGTCTTGTGAACTTCTTTCATTGATTTCCTTGCAAACTTGAACACAAAATGGATAAAAAATAAACAGTAAACAAGACAAGGAACAAAAATGGTCTCACGAATGGTCAAATATTTCTTGTTCATGCAAAATGCAACGATTTCAATCCAGTGTTTTGTGACACATTCTAAACGGCACATCCACATCATTAGGCTAAGTTCAAATCATATTAGTTGATTTTAATATGATAGTCAAATCATATTAGTTGATTTTAATATGATAGGGTTGTTGTTAAAAAAAATCATTATTGTCTTTAGTATTGTGTTAAAGTACTCTAGGAATTTTTTGTTCTTAGAGCTTATTTTGACACTCAATATGACTTGTTTGTCGATTTGTTGGTTTATTGATTTACTTTATTGTTTAGATTAAAATCAGCACATGGAAACATCTCCTAATTTAAAATCTATTCTTCTTTTAGGATTCAATTTTTGCTAAAAAAATTTATTTTTGAAGTAGAAAGCCTACAACCACATTTCCAAATGTGGATTAGAATGAAAATCATAAATCCAAAAAGATGTTCTCTATAATAAAAGAAAACATGCAGTTAAATGTTTAAGGCTTTACGCATGTTTTGTATGTGTTATGAAGTATTCTATGATAGTTTAAAATTTGCACAATTTCTTTTTGAAGATTGTATGACTTACGAGAATGAATGGTTATATTTTTGGAAACCATAGATAAAAATACATTGCTATGTAGTTACGAAATAGAGCATATAGTGAAAGATTTATCAAATTAACCTCTAAAGTCATGAACATTCTTTTTTGGCAACATAGCAATTTTAGGCTACCAATGGGTTTTTCATTTTTTTCTTTGAAATTTTCACACATGATGTGTTTAAGGAGTAGCTTTAAGGCTCAACAACTTTTGTAACTTTTGACTTCATGGTTCAAAATTTATCGCATGATATGCAGTTTTCTTTGCTCAAAAGAAGTCTAGGCAGCTTAGAAAACTTTTTTAAAAATTATCTTTTTTGAATTTTGTTTATTGAAAATAGTTTTTTAGATTTATATATATACATGGGAAGCTTTGAGTCATTCAATTTTGATCAATGAGATGAAAATTATGAAGAGATTTTATTTACGGGCAGTTTTGGATTCTTTACTCTAAAATAAACTTTGAAGTCCATCAATATACTCAATTTTCAATATTTTAGAAAAATAATAATTTAAAGACAAAGATTGTTTATTACAACATTACAACCATTGGGATTGAAGTTTTTCATTTCCATAATTAATTCCTTAAAAAATTTAGTGGTTTGAATCATTCTCTACTTCTTTTTACTTACTATTTTTTTTCCCATGTGTTGTACAATTCCAAATGATTTGAAACTTTTCAAGTGTGTACCCAAATTGCTTTGAAGATCAAATCCAAAAATTATAAGCTTTTGGGAAACTTTTCATACAAATATGACATTGTGAAGTGCAACTACCTAGATTTTTGTAAAGACAAAAAATGGCTTTTTGTGAATTCAAACTCAAATATCTCACAATCTACACAAGAAAAACTTCTGATTTTTTTGGTTTTTTATTATATTAGTTTAGTACAAGATCTTACAACTACATGTGCCAAAAAATGTTTTTTTCTAAAATTTGGTACTTGTACTAGAAATGACAGTTTTGGAGCAGTTTTGGTGAAATTTGAGCTTAGTACTTTAGGAGTTAACTACATGGTGATAGAATCTATTTTTTAGAAGATTAAGCTATTCCATTATAATCATATTTACCAATAGTAACAACATGTTTATGTTACGCAAGAAAAAAACTTATTTTTTTCTCTCAAACTTGGAGAAAGAAGTAAAATCCCGTCTATAATTGACATAAGAAGTCTCTCTTGTATACACCTAACTAATTCACATGATTGCAAAATGCTAGTGTGTTACTTTAAATTTATTGATTTGTTGAATTTTCTTATTCTAACTTTATATTAGGAAGCCTTTGCCTTGTTGGATGATATGGTACCATGTTAATGTTCAAGAAGGAAGATTTAATATTCAATTGACAAAAAAAGTTTATTTTGAAATTCATACAATTTGGCATTTAAAAAAATTAAAAATTATTTTTAAATAATTTTAATGTGTTGGCTTTGTACGATGTTTTATTTTATTTGGAGGCTACCTTTAATCGAGGTATTGTGGAGAACATAGAGCAAGTTTTCCAAATTCAGGAGAAAGTGCAAAACAAATTCAACCCTGCAAAACCTTATATAGTTTTATTATGTCAAATCTTGTAAATACTGGTACGCATTATTAACATAGATTTTGAGAAAAGATTTGTATTACTTATTTCTTAATAGTTGCAAATGTTATGTTTCAAAGCACATTTATAAAGTTAGACACGATATATATTGGGATTGTCAATGTTTACAAATGGAACTACTTAACTACTGCAACTAATTTGTAACTATAATGTCCAAACATGATTTCTTTGTTTTTTTTGGTACAATTAACTTGTATGGAGTGTCTCTTCAGGCAAAAATTTGAATTACAAAAGACATGTTGTTGCAATTAGTTCATCATTCAAAAAATGAATTTGGATTGACCATACATGTTGTACAAACTTGCAAAGGCATGGCAAAGCTTGAAACAACATATCATTGCATGTTTGGCCTAAGCTTTGGACTTTTTTTTAGAAATATTTCATATTGCTAAGATGACTAGGCATTTAGAGGAGTTTCTAAAAACAACAAAGTTTATGTTATCAAAAACTGAGGCATTTCGAAACAACATTTGAGCTCCATGGTTTTAAAAACAACCACAAGCACTTGCTATGAAAAGAGCATAATATAGGTCATTTTTCTTGTGTCTAGAGGTTATGACACCAAAAGTTGATGGCATAAGAACAAATCTAACAACAACACATTTAGAAATGTTCTAAGGCTAAAAATTATTGCCCCTCAAGGTTTGAGAGGAACTTGCACACCAAAATCTTTTATTCAAAAGACCTTCCACACCATGATTTGCTATGTCAAGATTTTCAAGAATGAACAATTCCTCAATACATGATTGAAAAAATCCTACGCACACAATCTTCATATGTACAAATCTAGAACCCTTATATACTCAAGTATAAGCATCCAACAATGTTAGAACAAAAAGGCATTAATGACTAATGAGAATTCCAAATTAGAGTTGCATGGGCAAAGTCTATTGTGCCACGTCTCTTTTCCATTACAAAACTTCTTTCTAGAGTAGCTAGAGCAACCATGCATGCTTGATACTTAGAACCACAAAAATATGGCATAGCCTAGCGCATCATTGTGCACGTGCTCAAATTCTAAATCATGAACTTGAAACAACCCCTCCCTGTATAAAGGGGTCGGGTCATGCATGTCCAATCATTTCCTCCATGACAACCTTAGTTTGTGAAAACAACGTGGATTGTAGCAAATTGTCTAAGAGTATCAAATTAAGTGACAATAGAGCAATTGGCAGGTCATCCTTTGTTAGTATGCTTCAATATATAATTGAAAAATATCTAACTTGATTATGTTTAATTAGAACATTTCATTTACTACCAAATTTATTTATTTTTATTTTTGAATCATGTGTTTTTGATATTAATGGAAATTCTATAAGAAACGATGTATACATTTTTCCTTAATGTAGTTCTAGAAGGTGACAATGGGTATTGCTAGTTTATATCACAAATGGGTTTATGAAAAGTAAATTTTCCTTAAAAAAAACTAAGTAACATGATTTTGTGAGTATTTTAGAAAAAAGTAAACAAACTTCTAATTTAAATGAATGGCATATTTGTAAACTTTGATGCATCAACCTCTCTTATCAAAAAATTTAAAAGAAAATAAGTTTTTAAAGTTGCTTAAGAGAATTTGTTTTCTTAGAAATAGGAATCATACATAGTGGGTTTGGAGCTGCTCCAAGAGAGCATAAGAACTATGTTTTTTTTTACAAAGGTCAATCTAATCCTATGATAATCTAATTAGTTTACAAATTTGTATAATGAAGCAATCTTTAAAATTCAATGTTTAACAACTTTGAACAAGTTTATGGCTGATTTTTGTCAAATTGAAATAATTACATATATAATACAATTTGCTTTTAAATTACAACTAGGAATACAATGTTTCTATAGCTTGATGCCTTGTGATACTTAATAAGATATGCAAAGGAATATTTAAAGTACAAAACTTCCTTCATCTTATGTTGGCATGTGTGAGAAACTTTCTCTTGGAAGGCACTGTGCAATTTTTTTTTCCATATTTGCATTTCTACATGGATATTAGACTCAATACATACGTTGATTAATCCTTAAATGACAAACTTGTCACAATAGCTGCCCAAAAAAATGGTGTGGCTAGCGTAGCAAAGTGCTCACAAAGTGTAATATTACTCTCAAAAGTTGCATATGACAACAAACGATGCTATTTTGTGAGCCTATAATGGTGAGCCACGATTTTTGTAAGTAGGAGCTAATTTTGAGCTCAAAATTAATGGAATAACTAAAAAACAACAAAGTCTTCAAGAGATAAAAATTTAAAATGCACAATCATAGGGCTTTGTGTAGATGGTTTATAGGTGAAGTTTATTACTTTAACAAAAATTTAGGCTCACTACTCATGGATCCTCTTTCACAAAATAGCATTCCCCATATGATAACATGCAACATTGTCCTCATGAAAATTGCAAAAAAGACAATATGGAGTTCAACACTATTTTTGTAAATCTCCTCACAGTTTGGGATACTAAAAAATATGAGTCATCCAATGAAATTAAATTTTGCCTTCTATGATGGACCATTGATCCATAATCTTTTTTTAATATAAAATGGATGAAAAACAAATTCCTTATATCCAGCTAATTGTCTATTTGTCATCCATTGTACAAAAAATGTTTGAATTGTCATTTGAGGGTAAACCTTTAAAGGACTGTTGTCCCTTTGGGGGACAGGTGGGAGTTTAGGCATGTACTTTTGGATAAGCTACTTTGTGTGATTTTTTGAAACTTTTATTGAAGGTGGGGAATTCAAAGATTTACGTGGGCATCTAATGTTTTCCTCATTCCGACAATTATTGAAGAAGTTATGCATAAAAATTTGAAGTTATGCATTAAAATCTGAAAAGCAAGGAAGGATTGCCCGTCCGAGCAGCCCAAAAACTTCTTCAAAAATTAAATTTTTTTAAAATTAAAATTTGAAATTGGTTCTTTAGATTTTTTTATAGGTGAGAAGCTTTGAATCATTCAATTTCAATCAATGACATGAAAGTTATAAGGAGTTTTTGTTTGCGGGCAATTATGGAATCTCTACTCTAAAATAAACTTTGAAGTCCTTTATTTTACTCAATTTTTATTATTTTGGAAAAAATACAAACAAAAAGATGTAGATTGTTTATCACAACATTATGACCGTTGGGATTTGCATTTTTCATTTTAATAATTAAATTCTTAACAATTTAGTGATTTGACTCATCCTCTACTTCTTTTTACTTACTGATTTTTCCTATGTGTTGTGTAGTTCCACTTGATTTGAAAATTCTCCCACACATAGCTAACTTAATCTCCTACATGGGAAAATTAAAGCGCAAAGTTGCGTAGAGCAATTACTTTCATGTAAGAATGGTCAAAGGCTTTTGTAATTTTGCGGCAACATGAAAAAAAACTTTTCTTTTCACTTTAGATGTAAATATCTCACTCATGTCCATCTGAAATGACCTGATTTTTTTTCCACAAGTACCTAATCCAATCTAAGGCAAGATCCTACGGTTGAATTTCCCAAATTTTCAAAAAAAAAAAACCTTCTTACTAACCCCCAAAAGTGACAATTTTGAGTGATTTTCACTGAAAAAATGGCTCAGTCCTTTAGAGGTTAAATACTTTTTTAGGTACCTTCAACATTAAGGACAATGATTTTGGACTGAAGCTAATGGAGATCCTTCAGTAATTAAGAATCGAAGCTCAGTTTTGTGTTATTAAATTATAAAATAATATACAATCATAAAGCCTGGCTCCCCCACTATATGCACTGAGCAAAGCATTGACTGTCTACCCTATTATTGACTGGGGTCCAACAGAATAAATATGAGCTCCTGCAGTCCTGGTTAGGGAATGAATTATTTCCCCGCAAAACGAGGGAAACTGATAAGACAAAGTCGCAATTCTCTGCAACACCTCTGCCTCTTGGATGATTATCATCCCTTGTTCGTCACCCCTGGAATATTCATCCAGAACGAAGAGCCGCCCAGTAAAAACGGATAGTAACCAAGTTCTGACGTCATAGACACGTCACAACCTTGAAGGCTCGTTCGCGGGAATCTGGCTACGGAATCACACGTACCACAATCCCGCTCAGAATCGTCCTTTAATTCAAATGGTACTGGAAGAACACAGAGTAATTCCGCTCAGAATGGTCATCTTCTCGATAAGCGAGCACGGGTTCGTAGGTACTGTAAGGTAGGCGCACCCACAAGCGTGGAAATAAGGGTTTTGGAGTAGGTAAAACAATTGACTAACTTTGAAATAAAATAAATACTGTAAGCTAAGAAATGGAAACCAAAAATATTGACATCAATTTTAAGGTTTCAACTGCAAGCATTGTCCACAAAGACTTTTCAAAGTTCAAAATCATTGAAATTGTAAGAAACATGTGTAAGAGATGCTAAAAACAAGGCTTGTTGGTTCTTAAATAGTGAGATGGGTACTCAAAATCTCATGCTAGTCACTCACAACCATCATTTCATCACCCATAGCCATCACTCAGTCACCCACAGCCATTTGTTTTTCTATTGATTAGCCCTGCCACTGTCAGATGGCGGGCATGGGGACGCAACGCTTGTGGATGTTGCTACCTTAACCCTAGACCGTCCAAGGGGACGGAATGTGGCCGTGGTGCATTTTAATTTGAATTTTTTTTACTAGTGGTTATTTTTTTAAATTATTCTTATTGAGGTCTTGTTTTAATATCAAAAATTTGATTTTGAAAATGAATTAAAGTGGTTTGTCTATTCAAGATTTTGTGCAAGGGTGTCCATTGCAAATCTTCACTTTCTAGTGTTGAGAGCTCTTGGAGATGAGCCTCAAGTACACTAGAACTTGGAGAAATAATCACATTAGAAATTTAATTTAGAAAGTTGTAGAGTAGAATTTATGAAGCCGTAAATTGATTAGGGTTACACATGTTGTACTTTACATACTTATACTTTTTCTGACATCCTCAATTTTACATTTAAGATGTGAAAAGAGGATTGAAAGACTTCAAACCACTTTCATAGTTTTAACATCCTCTTCATCAAATGTTATAATTTTTCAATACATAAGTGATATTGTTGTGTTTTCTTTTCCTACGTGATCTTTAATATATCTAGTTTAAATTTGTACAGCTACAATTTGTAAAAAAATAATGTAACTTATCAAAATGTTGCCATTATGTTCATCCAAAAGCACATTCTGAGATACTGGAGAACGTCCGTGGGCGGTCTATGGTTAAGGGTTAAAGTAAAAGCTCAGGAGGAATGGGAACAGTGTCGGAGTCACGAAATCGTGGAATGTGGTGAACAGAGGAGCCAAGGACGGGCTACAGTACTGCCAAAGAGATTGCTCGACTTGCTTAGATCACGGAATCATATCCAGAGGTGAAGAATCCTGATTTTCTTACATTCTTGTTTTGTTGCAAGGACACAACGTGGTGGTTGTCTTTTTGGATTCAGCGGATCAATTGTGGAGGCTGTCAGCTTGAAGATGTAAATATGGAACGATGTAAGTTACAGTAATTCTTGTCGTTTTGTGATCCCTCGCTGGTAGTTCTCTCTGATTCTATGGCGCTGGAACTATATATGCATCTGGAGCGTAATTTTCTCGTTCTCTGATTACTAATCCGTCATCAATTTGAACGCTCTTTTAGTTTTTTTCAATCTTTGTATTGTAATTTCAGAAACAGTATCGGAAATAGCTGAATCATCCTGCGTTTCTTGTTTTGTTGCCAGGACACAACGTGGAGGTTGTCTTTTTTGGATTCAGCGGATCAGCTGTGGAGGCTGTCAGCTTGAGAATTAAATATGGAACGATGTAAGTTACAGTAATTCTGTCGTTTTCTGATCCCTCGCTGATACAGTAGTTCTCTCTGATTCTACGGCGCTGGAATTATGCATCTGGAGCGTAATTTTTCTCGTTCTCTGATTACTAATCCATCAACAATTTGAACGTTCTTTTAACACTTTTCAACCTTTGTATTGTAATCACAGTTTAAGAAAACAGCCTCCAGAAACAGTATTGGAAAAAGCTCAGTGTAAGGTTTTAAGA
This sequence comes from Ulota crispa, assembly GCA_963920765.1. Lineage (NCBI taxonomy): Eukaryota > Viridiplantae > Streptophyta > Bryopsida > Orthotrichales > Orthotrichaceae > Ulota > Ulota crispa. The sequence continues at coordinate 23,795,485 of OY987245.1, forward strand.
ATCGAGATCTAAAAAGTGCAAGAACGGGATTAATCGGCATTTAAAGTAATTAAGTTCATTTTACTCTTGCTCACCAAGAATCGAACGAGCATTTTATACGTACAGTACTCCATCGCGAGAGATTCACAGTGAATCAATGGCGACGGATCACCGAACAACCTTAGTGATGCTAGACGTCAGTGTGCTTGATTTGGCTTCGGACTTTGAAGACATCTCGACTGTGATGGCTCCGAAATAGCTTATGTGAGGGAAATTTTAGTTGATTTTAACGGAAACAAAGTGGAGCTTTGTTTCCTTGCGAAAATGTGGAGTCAGAAATATTCACTGCATTGTGGCGTGTTTGGTGCAGCAGGAATGGAGAGGATAACATGTGTCTGCTGGCTTCAAGTGCTAGTACATGCAGTTCTCTTTGCTGCGATGACACGGATGTTGCCAGCAGCTGGTTCCGTTGATTGTTCAATGTAATTTGATGCACGGACATATCGACCTCGGCATTATCTTCTTCCAACGGTAAGAGTTGTCCCGTGAGCTCGGTGGCGCGTTGTAACTAACTCGAATTAGATTGAAATTTGGAGGACTTGAATGCATGTGAAGCGCTTTGAGCTGTCCAATGTCGTCCCTACCTTCTGGCTCAAACTGCAACTCAGGCTGAAGCCTCAGTACTTCTTGATGGCTTTCACAGCACATGGAATTAGGTCAGCATTGGGTTACCCTCTATGTAAACATTGCTAGCCGGTCTCCAAGTCCCTAATCCTGCATGAACTTAAACATGTGTGGAAATGATCAACGTAATACGTTAACATGCTTGTGTTGTGTAGTTTTTTATGCAATACGTTCTGCCAAATTGTGTCCAATTCGCTGGGATTAAATCAAGGAATGTATTGAGGTCATTCTTCCGATTATCCTTCAACCTTCGAAGGCGCATGATAGATTTAACCATCAGATTTCTAATTTGCCATCTGCCTGCTTGATATGGCAATTATGGAAAATCAGGGAGCGTCATCGTTGTCTGTCTGACCGTCGGCGTGTGCAAGTTCAGCTACGGTGGGGAACGTATTCTTTCTCAGTAGTTCTAACATACTGGAGAATGACAACTTAGGATGACTTGAAGCACATCGGTACAACGTAAGAGGTTTGATGAGTCTTTAGAATATTGCGTCCAGTATTAATCTTTGAAAAGGCCCTTTGGATTATGCTTCTCCCAGAACACACCTATGCCATGAGACTCTTGCGTTATGTCAACGGTGATTTGCAGACGGAATTAATCACGGCTTAAAATGGCGAGAGATGAGAGGATCGCAGGAGGCCAAACTGAGAGTGAAGGTGGCGGTTCGTGTCCCTGTCGGATGTGAAACGTCGGTGGAGACTGCTTCATTGTGCGATGATGCCATGTACCTGCTGACAATGTAACCGTCTTCAGAAGAGACTTTCCTTCCCAATCCTTTTACTCGTGAAAAATTCCAGAAGGAAGAATTTTGGATTGGGTATCCTCTCTAATATATTTGCAACTTACTGTTGGTGGACGCGTATTTCCCATGCTACTCGATTCAGCATGCTGAGTTCCTGAAGATGGATTTCAGTTGTTTTTTATCAGCACAACCATGTCGGAGTTCGTCATCTGAATCTAAATTTCATTTCGAAAGTCTGAGAAACACCCTCTAGAATCAAGGAATCAGGAGATTGGAGTGGCTCGAGGCAGATAATTGCGGTTGCTATCACGGGTCCTCATCGATACTGAGTCGCAGCGCGGAAAATCTGGTGACGGTACATACGTAAAATCCTCTCCAGATGATTGTATTCAAGTGCCTGGGATTATTGGACTTACATTGTCATGGCGTGTTGGAAGAACTGTGGTGTCACTCGTCATTCTGAATATGGCGTGTTTCGTTGAAACGAACATGCAAGATGAATGGGCGAAGTATTCCCACTTATGTATGCAAGGTGTCCCTGATACTGGTATAATTGACCAGGTCATCCTGACTGAAATGTATGGACCTTCGAGAATATAAGGCGGGGGCATTTTTGTTGCCAGGAGTGTCCATCAGAATTGCATGATCCAGAAGATCATGAGCTCCGCCAACCTGAACTCACTTGAAATATTCCAAGGATGTTCGAGCATGATGAAATCGGAAGACTCAACAAGCTGGCGTGTAGATCTCCATCCTCTGGCAACTGCAAAGCATAAAGCCTGCTAGTACAGATGTATCACAACAGCGTGTGTTGCAACTCGGTTCGGCCTGTTCAGCATTTCAGAATTCTAAGCTTCGGGGACTGCCAGAGCCCCGGCCAGAGCAGGTGTCCATTGCAAGGGAACAAATGCGACTCTAGGAGCCCGTATGGGGGTCTTCTTGGGCTTTCCTTTGATCCTACAGACACACACGCATTGCTCTGTGCTATGAACGAGCTCCCATCCACTAAAGAACCACGGTGCCCACCAATGCAAGCAAGCTGCTCAGAGTCACCTCGTCAATCTGCCTCCTGTTCTTCGTCCTCCAAATCCTGTGACTCCTCTGATTCCCAGACCACTCCTTCCACTCCTGCGCCAATTCCTTGTCCCTGCCGTCAAGTCCAATCCTCAGAGTCTGTGCAGGCTTGCAATTGTTCTTCTTACTCCACCACTTCACCTAGCCAGGAGAACAACTCCTCGCAGGGAATGAGCCAACGAGGTTCCAAAAGAGGATCTGGGGGAGTTTCAGTGGGTGCCGGGACTTCGGACAAGGTCTCGGAGAAAGGCGGAGAGAAAAAGGGGTTGACGTGGATTGACTGGGGATGGCCAGGGACTCATGATCCTTGTCCTTTCAACAAACGCCACAATGTGGATAACATCCTCATTCGTCCAGAACCGGTAGGTTTTGTGTTCCGCAAGAATGTGCAAGAAACGCCAACTCGGTTTCTAAATGCCAGAACTATCTTAATTCCTTGCATTTTTCACTAGCGCATTCGGGTTAATCATGTAAAGAGTCTTGGAACAAGATTCTTACCACTGTTGAGTGGTTCTCGGAGGTGATAGTTCATTTTCTGTAAATCTCAAAGGTATTATCTGCCTTCCTGCGATACCCACACTAACCTCTCGAATTTTCTGCTGCTGAGGCTCTTCTGCTTCTTTGGAATTCTGAGAAGTTCAGAAAACTAGTTCCAAGTCGATCACCCCATGTCCTACTTTGCTGTCTGTTTACCCCTTCTGTCATCTCTGTTCAAACATATCCGAATTTATGTTTTAAATTGCAGTGTAGAGATTGGGCGTATCATTGACGTGACCAAGGTAGCGTTTTTGTGGAGCATCTGTCGGTTTTCGAAGCTAATTCTCATAAGGTCCTCCTTGAGTGCAAAGCATAGTTAGTTTGCAATACATTGGCAGGACTTGAATTACTGCTTTTCCCTCGTAACAACGTATTTTTGTAATGAATCATGATCTGAGATCCCGAGTGCGATCGTTCTCCAAATTGATTGAAGAGTAGCAGGGTTTGGAACGACTCATAGTATTGGCCTTCGTACTTGAATGCAAGGAGAGAATCTTGACTTGGAATATGTACTGAGTATCTTTTTGGTTGTTTGCAGGTCTTATGCGAAAGCTTGTGCCCCTTCATTGGGAAGTTGGTGAGGTGCTGCAAGTTCCGTGCACGACAACTGAGAGAAGCTGTTTGTGTATGCCACTGACATAAACCCGGGTACATTACCATTTTCACTTGCCATGCTCTCCTTTTTTGTGCATTGCTTCAAAGCCATTCAACAAGGAATTGGAAATGAAGAAATCTACACTAGTTGAATGTTCGTCTCTGCACAATTGCTTAAAACTAGGAGACTATGCCTCGAAGATAAGAACCGTGTCTCGGATTTCCTCTGCACGTGAACAACTAAAATATATCCCTCCGCTATGTTTGTCATCTGCGCACAAGTGTCAGCGGGGTTTGATATCGTTAACTGCTACTGATGCTTAGCTGGCGCGGTCTTGGACGATAGCCTAAAACTGCTCTAAAATTGTTTGGTCAAATACAGCGTTGGCAGGAAGAAATCATGGCATCTACAGCTGTGGATGTGAAGGAGATCGCCGCCGCATATGTCTTTGTTGCAGATATGCCTGGTCTGAAGCACACGGACATCAAGGTATCTCATATGATATGGAACAAATAGTAGTCCATTAGCTAAGAGAATTGTATACGCCACATGGCACAGGAATCTTTACAGACACATGGTCACCCAGAGGCTTACCATGTTCGACGAAAACGAAAACTAGAATAAAAGCAAGAAAGCTCAAAAAGTCTTACTATTTCACGTAAGGGAAAATTTCATAGATACCCCTGAAGTTTGCAATATCTTCATAGATGCCCCTGCTTTTTCAGAAATATCACAAATACCCTCGGACCAAAAATTTTAGGCGTTTGTTTTGTTGTGCATGTCACTTCCCTTCTTCCTTTGTGCATGTGCATAACAAGAAAGAAGTAGTGAGTGCACAAGAGGAGAAGAAAGTGACATGCATAACAAAACAAATGCCTAAATTTTTTGGTCCAAGCGTATTTGTGATATTTCTGAAAAAGCAGGGTATCTATGAAAATACTGCAAACTTCAGGGGTATCCATGAAATTTTCCCTTCATTTAATCATGCTTTGTCATCCTACGTGGCACAAGAAATATAACATGATAACAAGGAAGCCAGTGCTGCTCGGAAGTTCATGAAATGGGAAAAACGAAGTTCAAATAATCATGTATATTATTCATGCCGTATTGATTAGAATGGTAGAAGTGGTTTGATTGCCTCTACTGTAGTATAGTAGTGCCCAGGGATATTCTGGAAAAACAAATTTAGGTACTCATTGTACCAGTGAAGGCAACAACTTGGTCCAAAGTAAAGTCTTAGTATAAATCATTTCACAAATGTATTCCCCCCTTATTGGTCCTCCGCTAGAAGGATTTAGTGTAAACCACTTTACGCATGTAACATTCTCTCTTTTATTGGTCCTTTGCTAAAAGGACTTAGTGTAAACCTCTTTACGCATGTACCCCTCTCCTTAGTTGATCTTTTGCTAAAAGGACTCAATATAAACCACTTTATACATGTACCCCTCTCTCATAACATCAAAGTATGACATATCACTAGAAGTTACACCACAACACTCTCTTCTAACCAATTAGATTGAGCCCCTTCACCAAACATTCACAACATGTCACTAGTAGTTGCATCACAACACTCTCTCATCCAATTAGAATGCATATGTATTCTTTTGCCAATATAAGAAGATAAGATAAGGTGTCTTGAAAGAACAAGGTGGCTATTGTGTGATGTTTTAGGTGCAAGTGGAGAATGACAATGTGCTAAAGATAAGTGGGGAACGGAAGCGTGAAGATGCGGTGCAAGATGGCGAGGTCAAGTACATGAGAGTGGAACGAAGTGCTGGCAAATTTATGCGGAAGTTCAATTTGCCGGCCAATGCTAATTTGGATGCAATCTTTGCAGCCTGCCAAGATGGGCTTCTCACCATCATTGTGCCCAAGACTCCACCGCCCGACATCTACCAACCCCGGACATTTGATGTCAATGTCACTTCGGTCAACCTAGGACAATAGCCAAGACTCAAGAGCAGAGTCTTTTTCTTTTGGGTTTTAGACCAATGGCTATGTGGCATTTTTTGAAAATGGTTTGTAGCTTGTAGGCTACATCCCTATTTTTTGTTGGTTTAACCCTTAAATGACTATAGGGCATAGTATATATGCTGTCATATAATCAACATTTGATATCAACAAGAAGTTTAGATTTGGGATCTCAAATAGCTCACTAGTACCGCATTGATTTGTGTTCCAACTTTTTTGTTGATCTCAAATATAGTAAAGTTGTGAATCCATTCCAAATACAAAGAAAAATGTTGTATTGTACTGGTTGGAGCACCACACTTAGTCGTTTAAGGGTTGAAGGTGGCCCCTGTGCATGAATTTTTGAAAATATCCAAATAATCATTGGCATTGCTTACATATTGCATGGAATTGGATTAGGCAATACCTCAAACAATTTGAAAATGATGGCATAGATTTTCAGTTTGATAAGAATTTTATAACAGCCTAGGCTGCAACACAATTTTCATTATTGCAATCTGACATTTTTTGAAAAAATTCTCCCATTTTTTGTAAAGGCTTGCAGTTTTTATTTTTAAAGACAATTGGGCCTGAAATTTTCCAAATAGAAAACCCTGCTCAGGAGTAAGCCCAAATCCAATGACAAAGCCTCACCTCAAACACGTATTGCTCACGCTGTCACGCATACATGAGACTCTGTATGCATAGAAGGATTCGTTATTCGTATGGACTGCAATCAAAAATCCTTTTATTATCACACTTTCTGAAATCATATTCCGATATATTCTACAAATATGTCCCGAGGTGTACACACAGTAAGGGTTTTTTTAGAAGCTTAGCTAATTTTCTTTTCTTTTCAACCCTTTTTTTTATTTTTATCTTCAACCCTTTTCACAAGAGAAAAATCTTGATTTTGCAATTCGTTTCTTGTTGTTTTCCTCTTTTTGCCAGAGATGACTTTTTGATTTTCTCACGAGAAACCCCAATTTTGCCTTTTATATATTCCTCCAAATTATGACTTGTAAAAATCATGTTTATCTCAAAGTTTGAAACCGCCTAATTGGACACATTGCACATGCCATATTTAATGGCATTTAACCTCTAAATGCCTACGGCACCAAATTTTGGTATTTGTAACACTCTGAAGTTCAATAAACCTAAGTAAGTTACTCTTTTTAGTAGTTTACATTTTGGATTTATTTTTTGTGAAATTTAACTTTAGGATCAACAAATTGATTTTGAAAATGATCAAAAATGAGTTTTTTATTCAAACTTTTGTGCAAGGGAATTCATTTGAAAAAATTGTAGAACAGATTTTGAAAAGCTATAAAGTGATTGGGGTTATGTATGTTATTTCCTTTAACCTTATGATTTTTTGATAGTCATTTTTTAAAATCCAACATGTGAAAAGCGGGTTCACAGGCTTCAAGTCAGTTTTATAGTTTTAACACCCTCATGATCAAACATTATAATCTTTCAATCCATTAGAACCTCATATTTAGTAAAACGGGAGATTGGGCACCTCCCAAAATAACCAAAGGAGACATAAAACTTTTCGATTTCAAATTAGTTTTGAAAACTTTATTGCTATTTAGGTCAACTCAACCTAAATTGCAGTAAAACCTTCTAAATTTTCAATAAAATCTAAAAGGTTTTATGTCAATTCAACTCAAATCGAGTTGAACTAACATAAAACCTTTCGTCAACTTTCCTTTACATTACCTCTCATTTCAATGGAAAACTCCCATTTTATTGAATATGAGGTTATAGTAATATTGTTGTGTTTTCTTTTCTTGTGTGACCTTTAACATATCTAGTTTGAATTTGTACATTTATAATTCAAAAGAACTTGATACAATTTATTAAAATGTTACCTTTTCGATTTGAAGCAAATTCCTAAAAGCCCAAAAAAGACCTCAGACATTTAGGGGTTAATTATTGGACCAAACCATGTGACATAAGAGCATCCCCACCTCCACTCCCCAATTCCCGATACCTTGGCTAGGGGAACATGGGCTAGAGACCACCCCTAGCATGCTAGTGGGTGAGTTTTTTTGAGTACTAGGTGAGTTTTTTTAGCATTTGGTGAGTTTTTTTAGCACTAGGTGAGTTCTTTTAGCACTAGGTGTTTTTTTAGCACTAAGTGAGTTATTTTTAGCACTAAGTGAATTTCTTTTAGCATTGGGTGAGTTTTTTTTAGCATTCAATGAGTTTTTATTAGCATAGGGTGCACCCAAATTTCATAAGATAGTTCGTGTGGATAGGAGGGGAGGGGGGAGGGGTTTAGAGCTCGGAATTGACTCTTGGAGGAGCTCTTTTGCAAAGCAAGCCACTACCAAAACACTTGTCGTGCAAGCTTTGGATGAGGTGGACAAGTGCTTAGAGTGTTGGATGTGGTGGGCATGCATTAGTTAGAGCTGGCTAATTTGGTCATATTAGTTTAATGACAAGATTCAACAAATGATATCTATTAAAAATTTGACAAAGATTCTAACCTTACAAGGGTCCCAACTAATTGGGCCCTCTCATTGTAACAAGCCCTGTGTAGCAGGGTTTTTTTGGTTTTGCACCGATAGCTTCTCAGTAAATTTTAATGGTGCAAGTATGGTCACACAAGATTATTTTTTAAGTGAAAAATTAGTCTGCAAGTGTTTACACTTTGAGCTTGTTGATTGTGACCAAATTTTCCTAAAATCAAAATTTGATATTGCAAGAATGACATATATGAAACTGTGGGCTACAAAATCCAAAAATTTATAACAAAAGAGATGTTCTCTAGAAGAAATTTAAGTACAGTTTGATTTTCAAATAATATGGCTCCACATGGCGTGAAGAGCACATTATTTTCTACCTAGAGTAGTAAAGTTCCTACTTGACTGGTTACAAACAACAACATATTCTTTTTTCTAATGTGTCAATATGCATTTAGATTTGGAACATTGAGTAACACCTAACACCATGACACTATTTTTTCTCCATTTTTTTTGTATAGGCTTGTAGTTTGATTTTGATTTTGATTTTTTTTAAAGCTTTCGGGCTTTTAAAAGCCTAAAATAACCTGCTGCGCACTTGCTCCGCATGGGGATTTGACTGCCCCACGGTGGGAGATTACGCAGTTGTTACTTTTTAGTGCAACTCATCCTAAACTACTAAACAACTTACACCCATTCCAATACACCACAGACAAATTCAACTAACAACATTCAACATAAAACTGTTCCACTACCGAAGTTGTTATTCCATTCCCAAATATACAACCAATCATCCAAATATTGTAAGTTTTCAAACATCTCCTCAAAAACATACACTATACTTTTCACATGGTTTTGCAGCAACTCAAACATATGCACCAACATAAATTCTTTATATATTGATGAGAATCATCTTTGTACATATCAGGCTACAACCCTGAGATCGAACAAACACGAACTAAACAGATCCTTCGCAAATGCCGCCCTCAGCTGTGATGCAACAAAGTCCAGGCCAGTCATGAGGACACTTTGTCGTCCATTTCATCAACCTCCGTGGCAGCAGAAGAGTTTGGAGCAGGTCGAACCCAGGTCCATGCTTGCCGATGTTGCTCAGCATTAAACGCACGAGGAGGAACAGAAGGCACAGCAGCAGCAGCAGCAGCAAAAGGTTCAATGAAAGAAGGATTCACATTCTCCGTCTCTGGGATAAACTCCTCCTTGCTTTGCTGCTGTGAAACCTCCTTATAATCCTGATGCTTCCAAACCTACTGCCGATTCCTCGTATGAAACAAATGGTCACTCCTCTTGAACAACTGTTGCTGATGTTGATGTTGATGAGGAGGAAGAGCACCGAGTCGTTCATGCACTGGAATTCGAGCTGTTGTGGACTCCACAATAAAAGGCTCTTCTTGCACAGATTTCAAATACTTCCGTCCACGTCTGCCGTTGTTATATTTCCCTTCCACACTTCGGCCTCGTCTTCGTTTAAATGCACTCCGACCAGCGGTCGGGGGAAGAGGACCGAGACGGTCTTTCACCGAGATTCTTGCCACCGTCTGGCCCTCTCCCACGTTGCTGCTCATTCTGCTGCTCGTTTGCGGAAGAGGACTCGTTCCTAGACGCAGCTTGGCGGAGTTTCTGTACATCATCACCATTTTTCTCTGTCTAATTTAAGGCTTCACAACAACAAACTGTGCTGCTAACACGCTTTCAAAAAATATATGAAAGAGGAACGAAAAAAGTATAAAAAACACACAAAAAATTGAACTTATTCGCTCTGCTTTTACTTCAATAAAAATAAAAATGACGGTGCTGCAAACCCTTTACTTATACCTTTCACAAAAACGTAAAAGGAGAGAGAGAACGTAAAAGGAGAGAGAACGTAAAAAGAGAGAGAGAGGAAAAAAAACGTGCTCGTTACGTACCTGGTTCGAAAGTAAAAGTATACGCCACATGGCACAGGCACCTTTACAGACACATGGTCACCCAAAGGTTTAACCCCTGAGCGCCCGGAGTTGTTTTTAGGGTTTAGGAGAAATCGGGTCACCAGAGATTGGAAAATTACATAGTGATCTTAGGATTTGAAAAAGGACTACCTTCTCTGCTGATGGGGACCAGATACGAGTGTTTTTACCGTACAAATCGAGAGAAAAAGTGAGATCAAGTCGTGGTCCCCAACGACAGGATCTTGTCGCTGGGGCGCTCAGGGGTTAACATGTTAGACAAAATCAAACAGGAAAGTAGCGAAGTGTAATTGCATTAAGGTAGGAGCACCCATAAGCATCAAACTAAGGGTTTTGAACATGATGAGCATTAATAAAGAGCTAGCAAATTATAGGATCCTATTAGGAACAGATAAATAATAATTTTGCATTTTGCAATGTATTATTTGGATATTGTGAGAATAGGTTATGAATTTTTAAAGAGCAAACTGCCATTGCACCCATAACCAACACTAAGATTTCATGTTCACATGTTGTACATCCTTGTAATTACATCTATTCATTTCCACAGATTTTCCAAGATTTTAGAAATGACGATTATGGGGACACAAACGCTTATGGGTGTTCCTACCTTAAGGTAGGAACACTCATAAGCATTTGTGTCCCCACAACCATCACCTCTGAAATCTTGGAAAATCTTGGAAAATTTCTAGAAGTAAATATATGTAATTACAAGGATGTACAATATGTGAACATGAAACCTTAATGTTGGTTATGGGTACTATGGCGGTTTGCTCTTTAAAAATTCACAACTTATTCTCACAATATCCAAATATTGTAATACATTCAAAAGCACAAACTCATTATTTTTCTGTTGCTAATAGGATTGCATAATTTGCCAGATGTTTATTAGTAGTCGTCATGTTCAAAACCCTTAAACTAACGCTTATGGATGTTCCTACCTTATTGATTTATTGGTAATGGTAAGAAAGATTGAAACCACACAAAAAAACAGCAAAAAAGCTCAAAAAGTCTTACTATTTCATTTAATCATACTTTGTCACCATATGTGGCACAAGAAACATAACATGGTAACGAGGAAGCAAGTGTCGCTTGGAAGTTCATGAAATGGGAAAAACAAAGTAAAAAAAAGGGAATTGTTAAAGCCACACCTAAAATTGCTAATGCCACACTTCAAGGAGTGTTTTGAGCATGAAATGTGAGAATTTGATGTTGTTTTTTTTGGATCAAAAAAAAAAAATCACCTTTATCATTCTAAGGTCACATTCAAAAAAACTAAAGGTAATTGAATTTATAACTAAAAATATAGGAGTTTTGAATTATTTGAAGCAAAAACACATCAAAAAAATAACAATAGTGCAATAAAATTTCAACAAAAAATTGAATTTTTTTGTTCTTTTCAAGGAGGTGGTAATGCCATGATTGAATGAATGATGGACTACTTGAATATTAAAAAATAGCATTAAATTTTCAAATTACATACTTACAAGGGTGTGACGTTAGCAATTTTGGATGTGGCTTTAGCAATTCCCTAAAATACTTATGTACATTATTCATACCGTATGGATTGAAATAGTAGAAGTAGGGCTGATCGCCGCTATTGTAGTGTGGTGATGCCCTAGGGGGTATTTTGAAAGAACCAAAGTTTGTTGTGTAATTTTCAGGTGCAAGTGGAGAATGACAATGAGTTGAAGATAAGCAGGGAACAGAAGCGTGAAGATGCAGTGCAAGATGGCAAGGTCAAGTACGTGAAAGCGGAACAAAGCGCTGACAAATTTATGCGGAAGTTCAATCTGCCGGCAAACGCTAATTTGGATGCAATCTCTACAGCTTGCCAAGATGGGCTGCTCACCATCATTGTGCCTGAGACCCCACCGCCTGACATCTGCAGGCCTCGGACGTTTGATGTCAATGTCACTTTGGTCAACCTAAGACAATAGCCATGACTCAAGAACGAAATTTTTTTTTATGGTTTTTGCACCAAATGTGTTTAAATTGGAATTTTGTGTTTGGTGCTAGTTTGGCAATTGCCTTTTTTTGGGTGCAAATCTAGCTTCTTTCATTTAATTTTTGGTGAAGTCTAAAGGCAATCCTCAGCTTTTTAGTGCAAAAAGACATCTAAAGCAAATAATTGTGGCGTGACATGTGGGAAAAGGGGGGCAAAAGTAGTCCCTTCACTGGTGAGTTTTGGCAAATAACATCTAGTTTTTTCAATGCCTCTTGTGCTAATTTTAGGCTCCTCAATTTTTTTGTTGCTTTCTAGCAATTTATTGCCCCAAACAATAACACTAGGACCAATGGCTCCGTGGCATTCTTTGAAAATGGTTTGGTAGCTTGCAAGCTCCACCCCTATTTATGATTGGTTGGAGTTGAAGGTGGCTTCTAAGGTAGGAGGCTCATAAACCGACCATCTAATGGTTGAAATTGAATTTCAAGGAGGCGAACTTCTTGAAATGTCTTTGTAGTTAATTTTCCTTGAAAGACAAGAGGAATTGGCATCTAACGCAAGTTGTTTTGTATTTTTTGGAGCTTTGTGGAATTAGTTATGAAATTTTGAAGTTGAAGTGGCATAGGGCTCTAAAATGGAGCACCTCCTCAAATGTACACTGCTTGTACATTGTTGAAGGCTGTGAAAAACATCATGTACAAATTGATTACATTTGGGAAGGTGGACGATTTTAGAGCCTAAGTGAAATATGAGCTACCTACCTTATGCATGGATTTTTGTAGCATCATGGGATTTTTTTGTAAGCAAAAAGTATTTGTTGACCTTTTTTTGAAAATATCCAAATAACCATTGGCATTGTTTAATTATTATTTGGAATTGGATTAGGCATGCAATAGCTCAAATAATTATAAAATGATGGCATGAATTTTCAGTTTGATAAGAATTTTATGACAGCCTAGGCCGCAATGCATTTTTCATTATAGCAATCTTGCAATTTTTTGAATAAAAATCCCCCTTTGTTTTTCTGCAGGTTTGAAGCTCACTTTTTTTAGGCAGTTGGGCCTTAAATTGCCCAAGAAGAAAACCCTGCTCAGGAGTAAGCCCAAATCCAGTGACAAAGCCTCACCCCAAACACATATTGCTCACGCATACATGAGATTCTGTATGCATGGAAGGATTCGGTATTCGAATGAACAAAATCAAAAATTCTTAATATCACACTTTTCTTACATCATATTCCGATACGTTCTACAAGTAAGAGAGGAGCACCCATAAGCGTCAAAGTAAGGGTTTTGAACATGATGAGTATTAATAAACATCTAGCAAATTATAGGATCCTATTAGCAACAGAAAAATAATGAGTTTGCATTTTCAAATGTATTGTTTGGAGACTGTGAGAATAAGTTGTGATTTTTTAAAGAACAAACTCCCATTGCATCCATAATCAACACTAAGGTTTCATGTTCACATGTTGTACATTCTTGTCATTACATTTATTCATTTCCACATATTTTTCAAGATTTTAGAGGTGACGGTTATGGGGACACTAACCACTTATGGATGCTACTACCTTATGTCCCAAGGTGTAAGTTACACACATTGAGGGTTTTCAGAAACTTAGCTAATTTTCTTTTCTTTTCAACCCTTTTTTTCTTCTTCATTTTGACCCTTGTCACTAGAGAAAATCTTGATTTTGCACGTTGTTTCTTGTTGTTTTCCTCTTTTTGCCAAAGAGACTACTAGGTGCGTATAGTGCATGACACTTATAACCAACAACTATTGGTCAAACAAGAAATACTAAAGCATTACGCATATACTCATTAGCTCAAAAATAATTTCACCACCAAGCTAGACAAACCCTAAACTTCATTTTGGTAAACTCAAATTTTTAATTACTTTTTTTTAACAAAGCCTTAGGCTAACCACTTGAATTGGGAGTTATTGGTTACAAGTACTGTCATGCACCATATGACTTTTTGATTTTCTCATGAGAAAACCCAATTTTTCATTTTGTATCCAAAAAACTTGTAAAAAATATGTTTACCAAGTTTGAAACCCCCTAATTGGACACGTTGCACAAGCTACATGTAATGGCATTTAATTATTGGACCAAACCGTGACATAAGAGCATCCCCATCCCCGTACCTGGCTAGGGGGACATGGGCCAGGGACCACCCCGCCATGGCATTGGGTGAGTATTTTTTAGGGAGCCACTAGATGGACACCCCAATTGCTACGCGGACACCTCATAGTCAAATCTATTAGATTTGTGATTATTATCATGTTAAAATTTGAAATAAAATCAAAACAATATTGTAGCGTACATCTACATCTACAATTGTTGTAAACACACAACAAATTTGCCTCATTTGTGACACGGTAAGGAGTTAAATCAGTTGCTCTTTTCATTTATTGGTTTGGCTCTTGACCATGTCACAAATGTGGCAGATTTGTTGTATGTTCATAGCGCCAGTAAACGCAAATGTACGCTAAAGTGTTCTTTGAGTTTATTTCATCTCAAATTTAATAATTTTGGCTATGGAGGGTGTCCACGTAGCAATTGGGGGATGTCCACATAGCAATTGGGGGGTGTCCACCTAGTTGCTCCCATTTTTATTTATGACAATTATATAGATGCGGTTCACACTATGTCTCAAGTTGCACTAATACCCAAGAATATGACTGGTGTAGAGTTAAAAGTTGGGACTTGGCGCTTCACACTATAATCCAAGTCCCACATCTTGATTGCTTACATGGTACCATTTTTTAAAATTTTGGCACCAAAGAAGGTGAGACGTCACTCAAAGTTTGGATTGACCACTTTTGCTATATCTAACTTTCAGCCCAAGCTCCACCAGTATTTGCACACAAATTATTCATTATTTTCTTTCATATTCCTTTTTACCCTTGATACCCCAACTAACCCAACTAAATGGGAATCTAGCATTCAGATGGGACATGAAACATAGTGTGAATTGACCCTTGCAAATAAAAAATAGTTGAAAGAAGAATACAAATTTGGTTGGTTATTTCTAAAGTCAATCAAAATAAATCAAGCTTTTTATATTGAGAAATGTTAATAATTTCATATTAAAAAGTTGAGCGGAAAGGAAGTTTCAAGAAGTAATTTGCGGAGTTTGAGAGAAGGAAGATGATGACAACTTGTCATCTCAACTTTGGATTAGGGTGTGCATCGAGTCCAAGTTGGTCATTTTAACATGCTATGTAGTGAATTGTTAACTCGTAGTTGTCATAATTCAATTTTATATATCAAAAATTCTCCACAATAAAATTAATCATGCCCAAATGTTTATTTAACCTTTAACCCCTAAAGCCCTGGGGCCTTTATTTTGTCAAAAGACATTCAAAATTGCCATTTTTATTACAAAGAGTAAAAATGTTTGAAAATTGGTCTTTTTGCATATCTAACCATAGGATCCTGTACTAAACTATTATGGAGACATTCAAAATTGCCATTTTTATCACAAAGAGTAAAAATGTTTGAAAATTGGTCTTTTTGCATATCTAACCTTATGATCCTGTACTAAACTATTATGGGAAATTGGAAAAAAAATTCAAAAATTTTGGAAGCACATATTGCAAGATATTTGTGTTTAAAGTGTAAAAAACAAACTTTTTTGCACCTTGCTTGACTAAATTGTTTGACTTTGAACTTTTTTAACTTGAAGTTTTTGTACCACATAGTTTTGAGGTTTATTTTTTTATGGTGGAAAAATGAGTCGAGAATCTTTGGAAAAAATCAAAGCAAAAAATACTTAATTTTCATTCTTAAAAAAAACATTAGGTAGACAAAGGCATGAGATTGAACAAAAACATAAATTGTTAATAACCCTGCAATGGAATTGAAAGGTAATAATCCCAATGGTGAGATAGTTCTAGTAAGCAAACTTCACCCTTTCCAACAACTTTTTTTTGGAAAAATGCTAAAATTTCATTAAAAAATGAAGTTTATAAGTTATTTTTTCAAGAAGATGCTTGAATTGCCCAAAAAACAAGATTGCCCATAACTTTCTCATAATTAGTCCAAATGGAATGAATCAAAACTTCAAATGTACACAAAACTATAAACTATGAGAACTTTTTTATAAAAAAAATCAAAGTTTTTGTAAAAAAAAAATTGCTACCTAATCTCCATAAATTTTTGCTTATCTAGGCATAACTTTTGCTCTTGGGCATAGATTGGAGTAAAGTTATATTCCCCAAAGCTAATGTATTTTTCTATCTCTAGAAAAAGTTTCAAAAAATTAGGACAAAATTTGAGAATGTAGGTACCTTCCCAAAGTCCCATTTGTCCCCCGAGGGGACAACAGGGCTTTAGGGGTTAAATGCCATGCAGATCTTTCTTGTCTGATGGACGACAAAAGCAAAAAACAGTTTGCTAGAGATCAAAAAGCCATTTTTCATTTTATTTTTGTTTTAAAATGATCATAAAAACATGGTGCATCATGGAAGGCAAAAATTAGCCTTAGTAAATGCACTCATATTATTAAGTATTTTATATCGAGATAAGATTCACAAAGACAATGGTAGATTCCATATTTCTCATCTTGCAAATTACATGAGGTGCATGCTGGCGTATGCAACTTTTGGCAATAATATTAACCCCTGAACGGCACAAAAGCCCTTTGCAGCTGCATGCACAACCGTATGTATAGACATATTTGAGTTGCTTTGATGTTTTTTCAAACAAAATTATGCACCCACTATCATACAACCCTTCAATATGTATGGTTATAACACTTAATTTCCAGCTGATTCAAACATCTGAATATTGGTTGCAACCGTATTTGGCATCGTATCTCCAAAACCAAAGGCCCTTCAAGGCTTAACCCCTAAAGGACCAAGCTGCATTTTCACCAAAATCTCCAAAACTGGCATTTTTAGAGCATCAACCAAATTTGAAAACAAAAGCAATTTTATAGGATCTTATAATAGACTAGTTTTGGAAAATGTGGAAAAAAATTTAGAATTTTCCACCGTATGGATTGGAAGATAGAACAGTTTGATTATTCACAAATATCTTTTTGGGTCTAGTAAAAAATTGGGCACCTACCCTTCAAAAGCAGAAATTCCTAAGGAAAAAAGGCCGCGTAGATGGTGCTTCTTTAGATTCCTTATTTGACCTAACTAGGGTACATTTCATCAAAGTTTCAAATCATTTGGAATTGAAAACACATGGGAAAAAATAGTAAGTAAATAGAAGTAGAGAACAATTCAAAACACAAAATTGTTGAGAATTGAATTATGGAAATGAAAAATGCCATTTCTAATGGTTGTAATGTTGTAATTAAAAAAAGTTCAATCTTGTGGGTTTTTTTTTTTTTTTCAAAACATTTAAAATTGAGTAAAATGAAGGACTTTAAAGTTTATTTTAGGATAGAGAATCCACTATATATAAATGCCTGCAAACAAAAGCTCCTCTCAACTTTCATCTCATTGATCAAAATGGAATGATTCAAAGCTTTCCACATATGCATAAATCTCCTAAACCAACTTCAAATTCTTGTTTTTGAAAAAACCAATATTATAAAAGCTATCTGGATTGCTTGTCAAGTGAAAAAGGTAACATATTAGGCCATAACTTTTTACTCATAATTCCAAATGTCATAAAATTTAGTGCAAATGAAAGATATTCCTTGTCCACACCTTTCACAAAGTTTTCAGCTTGAAATATAGAAATCTGCAACCACATGTACCCATCCAAAATTGCTATGTTTCCAAAAAAACGCAGCTTGATCCTTTAGGAGCTTAGGCAACTTAATTTTTGAAGCAATGTAACTACACTATTTATTGTAGGTGGTGCAAATGACATTTCTTGTATAAAATAAAGGGAAAACTTCAAGCATACCTCTAAAGTTTGTCATATTTACATAGGTATCCTTGATTTTTCAAAAGCTACACAAATACCCTTGGTCCAGAATTTTCAAGCGTTTGTTTTGTTACGCACACTACTTCTTTCATGACCAATGTTAAAACAAGGAGTGCAATAAAAAAATAAAGAAGCTTCATGTATACAAGGAAGAAAGAAGTGGCTTGCACAATATAAAAAACATCTAAAGATTATGGACCAAGGGTACTTGTGTAATTTCTGAAAAATCAAGGATATCTATGTAAATATTGCAAACCTTAGGGGTATCCATAAAAATTTGGGAGCGACTAGGTGGACACCCCCCAATTGCTATGCGGACATCCCCATAGCCAAATCTATGAAATTTGAGATTATTATTACGCTAAAATATGAAATAAAATCGAAGCAATACTGTAGCATACATCTACATCTACAATTGTTGCAAACACACAACAAATTTGCCTCATTTGTGACACGGTTAGGAGTTAAATCAGTTGCTCCTTTCATTTACTGGTTTGACTCTTGACCCTGTCACAAATGAGGTAGATTTGTTGTATGTTCGTAGCGCCAGTAAATGCAAATGTATGCTAAAGTGTTCTTTGATTTTATTTCATATTTCAACATAATAATAATCTCAAATTTAATAGTTTTGACTATGGGGGTGTCCACATAGCAATTGGGGGTGTCCACCAATGTTTTTTTTCTTGGCAAATTTTTGCCAGATTCTTACCTCAAAATGCATGTGGCAATCGTTACAATGAAATTTTCAAGGGAAAAAGTGGATGAATTTGCCAATCTGTACTCGGGACCCTAAACCCTAAACCTCCATGCATTTTAGAGTGCAGGTCGCTCTACCTCAACAAATTGAAAAAAAAAACGCTGGTGTCCACCTAGTCGCTCCCTAAAAATTTCCCAAAAAACAATCTACCCGTGAAAGGAGGAAAACTTACCGGGAAAGATTCAAATAAATCAGCGGGAAAAGACAATTCTTACTTAATTCTTGAACTGCCACTGGCAAGAAGCGTCGTGCCGCCACGTGGTAATACAGCGAACGAATGAAAAACCTCCCAGTTGGATGAGATACGGATGTAACCCCATAGGTACTTCGGAGCTCCTCGGTCGGCTTTTCACTTTTTCCGCAAAGCCCAGGGCTTGTGCGGGGCGGATTCAATTTTGTAGCTAAGATTTGCAGACCAGATCGGAGATGCTCTTCCACTCGCACGTGATTCGCACTGATTAGGGTTTCAGAATCACTCGCCGGAGCTGAAATCAGTTCAAACAGAGCTGCTTTTGAACACATTTTTTTACTTACAAGGCGGAGATTTTGAGGTGGAATCGTTCAGAAGTTTGGCTGGAGTTAGTTTTTTTGGGTTGCCGAATACTGGTATTTTTTCACATTTTCGAAAAGAGCGCGTGCGACATTTGTTTGTTGCGATTCCGAGATTTGAATCGCGTTTCCAGAAGCAAAATTTTCGAGTTTTTTTGGGAGCTCACGTTGGAATCCAAGCGAAGCGTGTGAGCCACGTTTGTGCGCCCTGGCTTTTACTTTGAAACCAAACCAGGTACGTAACAAGCACGTTTTTTTTTCTCTCTCTCTCCTTGCACGTTTTTTTTTCTCTCCTTTTACGTTTTTTGTGAAAGGTATAAGGTAGGAACACCCATAAGCGTTAGTGTCCCCATAACCATCACCTCTAAAATCTTGGAAAACTGTGGAAGTAAATAGATGTAATTACAAGGATGTACAACATGTGATCATGAAACCATAGTGTTGGTTATGGGTGCAATGGCAGTTTGTTCTTTAAAAATTCACAACTTATTCTCACAGTCTCCAAATAATACATTTGAAGGTGCAAACTCATTATTTTTCTGTTGCTAATAGGATCCTATAATTTGTTCGATGTTTATTAATAGTCATAATGTTCAAAACCTTTAAACTAACGCTTATGGGTATTCCTACCTTAAGGTAGGAGCACCCATAGGTGTCAAACTAAGGGTTTTGAACCTGATGACATTTAATAAACATCTAGCAAATTACAAGATCCTATTAGGAACAGAAAAAAAAATGAGTTTGCACTTTCAAATGTATTATTTGGATACTGTGAGAATAAGTTGTGAATTTTTACCATTGCACCCATAACCAACACTAAGATTTCATGTTCACATGTTGTACATCCTTGTAATTACATCTATTTACTTCCACAGGTTTCCAAGATTTTAGAGGTGACGGTTATGGGGACACTAACGCTTATGGGTGTTCCTAAATTAAGTAAAGAGTTTGCAGCACCGTCATTGTTTTTTATTTTTATTGAATTAAAAGGAGAGCGAAGAAGTTGAAGTTTCTGCGTGTTTTTTATACATTTTTCGTTTCCTCTTTCATATATTTTTGAAAGCGTAAGTGAAGTGTTGGTGGCAGCACGGTTTGTTGTTGTGAAGCATTAAATTAGACAGAGAAAAATGGTGATGATGTACAGAAACTCCGCCAAGCTGCGTCTAGGGACGAGTCCTCTTCCTCAAACGAGCAGCAGAATGAGCAGCAACGCGGGAGAGGGCCAGACGGTGGCAAGAATCTCGGTGAAAGACCGTCTCGGTCCTCTCCCCTCGACCGCCGGTCGCAGTGCATTTAAACGAAGACGAGGCCGAAGCGTGGAAGGGAAAAATAACAACGGCAGACGAGGACGGAAGTATTCGAAGTCTCTGGAAGAAGAGCCTTTTATTGTGGAGTCCACAACAGCTCGAATTCCAGTGCATGAACGGCTTGGTGCTCTTCCTCATCAACATCAACAACAGGAACAGTTGTTCCAGAGGAGTGACCATTTGTTTCATAAGAGGAATCGGCAGCAGGTTTGGAAGCATCAGGATTATAAGGAGGTTTCACAGCAGCAAAGCAAGGAGGAATTTATTCCAGAGACGGAGAATGTGAATCCTTCTTTCATTAAACCTTTTGCTGCTGCTGCTGCTGCTGTGCCTTCTGTTCCTCCTCGTGCGTTTAATGCTGAGCAACATCGGCAAGCATGGAC
The DNA here is from genome assembly GCA_963920765.1 of Ulota crispa. Taxonomy (NCBI): domain Eukaryota; kingdom Viridiplantae; phylum Streptophyta; class Bryopsida; order Orthotrichales; family Orthotrichaceae; genus Ulota; species Ulota crispa. Next base: position 23,816,319 of record OY987245.1, read on the forward strand.
CTGGGTTCGACCGAGTACAAATTCTTCTGCTGCCATGGATGTTGATGAAATTGAAGAGAAAGTGTCCTCATGACGACCTGGTGCAAATTCTTCTTCTGCCATGGATGTTGATGAAATGGACGACAAAGTGTCCTCATGACTGGCCTGGGCTTTTGTTGCATCACTGCTGAGGACGGCATTTGCATGCGAAGGATCTGTTTTTTTCGTGTTTGTTTGGGTTTTTTGGGGCCGTAAATGGAAGATCTTCGATCTCAGGGTGTAGCCTGATATGTACAAAGATGATTCTCATCAATATATAAAGAATTTATGTTGGTGCATATGTTTGAGTTGCTGCAAAGCCATGTGAAAAGTATAGTGTATGTTTTTGAGGAGTTGTTTGGATACTCGGTTGAATGATTGGTTGTATATTTGGGAATGGAATAACAACTTCAGTAGTGAAATTGTTCCATGTTCAATGTTTTTGGCCGTAAATGGGAGGTCTTGTCAGGGTGCAGCCTGACATGTACAAAGATGATTCCCATCAATATATAAAGTATTTATGTTGGTGCATATGTTTGAGTTGCTGCAAAGTCATGTGAAAAATATACTGTACTTATTTGGGGAGATGTTTGGATGCTCGGTTGAATGATTGGTTGTATGTTTGGGAATGGAAGAACAACTTTGATGGTGAAACTGTTTTATGTTGAATGTTTTTACTTGAATTTGTCTGTGCTGTAGCGGAATGGGTGCAAGCTGTTTAGTAGTTTAGGATGAGTTGCACTAAAAAGTAACAACTGCATACTCTCCTACCGTGGGGCAGTCAAATCCCCATGGGGAAGAACTGCGCAGTAGGATTTTATTAGACTTTTAAAATCCAGAAAGCTAAAAAAAAAAAAAAACAAAATCAGAATCAAGCTACAAGCCTACACAAAAAAGTGGAGAAAAAATAGTGTCATGGTGTTAGATGTTACTCAATGTTTCAAATCTAAATTCATGTCACACATTAGAAAAAAGAATATGCTGCTGTTTGTAGCCAATCAATTAGGAACTTTAGGTAGAAAACAACGTGATCCTCACGTCGTGTGGAGCCATATTATTTGAAAAATCAAGCTGCACTTAAATATCTTGTAGATAATGTCTTTTGTAACCCAATTTTTTATATAATTCATGCTTGCAATATCAATTTTTGATTTTAGGAAAACTTGGTCACAATCAACAAGCTCAAAGTGTAAACTATTGTAGCCCAATTTTGCACTTAAAAAAGAATCTTGTGTGACCATACTTGCAGCATTAAAATTTACCATATGGCTTGAGAAGCTACTCGTCCAAAACAAACAAAAAAACCCTAGTGAGAGGGCCCAATGAGTTGAGACCCTTGTAAGATGATCTTTATCAAATTTTTGATAGATATTATTCGTTGAATCTTGTCATTAAACTAATTTGACCAAACTAGCACTAGTAGAAAACTCCTTCCAAAACAACAGAAAACCAACAGTTTCTTGTTGATTTGGGCACTTGCCCACGCTAATTGACTAATTTAACAGAATTCTGTAAAAAACTAAATACGTTCTGTTGATTTGAACACCATTATCTATATCAACAGAAATTTTGGAATATTTTGAGGATCTTTTGAGAATTTTTTGTGAATCTTTAAGAATCTTCAAGAATCTTTTGGGAATCATTGAGAATCTTTTCAAGATTTTTTAAGAATATTTAAGAATCTTTTTGAGATTTTAGAATCTTCAAGAATCTTTTAGGAATCTTCATGAATCTTTGGAAATCTTTGAGAATCTTTTCAAGCTTTTTTGGAATCTTTGAGAATGTTTGAGAACAATTGAGAATCTCTAAGAATCTTTGAGAATCTTTGAGAATCTTTTGGAATCTTTGGGAATCTTTTCAAGTATTTTTGGAATCTTTGAGAATGTTTGAGAACAATTGAGAATCTTTGAGAATCTTTTGGAATCTTTGGAAATCTTTTCAAGTATTTTTGGAATCTTTGAGAATGTTTGAGAACAATTGAGAATCTTTGAGAATCTTTGGGAAACTTTGGGAATCTTTTGAGAATCTTTTTTGAAATTCAAAAAATCTTTGAAAATCTCTGAGAATTTTCAAGAACCTTTTTAGAATCTTTGAGAATCTTTTTAAAATCTTTATGAAATTTGTTAAAGTACTTCAGAATACTTATAAAAATAGAATCTCTTAGATTGAATTACAGTCCTTTAGGAATCTTTTTGTAATTCATCAAAATACTTTAAAATATTTTTAACAAAAAAACTATCACAATAGTTTAGGTTTGTTTTTGAAATCTTTCTAAAATCTTTTTGGACCTCATTAAATTTTTTCAAAGTTTTAAAAAATAAAAGAAGTTTTCAAAGAAAAAGAATCTTTTAGAAGTTTGAGTGTACATTGACTAGTTTTATTTTCTTTACTTTTCACAATTTGGTTAGATTTAAAATTAGCAGCCTTTAAAGTCAAATAAAAACATGACCATAATAACAAAAAAATTAATAGTTTTCTATTGATCTGGACACTTTTGGACACAACTTTACTAATTCAACAAAATTTTATATAAAAAGTACGACATTTTGTTGTTTTAAATACCAAAATTTCTTTACAAACAAATATAAATGATGCTCCTCACCTCTTTGAAGAAATCATAAATGTCCCTTAAGGATTAAAAGTACCAAAAATATCTTTGTGTTACATGATAACCAAGTGTATAGTTTAATGCAAATTCTTACAAGAAACCAAAGGTGATTTTTACATTTCAAATAACACAAGGATATATTTAACATTTCAAAATAGAAGAGTTATTTTGTTAATTTTCCAAAATAATAGGAGTATAATTGATATTCCTACAAAAAACAAGGACTATTTTTTATGTTTCACATATTTTTGGTGTAAACTTGATATTTTGAAAGACTTAAAGGGTATTTTTAGTATTTTTCCTTCTATTACTAACCAAATGAATTAAAAAAAAACAATCTTATAAAATATTTTTATAAGCTTTAAAAGATGGGAATTGACATGTGTACCACACCCTTCCAATTACTATACCACACCACGAGGTAAATTTTAGATTTCTACCATCAAAAAGCTGAATTTGAAAATTTTGAATTCAAATTTGGACTTAGAGACCATGGTGTTGTCTAGAATCATAAAAAAAGTTGCAATTCAACAACACCCAATGAAAAAGTTTAGTTAGGGAGAAAATTGTTAATTTTACTTTTGTTTGTAAAAAAAGATAAGCTTTTTCATTGGGTGTTGTTGAATTGCAACCTTTTTTATGGTTCTAGACAATATCATGGTCTCAAAGTCCAAATTTGAATTCAAAATTCTCAAACTCAAATTTTTGATGGTAGAAATCTAAAATTTACCCAGGGGGTGTGGTACAGTAGTTCAAAGGGTGTGGTTCACATATTTATGCCCTAAAAAATATCCAAAACTATTCAAAAGTCAATAGAATTTTGATTTTATAATTGCAAGGATTTAATTTCGTAACTTTTCACGACTTCATGTTATTTGAAGCTATCAAACTATGGAGGCTATTTTAACAAAATAAGGTTCTTTTTACAAAAAAACTAGCACTAAATAATAATTATTAACGAATCCAACCTTTGCCTGCAACAATTCTTATGAGATTTGTGAATTCCAAAAAAAATTTATAAAAAAAATCAAAAGGATGGAAATAAATAATTTATTTAAAATTTGTAAACACTTTCTCTGATTTTAGCTCATAACTTTTGATAAAAAGATTGAAATCCAAAAAAAATTGTTGGAGGTGAAAGTAAAATACATTTACCAACTTTTCTTAGTTCTAAGTTTTTTGAAAAAAAGTCCTATAATGGATGGAAATAGCTTCCAAAATCTATTAGATTACTAAAAACATGAACATTTAATGTACAAATAGAATCAAGATACCAATGTGTGCATGTGTATTTGCACATTTTCTAGTGGTCTTTGAGAATGTGCTAAAGTTGTGGAGTGTGAGGATAGAGGTGGAGGGTTCAAACCCCACTACTAGCATCTACCCGGGGGCCTGAGCAGCTGCCCGTCCCCTAAAAAGTTCACTTTTTCATAAAATAAAAACAAATTCTATGAAAAAAAAAAATTAAATTGAAAAGAAATTGAATTGAACAACATAAAATACATAATAGAAATCAACAACAAATTAACAGAAAATTGTAAATAATCAACAGAAAATCAACAGAAAAGTATCCAAATCAACTTAACCAAATTCACAGAAAAGTTTTTGGTTGAAATTCTGTTGATTTTGTGCTGAATTTTCTACTAGTGTAGTTAGCTCCAAAGCTCTTGAGCACAATAAGTGTTTTGGTTCTGGCTTGCTTTGCAAAAGGGCTCCTCCATGAGTCAATTTGGAGCTCCAAATCCCCTTTGTCCACTCGTATTATCTTACAAAAATTGGGTGCATCTAATTTAAAAAAATGGGAGCGACTAGGTGGACACCCCCATAGCCAAAACTATTAAATTTGATATTATTACTACGTTGAAATACGAAATAAAATCAAAGAATACTTAAGCGTACATTTGCATTTACTAGCGCAACAAACATATAACAAATCTGCCTCATTTGTGACTTGGTCAAGAGTCAAACCAATAAATGAAGGGAGCAACTAGTTTAACTCCTATCGCTGTTGCAAATGAGGCAAATTTGTTGTGTGTTTGCAACGATTGTAGATGTAAATGTACGCTACAATATTGCTTTGATTTTATTTCATATTTTAGCGTAATAATAATCTCAAATTTCATAGATTTGGCTATGGGGGGTGTCTGTGTAGCAATTAGGGGGGTGTCCACCTAGTCGCTCCCATAAAAATTCCAATTGAGTTTGAAACAATTTTTTTTGCATGGATTGTTTGACTACATTAGACAAACCCACTCCCTATTTGCAGTACTCCAAGGTTGAACACATTTTGGTTTTATAGATAGTTGCAAGGGTATTGCTTTAATACCAAATTCATGATATGGAGGTAGATTCCATTTTACCAATCATTGAAAATACTAGTAGAAACCAAATGAAGAATTGCACATTTTTTATTATGTTCAACCATGGTGCATAAGTTATTTGTAATTAGAAGGTGAAGTCATGCTCATTGTACTACAAAATCATGACATTCAGTAGTACTCAACAAGCCTGCCCTCCCTCCAACTAAAGAGTGTGGAATATTCCACACTCTTTCATCCAGCCCGATGAAAGAGTGTGAAATATTACACACCCATTAGTAGCTATGAGGACACTTGGTTGAATTTGTCAAAGAGTTTATGAAATAGAGGCTCAGTTTAGTGCACATATGTCGATGTGGGGGCCAGCCATGTCAGAAAAATTTAAAAAAATTATTTATTCATTTATTTTATTTATTTTGGTGTGTCAGGATGAAGTTCGTGGATGATACCTGAAGAGAGGGAAAGGCAGCCTCTCTTCAGGCTACTGAATGTTACGGATAGATTGCCTTAGAATGCTTGATTGTGGAAATGAAGAATACTGAGGATCAGAGGATCAAAATCTCATAGAGCACAGTTTGGAGACTCCTACTACGTGCACTTTTTTCATGACATTTCTTTAGTGAAACACCCACTTAACTTGTGACCAATCCAGCAAGCATAATACAGAAATAATCAAAAATTGGAGCTAGGGCATGGATGGCAATTCAAATACAGTTTTTCCCAAAAGAAATTGTTATACAGTTTGTTTTTATACCTCTTTGCAAGGTATCCATAGCAAGAACCGCTGCTGTCCAAGGTAAGCAACTGCCAAAACAATCGCAGGATGAGAAAACAATGTTTTCCAAGACATTGTTGATTCAAAATCATCCGCATGTCGATTTTTGGCCTTGCTGACGATTGAGGGTTAAGTCGTTCTTATGAGTGACTGCTTTTTCCCTGTGTACAGTACAGTGGAGAGATCTATCAATTATAGACCTCATACAATGATTTAATATAAGATTCTTCTCAAAGGAAAGGTTGAGAGCAGGCTGCATTCTCAACATCGATCTATTTGAGTACTCCATTTTTCTTCGAATATTGAAATCTAAGATGCTCCTCCCTGAAGCATCTCCACTATCAAGGTCTTGATGTCTCTGAAAAAACCCAAGCACCACGAAATCAGATATAAGAGATTTTCGTCAGCCTTTCATTGTAAGACCCCAACTTTAGGCTGTATTCCTTCAAGCTCAACTCAAAACAAGGTACGGAATTAGCCACAACTTAATAGTGATGACTATTGTAAGTCCAATACTTACTTCCTGTCCTGTGCAGGTCTTGGAAAAGGGATTCGGAGTTTTATTGGTTTTCCATCATGGCCAGCCTGTGTCCAAAATATCAAAAATTGCAACCGCAGAAATAGTAACATTGAAAACCTGAACGTGAAGAACGAAGTGCAACTCTTCAATGAATCTTTAAAAGACCGTGTCAGTAATCTTACCTCAATATTGAAGCCTAGACTATCCACTTGCAGCATCTTGGCATAATCGACCTGCACTTGAAAAGGAGTTGTATGAAAAGAGGACCAACGAGAATACTCAAAACATGAAACTTTTTTGCAGAACGAGGAAAAGCAAAAAGTCTCCTTGTAGACAAGAGGTGGTCTGTTGTTACCTTTACTCCTAGTGCCGTTTCCGCAATTGCCTTCGTTTGATCTGCATGATCTCTGTTCATATGACCCTGCATCCATACCAGTTCAACAAAAACACTTTGAAAACAATGAGAGATATTTTAGGACCTTTTCACGGGTACTCTAGGGACCAGATATTAGGCTAGGCATGAGAAATACGAAGCACAGAATAGAGTAAAAACCATGAAAATTTTCAAGGTTTAAGCACTGTCGTTTGTACCGCAATGGGTGCAGTGAACTGCGCTACAGGATCAACAGCTCCAGCGAGGTATTCTCCCCCATCAAGTTCTGCAGGATTCACTCCAAAAATTGGTGGAAGCCCCAAAATAGCATCTCTGATTACTGTACGATAACAATCCTAACAGCCACCTTATTTAATTCCAAAGTCACCACCATTTCGACATTGCAAAGGAGCTTGAGAGGCCGAAATCCAGGTTACGTGTCTCCACCTCCAAATGTAACAAAAGCTGTGGCCGATCCGGCAAGAAATCGTATTTTCTTGGGTGTTATTCTTACAAACCTAAAATCTCCAAAATCCACCTGTCACCAAGCAATCAATATTGTAGAATTATAATACGATACCTACAAACATATTACATATTGTAGTATCTAAACGGTTTCAACAAAATCATACGAAAATTTATCTTATCACTAAAGATTCAAATTCAACAAATAGGATATTCTGTGAAATTCCTGTACAAAACCAAGCCTTTGGACCCTCAGAAATTCCTAAATATTCAAAAAAATTAAAAATACAATTGACGTTAAGCCTGTCTTTTAACGATCTGTGCTGCTTGATAGGTTTGACGTTACTTGTATTTTTCAAATGCCGAATGTTTTAAAAACGTAACTTACAAGCAGCACATAATGTCAAAAAACGGGGAATGAGTCCTTACCCAGAACGCATCTGGATGCTTCCTCAAATAGATTGATCGTACACTTTCCCGTTCAGCATCAGAAATCTGCAGAACATTCGGATTAGTAATTCAAGCTCCTCATTCCAAGAATTCTCTAAACAATATGATCAGGATATACTATCTGCAGGGACTCACGGTTTCTGATTCGCCTATAATGGTGACAACAGTGTCGCTTATGTCGCTTGCATCCCTGGCAACAAGCAATGAACATTTTGAATTTGTTTCCAGATCCTGCACATACACCCAATTGGGTGAGGCACTGCAACTTACCAGAAATGCACAAGACCTCGTAGTTCCTATTCTGCTATGTTTATTGAAAACAAAAATCTTTCGTTGATATAACCACATAGTAGAAACTCTCATCCACTTCTTTCTCCTTGAAATTCCAGCTAAGACAAAAAGAAGAAGCAAAGAATCAACTTATGCTAAGCAACTCAGAAAATCATGCATGGGAGTAATTAAAGCTAACCTTGGTGTGAGGGGAAAGAGTACTGATCGCTAAGATAGGACGGCCACTGTCGTCGGTCGCATACAAAACCATCGATCCTAGAGGAAACCCTTCGTACTTCTGCACACATCCATCAACAATGAACAACAACAGGTTGCAAGTTCATAAAGCCTTACAAATGAGTAGGAGGCATTAAAAGTGCACAAAGGCATCTGCACTTCTTTTGACCTCATTATCTCATTCGACCTGAACAATCTTCAATAATACAACGAAAGCGTTTCAAACATGACGATTAAAGCGAAAGGTGGCAACCAGGTGTCCACCTCCTTTCTCAGTGTCTTTGATGATCATTGGTATACATAGACTACTTCAAAAGCATACATGCTATATACTCAATTTTTAAAGTCTTCTGCACTTTCACAGAGTCCGATGCTGGAGGCAAAGCGCACCGGAGATACTCCAAAAAAGAACCCGTTTGTTCAGGCACGCACCAAGCAGTATACATACTCCTTAGGACCATCAATTTGTTTCAAAGAATGCCCTCTTTGAAGGTCGGATAATCATCTTCATTTCCATAAAAAGGAACACACCTGAGAGATGGTAGACAGCGTTGCAGTCGAGCTAGTAGCTAAAAGTGTTCGGGCTTCGTCCACTTTCGACAATCGTGCAGCCACTTGCTACATAACGAGAGCATGGAGTGAAAAGAACATCTCACCACTTTGCACCAAGTCGATTGCAGACAATTAACCTCCGAAAGACCGTGGATCCATGGTTTAGAAATGATCAGTTTGATTGATTTAATTTAATAAATGGGTCTTGATACTGCCACCCCCTTTTTGATGCTGCCACCCCCCTCTTTTTTAGCATTGTTCAATTCTTAGTTGTTTTTGAGGACAATTTTTTTTAGAATTTAGAATTAAATATGCATCAAACCAAGTGATTTTTTGTTGGCGTGTTTCAAAATGATAAACTGTAATAAAAAAAATTGAGAAGAAAATACAACACTCTATTATCTTTTCTTATCAAAATTTTTTGATTGCAATTTATCATTTTGAAAACACCAACAAAAAATCACTTGGTTTGATACATATTTATTTCAAAAATTATAAAAAATTGTCTCCAAAATCACTAAAAATCAAACAATGATGTAAAAGAGGAGATGGCAGTATCAAAAAGGGGGGTGGCAGTATCAAGACCCTAATAAATATATTGCAGATGGGATCAAATATCATATCACCAGAATCAGTGAAAACTATTGCCTGTTTTGGTCAAAGCTATAACAAAAGTGGATAACCCATGTGACCAGTTCAAAATTGCTAAGAAAACACGAGGTCCACTTTGGACCTCTTCGTCCTTTAGGGCCCATTTGCTTCACATTAACTGTGGATAGCAATCTTACTTGATGCGCCCGAATTTGGTCCCACCAGCTCGTCTCCTCATCCACTTTCTCGCTCGGCATGGTCTGCCAAAAGCAAATACTGCTCTCTTGTCAACAATTTGAACAGGCATTTCTTACAGACAAGTGATAATGATACATCGAAAATTCTTGCCAAAGAATCTCTACGAACCTGAAGTATGCACCAACTGTAAGTAGTTCACTTCGATGACATATCTTGACTCGATTTCTGTTCAAATGGCAACGCAATACAATCCTAATTTTGCGGAACATTAATAGAAAAAAATGAACACATTTAATGATCCAGACAAGGCGAGTGCTTTGTTAATCATAAACGCCCTCAGAGATCTTCTCAAGTCACAAAACTTAAATCTAACGCCAAATGATGATAATTTTATAGAGCAGAGAGCCCTATCAAAAGTTTGATATATATATTTATCTCCTAGTGTTGTCCAATCATAAAAATGAAAACAATCGTGATACACGAGCGTTTGAAAATGTAGTTCTTAAACTCAAAAACGTTTGTTTATCCATAAATCCACAAGGCTCGGGTTTAACTTTCCATACTACGCGTGTCAAGTGCATATTTCCACCAATACTATTCAAAACAATCTCCATCTCGTCATTCAAATCAAGAAACAACAAAAAAAATTGAATTTCAATCTTCAATGACCTATTTAGAAGAGAATCATTAAACAAATCAACTTACAAAAGCTTCACTTCAATTTTAGTAAAATCTCTAACCTCAAAAACGAAGCTCTACGAAACTTTAAGAAAAATCAGGTAAGAACAACGGGCAAAAATGCACAGCGTTTACAGATCAAGCGATCTTTGAACTTGTTGAATTTAATTGGAAGCATAGCTAGCTACTAACTGTATCAAAGAAATAGTTCTCCATAACAACATCGTCCGTGACTCTAAATTTCGCATTTCCTTTTTAACTGCAGCGATGACATAAAATTCAGAAGAATCAACTGCAGAATTCCATCTTTAAGAAACAGTAACGTCAGAAACAGCAAGAATTTGGCATTATTGGACTTAATGTCCGGGGAGAACCGGCATTTACTGTATTGTCAGCCGGTTGAAATTGCAAAATAGCCGATTGAATTTGAAACTGCCGGCTAAAAAACCGGTTAAATTTCAAACAAAGAACTAAATATCGAATATTACAGTGCAAATACAGAAATTATCCGGTGCATTCTATTAAAAAAAACCGTTTTGAGTATGAGAAATGCCGGATTTTAATCGACAAAGCCAGAATTTCTCCCCAGAACGCTATTTCGGACTTCAACACAATTGAAACTACGATAAGTCACCAAATCGGACTCTTCAACAACAACTGAAACTACTACTATAAAGTCACCAAACCAGACTTCAACACAATTGAAACTACGATAAAGTCACCAAATCGGACTCTTCAACAACAATTGAAACTACAATAATAAGTCATCAAATCGGACAAGTCACCAAATCGCACTTCAACAACAATTGAAACTACGATGAGTCACCAAATCGGATTTCAACACAATTGAAACTACGATAATAAGTCATCAAATCGGACTCAACAACAATTGAAACTACAATAATAAGTCACCAAATCGGACTCTTCAACAACAATTGAAACTACTATAATAAGTCACCAAATCGGACTTCAACAACAGTTGAAACTACGATAAAATCACCAAAACAGACTCTTCAACAACAATTGAAACTACGATAAGTCACCAAAATCAATCTCCAACACAATTGAAACTGCAATAAGTCACCAAATTGGACTTCAAAAACAACTGAGATTACAATAAGATCACCAAATCGGAATCTTCAACGGAATTGAAACTACGATAAGTCACCGTATTCAATTTGCAAACTAACCTGAGAAGCAGGTCCTGAGGACGAAGCCATCACAGAAAACAGGCGCGTCCAAGGGTTACCAATCCGAGCTTCGCTCTGTCCTCGTCGTCGTCGTTGTAAAGCAGGGAGACAGGAGTGTTGTTGCCTTCGCAAATGGCAGGCACTACTACGGCTTGAAGTAGCGACAAGTGCACACAATCTGGTGACTAGTGTGGGAGTTGCACTTAAGCTTAAGCCTGGGTGTGTGGAGAGCGGAACTGATATGCGGAGCGCCATCGCCATGACGGCTGGTGTTTGGCGTGAGGGGAGGCAATGTGTTGCAAGACAAGAGAACGGAAGAAAAGAAGCACAAGAGCTTGAAGCGACACGACGGGTTGCGGGTTTCGGTTGCTCTTCTTGGAGTGCGACGCAGGTGGAAGGGGCTTATGACCGCGGGGAGAAGAGGTTTTTGTGGCACGGTCGTAGGCTAGGTAGGTCTATTAACCCCTAAACGTCGTGGAGGACAAAAAAACGTCCTCCAGCTCTGAAAAAAAGATTTTGAGATTCAGAAAAAAGCTGTTTTTCATCTGACTTTTTTATAGAAGTGACCATAGACACATGGTACATCATGGAAGATAAAAAATTACCTCTTGAGTTGTATTCATTTTTTTTTGTAACCTAAATTGTGATAAGATTTAGAAACATGGTGTTAGCTTTTTCATCTGACTTTTTTATAGAAGTGACCATAGACACATGGTACATCATGGAAGATAAAAAATTACCTCTTGAGTTGTATTCATTTTTTTTTGTAACCTAAATTGTGATAAGATTTAGAAACATGGTGTTAGCTCCTAAGCTGCCCTTCTTGTAATTTTCATGAGGGCACTATGCACTGTTGACTTTTTCAATTTTTTGAAGCAAAATTGTTGGTGCCCATGTGCAAAACACTGTAGAATGCTATAGGCAAGGCAAGCCATGGTGATCCATTTGTCCTTTAACCCCTCACCGTCCACAGATGTTCCAGAGTATCTCAAAATCTGCTCTTGGATATACAGAATGACAACATTTTGATAAGTTGCATCATTTAAAAAAAAATTGTAACCATACATATTCAAACTAGACATGTTGGAGATCACATAGGAAAAAAAATCACAACAATATCATTTAAGGATTGAAAGATTATAATGTTTGATCATGAGGGTGTTAAAACTGCAAAAGTGATTTGAAGTCTTTCAATCCTCTTTTTGCATCTCAAACCTAAAATTGAGGGTATCAAAAAATATGAGTATGTAAAGTATAACATGCATAACCCCAATCAATTAACGGTTTCTCAAAATCTATTTTACAATTTTTTAAATTGAAATTTTAAAGTGATTTTTTCTCCAAGTTCTATTGTACTTGAGGCTCATTTCCAAGAGCCTTCAACACTAGATAGTGAAGATTTGCAATGGGCACCTCCTTACACAAAATCTTGAATAGACAAATCATGTTAATTCATCTTCAAAATTAGACTCTTGATGCTGAAACTAGACTTCAATAAGAATTTAAATAAAATAATAACCACTAAAAAAAATCTTGAGAAAAGGTTGCGTATCTCTGAGTAAAATTCAGAGGGGCCCGGTTTGGGCCTCTTGGGCAGTGAGGGGTTAAGGGTTAAGGTATGTACATCCATAAGCGTCAATGTCCCCATAACCGTCACCTCTGAAAATCTTGGAAAATCTATGGAAGTGGATAGATGTAATGATAAGAATGTACAACATGTGAAAATGAAATCTTGAAAGTGGTTATGGGTGCAATGGTAGTTTGCTCTTTAAAAATTCACAACTTAATCTCTCAGTATCCAAATAATATATTCAAAGGTGCAAACTCATTATTTTTCTGTTCCTAATAGGATCCTATAATTTACTAGTTGTTTATTAATATTCATCATGTTCAATACCCTTAGTTTGATGTTTATAGGTCCTCCTACTTTAACCCCTAAATGTCCAAAAGGACATTTTTTGTTCTTTGCCTCTAGAAAAACATTCTAGATAGCAAAAGAAAGCAGATTTTTATTTGATTTTTTCTCAGAAGTGATCACAAACACATGCTCCATCATGGAAGGCAAAAAATAACTTCATCAAATACACTCATATTTTTACACAATCCAAATTGTGAGAAGATCCATATTGCCATTCCGACAAATTTTGTGAGGTCAACCTGTATTGTTCACTTTTGCAGCTTGTTGGGCATTGGTTACACCAATCACATTTCTAAAATCTTTGAAAAATATTGTAGAAGTCACTGTAGCAGGTGGCCACAAGGATGAGCCCGACGCTTAAGGGTTAAGCAAGAAGGTTGTAGGAAAAGAGTTACAAAAATAAATTGAAGTTTTTATAGTTCTAAATTCAAAATAAATCTCATCTAGAGTGATGTTTTCTTACTTATCAAATCTGGAAAATCCCAAAATATAAAGTATTTTGTAGAATCAATAGGCTTTAAGTGGGGAATGCTATTTTGTGAGCAGGGATCCGTGAGTTGTGAGCCATGAGCATGGATTTTTTTCAAACTCAATAAATCCACCTATAACTATGTACATAGGGCCCTATAATTGAGCATTTAAAATTATCATCTCTTGTAAAACTTGCTATTTTTTTGTTTTCCATTAATTTTGAGCTAAAAATTAATACCCACTCACAAAATCTTGAATCCTTGCTCATGGCTCACCATTTTACGCTCACAAAATAGTGTCGTCTAATTTTAAATATGACTATGGACTAAACTACAACATTATATATGATTTCCTTTCAAATTTCATAATCTCAACCTAAATTTTGTATTCAAATTGTATTGTAAGCTCCTTCATTACCATTTCCACTTCCTTCAAACAAGTATTTTTTGAGTAATTTATTATCAAAAGTATATTTAGGATACGTTTTAAATTAATGTAGGACATGAAATTTGTGATTTCCACAAAAGTTTCTTATGTATGTTTGTTTTAGTTTGAAGTTTGTATTCTTGTCCACAATGATTGGTTCATAAAATATCCATTCAATCCTTATTGCCAAATTTTGCAAGATAATGCAATTCATTCTTGTTGAAAAGTATTGAAACATCGAAAGATTCAAAGAGATCACTTTTCAAAACAATAATCAACATTTCTGTACAAGGTTTAGTATGCTCTTTAAATTGCCATTAATATGCCTCACTAAGATTGTGGTCATTGCTTAGCAATACCAACTAAGGTATTAGATTGTTAGTTAATAATTAATAAGAAGTTTTCAAATAAAGCATTTTATTACCAATAAAAATTAGTAACTTGTAGTCACCATTTGTAACAAAGCTACACTTGTTTAATATTAGGCAATCAAGTAGAACTGATCAAATTATTTATTGAAAATGTCACCACACTAGAAGAAAAATAAGGATAATTGACTAAGTCACCAGAACTGCCTTGCAACTGCACAACAATTTCACAACATTTGCACAATTACAATCTAGTTGTGTAATTGTTGTGCAGTTGTTTGTAGAGTTGCAAGGCAATTCTGGTAACCTAATCATTGTGATTTGTGAAGTCAGTTATCCTTATTTTTCTTCTAATGCCATTGAGGTTGTTCTTTTTGTGCTCTCAATATCCAATGATGCATCTAGTTCTCAATTATTAATTATTCCTTATTTACATTCTTATCGATCATTCTTATGTCAGACGTCCTTGTATGCTTTTGGTAATTATCTCCACTAGAATACCAACTAGCTCCTACATTTAAATGTCATTCATTGCTTTGCCCATGCTTTGAGTATTCTCACCATTTTTTTTTTCTTGCTTGTGACGTATTTCTTGTTCATCCTCTCTCTCTTTCTTTTTTACCCTCCATTTCCCTCCCTTTTCCTCTCCCTAGCCCCTCAAATTTTCTGATGACTTTTTGTTCAGTTGAGCTGTGGAGACTGCAATTTAAGTACCAAGTTTTGGTCATAGATTGATTATAGAATGTCAAAATTGAAGGGTTTAAGATATGACTACTCTTAATTATCATTCAAAGATTAAAAAATCATAGACATTTTGCTCTACATGCTAATATTAAGTGAATACTAAATAAGTTGTTGGTTGTAACGTGAGGCAATGTATAAAAAGCAAAGACAATATCAAGATAAAATTAACCCTTAAACGTCAATGTGGATGTTTTTTGTCCAATGGATGACAAGAAGACAATTTGGTGGATGCAAGAAAGTCACTTTTCATCCAATCTTTAAAAAGTGATTAAGAAGATGTGATCCATCTTGGAATGTATAAATAGTTTTATTGAATGCAATCATATTTTTTGGTACCTCAAATTGTGAGAAGATTCACAAAGACAGTAGTATGCTCCATATTGCCCTTCTTACAATTTTCTTGAAGATAACATGCAATGCTCTCTTGTGCAACATTTCAAATTGTGCAAGCATTATGCCACACCTTTATAATGCGCAGTTTCCATATCTATGACAACTCACTTTTGGCCATGGTGACTAATCAGTTGTTTAAGGATAAAAGGGTTTCAAATTTTGACATACTATATATTTAAAAAATTGTTCACATGGTTATTTATATGATTTCAAATTTTTTGAGTACAAACTTTGGTCAATGTAAGCTTTGATCAACTTCTATTTATCACTTTTTCAAATCAAAGTCAAATCAAAGTTAAATCTTCCACTTTGCATTTTGTCAATTAACCCCTAAAAGCCCACTTGTCCCTTTGGGGGACAAAATGGATTTTGGGCAGCTCACTACAAGTGAATATTTCATCTATTTCATTTGAAAACTTCACACATGATGTATCCAAGGTCCACCAATTTTCATAACTTTTGACTGCATGGTTCAAAAGTTATTGCATGATATGTTGTTTTTTTTGAATTCCAGGCAGCCTAGGCAGCTCAAAAAACTTCTTTAAAAATTAAACTTTTTTGAACTTTTTTTTTGAAATTGGTTCTTTAGACTTATGTGTACTTGGGGAGTTTGAACCATTCAATTTTTATTGATGATATGAAAGTTATGAGAAACTTTAGTTTGTGGGTAGGTATGGCTCTGTACCTACCCACAAACTAAAGTGTCTCATAACTTTCATATCATCAATAAAAATTGAATGGTTCAAAGCTCCCCAAGTACACATAAGTCTAAAGAACCAATTTCAAAAAAAAAGTTCAAAAAAGTTTAGTTTTTAAAGAAGTTTTTTGAGCTACCTAGGTTGCCTGGAGTTCAAAAAAAATAACATATCATGCAATAACTTTTGAACCATGCAGTCAAAACTTATGAAAATTGGTGGACCGTAAAGCTACTCCTTGGATACATCATGTGTGAAGTTTTGAAAGAAAATAGATGAAATATCCACTTGTAATGAGTTGCCCAAAATCACTATTTTGCCAAAAAACAGTGCTTGGGCCTTTAGGGGTTAAGTGCTTATACAAACATCAAATACAAAGCCTAAAGTTTTGTTGGGTTGCTAGATTAGGGCACGCCAAAGAAGGCAAAGGAGCAACATCCTTATTGAAGAGGAAAGAAATAAGCAACACAATAGAAATAAAAGAATTGCTTGGAGTAGTGCTGTGGCCAAATGCACCACCTTCCTCCACAAGACATGGCTGTCTCTCTTCAACAACAATGGTCTAGAAGCAACAACTCCAGCCTTGTATGACAAATACTCCCTTTATTCCAAAATGCTTGTCCTTGTTTTTTATTGCAACACTTTTGCTCTATTTTCATTAGTTACATTGAAAACAATGTAAATCATGTAAATCTAAATACTATACTCCAAGAATCAATGAAACTAATTGCATGAGTTTGCCAATTTTATTTTTGAATGGGACATAAAAAAGATTGCATTGTATACAACCTACTCAAAACTAATGAAAAAAAGTTGGGGATTAAATGTGTACAATCATTTTGGAACAAAAGTAGTAGTTCGCTTAGGTAAACAAGATGGTTAATAAAAAACAATTAAGCTAAGGAATTAGATGAAACCATATAAGCGACCATATAAACGTTTTGGAAAATGTTTATTTTACTACATCACATAAGCGTTAATATCAAAAAAAAGTGTGTAGATGTGATGTCAACATCACATGAACAAAATCTTTTGCATGCTTGGTTCCCTTATGCTTGTGAAACATAACAAAAAACGATTGCGAAGTGGTATCACCTTACAAAATGCTACTTCTGCAAGCAAAAGGACAATTGTCAATATTTTTTCAAGCTCTATTCACGCAAAATAGGGACCTTAAGCCCATGTAATATCTCATGTTTCTGCCATTGGTTACTTTGGCTTTGTCTTTGTTCCTTGTGCCTTAAATTTAAGAATATCCTTGCGGGAGGCTCTTACCTTTCAAATCCCTACACCAAGTAGTGCATTTAGGTTGCTTTAACTATTATGCTACTTGATCTTGGAAAGCTACCTCAAGACTCATTGCTTGGCCACATGGAGGTGCATGCGATTTTCTATATACTAAGGTTTCACATGTTTTACAACTTGGATGTTGCTAGTTTGTTTTTCTACAACTTTGTTGTTCTTGCCAAGCCCTTTAACAATTGTTTGTAGCTCTAATATTAGTAATTATTTAAATAGCGCCAAATTTCAAGAAATTAATGTGGGGCAACCTAAATAACGTCATATTAGGTAACTTGGGGAAAAGGGAGGTACCATTTTGTACTCCACCTCAAACCCAAAAAGTCACCTTAAACCAAATTCAAAGGTATCAGATTCAATATGAGCCACTAAGAATTTTTCCCTTGCAAATTCCTCCTCTCTGGTGAGGGCACGTGTACAAAAAAATTGTTGAGCTCGATCTTAGGTGATCACCTAAAACCTTTAAAAATACAAAAATGTACCCTTTTGCCCAGATTACTTAATATGACTTTAAATGCACTATTTTAGTGTAGTAGTTTGTATTTCCTTTGTCCCTCTAAAAAGCCCCAAATCATACACATTTCTTGAACCACTATGAAGCTCCCATTTGCTGATTTCAAACGCTAAGAAAGCATTTGCCATGTTCAATGATCTCACAGGGGGCAAGTTAAGCAATCAAAGAGCATTCCTCTCCTAGCAAGCTTGGGCTTGCTCATAAGAGGTACCATTGTTGGTACTAATCTTTAAATCATCAATAATGAGGAGTTGACAACATGCACAAATATGGTACTTTTTGCATGAAATTTGGGTGCCCAAACGCCGATATCAAAACTAGAGATTTTGCATACATTTAATAAATGAAATATTCATTCTAGAATACATGTGTCACTAGCATAGAGACTAAAAACAGACAACGCTATTTGGTGAGCATAAAATTGTGAGCCATGAGCAGGGATTCAAGATTCTCTGAGCAAGAATGGAGTCTCAACTCAAAACAATGGAATAACTAAAAAAATAGCAAGTTTTTCAAGAGATCATAGTTTAAAATGCACAATAACATGACCCTACGTACCCAATTATAGGTGGAATTTATTATTTTAACAAAAAATCCTTGATCATGGATCCCCACTCATGAAATAGCATTCCTAGACTAAAAACACGATTAATCCTTTGCAAGGAAATTTTTTTAACATTTTTAGAGGGACACAGGGAGTAAGGTAGCAACACCCATAACCATCACTGTACCCATAACCATCACTGTACCCATAACCATCACCTCTAAAAAAAATCTTGAAAAATTTGTGGAAGTGAATAGATGTAATTACAAGGATGTACAACTTGTGAACATGAAACCTTAGTGTTGGTATTAGGTGCAATTGTAGTTGGCTCTTTAAAATTCACAGCTTATTCTCACAATATCTAAACTATACATTTGAATGTGCAAACTCATCATTTTTCTCAATTTAATATTTACTAAATGTTTATTAATAATCATCAAGATCAAAACCCTTAATTTGACAACTATGGAATCTGCTACCAAAGTTTAATTTGTTGACAAATTTTTGTTTTAATCGTACCTCTGAATGCCTCTGGCAACTAGTACACTAGAAAATTTGAGTAAAAATTTGGATAAAATTGCCAAATCTTGCCTTTAGCAACAACCCAATTTGCCAAACTTTGGATGAAAATAGCTTATAATAGTAGTTCTTTGGATAAACTTCCATATATCATCCATCTTTTCCAAATTTTTCCAAATTTAGTCAAATTTTCCTTACCTGCGTGCATTCTACGGTGCAGGTCGCTTTACCTAAGCAAAAACAAAAATTAAACCCTGGCTGCTACCCTATGTTGTTTTGCCTTGAACCTCAGGGGTAGAGAACGGCTTTCTTCGAAGGATTGATACCGAGCGACTTCATCAACACACTAATCGGCACAAACACCGCAGCCTCGGCACTCCGCTTCACCCCAGACACAACCTGCGGCAAGCACGTATTCACCCGCTCATACAACTCCCTCGTCCTCTCGCTCAAACTCCTCCCGCTCTCCGTCTCGCTCCCCACCACCACCTCCGGCACATACTCCGCCGCACTCAAAGCCGCAACATGAATCCCCTTCAACCTCCCCTTCTCATCCACCAGCACAGCCCCAGAGCTTTTCGGAAACGACCGGTAATCCGCCAACCCCTGCTTCCACCCTGCAAAGCACACATTCCCCGTAAACACGGTCGGAAACTCCACCTCCAACTCTTTTAGGGTTCCACGCTTGTCCAGCTCTTTTAGGGTTCCATGTTTGATCTGAGACAGTGCCTCTTCGATGATGAGTTTGGGAAACCCTAAGCAATGCACTGTGTCACCAACAGCAACGCCACTAGCTGGATGGAGATACTTAGGAAAATCGAAGTTGAAGGGAGGGAGTGGTGTGGCGATGAAGACGTCCAACTCGTCGTTGTAGATGAGGACTTTAGCTGGGAAGCATGGTTGTTCGATGTGGTTTGTGTATTTGATGTAGACGTCGTATCGACGTGGATGTTTCCACGCTTTTTTCACTGGGTGGAATGCTCCGATGGACTCGCCTTTTGGTCCCACTAATCCCACTGTGCCCGTGCAGTCGTCGACGCAGATGTTGTCTTGGAGGTTTCTTGGTAAGACGAACACTCTTCCTACGAATGGGATCACGTCTTCGAGGAATAGGTCGGAGTTGCTGTTGTGGTAGGGTCTCGGTGCCTTCTCTGTTCTTGTCCGGTCTGCGAAATCAAGTAAGGTAGGAACACCATAAGGGTTAGGAAAAGGAAATTAAAAATATCAGCATCAATTTGAAAGTTTGAGTTGGCGATGAAACCCTAATTATTAGGTTCCTCGTCCGGTTTGTGAAATCAAATAGGAATTTTTTTAAGTTTAGGGTTTGATTGGTGATGACACCCTGATTTTATTAGGTTCCTTGACCGGTCTGTGAAATCAATTACGAACATTCACTTTAGGGTTTGATTGGATGAATTCCTAATTAATTAGGTTTTCATGGATGGAGCTGGGTAAGTGCACTGAATATTGCATTTAGGTTGCCTTAGCAAGTAAGGCTGCCTTATCTTGGAAAGTTATCTCATGACTCGTTGTTTGGTTTGGTCACTTGAAGGGTTCATGTAACTCTTTAAAATTTTGGATTGCAGATGGTTTACGGCGTGGATGCTATTAATTTGTTTTTTTGCAGCAGCATTGTTGGTTGTTGCCATGCCTTTTAAGAAATTGTTTATTGCAGTAATTATTGAAGAAAATTACTGTAGCAGCAATAAATAGTTATATAGTGCAGAATGTCAAGAAATTAGTATGGGGCAACCTAAACGCAACATTCAATGTAGATTGCCTTGAGAGATATTTTACTAAAAGTACTTGTGATAGGCAATAGTGAGTGGAGATGAAACATCACCTTTCATTGGAGGCTGATCGGGATTGGCTCTCTTCCATAGTGTGTTGCACAGAATCTGGGACACTCGAACACGGATCAATGGACCATCCAGCAGATCGTCGTCATCGAGAGTTAAAAACTCACCTGCTCGGTTCACTTCCACACAAAAATTCTTCCCCGCTGCTATCCCACATTGACGCAACCTCTCCTTGAGCTCTCGGAATGTTGGATGCGCTTTGTTCCACTCAATCGTCTTGGTTTCCTGCGACAACTCAACCTCTATCTCCAACATGCTTCTTCCAGCCTTGAATCCCTGAACGGGATATGGAGTTATGCAACTATTTGTAGAGATACCATGTTTTCAAGCAGGTGTAACGTGCCATCGACCTTTTTTTTTCCCATGATACTACAATACACTCTTGTCACATCAAGCTTCTCATCATTTTGCTACAATAACTTCAAAAAAAATTGCCCTCCCATGAAGAAGTTGAGTTTGTATAAAACTCCTTAGATAAGCGCATACTCCATATCTACCAAATATTGAGTTCCTGGGTTTCCTCGACAGTTATCGTGTGGTGACCTCTGGATATGAATCCATACCTACTCTGCACATCTTCATTCTCTTTTATGCTTCACTTCCAGAAGCAGAAAAGGAAAGAAGGCACTCTGGCATGATTCTGCCGGGATTGTTGTTCTTTATCTTCAATTCCACTATTGCAGAGCTCTGAGATCCCTGGTTTCTTGAACGGCAATCGTGTAATGCCCACTTGACAACCTCTGTAGTAAAAAGTTCAGTTTTTATCTACTGTTTCACCTGTTCTTATCTGCCTTTACTGTCTATACCAGCAATCTTTCCTTTATGCCGCTTTCTAAGAAGCAAAATTGAAAACGGCATAATTGTTTCGACAAGGCCATGCATCAGGTGGGGGTGTTCTACTGGTTGGATACAACATTGTACATGCATGGTGTAGAAAGAATCAAGGAAGGGCAACGAAGTGGAGATTTGATTACGAGGATTTGTTGCACCTTGGTTACCAACAGGCACGATAAGATCACTTTGGACTAACCATCAGTTTGAGTTGTCCTTTAAGACCGTTAGGAATGAAGATCCCATCCAGTTTATCCGAGATTTCGCTCCTAAACGGTCCGGATTTGAACTTTTTGAAGTAGCAGCTTGAATGACCGTTCTGTGAAAAAAAAACTATCACGGCCGGATATTACACCACAATAATCCGTGAAGATCCGTGCGTTGGTTGAGATAAAAATACATCAGAGGAAGAAGAAAGTTCTTATGACTACTTCGAAAGGGCTAAAAATAACGTGAGGGGGAAATATGACCTTTTCTGCCTTTCACAGGAGATAGAGTAGCTTTGACGCGTTCCTGGAGGGATCGGAAACAAGTACCTAACCTGCCATGCATGTAGCACATGTCTCCACAAAAATTGTAAAAAAGTTCAAGCCAAACAATTGATGCAAGATGAAATCAATTTGACAGAGTCAACATCGGCATAAGTTCAGTATTGCGTTGTACAAATTTTTTTGCAAACTTCTTAGCGACATAAACATTGAAAATTCTCTCAATTGATTAGTTCAGAAGCATATACAATGCCAAAGGGCAGATTGATACGATTACAGTAGCAAACTGCTTCGCGTGTACAATGGCCGAGATCCAACAGGGAATGAAATCGAGGACTCAGAGATTCGCAATGGTGTTGCCTGGCACAATCAACCTCTGTACATTCGTAGGATAATTGAAACCTGTCTAGTGTTTATAGGCTGGGGAGGCGCTCCGTAGATCCTTGGATGACGGTCAACAAGTTGTTTCCGAAGGGATCGCTCAAGTGAGCCGCCAAGTTCTCGACGGGCCCTTCACCAGTGACGTAGGCCTGAATGAAGAAACCCAGCATGGAGAACATAGCCAGCCTTCCGTTCTTGATCTCCTTTACCTTGAGCACAGCGAACTGATCGGGGTCGTTGGCAAGACCGAGGGGATCGAATGCACCGCCTGGATGAAGTCTATCCAAGTCCTGGAATACATAATTCCGAAAAGTTCAGTAATAACGCCTCCATTTTCAATAGCCTGCACAACTCCATTAGTTTAAAAATGAAACAGGAGAAGAAACACTAAGGTAAGTAACCTACCGATCCCAGAGGAGACTTGTTGGTCGACCTGTAATACTCGGCTCCTCCAACCAGAACGATTTCGGCAATAGAAGCAACTGCTAGGTTAACGGGGATAGTGGCTCCAAAATACTGGATGGCGTCTCCTTCGAGCAACAAGGCTCCCGTCTGTCAACATAATCAAGAAGAAATTTGAATATCAATCATTGCTCAAATATAAAATGAATTCACTGGCACTGTCATGTGAAGGTTTAAGATATAATGTAAAAGACATTCTTAGGGAAAATCAGCGAACTGTAAAGCTCAATTCAGCAATTACCTTGAACCACACAGCCTCGGGACCGCACACAGCTCCGAACTTGTTGAATGCCTCAGGAAGAATAAAGCCAGCGGCTCCCAACATGGCCCACCGTGCATGAATAAGCTCATACGCTTGGTACCTGCGAGACACTCAAGTGAGAAGAGCACACAACAGAACACCAGATAAATGAACGGAAACACGAAAATCATGAAAAAAAAAAAAGGCTGGACACGCTACCTGTCGAAATCTTTTGGCTTCTTGCTCAAACCGAAAGGATCATATCCGTAGCTGCGGCACCACAAACCAGCGTCATCATAACAAATTTCATTTTCCAAATAAATCCCCCGACAATGCCAACAAACATCAAAAATGCTCAAAACTATTGCAGAATGATATAAAATAAAAAGCGAAAATACTTACTCTCCGGGAATTTCGCCGGTAAGATACGACGGGATCTCATCCTTAGAAAGAAGTCCTTCAGGCAAGTAAATCCTCCTGTCAGGACCTGCATTATCCACAACGGCCGTCACAAAGTGCAAAAAACATATGCACGACATCTAAACAGCTTCAACAACCACACGCCCTCACCCTAACAACAAAAGAATTCCACTCCATATCTCGCATTCCAATTCCATAGCCGAAACACAAGATTCTAAGAAAGAAAGAAACTCCTATAACATCAAAGTTTCAAAGCTTAAGAAAATCCAAAATATATAATATCAAGCATCATTTCAACACATTGCGCATCCAGCTCTAAAGAACTCCAATCCATAGCTCGCATTCCAATTCCATAGCCAAAACACAATATTCTAAGAAAGAAATAAAGTTCCTATAACATCAAAGTTTCAAAAGCTTAAGAAAATCCAAGAAATATACACTATCAAGCATCATTTCAACACGTTGCACATCCAGCTATAAAGGACTCCAATCCACAACTCGCATTCCAACTCCATAACCGAAACACAAGATTCTAAAAAACAAATTCCTATAGCAACAAAGTTTCAAAACCTTAAGCGCATCCAAGATATGTATACTATCAAGCATCATTTCAACACATTGCACATCCAGCTATAAGGGACTCCAATCCACAACTCGCATTCCAGTTCCATAGCCGAAACACAAGATTCTAAGAAGCAATTTCCTAAAGCAAAGTTTCAAAAGCTTAAGAGAATCCAAGATACATAGTATCAAGCATCATTTCAACACATTGCGCATCCAGATCGGCTTCGATGCCAGATACTTACCGTACCACTTCGCCAATTCCTCGTTGCTAGTGACATTAACCTTACTAGCAGCCTTCTTCACAACATTGGCAGCCTTCTTCACGGGCGCAGGAGCCTTCTTCAAAGGAGCAGGGGGAGCTTTCTTGAACGGAGCGGGAATAGACTTCGCGGCCTTCTTGAACGGAGCAGGTGCAGATTTGGCGGCTTTCTTGAAAGGAGACGCAGCTTTCTCAGCGACCTTGGCTCCGCGCTTGAAAAGAGCCACAACGCCGGGCTGCTCGCGGCGGGTGAGGAAGTCGCGCTTGGTGCTGGATGTGACGACTGACTGGCCGAGGAACGCCGTCTTCGTTGCTGCCATGGCTGCCATTGCTCACGGGATTTGTGAGCGAGTGCGAGTGTGCGAGTGTGCGAGTGTGCTGGGAATGGGCCTGAGTTGAAGCTGCATTGGAGAAGATGACCCCGCGCGGGCTTGGGTGACCGAGCGTGAGCGTGTGGCCAATCGCGTTTGGATAGGGTTCCCCACCCCCCTCCAATGGCTGAGTTTCGTTCTCCACCAGTTTACTGTGTCTTTTCGAGTGTTCGCCCCCGCTTGTAAGTTACTCGCCTTCTCTTTTTTCTTTCTTTTTTTCTTTTCTTTTCCTCTTTTTCCTTTTCTACTATTTTCTTTTCTTTTTTTCTCAAAACTATAATTGTGAATCATGAAATATTGCACTAATATGGGATTTCAGATATCTCAAAAAAAATGGTGAAGGAATGGTCATGAACAAGTTTTTGTTCTTTGGTGAATATATTGTCATGACCTCAGGAGGTTGTTATGGCTCGTTCACAGAGCAAATTGGTTGGGTTATTCACCAATTTCATTCATGTGGACAAAATTAATGGTGAATGGTGTTTTGATGGAGATCCTTCCATCATGTAAATACTTGTTATTTCTTTATATTTATATTGATTTCAATAAATCAATAATCAAGGCATAAAGTATGGTCGTGGTAATAACTACGGTTTGGTGACAACCTAACGGCCATAGATTTTAGTGTGTTGTGTCGTCTTGTCACATGCACAGCTCAGGAGAGTAGGTAGTGAGTTAGCTGGACCAATTTCTTGCCTCACTAGCTGTCAAGCCGTAGGCCGTCATCACCGCTCGACAAGTCCGATGGAATTTGAATCTGGGCCGGCGGGCGGCTAAAAAAACCGATTCTCCAACCAACTAAGTTCACGATTTGACAATTGAAAACAAACGTTTGACGCTGTTAAATGCTTGCAAGGGCACGTGGCCACTTTACGGTGGTATTTATCTTGTAATTATTCTTTTTTATATGTTTATTTAGATGTTTTGAAGACTCATATATTTTACCTTTATTTGAATAAAATTATTAAGGATTTAGAAATAAATGGAAAAAGTGTGAAAAAAAAAAATGTTTAATATTTATGATAGAGTTAGGATGGAGAAGGGCATGGACTAATGTGCCCCACTCCACTACCTTAGATAGGATCAAAATTAAGAAGGAGAGATTCCTTAGTATATTCAAAATTAGTGTATGAGTATTAGTTGGAAGAGGGAAGAAATCTTGAAACTTTAAATTGTGAGAATTTTTTGTGTATATATGATTTTGAATTGAAACTTGGAGGAATTATTTTTTATTTGATTACCTTTTCAAAATGAATTTGCAAGTTTGATTTGAAAATGTGATACAAAAGTTATAAGTGTTTGAATTTTGGAGTCAAAAAACCAAACTATGAAGAAAGGCTGAGACTTCAATAAGTCATAGCTTATGATCTGTATATCATTTTGCAACAAGATTTGATAAAAGTGTTCATCATAGTTTCAGATTTTTAGAAAGTTTTTAAACTCAAGATTTGAAATTTGGAAAAAAAAAATATAAAGGTGTGAAGGATTAGAGGTGGCTATCCTTTTATTGGAAGAATGCCAAAACTTTAAAAAACTACAACTTTCGGACAATATGAAATTTTCTTTTCAAATTTTTAGAAATGATAACTTGTTGTCATTGCTTTTCAAATAGTTTTGAATCTTTTCATTTGAAGTTTTACTAAAGAAGTCATAGTTTGTAGAAGTTGAAGGTTTGGGTGCTTTCTAAAAAATTGAGACTCGCACTTTAATTTATTAGAACTTTTAGACAAAATTTTACTTTAAAATTAAAATTTTATGATTTACAGTCAGTGGTATCATTTTCCCAAATTGATATCACTTTCTTATGGATGATATGTAAAACAAAAGTTATAGAAGTTTATAAAGACAATGTTTAGTTTGCAAGGAAGAAGAAGAGCCTCTATTTTAAACCCACATAACTTTTGGACAATAGCTTAAATTGAGTTGAAATTTAAACAAATGTTGGAAAGTTAGAAGAGCTTTTCAAAATGCTATTACATTTAGCATTTTTGATCTTTGAACTATTTGTGGCACTAGATAGAAGGTTGCAGCCTTCTAGAACTTGTTATTTGTGATTTTTTCCATGGTTTTTATTAAAATATGAAAACTTGAAGATATGAAGACTTAAAGATCTGAAAATATGGAGACTTCAAGAGGAATGTTTTGTGTTTATTTTTTATGTATGTGTAAGATGTGGCTTTGTTATTCTTAGTCAGTTTTGAAGGCTCGTTTGTTAATTCATTTCCATTATGTTTTATGAACCTTATTGCGGGCAATTTGGGTTAAACCAAACTTAATCCCATCTATTATTATGGTGATGAAGTGGGATTAATCATCCACATAGTCGAAACTTGCTCTGTTCTCTTCAATCTAGAGTTTTGGCCAGCAGATCGTAAATAAGATTTTAGGATTCCGTCATACGGACAGCAGCTTGTGTTTGCTGTCTTGATCTATCCGTCCCGTATCCAATGGATTGTTATCTTTACTTTGACATTTATACCCTTAAATTCAACTATAGAATAAGTCAACGAAAAACCAAAGATCAAAGATTTGAAGAGTGAAAATTAAGACCGACAACGATTCTTAGTCAGCAACGCACAATTGCAGCAAGACACCATGCGTGTTTCTAAGGCGCATTCCTCTCAATCCGACAATAGCATATTTGAAACTTCCTAATATTTGCACCAATTCATGTGTATGGGATGTGATAAAAAGATTTATAGGCGTATTCTATAGAGGACATTTTTTTTGGACAAACTAAAACTAAACTGACATTGAAACCTAAACTAACAGATTTGCACCACTTTGGACTAGTTCCTTTATTTATTATCCAATGCACTGTTGACATTTGTAATTGGCGCACAAAAAATATTTTAGTTTAAAATAGAGAAACAAGTTCTAGACACTGCATGGATCATGGCAATACTCTATGCAAAAATAACAATATGGAGGGTCGAGGCAATAAAAAATATCAATGTTTTACCAAAGTTGAAATTCATATTCTACAAGGAATGGTCTCTTCAATTTTGGACTACGGATAATGATATTTTGCCTTCATTTTTCACAAATGTTTGTTATTAAACCGTCAATGGTAGGTTTAAGGACGTGACTCTATTAGCCTAAAAAGGCATTTATATTCATGTGTGTAAGCATATGCATATGTAATGTATGTATCTATATATATAAATGCACATGTATATTTTTAATTATGTCTTAGGTTCGCTTCATACTAGCGACCGGCTGAGAATTTCTCAAACGTGACTGGTTGAAATTTGGGTTTTTTTGCTGTTGGATTCAAACTCCAAGTTTGTTCAATGCTTTTACATCCATCTTCACCACTCTAGAGACTACCATATATATATATATATATATATATATATATATATATATATATATATATATATATAGCCACGTCAGCAACTAAGATAGTGACAATTTGGGGCCTGCTCCAAGGGTGGTACCAAACTTGTCCGGCAGAAGCACACTCTTAGATGACACAAGATTACACAAAAAAGTTTATATTGGGCAAAACACCAGACAAGGTACTGATTTTTGTGTTTCGTTCGGTTGCTAGTCTAAACCGGGCCTTATGGGAATTGCTAAATCCGCCACATGGCACCGTGTTAAGGAGTTTCATAAATAAAAGAAACGTAAATTTCATATATGTTGGATGACCATTTAATGATGATGGTAGACATGTTTATTCATTGAATTATGTAAATTCAAAGCTCTAAATGTTAAGCCAAGTAAAAGGAAGAAGAAATGATAGAGTGGACAATGTTATGGGGGCATCTATTACACACACATGCACAACATGTTTAGGCAAGCTTGTGTGGTGCGGTGAATTTAGCAAAAAGGTGTAGTAGATTCTGCTATACCTACCTCATAATCACAAATAGTTAAGGAAAAAAAACACAATTTCTCATTATCCATCATAGGAGACAATTTTGGGACAACTCTCTTTTGGATGTTAGTGAGGGCACATGAATTTTGTGTAATAGTCCAATGATCATCCAAAAACATTCATCAACATTGTGGAGTTTTTGACATGTAGGAACTTCATGGGTTTATTATTTTGTTTAGTAAAAATTATTTCTTGATTATGCTTTAACATTTTTAATGTTCACTAAATTGTTAAAAGTTTCATACATGAATTTGACTATAGTTGTCTTACATTAGGATGATGAGGAGTGAAATAGGAAGTAGCAATAAGGATTAGGATTGGGTTGAGATCCATTTTGCATTAGAAAAAATTTGGGCCCTCAATAAGCCCTTGACTTCTCAAGCATAAGAACCTTGGGCCCATTACACCAAACTTTGCACATGCTTAGTCTGACGTGGCACCAATGGTGCCATGTCATTTTATTAATTAAAAAAATTTAAAAAAATTCTAATCTTTTTTTAAGATTTTTTTAAATTTATTTTTTCTAGCAACCATCAGCGCTAGTTCCCACATTGGGAACAAAAACTTGAAGGGCCTTGTTGAGGGCTTCTATTTTTTCTAATGTAATATCTTACTTTTTTTAAATTATTGACAAAGGCAAATGTCAAATTAGATAGAAGAGGTTTATGTCAATGGATACACTAAAGCATCTTATCCAAGTTAGATTGCAATGGTGAAATAGTGGAACTGTGCAATTTTTCATAAAAGTGTGTAGAAGATGGACTAGCTTGCATGTCTACATAATATTGTTAGGGAATTGCTAACGGGACACCCTAAATTGCCAACAAGACCCTTGTGAGTATGAAATTTGATAATTTAGTGCTATTTTTTATTTATTCAAGTGGTATGTCATTCATTCAATCATAGCATTACCACCTTCTTGAAAGAAAACAAGACAAAAACAAATTTTTGTTGAAATATTATTACACCAAAACTATTTTTTGATGTATTTTTGCTTTAAGTAACTCAAAAGTCCTATATTTTTAGTTTCAAAGCACACCTACTATTTTTTGAGTAAAATCTTAGAATGATAAAGATGAAACAAACCTTTTGATCCAAATAAAAAAATCAACATTAAAAATCACATTTCATGCTCACAGGGGGTGTCCTACTAGCAATTTAGGGTGTCGCGTTAGCAATTCCCTATTATTAATTTATAAATATGAGTTTCAAGGTTAACCCCTAAAGGACCATGGCTTTTATTTTCTCAAAAGACACTCAAAATTGACACCTCTATGGCAAAGAGTAAAAAAGTTTGAAAATTGGTCTTTTTGCATATCTAACCGTAGGATCTTGTACTAGACTACTATAAAAATGTGCCATACAAAACTCAAGAACTTTGACCTCACAGATTGGAAAATATTTGCATTTAAAAAGCAAAAACAACTTTTTTTGCACCTTGCATAATTAGATTATTTAACTTTACACTTTTTTAACTTAAAATTTTTGCACCAAAGAGTTTGGAATTTTATTTTGCATGGTGGGAAATTGAGTTGGTAATCTCAGGAAAAAAAATAACAAAAAATAACAAATTTTCATTCTTTAAAAAAAACATTGGCAAAAGAAGGTATGAGATTGAACAAAAACTTAAATTGCTCATAACCCTGCAATGGAATTGAAATGCAATAATCCCAATGGTGAGATTGTTCTAGAAAGCAAACTTCCTCTCCAACAATTTTTTTTGAAAAAATACTAAAATCGCATTCAAAAATGAAGTTTATAAGCTATTTTTTCATGAAGATGCTTGAATTGCCCAAAAACAAGATTGTCCACAATTTTCTCATAGCTAGTCCATATGGAATGAATCAAAGCTTCAGATGTAGACAAAGATATACTCTATGAAAATTAAATTTGTTTTTCAAGTTTTTATAAGAATTTTCTTTGCTACCTAGAGTCCCCAAGTTTGTGCTTATTTGGGCATAACTTCTGCTCTTTGGCATCAATTGGAATAAAAATTAGATACCCACGCAGATCTTTGAATTCTCCATCTTCAGTAAAAGTTTTAAAAAATCATGCAAAGTAGTTTGGCCATAGGTACATACCCAAAATCCTATTTGTCCGTTGAATAGACAGTTGGTCCTTTAGGGGTTAAAATAAAAGATGTCAAACATCTTGTCATAGACAAACTTCAAACTTGATTTTTTAAAGTTTTTGGTTCTTTTACTCCTAAATTCTTAAGCTATTCTTATGCTTCACATACACAAGACTTTCCGTATGTTGAGCAATTCTCATTTTTTATACCAAGTGTCTTGAAGATTTAATGGACAAAATCAAAATAACACAACTATTTATCATCTTTCTAGTTTTATTTAATTATCATGTAATTTGGGTACTTGGTTTTATAGTATACATTTACAAAAAAACTAAATGTGAAATTACATTAATAATACAAATAATAATCAAATCCTGTAAAATATTGAGGAAAAATAAGGTTCAAAAAGAGGTGTTAGGAAGCTTCATTGATAACATTCTTTTTATCATTCAATACAAAATTTATAGAAATTTTCTTAGCTTAATGCTATAGGTTTGTGGCATGAATGTGTCAAACACAAAAGAAAATAAAGTTAAAAATGAATTATTTTAAAGTTCTTTGATTGCAAAGAGTGTTGCACAAAAATAAAAACTTTTGATAATTTTGCAAAAACATTAAGATTTTGTACATCTATGCTTGAAAAGATTCTTCTAAACAAGTTGATATTTTATTATATTTGGTATTCATCAATTTTTTAAAATTCTTTAACTGAAAATTCTTTGAGCTCATCCTCCAAATCATAACTATCTTCATTTTCAATCTCTTTTTTACAACATTGCATTTTAATCAGTTACAAAGAATGTAAATCTTTACATGAGTACATAATAAAATAAAAAGTTCACCATGTAGAATTACATGCTACAATTAGATATATACACCTCTAATGACAAAAATAATTAAATCCTACTACAAAGATGTTTAATTGTTTTTGCAATCCACTTACATGGTTGAATTTCCTTTTTTTGGCCCTTCTTTTTGGCCTACATTGTTGGCTACTTGCAACTTTCCAATCTTGGCACAAACATGTAGGTGAGACTTAGGCTTTGTGAAATCTAGTTCATCATATCAAAGAGATTGCCAATGAAGAAAATATACAATCTACATAGAATCAAAGATTTTCAAAGCTAATTCAAGAAATTCAAATATATACATTAATTATCACCTTGTCACTAATGTTTCTTTTTGCTAAATATGAAGTCCAATCAAAAAGCACAAAAATGAAGGACGTCATGTGGAGATGAGAGAAAAACTCTACAAATTATGACAATTAAGCTAAAATAGGGCTCAAACAAATTCTATAAAAATTTGGAGATTAAGTTAGGCTCTAATAAAAAAAAATCTGCAAAAACCAAGAATTGTTTGGAGTTGCAAGGAAAAGCCCACAAGTTTTTGGATTATAAATACTTCAAACTAAAATAAAAAATACTGAGACTTATGAATAATCATGTACTTAGAAGTATAATTTTGCCATGTGTAGCTTGCTGCATCTCTTTAACATATTGCAACTACAAATTCAAAATGAATATTATAAACTTATTTTTAGTGAAAATTTGATAAGATTTAAAATATTCCATTTTTTAAACTTTGCAAACAAGAAGTTTCATTATAGTAGTTGGTATTTGCCATTTTTTAAATTTTATTTTCAAAAAAATTGTTTAATATTACATTCTCTTGTTTGGTTTATCTAGCATGTTTATTAATTATTTTGATTTTCTTTTATTATGCTTTTTTCATTAGAATTTTATGTAGGTGGTGGCATCCCACATTTTATAGTTTTTTAACATATTGGACAACAAATTTGTAAATGTTATTTTATGTTTATAGGATACAACATTCTAGGCTATCACTACTAGAAAGGGGCCAAAAAACGACTAAGCCAATGTCACTTCCAGTGATGTCGCACTTGAACGTTTCACTTTCAACATTGAACTCACATGCAGTCATTGACATGTGACTGCCAGTCATATGTACAAGCCACTGCACTGTACTTCATGTCTACGTACCTCGGGAATGTGATATACCTTTGTAGGGAACGTCCCTAACTTTTTTGTGGTAATATGTTCATGGTACTTCTTGACATGGCAGAATTTTTTTATCCTTTTTGGATTTAGGGACGAGGAAGATACGGTATTTTATGTGGAAGCGGGCAACAATTAGTTCACTTTGGGCAGGCTAGAGTACTGACGCCAGATTATTAATTAACCGTTGTCCAAGCATGGAGTTTAGCTTATTGATGTACAAATGGTTTTGTGAGGTTGATGTGTCTGTCGCTTGTCAGTTTTTTCTTTATTTAAATATTAGGGATTTGCAATTTATAAACTACTATCCGCGTTGTGAACCTATACATGTAAATCTGTCCTTTTTAGTTGAAGATTTTTTCTTTCTTGTTCAAGGAAACATGAAAAATCATTATTGGGTTGCTATTTCTTGCTTCTTCAGGTTTTAGGGATTCACGGCTTAGTTGACAATGGATAGCCTACTCCATTTTTATGTTTTTCTGATATCTATACACAATTCCCCTCTAGCAAGCTAAAACGCTCCACTTCCACACCCATCTCAGTTCAGCAACGCATGCGTCAGTAATCGACAAGGTTTGGAACTAAAATTGAAGGACCCTACAGGGATTAGGCAACATACGCTATGACTAAGCCTGCAAATTTGGATGAACATATCAGTTCATTCTTACTTGCTCAATTTAGGACAATCACACATTATTTTAGGCTGGCACTACCGTCAATTGTCCAATGCAAACACCACCAAACATATGATTGCAATGTCACTCTATGTTGCTATAGATTAGGTCCTCTCCGTCTACATCATCTGCTGTAAGACACTGCATTGCTTCTGCTACCACATCGGGCTGGACCTCCACTGCGTCCCTCAAGCTCCGTATTTCCAAAGTAGGGTCCTCCGGTCCATCTGTTTTGTGGAACGCTTGGAAGTTAGATGTTCTTCCCAATGATATGCAATCGACTGCAGTGGTGCCCTGTGACTTTGAGTAATTTTGAGCTCCCCTAGGTTCCTTCTGCAATACAACTTTCCAACCCAATTTTGCCACATCAGATGAGAAAAAACCTGTTCAATGTGCAGCGGAAATGCGAATGACTGTGCCGACCTAGTCACTAATTTGTCAAAGTTCACACTTGTGAATTTGTAGGGATCTCGAGTCATGGTTGCGCCATCACCTCTGGTGTTTGCCAACATCCAATTGCTATACAGAATGACAACTTTGAAATGCCCGTAGTCAATTGAAATTATTTCCTCCACCCAACCTATGTACTCCAAGTCCGCCTCTTTAAAGTTTGTATCCTTTGTGCTAGCTTGACAAAGCTGCCAGAATGTGGCCACTACGCCAGAATCCATCATTGTCAAGTGTTTCTTGCACCTCTTGACCCTGATGTGGTTTCCAAAAGCAAACATAGACCGATAAGCCTTTGCTTGGTCTGATGGAGGCAGCATGAGAGTCCTCACTTCCTTGTTGATCTTCTCAACACCCGACTCCATTGCATGGATGATTGCCTTGGGGAACCACAAGTGGAACGCTTCCTCACGCATGTTTGCTGGATATATTATGTGCCGCTTTCACTGCTGACGCTTGAGCTCCACATGTCTTGCTCTGCAGTTCACCATCTCCTCCTCGTGTCTACTACGCCAAGCAAAGGAAACAATTTGAAACACTCCTAGCAACGAGCAATCGTCTGCTTTTCCAAAAACAATGACCCCGACATACATAGTGTTTATAGTTTACCAATGTAACCTCAGCCTGCGCAGCATAAATGTCATGGAACGTCTGCTTTGGGGAGATTATCTCAATCACCCAAATCTATACATGCGGGGGAATTCCCTTAGTAGTGAGAGTTACTGACTTTGGATTCCCTCCATAATAGGACAATATAATTTAACACAGTGCCAATGTACACTTAATCCTGCACATATCAGTTCAAGTTAGCAGTGGGCCTTACCTCCTCCAATCTCCCAACAAGGCAGCATTGTTTAAGACAAACTCATGCACCCAATCCCTGAATTCCAAGCTCAGACGGCGTTTCTCGCCCTCACCTTCCATTATCTTGTTGAACATAGAGGGGTCTGCTTTATCATCCCAAATTCTCCTGGATGTAATTTTATACTCCTGCATACACCAGTGCAGAAACCTAGAGCTTCTACAATTGCGTACCCCTCCGCCATGCTGCCTTTTGGTTGGGCGCGATTTTTGACATAACCCTTCAGTGTTTTGAGGTACCTCTCCACGGAGTACATCCATCATGTGTGGATTGGTCTGCAAAGCTTAACTTCCTCAACCATGTGAAGCACAAGGTGAGTCATGATATCAAAAGAGGAAGGAGGGAATTCTCATTCAAATATGCAAAGTGTTTTCACCACGTCCTCTCAAAGGTTTGCAATGTCATCTAGGTTAATGTTCTTTCCACATAACCTCTGAAAAACACAAGACATCATGATTATAGCTATGCAAACTTCCTTCTTCATAATTGTTCTAACACAAAGAGGTAAGATTTGATAGAAGAGAACGTGATAGTCATGGAATTTTAATCCCTTCATACTCCCATTTGCATGCACCCATTTCTTCAGTTGACCCACATACTGCGTTGGTGTTTTTAAACATCGAATTTGCTCTATGACTACTAGGGCCTCTTCCTTGGACAGCACATAAGGTGCCTTTGGTAGAATAGCGCTACCGATTGTCCTCCCTTGCACTGGCCATAGGTGAGCCCTAATCCCAGCTTCTTTCATGTCTAGTTGAACTCCAAGTGTATCTTTCTCTCCAAAAATAGTTTTCACGATGTTCTCTGCTATAATTTTTTTGCAGTGCACGACGTCGAGGGTGTGCCTAATTAGCAAATCCTGCAAAACGCACTGCCAAGCATATATTACTAAACATGAAAGACAACACCCAACCACCCCGCGCAACGTTGATTTCAAGGGTGTTGTACCAAGTGGCATAAGAAACATGCACTTTCCTGTTTGCAGGGTACACTACGGGGTTATTGCGCACGGTGATTGCTCTTATGACAAATGTCATGCTAGAGTCACCTTGTAGATCACACATCACTGTCATCAAAAGATTTAGGGTTTAGCATAGACTACTTTGCAGTCACGCAAATATGCCTTTCAGTGAGCAAATTGGCATGGATGACTACCTGAATGGTATAGGATGGTGGATATCAACAATAGAGCAAAAGAGGTTTAAAAACCTTGCAATTTTCATTGCAAACTAGATAGGGTACAGTACCTTCCAATATGGCAGGTCATGTAGATAGCTCCGCCTTTTTACATTGTACGCATGCACAAGATCGTCTTCCCGCTGATCTCCTCTAGTTCTTTGAATGCGCTTCCACTCCTCCCATGTTGTAGCAAACTGGGCAATTTCTGACCTACTCATTCTTCCTGGCAAAGGTCGTAGATGAGGGTTGCCATTGAAACTTGCTTTTTGACGCCTCTAAAAATGATCCATTCCCAAATAACGACAATGTCATAAATACACATTTTTCTTCATAGCTTTTGAACACCTGGTGTCCAAGCTGGGACCGCATATAGGGCATGCTTTGTGACCCTTTGTCACTTGGCCGGATATGAGGCTGTAAGCGGGGAAGTTGTTGATAGTCCAAAGAAAGATGCCACAAAGCTTGAATTTCCTTTCATGGGACTCTTTCAAAGAGTCGTCCATGTCATGGACATACAATAGAAGCTTGTAGAATTATCTAGAAGTTTGTAGAAGCTTATAGAACTTTCTAGAAGCTTGTAAAACTCTCTGAAAACTTGTAGAACTCTCTGGAAGCTTGTAGAAGCTTATAGAACCTTCTAGAAGAATATAGAAATTACTTAGAAAAACAACTCATAAATAGGTGGAAGCTTATTAAAAAGCTTCCTAGATAGAAATAGCTTGCACAAGAAGTTAGAGTATTTTGGAAACCTCTAGTAGAAGTTGCTAGAAGGGTTCATACTTAGAAGTATATATAGAGATCAAGACTGAGGAGTTCCTCAGTCTCAACAACGCAACTCTTGGAGCTTATAGCTCATCTCTTTGGCATTACTCTTGTACTCTCTTGACTTATCAATTCTAATCTTATTTCCCATACGTTTTGCCATATACTCTACCTCAGATTTCTTTGGAAACAAGTCTTTGATGTTTTGTATTTAGTACGTCCATAATAGTCCAAGCATTCCACCCCTGTCCACAGAAGTTGGAACTCCTCAACTAGTGGGGCCATGTAGACGTTGATATTTTGATCTACTACGCTTTCTTTCCCAAGAATTATTAAAGTTAGTATGAGAAAGAAATTTTTGTTACCAGCCATGGAGGCAAATTGTAGTTGATCATAATCACGGGCCAAGTTGAATGACTGAGACTTCGATTCCTGAATGGATTCACCCCATCTAGTGCTAGACCCAATCTAACGTTCCTGCACTCTTCGACAAAATCTGGCCATTTGTTATTCACGTGACTCCAAGCTTTGGAGTCGACGACCGACCTCATGATCTTGTCTTTGTTCTTTCTGGTAACATGCCATTTCATCAGCTCTACTAATTGCACGCAGCTGTACATACGTCTCAATCTTGGTATCAACAAAAAATGCCTGAGCACCTTAGCCGGCACCATCTTAGAATTATGTATAAATCTGGATTTGTGGTAGTGCGGGCACTCCGTAGCTTGTTGCAATTCCTTACGGAATAAACAACATCCATCTACACAAGCATGTATTGCATTGTATGATAAACCCAACCGCATCAACAAAGTTTTTGCCTCATGGAATGTTCTGGGCATGGTGCTGTCACTGGGTAGTAGTGTTTTTATTAGAAGCTTCAGCAACTCTTCCATGAAATTGTTGGGCACTCTGAATGTCGTACAGCAAACTAGGAGCAACAAAGTTGATGTTAATCAATTACTTGTGCTTTCTGGGAAAAGAGGGGTGTTTGCCTCTTTCAGGAGTTCTTGCACATCCACACCCGAGGGGTCCTCTAAATGTGCATTTGACGCAAAAGAGAGATCCTCTTCTAGGGAATTATCCATCACTAGAGACTCATGCAAATTCCCCTCAATCCCTGCTTCCTCATCCTCTCCTTCGAGTCCATTCAATTCGCCGCAATCATCTTGCTGGTCCTCAACATTGATTCCTTCATATCTCCCAAAATAATCTGCAATCATGAGCAAAACCTCGACGTTAGTTGTGCTTGCGTCAGTTGCCAAACTGGACTCTTCTTGCCTCAAGCTCGGATGTGACTCCTGTTCTATTGACGTTGATATGTTGTTAATGGCACTGCGTTGTTGTCTTCGAGCGGGGTACACCAGGTCCAATTCCGCATCATTGTCCTGCACATATGTATCCGTATGAGAAAATTATGTGACATTTGTGGAATAGAAGTTTCATTCCTTAATAAAAAGCTCTTACTCCGAGTCTGGCCAAGAAAGTGGTTGCTTGACACATCCTAACAAAGTTGGAGAATATCAAATATGAAAGGTGACTCAGACAAACTAGTAAGGGCATTCCCATATGGCAGTGAAGGCAATATTATGTAATCATATCTCTCTTACAACCACCCTGAACTACAAGGAAGAAACGGTTCAGTTGTTTCAGTTGAATACAAGGATGTATCGATACAAATTAATGTAACCATCACTAAAAAAGTTTCTTCAATGAAAAATCCTCTTATTGCGACTATCTGCACATTGGACACAGCTTTGAGAGGCTTACATTAAGTTGCACTACGTACATTCTAGTATTATGTCTTATATCTTATGCGGTGCAATTGTGTAAGGAAATGAACATGTAATACTTGTATGGCATCACTTACACCTACTACAATTTAGAATGGGTACGTAACGTTGAACTTTGTAAGACTCAAGGTTGTCTTGTTCATGTTGATAACGTTAGAGTACTAAGTTATTCTGTTGTAGTCATCAATGCCCCTTACAACTATAAATGTAACATTTCTAGCATTCAAAAGTCCGCATCGGTATAATAGTTAATACAGTATTATCAATTCACGGATATGTAGGTATCCTCTGTTCAGTGAAGACTACACAGCTCTCCCCCAAATGAATCAAAGCAATAGGATGTCGGAGTCTTTTCAAGATTGGCATGGAATTCAATGGACTTAACAAATTAGTGGAAGAGTGAAACAGAACGAGTTGGTTCTATTGTGGACATGGTCAATAACAACCGACTCAGTGCTCCTCTAAAACAAACTGCCGTCACTATTTTTGCTGGTCAAGGGGAACTATAACCACTCACACATGTATTGAAATTAAACTTGAAAATGAAACTATACAACAACGCAGGTCCCTATAAAGCTCAATCAGTAACATATCACGGATCACCGCTGACAAAGTCTTGTTTCTAAAATTGGAAAGAAATTCACTTTTGGGGACTTCTCAAAATTCTTGTCATTGACATTAAGTCTATGGACAGTATTTGAATAACATGAACTCCAGAAGTCAATACACTTAACCTATTCTAATTTTTTGAATACCTCTCTTGACAATCCTACACGTACTTGTAGGATTGTGTACATGTTAGTCGTAGATGCCTAGTTGAGGATTTAGAAACCTAGGTGTACATTACATACATTTGCTTCATGTAGGAGGGATCCCAAAATTACTAAACCTCAGCTGATACAATTTTAAGGACGGGCACTAAGCAATTTAATTCACACTGTATTCTACATAAAATTCCTCTCCTACAGTGATATCCTTGCTAGCTACTGTCATCACAAGTCCTAGCTCAGAGGAGTTCCACGGTTGAAGTTCCATCTTGTACTCATAATCACATTACCAAGACTCTCCCTACCTATTGAGCTATTAATGAAACCAGCTACATTCCCCCTTGAAAAAAAAAATCTAGACTTTTACACATGAATGAAATTTGCCAACAAAACTGCCTAATACATAGAATGAAATGAAAATACAAGTCATGTGTTTCTTCATCATGTTCTATAAAAGCCATTAATATTTTTTGAATTTTTCAAATTAAATGTCATCACATAAAAAAATATTCACTAGCAATTGCAATCAACTACTTCTTCATGTAGATTGAATTTAAAACTTGGAAAATAAAACTCATATTTGAGTAACTCAAAATGATGAATAAAGTATTTATGTCACTCATGTATTGTTGTACAATACTAATTTTATGGAGAAGGTTCACCAAATAGTTATAGTGCATCACGACTTTGTTCCTCAAGACGTGGACTACCTTCATTTCAACTAAAATAGCAGCACTCAAAGATGGAATGGAAGTTGGTGCTGGAGCATTTAGATCAATAAACATATGAGGTGATGGCAACCTAGTTGGAGATATTGATTCAATATTTGTTGTACGTGCTACTGATGTTGGGCGCTCCAATTCTAATGATGCAAGTCGTTTCAACCTTGCTATTTGGGTGTCCCGTAAGAGAGCTTGTTCTTCATACTGGCAATTAAAATGAGCTATCTTTTGCAGGTCATCTCTGAATTCCCTACCTTGAATAAAAGTTTCAAGAAATCACACAAAGTAGTTTAGTCATAGGTATATGCCAAAATCCCGTTTTTCTACCGAAGGGACAATGATCCTCTAGGGGTTAATGTGAATAAGTAGCATAGGTTACATGTTTTTTATCCCTCAAATATTAAGAAAACGCACTAAAATGATCACTAATTTGGAAGTAAATTCCTGTGGTAATAACTTAATAAGTGTGCCTTTAGTTGAAAAGAACATGGAGATAAAATCAAAAGATAATCAAGAATATATTTGTTTTGCATATGACCTCATGCGGTGGTCAATACTTTCCAGAGTATTGTACTCCTCCATGTCGTACACTTGCCCCACAAACAGTAAGAGATCATCCCCTTTGCAGGCCGCTTGCAAAGCAAACAGATCCCACCCCATGTGCGGAAATCTTGACACTCTAACTTTCCATTTCCTACTAGAGTAAGTGAACTTTGTTAGTTTAGGGATGGGTCCGTTCATCCCTGCCCATGACTAATGTAGTCAACCTGGCTTTCAAAATTAATTCCTATCCTTGTTAAAGAGGAAGGGCCTGTCGTTTTTGGGCCACTCTCTCCTTCTAAAAAAGAATGGAGGGAAACCAAACTTAACTCCTGAATAGGCGGCTGCTTACGCTCCTACAAATGATAGCAACAAAAATTGGAGGTCATAAATGAGTTGTAGTTAAAACAAAATTCAAGGAAAACAATAGGATTTGATAATAGCGTACCAGGACTAAGCATGTGAAAGCAGGATCCCTTTTCTTTGTTTCGAGGTGTTTTCAAATGGTGGACCTATCCAGCACTTTCCCTCCAGCGCAATCACAGCAAGGACAGGTGTACCGGCAAAGACATAGCACATCTGCTTGGGCCTCCTCTTCTTGCCA
Source organism: Ulota crispa (assembly GCA_963920765.1). Classification (NCBI taxonomy): domain Eukaryota; kingdom Viridiplantae; phylum Streptophyta; class Bryopsida; order Orthotrichales; family Orthotrichaceae; genus Ulota; species Ulota crispa. The sequence goes on from OY987245.1 coordinate 23,857,648, forward strand.
TAGCCGCAGTTTGCGGAGGCTCTGAGATTCTTCATCTTTGGACATAACTCGAGTTTCAACTACACATTCAGCTCAATGCTTGTTTTAGTGCATGGAAAGTCCACATAGTTCATGCTGGTTTATATTAAATAATGCTTGATGTCATATCCATTAGTTTAGGAATTTGGAATGCACATCCCTACTACACTATCACTGGGTGTCATATGACTTCCAAGAGTGATAGTACTAGCATTGTAGAAATGACGAGCCATTTGATTTTTTGGACAGGAATGATTGACAAGATGAGCCACATTGGAAGGGACTTAATGCAACATACTTACCAGGTCAGGCTGACATCACTCCCACGCGTTGACTCCATAGCCAATCCTGCACCCGGAGAGTTCTCTTTGAACATTCCGCGTAGAGATCAACAACTCGCTGGAGGAGTCCATACTGGCAGCGGAGCTCCACACAGTGAATTACACGACAAAATGGGAAATGAACATGCAACAAAGTATATGGAACTCAGGCCCCAGCAAACTGAACAAAACAATCAAGGCCTTAGGGAACTTATACTACTTGAGCTTGCGCAAGCTTGCAAACTAGCAAAGGACAAGAGGTGAGTAACTAACATTTTCCCTTTGCATTCAAAATCAAGCATTCTCTTTGCTGCATCAGTCCCCTACCCACTTTGAATGGCGACGGCTATAATAGAAATCCCAAATTTGAAATTGCATAGCCCACGGTAATACAAGAGAGGAGTCGTCCACGCCGTTTGGAGAATGTGAGGTTGAAATTGCCGCTGGAGAGAAATGAGGGCTTCGCAAACCTGCTTGTATGGTTGTTGTACTACTAGGAACGACGTAAGTCCTACTGGATTTGGATGTGGCACTGAGTGTACATGCGCACTCTCACAGTCATCACCATCAGGAATACGAATCCTATGCAAGGCCAAAGCATTTTGAAGGACGATCAATTCAGTGGAGCTTGAGAAGCTTGTGCTCCTCTGCTTAGAGGCAGAGTCCATAGTTGGAACGGGTAGTTTGGGTAGCTTTAATGCACGCCGCCGTTGGATGTTAATTAGCCATGAATGTCATTGGAATTTGCCTTGCATTAGTTTGGAGTAGCCGTTGCTAATCATCCGATGCAGTACATTTCTTTGGGAAATTAGGTAGGATTTGTTTAGGGTCGACTTGGATTTACTGAATGCTGGTTATAGATAATGCAATTGTTATGAGGTCCTTTTCCTCTCTACTTGAGGACATTCCCTGGAAATGTTATGCAGCACCCTAAATGAACTTAGCTTTCTAATTCTCAGATTTTGGCCTTCATGAAGGTTACTTTGACGGCGACTCCGCGTAGTCACGTCAACTGTGTGACGCTAAGTTCTGTTAATGTATCACACATTTCCATTATCTTTCTTGCAATGCCCATTGTGGTTCATTTGTGTTGTTTTTTGTAGCCCACGTACAGTAGGTCATGCCATTCCATGGCGGATGAGCCCCCTTTTAGTCAAAAAAAGAAGCGAAATGTCAGTTCAGTCAAAGTGCATCATTAGAGAAATTGCAAATCTCCCAGATCATATCCAGGTTTAAATTTTTTGTGAGGTTGCCACTTTTCCAGCAATCACAACACCGGTGTTGAAGTTAGTGGCTAACAGAGTGGCTTCCGTTCACAAAATTAGCAAGCAGGTGAGGTTGACCACGCTTTCAAACGACAAAGGTAAGACAAGCGGATTTCCTTGTACTTGAAGAGGCAATCTATAAGACTTGCAAGGTCAATGGAGGAGATAGAGGATCCCACTTACCGCCACGAGGAGGAAGATGACGACAAAGATTCCAAGGAGCAGGTGTCGTTGAAGATGGAGGCAACTGAGGCTGAAGGAGCGAGCGACAAGGTTTGCCATTCTTAATAACTAATTTCATGTTTTTCAAGCGACTAATTTGTAAGGAATGCCGGTCTAACTTTTATTACTTGCAAGCGTTGGAGCCATTGATGGCCAATTCCTAGAAATTGAGAAATGACATCGCAATTGAGGGAAGGCACAATGCCTTGCAGACAGTGATGGCCCTCACGGATGAAGCTAACAACAAGGAAGAAGATAGTTCAGCCGATGACGCATTTGCAAAGGAGTCGCAGTTGCCATTGGAGGAGGAGGAGGGGAGCAGCGACGAGGAGGACAATAGGAGTGGGAATTTCATAGTCTGCAACAAAGTATTGGAAGGTTTAGAGTTGCAAGAGATTTCTATCTTGAAAAAAAGAGCGCAGGAGATTCACGCGAAGCAAAAACCACAAAAAAAGGGAAAGATCCAAGAACCTAAACCAAACGCAATGGGTGGTCGTAGTGGAGGGCCTCTCCCCCCTCCCCCCTTGCTATGAGAAAAGAAGTCCCACATCTAGCACCTCCTCAAAATGCCTATGAGTGCAACCAGACCCTACGAAAGCGGAACTCATGCCGAAGTCTGACTGGGTAATGGTGGACAAGGATGGAAAACCAATTGGACGACACTGCTTCAAATGGTTGAGAAAACTTTGAGGGTTGTCGAGAGATTTGGACTAGAGTGCAGATAGTTTTGTTGAACACCCAAGGCCTCTTTTGCTAGCCATAAAGGAGAAAATAGCAGCCTTGTTTGATTATCAGGGGGGCTTGGTGACATACTAGAGTTGTCGTTTTTGTGAGAATTGACGAAGCAATTTCAAACCAAAAGATCAATCGTGAAGCGAGGTGTAAACAAAGGGAAACAACCACCTCCAAATGTGAAGAAGGTCCACTTCAATAAATTCAAGAAACTCATCATGCGAGCAAACAAAATGGCAGAGGCGGAGTGCATGAATCTAGCAAGGCGTATGAAATTTGGAGGCTCACGGTCAAGGCCGTCCAATGGGTCAGTAAGGTGTAGGCTATTCAAGGAGTGCTACATGCAGTCATCTTTGTCTTCAATGTCATATGCGCTACTCATGAATCTAGAACTGCAATGTAGTAGTTTTCCTATACTACTTTGCAGATGCAATTAGCATTAGAATTCATTGGACTGTAAATCCTTCGATCATCCAGAATACAATAATACCGCTTTCAGCATTATTCTGATATGTCAGCGCTCCAGTATGGAAATATGAGACTCATGGTATGCTAAACCATTGTTTCTAAGGAGAGTATTTCTAATTGAGGAATTTGTATTTTTCCATATTCTAGGCTGGTGAGTTTGAGGTACCATCCCCTGGTGTGGCCACTAAGTCAATTTTGGAAAATCCGATGCAAAGAAGTCAAGCAAGACAAAGCAAAGGTAAGATTCTAGGTTCCACGTAAGAAGCCCAATTTACGTCTATTGAGAAGGTGAGGTTGGAGTTGGAGGAGCTGCAGCGGGATTAGAACTCCAAGTTTGGACACATCTTGACCATGATCACAAAGATCTTTGACAAAGTTAGTCATAGTGGAGTTGAAGCCGATATCCCTTTGATTGGCAAAGGACCTTTGAGAACGGGAAAGCCCCTACCAATGGTAGCGGTCGACCACATAGAAGACCTAGTGCGTGCTACAACATCAGGAGGTCCATCATGCCATGCCGCCACGGCGCAAGAGGCACGTACACCTATGAGAAACCCTGTCGAATATGTGGGTGTGCCTGACAAAGGAGTAGTCGTGGGTTTTGATGACCTCCTCAAAATTGGTGATGTAGCATCTCCAAGTACGGCACCCTGCCAATCTTCTAAGGAGGTGAGCTGCAAAAAGCAACAGCAGAAGAGCATCCCCACAACACCACCAACATAGCGACCAATCCCAACACAAGCGGCCATAGCAAAAGAAAAGGCCCGGGAGGTGACTGCAGGGGAGAATGCGGACAGCAAGGTGAGTGTAAAACAAATTTTGTAGAATTTGCTGTTGAAACTGAAATGATGGATTCCAAATTGGGTAATGACGTCGTGGATGATATTGTACATGTTTGCTCTCATGTGAATGAAGCAGATGTTGCTAGGAATAATCCAATTGATCTTGGAGACACTTCCACAAAGAAGCAAGTGAAGAGGAAATGCACATTCGGGAAAACTTCATCCCCCCAAAAAATTAGGCCAGCACGTCTCAAGAACTATCCACCAGTGACATTCACTAAAGACCTGAACCGCAAGATTCTTGTGATCAACGTTCTAGGTCTCCTTTGTGATGTTTGCCCCTTGAGTGACAAACGGGACTAGGGTGTGAAACTCCCCATTTTGCACATGCGGGATCACAATCTCAAGTTCAAACGCAGGAAAGGGGCTGATGCCTTTTTATCTAACTTGAAGAGTCAATTCAATGTTGGGATGTGGTCCTTGCTTTCCAAACCCCTATTGACCGAAGTTGCAGACTTTGTCGAAGTAGGTTCTAGTGTTAGTTGGTGTTGCAAGTGGGATAAGGAGGCAGCAGGAAATGTCAAAGATTTGCATTACCACTTTGAATGTGCCGATGATCCAACAGAAGGGAAGATTTGTATATTGCAAGTGGACTGGGAGGCTAATCGAATCACATTGACGCCGTTGCCAAACCAATTACTGGTGGAGAAATGGGACCCCCTGCAGAAACATGACCACTTCCTCAGCAAAGCTGTCCTACCTCTTGTCCACTTTGCTTGTGACTGCTCCGGATTTGTGCAACTAATACCTGCATTGCGGGAGATAGTGGACGCAGTGACACAAAAGAGGCATATGGTATGATTGGTCTCAAACCAGTCCTAATTGAATTCCCTTTCAATGCAACTTTGTTGAGGGAAAGCAGTTTAATAGTAAATGGTCATGCAAGCGATGGTGCAGACGGCTAGAATGAAGAGTGGTGCAAACTCAAAACCACAAGAATCCAATGCAGTCGTCATTATTGTCGGCACTAGGGTGCGTCTCTTTGACATAGACGACAACAACATGAGGACGGAGAATGTCGTGGCGCATGGTACCGTAGTCAATCTCGCGAGAGCTTCACTGCATGGCAAGGTCATTAAGGAAGGTAACGTAGCGGTATCAATATCCACAGTGATTGCAGGCTGCAGGGACGTGCTCTTGTATGAAGAAAATAGCAGCAATGATCCACCCATGGAGTGCTTGAAGGACACTCTAAACTCCGTGACAAAGTGGACAATGGAGGCAATTTTGCTACTGACAAAGTAGCACAACAGTGGAGGTGGTTTTGTTATGCATGTGCTATGTTTTTGTATAGAGCAGATTGGACTGCATGTTTGTAAATGAAAGCTTGCGACGTTCTGAAATTTTCATGCAAAAATTTTGGTTGTCATGACGCTATCAAAGTTGTCTTTGTAATTTGTACTTGCCACTGAACAGGAATGTCATTGCGTCTAAGCATGTTACTCACAACCATAAACCCTGGGCTGAAAGTATGACCCTAAACCGATGTGCTGAATACATAAATCCTAAACAGCAAACATAGAAAGGAATTTAAAAACTTCCCATCCACGTGCTACGTAAGTAGAACGAGTAATCGGGGAACGAAACCTCAAAGAAAATGGAGTCAACGCAATGCACACCTAAGGGCTGCTTCGTTGAAGATGTCACTTCACGGAGTGACAATGCTAGGATGTCACAACACGACATATCGCTGCAATGAGACATAGGCTTGCGCTTGTGTGTAAAACCTAATCCAAAAATAAACCAACATGTCAGTCCATGTAGGCCTAAAAGGTTTCCACGTTGGATCCACATCCTACAGTTGGACAACCCAACAGAATCCACAGCAGGGACCACCTCAAGTACAAATGGATTTTAAGAAGTAGATGGCGCTTGTGTCAATAGTGGCTGAAATACCGAGTACACGACACGTCCTATGGCGTTTATGATTTGAATGGATCATTATCAGATTGATGAATTAAATTCAGCCTAAACTGCTCAATTTAATTCCCTTGCCCAGGCAGGTTTGTCATAGAACAACTTTGCCCGTCTACATTTGAGAACGCTATAAATACCCGTAGGGAACGACCAGAGTATATAACTCCAAATACTACTATCTAGGAAAGCAACTAAAAGTAAATCACAATATTAAGTGACCCTTGCCTTGAAGTGACTCTAGACAAGGAGAGTCACCGTTTTGACTAAACGACTGAATTTACGGCAATACACAATGATAATGACCAATCGTTTTTGGGCCCCTTTCTAGTAGTGTGTTTATTTATTCCTTGGGGTAAAACAATCTTTGTTTGTTGATTAGTTTGGTTACTTTGGTGGCATGTGTTTAGTATAAACTTTTAATAATCTACAATGATAAATAAAAGAAACCCTTTCATTTTACAACATCACAATCATTTCTTGGAGATTCTACAAAAAAGCACATTTATAAAATCTTCAAATGAAAAAGAATGGTTAAAACTATTTATTCTAATTTTAACTTGTGTCAAATTGATGTCATGTGTTATCTTGTGAATTTAACGTGAATTCTAATTAGTCAAATAACATAATGAAAATCGAATTCATGAATGATAAAAAAAAAAAAACTCTAAATGATGAAAAATGCTCACACCAAGCGTTGCATCCTTGTGCTTTGATAAAATTGCCATTAGAGTTTTCTAAAATTTTAAAAATGCTACAAAATTGCATCAATAGATAATTGTGCGTGACCATCAATAATATGACATACAAGTTTTGCATGTTTTTTCCTACATTTTTTATTTCTAGTTGGACGTACATATTATAAATGAAGAGTGTATACAATAGCATTTTAGTGAGACATTAAAATTTTACAAATGTATTCATTCATCATTTTAGGTCATTTCAAATTAGCAAAATGATGATGCAGAAATATAATTACAAAGATGAGATTGATATAGTAGAATTATATTTATAATTTACAAGTTGAAATTGTTGAACAAATTCTCATGTTGGAATGATTTGTAGAAAACATGGATAATGTTCTTTTAGCATATGTATTATAATAAACACAAACGTCTTTTGTTGTTGTATAGAATTGCAAACCCACCACATGATTTTTTAGATTCTCATGTAATTCTAGTTTTGTTTGTATAAAATTGAGTACATATGTGCAAATTATTTAAGTGCTTTAATGTTAGTGCAATATGACTAATAGGATTTTTTAAGGTTAAAGAATTAAATGTTCAATAAACATGACTGAGTTAGCAATAGAATTGCCTCAAGGACATGCACAAATTAAATGGAACAAGGTGAATTCAACTTTTAAAGAAATAAAAGAAAAACTTCAAGATTCTAGAATTTCTAAGGAGTGGTGTGTGGAAGTCTAACAAAATGAAGAATTTTGTACACCAAACAATACTTGGCAAAAAGAAAACATGAAAAAGATATGTCTTAGAGTTGCACCAATTAACACCATTAGAATAAGAGAAAGAACTACAATTGATCCTTCTAGTACTGATTTTTCAATCACCGGTCTATTCTTATACTTTTTAATTTACACTAAATTGTTTTATGCACTTAACACTTTTATATGCACATATAACAAAAAAAAATTGTATTGCAGTTTTTATTTGTACTTTTTATTAATTCATATTAACTTTACTAACTTTTCAAATTTTATCCAGAAAATATGCATTGAAGCGTTGTACAAATATTTCAATGAAACCCTCAAAGGAAATTTAATGGCAATGAACATGTTCAAATTCATAATGATTGTATTCAAAACACAAGTGCATTAAAATAACATACTATTGCATTTGTATTGGAATGAGTTGCAATAGTCTATTGGAAATTATGAATTGCTTGTTTTGATGTTTTATAATTGTTTTCTAACAAGGAACTGTTATGAAAAATGTAAACAGATAGACAGCGTAAAAACTTGCCAACAATAATAAATAAAATACCAAATGTATCAGAAATATTTATGTTGTCAATTATGTAGGAAGAATATATGTTTGTCCTTTTGAGTGTGACGGAGATGAGACAACTAATGTTGAAAATTGTAGGGGGACCGTAGGTCTTATAGGAACTCATGGAGAATCTATAGGTTGTTGGCACACAATAGATCCCACCACAAGAAATGAAAATGACAAAATAATTATTGAATATCCAAACTACAAAGATATGCTAAAATTTGAAGCTCAAATCAAAAAAACACGTTTAGATGACGAATTAGACTTATTTGTAGTAGAACCAATCAAACCATTAATGTGCACAACAAACCATCTTTATTGTGCTCTTGATGTATCTCTTGGAGATAATGTCCATTGTTTTGGGTTTCCAAAAGTAATAGATCGTCAAATCACATAAGGATACAAAAATCGTAACAAAAATTCTTCAAGTTCTTCAAATATAAATGTTGATATTGAAAGAAAATTGAAATTGCCTACTATATTTTCAGGACAAGTTTGTTTTAATGGATGGAAACAAGTTGTAGCTGATTATTTATCTTTTCCTAACTGCTCTGGTGGAATAGTTGTTGATGATTGCGGTTGTCTTAAGGGAATTCATGTTGCATCTTTAGGCTTAAGGCAACAACCTAATCTTCCCAATTTAAAAGCTTTACAATCTATGCCAAAACTAAAAGGCAAATCAAAATGTCAAAAAATTAATGTAGAGAAAAGTCTTCAAGATTTGTTTGAAGAAATAAATACATTTTGTGCACAGACTACTTGTAATCTAAACACTAGTAGGAATGAAATTGCAACCTTTGTTCCAATACAATTATTCAAAGAACCTTTGCAAATTGCTGAATTGCGTCAAAATCAATTAGAGGAAGACTTTCCTTCAAAAATTGACAATGAGTTAGAAGATCTAAAAACTACATCAAGTCAACAATTTGGAATTGAGAGAAATATTCCAAATGTAAAGTTACTTGCATTTGAAAGAGTTAGCAAGTCAAAGATGACAAGTACAAGTCTTAGTGAAGCCTTGTATTTATCAGAGGAACATTCAAACACAAATGATTCATCAGAGATAAAACAAATAATATACAAACCAAAGTTAAAAAGAAGTTCAAAGCATCAACATAGAACCAAGTGTGTGCAAGAAACTTCTTTTAGCAATAAATTTGAAGCTACAATGGCAAACAATAAAACGTGGAAAATGAATGGTATTGAAGAAAAAATGAAGAAACATTTAGAAATATCACAATGTGTGCATAGAGAAAAACAAGAATTTTTAGAAAAGAGAAAAAAACACAAAGAAATAGTTGATTGTACTATAGAATGTAATGGTTCCAAATATGAACAAAAATACCACAAAGGTAGACATGATGATAAAAATCTAGAAAATGCAATTATACATGAAGAAACATGTAATACTACTAATGATACATTGATTGAAAATATGATCACAAAAAACTTGATAAAAAATGGGAATGACAAACAAAAATTTCAAAGACCAATCAAAATTTTAAAAATGCAACATTCTAGAGACATTATGAAAAGGAAAAGGGGAGAAAATATTGATGTAAGATTAAAAACACGCAAGAGGCTAAGACATAGAAGTTGTGAATGTAGTGACTAATGTCACATAAATTCATCATTGGAACAAATAATGCATTTTTTTGTGCTTTATTAATGTTAATTTATAATTCTAAAATAAATGTATTAATTTTTTTAATGGATTAGTGCAATCTGTACTCCTATTATTTGCCAATGTAGTTGCAAATCACACTTTTACATTGGACATTTAAGTATTTGTAAATTTTCAAAATAGTACAATCACATTTTTTTATGTCTATATATTTCAAATTCAACTTGAAATATATTGCATAAGTAAAAAACATGACTAATTGTATTGATTCAAGTTGGCTAACTTTTGCAAAAACTTCCTAACTATTTATTTTCACCTACAAAGAATCTAAACATATGTAATTAACCCTTAATGTCTGAGTAGCCTGTAGTAAGTAGTACAATACGATGTAATTTCTTGTATTTGGAATGCATCCGCACCTTTGCTACATTTGAGATCAACAAAGAAGGTAGAGTATATATCAATATTGTTCTAGTGAGGTACTCAAAATCCAAAATTAAAACTATTTGTTAGTTATACAACAGCTACATACTATGTCCTATAGTTGCTTGATTGTTTAAGGGTTAAAGTTTGAGTCTTTTTTGCACAAAGAGTAGTTTCTATGTAGTAACTCTAAAAACTATATGCAAATTTATTAGATCTCTCTTTAAGATCCAATATAGGAATTTTTTACAATTTGGTAGGATTAAGGTTTCAAATTTAACTTTGCTAAATTTAACTACTTTTGAGATTGATGTTCAAAAACAATGAAAACAAGTTCATAAAGGTAATAAACAAAGTTTGGCAATAAGTTTAAACTTCAAAAATTAAAACTTGAAGAGCATATGAAGCTCTAGTACCGAATGAAATAGTAGAGATGCAATCACTACAAGGAAAATAAAATGGTGTCCAAATTGACATAAAAGTGTCCTAATTGACAAAAAATGTCCTAATTGACAATGTTTTGTTTCTATTAATAAAAAAAAACCTTATATACCACCAATTGTATTCATAGAAAATGTAGAAAAATTCAATGCAAATTCCTCAAATCATTAGAAATTTGTAAACATGTTGTATATAAGTAGCTTGAATTAGTGAGTGCTACTTGCTTGAGTACAATGTGGAGTTGAATGACAACAATTTCATGTCAAGTTGGCAACATGCCATAAATAAGAGGTTATGTCTTTCAATGGTTTGAGAACAATTGCATTCAACTTCTAGCTTTTGTGCAACTCTTCTTCTCATCTCATCCACACTCAGTTTTTTCTTTTTCACCTACCACACGCCACATGCCCTCACAGGAATGGATAATTATGAGAGGGAGAGAGGCGCATTGGTTCAATTTCTGACAAGGTGGCCTCATGAGGCCCAAAAAAATAACACTGTCCACACTGTATTAGTGAAATTTGTAGCATCAAAACTGTACATAGTTTGCAAATTTTGAAATATAGTCCATTGGCCCATGGAAAACATGGTGCATTAATCATTGACAAATAAATCTACTTACAAAGCAAATAATTTCTTGTTAGCTTTTTATGCCAAAATTTCAAAAATCCTTTTAACTTGCAATTTGTCAATCCATGCACAAAAACAAGCAGTACAATTCTACTTAACAAATACACTTTGCCTCCATCCTATAAAAAAATTTGGCCCAAGCCAATTGGTAATTATAGGTGAAAAAATCCGTCAACACACAAATTTAGTGCTATTTAGCCCCATTGTTACCTTTTATAATTTTAAAATCAAATCAATAACTTGTTAAAAAAAGCGTAATGGTTAGCTAGATGCAATGGTTAAAAAGTTGCTATAGGTCTCCTTCAATTCAATGCTAGCAAATCATGTCATACTATAGGAACCTCTTCTCTAATCAACTTCAACTTTGTTGCATTTGCCAATTCTTCTTGTTGTAGCATTAGTGTCTACTACAAAACATTTGTAACTAAGATTTTGTAGTGAGCACCAATGATCCCAAATATGATTTTCACTTGTAGCATAAGTAGCTAAAAATGCTGCTAAAAAGATAAAAATTTCAAATTTAACACTAAAATATTTACATTTTTTTAGCTGCATGAAAATTTTTGTTAGCAATCTGCTAAATTTAGCCAATTTAACAAACACTGGTGAGCACTTGTACAAGCCTTGAGCAAGGGCACATGCATCCAAGTGTATGGGTGTTGCAACCTTGATGGCCCTTTCCATGCTTGCATTAATGGAACAATATGATCATAGCAACATCCCAAGAGTAACACCAAAGGTTCAAATAGTGTTGAAGGTAGCATTCTCTTGATCTCAACAACACCGTGCTTGCCATATATCTATTTGGTGTTACTCTTGGGATGTCATTATAATCATACCATTCCATTAGTGTGGTGATAACAACCATCATAGCAAGCTTTGGCAGAGGTGGTGGATTCCAAGAATTGCATGAACAACTAGCTAAAATTAATTTAGTTCTTAGCCCAAATGATGAACAATGGGTCACAATTGCTTACCCTCTGAGCTCCCTAGCGACAGGATTTTGTCTTTGCGCATTTCAAATGTTTATTTGAAGAGTTGGATTTAATTTTTTGATCTTGCCATAAACTACAAATATGAAGGTATTCAAGTTGTCCATGTCAATGGAGTAATGGCAAGGAAAGTCAAATGTTGTACAAGTGCTACAAGGGATTTGATTGGGAACACCATACGGGGCATAGTGGCAGGCATTGTTTTACAAACTGCAATTGGTCAATATCCCTTGCAAGCTTCCTTGTGTATGCTTTGTGGTAGCAAGAGAGTTGTTGGCAAGGGTTCAAGCATGTTCTAAACCCTTATTATGGCAACCATCATTGATTGTGCCGATCATTGTTTTCTGTGCAATAGCAATTTGAAGCCCTAAAACTTGACATAAAAAAAAGTGCAATCTTCAACGATTTATAAGTGTGTGCATTCACATCTTGCTGCTCACAAAATTTAAGGTGAATCACAAGCTTATAGAATTTTGTAAAAATCATCAAATAGCAACCACCTATCAAAAACTAAGATTTTGTCATCACATGTTGTTTGATCAAATGTCATAATCTCCCATCTTCCACAGTCAATTGTCCCCAAAATTTGCAAGCCATTTTCTAAGTAGGTGTTCCACTATTTTCAATGGTCACTTTTTGTGAATCATCTGATTAACTGAGATATGATGCATCAAAGTTGGTGGTTTCTAAAAATCCTCATTTTGGTGAAAACTATCTGGGCGCTTAGGGGTTAACCCCTAAAGGACCAAAGAGCCCAATATGGCCAAATGGGGTGCTTGGAGGTGTGAAAGTATATAAAAGGAGCATTTTTAGCTCAAATTTTGGTCTACCACTCAAGTCCAAATGGAGTTGTTAGTTCAAGAAAAATTTATGATCGGTTTGTTGTTCCTTGAAGTATCTCCTTTGCTCTAGATTCTACATGGAATATGGAAAATATTCTATATTTTCAACAATTAGGAGAAGAATGTCTTTGGGCAAACAAAGGGAGCGGCTTAGAGAGCAGATGGGATGGGTGCTCTCATGTCTCAAATTGTACAAGGGAGAAGTTTGGTGATGTGTCACTTTTTTTTTCTTGATTTGGGCAACGTTTTATAGCTCTAAAGTAAGGAGCTAGTGGAATCTAGTTACTTTTGAGTGACCATATCTTTTGGAGTTTTTATCCATTTGTGGAATTTTTTTCTTCCATCAAGTATAGCAAGACACAATCTCATGGGATTAGCCATTAGGTAAATCTTTTATTGAGAAAATATTACATGAAAGTCCAAAATCCATATTTTGAATTGTTGCCCAAATTGGAAAACATGAGATTCTCAACGGTGAGAATTTTGCAAATTTACTTGAATGTGAAATCAATTAGGTTTAAAACATTTAATTTATAGTTAGATATAGAATGACTGGTTTGAATTATGTGATTACTTGTACAACTTTCCAAAAACTTGAGGAATGTGTTGAAGGTTTCATTTTGGAAGTATGCTGAAATTTCTTAGCAAGACACTTAGGGGTTAAGAAGTGAAGCTTCACAAATTTGCAAGAACGCAAATGCAAATGTGTCTCTCCAGCTAAGGTATAGATTAGACAGCTAGTATGGTACATTTTGCACTGTAAGGTGTCTCTATACACCTAATTCTGAAAATGGATATATTTAATGAGAGCCATTTTTGTTTGTAAGATTTCATTTTAAAATTAGAAATAAAAATCAAGGGCCCCAACGTCCTGAAATAAATGATAAAAACCAACTTAACATATTATTAATTTTTAAACTTAAAATTAATACTTATTAAAAATTTAACCTTAAGAAAAGTTAGAATTTTTAAGATTGTCAATAAATGACATCCCTATCTTTTTAAATAATGACCTTTAGAAAACTAAATATTAGAGGAAGGTGGCCCCTAAATGTTTTTATATATAGTAGGGTGCCAAGTTTATTCCATGCCCTCAAACCCTTTCCCGGTTCACTTGCATCTAACAACATCACTCTCCCTTCACACTGTTTGAGTTCAGCAATTGTCTCAGTTTTGTCATGTCGGAGCAGCGTTGCAATGCACAATGCTTGTTGTAGACCTGTCTCATGAGTACAATTTGGTGCTCACATGCTGATTGTAAGTGATTTCATGAAAGCTAATAAAAACATATATTGTTGCTTCTTGCATTTCCCTTATAAGCAAGGTGGTGTAGAATTTTAAGCTTGTGGATGGGAAGAAAGATTGCACACCATGGTTGTTACTTTGTGCAAGATTTGGTCAAGGGACAAGACGAGCGGGCGTGTTACATCCAATGCTACATTTTAGGATTTTTGATTTAAATAAGAACATTTAAATTACTATTTTTTATTTTTTATTACACGACATGGTTTTAAAATTGGGTCCACTATTCATGTTGGCAACCATGTGTGTAACCACCATGTACAAGATTAAAAAAAAAATTTACCATTTTTTGAAGGGAACTATGATTTGACTAAGGTAGGATTCTTAAATTCCACTTGCCTAAGTTCTAATTGTGTTCATAATCTAAGAACAAGTGACATGTTTCTTCAAATATCTATTACTGTCAATGAGTTAGATAGGCTTAAATGGTCAATTTATAAACCTCTTACCTTACATCAACAAATGAGAGCTCAATCAAATGTATGGGACAAACAAACAAGGTGGACGGTCAATTTGTCCAATGTGAGAACTATGCTCCACAGAAGCTACACCAAATAGTGCATTTAGGTTGCCCCATACTAATTTCTTGACATTCCTCACTGCTGAAATACTTACTATTGCTACAGTAATTTTCAGCAATAATTATTGTAAGAAATAATTTAAAAAAAACTTGACAAATACTACAAAGCTATAGAAAGACAAACTAACAATATCCAAGTTGTAAATCAATTGAAATCTAAATATGTAAAGAGTTGCATGCACTTTCAAGTGAATAAGTGGTGGGTCATGAGATTACTTTCCAAAGTAAGGCAACCTAAATGCACTATTTGGTGTAGAAGCTGTATGTCAATGGCTCTCAGAGCGTTGAGAGCCAGAACCTCACAAGTGCAAGCAATTTTTTGACGTGCTTGTAATGATTTATTTTCTATTGTAATTTGCAACAATGATAATAAACTTCGGTTATGTCTTCTACCAACTCACACGATTACGTTGCTCAGCGCATCCTTACTGCACCGGCACACTCCAATGTCTGGTTGATGTTTCAAGACCATTTTTTTACTTTGAGATTGTATTTATATTGAGTCACAAAAAGGTGCCTACTACAAAAAAAAAAATTGAAAATTCATCAACATTCTAATAACACTTCAAAAAATATGGGGCATTCATTTCTCTTTGTCCAAAAATTACACAAAAAAAACTTCTTATCTTGAAAAGCCCATGAAAAAGCAAACTAGCCCTTACAATGACAGTTTTAGAGCATACAACCTTAGTGGATGCGTAATATACTCTCTATTCTTGCTGCATCTAAGATTGATGCACAATATACTCTCTATTCTTGCTGCATCAAAGATTTGAGCAAGCCTGCGGTAGTGGATGTGCCCTCAACAACTGCTTGCAGATCCAGGTTGTGTGCAAGGGTGCAGATGCTCTAACTAAGCCTCACATCATCTTCACCCCACCATTCTCAATCAGGAATGAACAACAAAGTAGGAATCAACTTCACTCGTCTCTGTGATGCTGTTCTTAGTTAAAACCCTAGAAAATCCAACCGTTTCTTCTGTATCGATCAGTAGTGTCTAGCTCAGAATATAGCTAATCTGCAATGGTGTGCTTGAAGGAGTGGGCCACAATCTCAGCAGCGTTTTATGCAAAGAAAGAATAGGAGGAATTGCTCAATTGGATCAATTTTTCGGCACTATCTCGGATCTAAGATAGACTGGTATAAATCAATGAAAAAGGAGTCTCTTACACACGCATTCCGATGGTCGAAGACAGTCAAATAAGTCGTGACTGTTTCGTTGCAGACTTGCGTACTGATGAAGAATGAACAGCCACGTCTAGATGATGCTGTCTAGCGTGTAGTGCTGCAGCTGCTTCAAAACCAAAGTGATGCGTTTGAGTAAAATGCCCTAGATAGTGACAAATAGCGCATGTTATTAACTGATAGGAACTGATCCAATATTATACCAGGTGTTAAAGAAACTGCTGTGAAAATGGGAAGGACCATAAAAAAAAGGGAATTGATCTGTGCACATGGGGTTGATATATGCACACCTCGGGGATAAATTTTAGATTTCTACCATAAAAAAGTTGAATTTGAGAATTTTGAATTCAAATTTGGACTTAGAGATCATGGTTTAATCTAGATATCATTAAAAAAAGTTGTAATTGGACAACACCCAATGAAAAAGTTTAGTTAGGAGGAAAAGTGTTACTTTTACTTTTGTTTGTAAAAATATTAATTTTTTCATTGGGTGTTGTTCACTTGCAACTTTTTTTATGGTCCTAGATTAAACCAAGGTCTCTAAGTCCAAATCTGAATTCAAATTTCTCAAATTTAGCTTTTTGATGGTAGAAATCTACTCCCTCTGTCCCATTATAAAACTCCAAAAAATTTCTCCACGATGGATTAAGTGTACTTTTAGTCATTATGCTAGTGAAAAATGCATTCTAGAATCAATATACCACCTACCAAATATCTGCAAAATCTCAAATCTTTATGTTACTGTTTAGACACCCAAATTCCATACAAAAAGTACCATATTTGCACATAGTTTGTGAAGGCTGCCGGCTCCTCATTATTTTAGTCTTTGTACTAATGACACATGCATTCTAGAATCAATGTACCATCTACCAAATGTGTGCAAAATCTCCGGCTTTAATGTTGCCATTTGGACACCCAAATTGCATGCAAAAAACACCTTATTTGTACATGTTGCTAGCTCATTATTGATGATTTAAAGATTAGTAGCAACAATGATACCTCATATGAACAAGGCCAAGCTTGTTAGGAGAGGAATGCTCTTTAATTGCTTAACTTGCCCCCATGAGATCATTGTAAATGACAAACACTTTCTCAACAATTGAAATTAACAAAAAAGAACTTTTTAGTGGGACAAGACCTATGCCTCATTTAGAGCTTTATATTGGGACAAAGGGAGTATAATTTTACCGCAAGGGTGCGTGCATATATCCCCCAGTGTGCACATATCACTTCCCTTAAAATAAAAAAAACGACGATTTTTACAGCAGCTTTTTACAAGAATTCCACAAAAATCACAATCGTCTCTACCTGAGCCTGGATGACTTTTAGAGCCTTAGTCTGTAGCTCTTGTATTGAGCACCACAGCGAGAGCAAATGATGCGGCTCCTTTGCAACCAACAGACGGGGACGAAGCAGCAGCGGTAGATGGTCTGCACTCGCACGTCGCTCACGGTGCCCGCACACATGCTGCACATTCCATTGATGAAGCGGCACCCTACCACTTGCTGATGCAAATGGCACAAGAAGCAGCAAAACATGGCTCCTCAGGATTTCTCAAAAGAAAGCACCACTCACTCACTCACTCACTCACACACACACACACGAGGAGCCTAGAAAGATGACAAATCTCGACTACAACAATCCTCTCAAGACGATCATAAACTAATAATCCATCTTCGACTTCAGTAATCCTCTCAAGACGATCATAAGCTAATAATGTTGTAAATAATCTGCACACACACAAGGAGCCTAGAAAAATGACAAATCTCGACTATTGAAATCCTCTCAAGACGATCATAAGCTAATAATGTTGTAAATAATCTGCACACACACGAGGAGCCTAGAAAAATGATAAATCTCGACTACAGAAATCCTCTCAAGACGATCATACGCTAATTATGTTGTAAATAATCTGCACACACACGAGGAGCCTAGAAAAATGATAAATCTCGACTACAGAAATCCTCTCAAGACGATCATACGCTAATTATGTTGTAAATAATCTGCACACACACGAGGAGCCTAGAAAAATGATAAATCTCGACTACAGAAATCCTCTCAAGACGATCATACGCTAATTATGTTGTAAATAATCTGCACACACACGAGGAGCCTAGAAAAATGATAAATCTCGACTACAGAAATCCTCTCAAGACGATCATAAGCTAATTGGATTCGGTCAAAAAAACACTGTTGAAAAAATCCCTCAATTCGTGATGCGATCTGTATCATGAATGATTATACACTTAAATTAAGCCTAACGTACGTGCGTGCTGCAAAAAAGCTGAAGCATCTTTGGAACTCTTGCTGTAAATGTCCTGGTTAGGACAAATTTAAGAGCCTTTTCGAGAATTCCGGAATCCAATCTGGCGCTCAATAGTGACATATACAATTATACACTCAACCCATATATATATATAGCTCTTATAAGATGCGGAGGTAAGCTTAAAATATCAAGCCCTAGCTGGAGTGATTTCTGTTTCTGGAGATGGAGGTTGATCACTTGATCGTTGCCAATGTTTTGCAATTGCGGGGTTGATCGTAAAATCTAGGGTTTGCAAAAATTGGGGGATTGGGTAGGAACCCTATTTTTGGAGGTAAGCGAAAGAATTGACTAGGGAAGATTGTGGTGATGGTGATGATGGTGGTTGCCGTATTTACACTGAAGGATTGTGGGATGGTCGGTGATCGATGGTGTTCTTGTGTTGAGACCGGACGGACTGTGAGTCAAGAGAGGAAGCTTTGGATCGGTTTGCGTGACAAGTGGCGTGGACACGTGTTGAGTTTGCTGATGTGTCGGTTGACGTGTCGGCTGACGTGTCAATTGGGCTATACATCACCGTTTGATCTGCTACCTGATGGTAGATGCGTTCCCCTAAATATCGTAGTAGCAATTCGTAACATTATAGAACAGGCGGTTCGAGCTATGTCCCGCTGAAAAATCTAAGAATCTGTTTGGTCAAGAGCTCAAAGTTTCGGACTTGGCATTTTATAAGGTAGTCGGCTCTAACTCCGTTAGGGCATTAAAACTGCTCATCTTCTCATATGTATTCAACTGGTACATGTTGTTTTTCATAACTTTCCAATAATGTACAAGTGACGTACATTTAAGGAGGTGGGTGGTTTAGGGTTTAGGGTCTTTTCATATCAAATTTCACAGCTAATTTCATAAAGTTCCAAAAAATATGAAAAAACTTGGGTTAGATGACAATTCCTCTTGTTTTTCAAGTAAAATTTACTAAAAGATGTTTCAAGAAGTTTCACCTCCCCAAAATTCAATTTCAACCCTTAAATGGTCAGTTTAGGAGTCGATTACCTTAGTAGGGAAAATTTCATGGATACCTCTAAAGTTTGTAATGTTTTCATAGATACCCCTACTTTTTCAAAAATATCACAAATACTCTTGGACCAAAAAATTTAGGCATTTGTTTTGTTGTGCATGTCACTTCCCTTCCTCCTTTGTGCATCTGCATAACAAGAAAGAAGTTGTGTGCGCACAAAAGGAGAAGGAAGTGACATGCTTCACAAAACAAACGTCTACTTTTTTTTGGTCCAAGGGTATTTGTGATACTTCTGAAAAAGCAAGGGTATCTATGAAAATATTGCAAACTTCAAGGGTGTCCATGAAATTTCCCCTTTATAGTAAGGAGTTGTTCACACTATGTCCCAAGTCCCATCTTTGCAAGTTTTACTTCTATGTCAAGTCTCTACTTAGTTGAGTAATTAAGAGCAAAGAGGAGTACAATAGAAATTATTAATATTTTATGCTAAAATATTGGTGGGATTCAGGTTGAAATTTGGGTCTAGCCAAATGGCTCATCCAAACTTGGAGTGAAGTCCCATCTTCTTTGGTGCCAAATTTTCAAAAAATGTTAACACATAAGCAATTGGGACATGGAACTTAGGACATATTATGGCACCAAATCTCATCTTTTTGCTTAACACCAATTAGATTCTCATTTAGTGGGACATGGAATACAATGTGAAACACCCCTAAGGGCGTCTTTGCACTAGTGACCAAGAGTTGTGACCAAGGCGCTTCAAATGATATGGTTGGAGGAGAAAATTTGATTAATCTAAGATTGTTTTACTGGAAAAAAGGGAGAAGACCATGACCAAAAGAGGATAAGAAAGTGATATGGAATCTCATGTGCATTAAAATAGAAATGGTTTCATAGTCATCCAAATTTTGTATTAAACAACTTTAACCCTTAAAGGATTGACCCTAAACTCGTGGCTCAGACCAGGAGAGTGTGCACTGTTCATGGGCAGTGAATAGCCTGTGGCATGTCTCCAAGAGAGATAATATTCTCCTCAAAAGAAGGAAAAGTCAATAGTGTATCCTGCCCTCACAAAAAGGGCAGTAGGGACCTTGTACATTTCTTTACAAATTGGTGTTTTAAAAAATATGGAGGCATCAAAAGCGGCTATTTTTGGCATTCAATGATGTGGCACATCTCTCTGCCCACTTTCAAGAAATTTTTTTTGAAAAAAACATATTTTTCCACCCTCGGGGTGTGTTTTTGGCATGGAAAGGACAATTTTCATCCTCTTGGACGGTTAGGGGTTAACACTTACACCTCGAGTTGGTCACTGCAACCAGCCTGACTACAGGGATTTCTACAATGTCTCCCGTTGTGTCATTGGTGTGGCAAGTGCCCCAAGTACTATGAAAGTCAACAATACATGCTAACCTTAGGAAATTTGCAAGAAGGGCAATATGGGACCTAAGACCATGATTGTGAATCTTCTCACATTTTGGGTTACCTAAAAGTATGAGTACATTTGGTGAGATTTTTTTTGTCTTCCATGATGCACCAGGTGTTTATGACCACTTTTGAAAAAAATCAAATGAAAAAATACTTTTTCCTAGTTCCCAAAGAGTTTTTTCAAAGCCGGAGGACAAAAAACGTCATCTTCAACGTTTAAGGGTTAAGAGGCCGTTCTTTGGCTTGATTTTTGGAGTGACCAAGCCATTGCAAAAACTCCTATTGATGCTTTTAGTGTCTTCAACCCAAACACCAAAGCCTAATTTATCTTAGAATTACACTCAACACTGTCATTTTTGTCATTTGATCCGAAGAACAAATTTTTTTCTTTTTTTTCAAATCTAACAATAGGAACTTGCATTAGAACTATGCAAGGTGCCATGTTGAAATTTTCATGAGGTTTGACCGTGTCAATTGAGAGATATGATCATTTGAAGTTAGTAAAGTAAATCATAAGGTGGACATTAATTGCACTATGGATGCTAGAGAGATTTGCCCAACTCACTTTCTATCATGTTAGGCATGTTTCCACAATTTTTCAAGATCAACAAAGACTTGGCACATTCCCTACATGGGCTTGCATTACAAACATACATTAGGGAAATTATGAGCCTTCCAGAAGGCCCCTATGCAATACATTACGGAGGTATAATTTTTCTTTTTTTTCTTCTTTTTTAATACTAAAACCACCATGGCACATGATCCAACAGCTTGCAGATGTCAAAAATGGCAACTTTTTTCTCTATATGCACCTCTCTCATGTAATGGTAGGGGCCTTCTAGAGGGCTCAAATTTTCTCTAATGTGTTGGAAATTCACACTAAACTAAAAAAATTTGCCAATCAAGTTTCTGAGGGCTAATTTTGAAAACAGCAATCCAAATAGTGCATTGGAAGACTTTACCTTTAGTAACAATCAACCACAAAAAATAATGAAAAAAAACCAAATCTATAGTAGCTATTACATTTCAAATTTGTTGTATTTATTTGGTACAATAATGTATTTATCTGATACACTACTGCTTTGGATATACTCCAATGAAGGCTCATGCCTTCATTGGTTGCCCTTAGGAGAAGTCAATGGAAAATGACATGCCTAACTTCCCTCTAGTTCAAAAAATACCAACAAAATACTCATGATTTTTGAACTAGTAAAATTGATTTTAACAAAAATAAAATAATATCCCCACATAACCCTTGCAAAACCCTATTTTGAAAAAAAAATCAAAAGTTAATCAAAAATCCCAATAGAACAAGCTTGCCCAATTTCTAATTTATCCCCTGCACAAACACTAGGTCTTTAGAGACTAATGTTGTTTACTATTGGGATGTTGTTTAACTATTGTATTACTATGTGATCATAGTTTTTACTACTAAAATACAATCTCTACTAATGTAAACACATTTTTTACCATTGTAAGCACAACTTATGTTATTGCAAACTTGATTCTTACGATTGTCAACACCATTTTTAATGCTAAAATGTTATTTTACAACACGAATTGCATTTTGGTTGCGGTGATGTCGATTTTATTGCAGTAAGTAAAATCCATTGAATTATTTATTTTAACAAATGAAAATTTCTCAATATCATGCCTTTTTACAACTAAGTCTATGGTAAAAACACACCAAAACAAGCCCATTGTCATTTATTTTATATATTATACTCCGTACCATTCACTAAAGCTTTGATAGTAAATTTTGTAATCATCTGTCTCCTTCTCTACTTTTTGGCATCCAAATTTTTGAAGTTCTACTAAGAAGTGAGTATAAAGGAGAAAAGAAGAAAGAAAAGGGCTACAAAGAAATGACTAAAAGAATAGGATAAATAAGCAAACCCTTATGGGATACGTCTAAATTCATTTTACAATATTAGAGGTGACTAGTGGATGAGAAAATTAGTTCTTGATTGTTAATCTTGACCAAGAGTTGTGACCGAGAGTTGTGACCAATAGATAAACATGGATCAACTCTTGGTCACTAGTGCAAAAAATCCCTCTTGATTATAGACTTTTGACTACATAAAGATGCACAAAATGAATGTTAAAACACTTATCAAGTCCCGCAATTAGAATATTGTGATAACAAATAATACTACATTAAATTAAGGAATGTGAAGCAAAGATTGCATTGGATACACCCATCTAAATATATGGTGAATGCAATTATAATAACAAATAGATCATGAATAGACAAATGTGAATTTGGTATATATTGCTTAGAACAATTAAAAGTTGACATCAAGGGACCACTAAACAAGTTTTCCGTACACTAGTTTCTATACTATTCACAATAACGACGTTGCTATAAAACATAACCTTTGAGCATTAGTACTAAAAGCCTAAAATAAATTAGCAAATGGCTTAGTAAGGCCTTGGAAGAGTGTGAACAATTTTCAGAAGACTTGCCCCATATTGGCACATTGCGCCACCGCCTTGAAAGCATGTTTTGGGTGAGCAATTGCCCTAATTCTAAACAAGAAAATCTTGCTAGCACAATCACATTTTACATTTTAAAATCCTAGCTTATTACTGATTCAATTTTGAATCCCAATTTTGAAAGAGGTATCAAAAGGTATTAGCAAGGTATGTTGCACACTAAAAAAAATCATTTAAGGGCTCTTTTCTAGTGTGCTTGGATAATGGTAACCAGGTGCCAAGTGAGATGACACAAACCTCAGAGCACCTTCACTGTTGCCCTTTTAAGGGCTCGATACTTGCCAAATTTGGTGACATGTGCTTTAGGCCCTTCAAAATACTCTCATGACACTCCATCCTAGTATGTCAAGCAATGATCCTTCAAAACATTATTCATCATATGTTTGGTGAGCTTTTATCTTCTATTCCCCTTGATGAATGGTTTAGGGTTATTTGTAGGACATGTTTGAAAAACAAGGTGAAGAATAATAATTTTGAAGGTTTTCTAAAGTAGGTGTAATTTCTTAAAGTGTCGAGTTTGAAATACAATGGTAGGAATGCTCTTATAGCAAGAAAGACCCCAATGCCTTGTCCAACATGCTACGTCAAGGATCTCCTAATAAACTTCTTATTTTTTGTTCCAATCTTAGTTGTCTCAAAGAAATCAATCAATAATGGATAACAAACTAAACATTTTATCTTCTCAAATTGAACTTCAAGAGTAACTTGTTAATCAATCAAGTGATACTACTAGACGCTTGTTGGATACATAAACATTGCTTGAATAAAATATATTTTTAGTTGCCTTTATACTTGCAAACATAATAACAAAAATTCTAAAGAAATATGATGCTGCATAACGTCACTCTTACTAACAAAAAGGACATGTGACAATATTTTCTTGAAACATGTTCCGCCCTCATTCCTAGTATCTTAACGCCTAAGCATCCTAGCACCCCATATATTGTCTCCCATGATTTCAAAACCTTGTTTTAAGGGATTGGATTTAACTTTTTTGATCTTGTTATAAACTACAATTATGAAAACATTCAAATTGTCCATGCCAATGGAGTAATGGCAAAGAAAGTCAAATGTTATACAAGTGTTGCAAGAGATTTGATTGGGTGAAACATCATACAAGGACTGGTGGTAAGCATACGGGGCGTAGTGGCAAGAAGCGTTTTACAAGTTGCAACCAGTCAATTTCCCAATGCAAGCTTCCTTGTGTAAGCTTTGTGGTAGTGAGAAAGTTGTTGACAAGGGTTCAAGCATGTTCTAGACCCTTATTATGGCAACTATCACCAATTGTGCCGGTCATTGTTTTTTGTGCAATAGCAATTTGAAGCCCTAAAACTTGACATAAAAAGAAGTGCAATCTTCAATAATGTACAAATGTGCACATTCATATCTAATCTTGGTGCTCACAAAAATTGAGATGAATCATGGGTTTGTAGAATTAAGTAAAAATCATCAAGTAGCAACTACCAACCAAAAAATGAGAATTTATCATCACATAAATGATATAATCTCCCATCTCTCATGGTCAATTATTCCCAAAATTTGCAAGCCTTCTTCTAAGTACGTATTCCACTATTTTCAAAAGTAACTTTTTGTGGATCATCCGATTAACCGAGATATGATACATCAAAGTTGTCGGTCTCCAAAAACCCTGATTTTAATGAAAACGGCCTGGGAGCTTAGGGGTTAACCCTTTAACAACCACACCCATTTTCACAGAATCCATTGAAAACAGGGGATGTAAGCTTAGATTTGGAATTGACTCAAATATGGACCCATTTTCAATAATCCAACCATACAAATGGGAAGTACACCTTGTTTATTGTAAAGCATGTTAGCTAGATCTACCATTGGAGGTGAGATATTATAATAATTGAGTGAGTTGTATGTGGAAAATCTCTTGTGTTTCATTCTTGTTTAGTTTTGAATATTAACCTTTCATGCAAGCTTTGATTGAGAAGAGCTTTACATTTCTAGAAAGCAAGGTTTCCCACCTTTCCAACAAGACTAGTTTCACACAAAGTAGACAAAAATAGCAATCACAAGGTGTAGCTAAGTGGACAAAAAGGGTCAAAAAACCCACTTTCTTTGCTACCCTAAAATGGTTCTACAAGAAATTTGATAATTATTTTGGAAAATCCAATTGGTGAAAAAAATCAAGAATTGGCCTTAAATGTAGGATGACAAATTTTAAAGCCAAAATGACAACAACATTTCAGTAGATTTTCAAATACTACAATTATACTACTACCGTATATGAAAACAATACAGGCATATTTCTTAAGCAATTTGGATTTTTTTAGAATTGTGCAATTGAAATTTGACATTTGTCTTGCATACTTAATATATTGTGTTGTTACTTTGATCCATCTTTGACAAAAATTGGTTACATATTTTGAAGCCATGCCGTATAAACACCATTATTTATCAACTCACATACCCAATTACATTGTTAGTTTTTTAAATGGATGCAAAATTCTTGTGATCACATGCGTACTTCAAGACCAAATTTCAAATAATTGAGCAATTTCAACCTATAGGCCAAAAACTACTCCCAGCTACCAAAATATGGTCGCCTGGTCCTTAAAGGGTTAAACGTAAGATTGCCCTTTCGTGAGGCCCTTACCCTATCCTACACAAAGCAATAATTTTGTGCCAAACCTGCTACCAAACAATGATGTTAAGTTTATTCTATGTCTTGAAAGAAAAAGAGCTTATTAGTGTTACCGAGTTCCGGCAATAATGAAGGGGAACATTGGAAGTACCTGCAGTGGAGGTAGAGTGTGATGTCACTGCCACGTGGATCTATAGGCCTAAATGTAGGCCCTATCGGGCTCCAAAGACCCACCAGGCCCATTAATAGACCCTCTCAAAATCATTGCCCTCAGCAGTGACCCCCTTATCAGTTTTCCAGCACCCATACTTTGTCATTTTTTTGTTATTTTAGCTGAGTTGGCTCTAAGGATTTTTTTGGCCACTTTTTTTCGGTTTGGTAGCCAAAACGTAAATTTTTTGATTCATAACGTATTATGTTCAGATTTACTTTGTTGAAATTTGGTTAAATGAACTTCTTCCTTCATTAATATATGGTTTTGATACAATTCCTAAAAAAAACTGTCAAATTTAAATAGTGTATATAGTGCATGACCTTCACTCACCGTCAACTCATTAATTTGAGCAGCTAATCTATTGCTCTATCAAAAAAGCTATCAAAAATCAGAGACCCCCCAAGATGATGCCTAGGTTGTGTTCTTCGTATTGATGGAATTATTTTTGAGCTATTGGGTACATGTATTGTGCTTTAGTATTTCTTGTTGGCGCAATTCAGTTGGTTGTGAGTGTCATGCACTATGTCTAGCACAAAAGAAGCCTAATTTTCTTTTTCTTGGCGGTGGTTATTTTTAGATAAATATGTTAACGATTTTGTCTTAAGCAGAGTTTCACTTGGAAATAATAGACAATTACTACAATTTTAGTTAAACAAATAAATGGCAAGAAAACTTTCATTCTGAAGTTGATGCTATTGCTAAAAAGCTTCCTAATTTGAGATGGCAATGTTTCTTTTTGGATGAATGAATGTAATTTGATTTATGTTCTACATGTTTCATCTATATTTTCGGATGTGAATAGCTCCATCAATTTATCAACAAGTGCAACTGTATTGCCCAAAAGTTTGAAAATAAATAAAAATAACATAAATTAAATCTTTGGATCCATTGCTTGAAGGGTTGTTAAGAGATGACGTTTTTCGTACTTATGTATATTTTCAATTAACCCTTTAACAATTAATACGCCATATTTGGATAGCTGTATTTAGACATAGCACGAGTACAAAAGCCAACTTGGCAAACAAAAAATAATCTCCAAAAGTGAACAATAGACCAGTCTCAAAATTTGATGCCCAAAAATAACCAATTCAATGCATCTATGTGGTACGGTTGGAATTGTAAAAACCACTTTAAGTTGGCTTGGCATTGTCTTTGCTTGCACATTCAAGAGCATAAAATGTTCAAATATTAAGAGCACTTTAAACCACCTCAATAAAACTTTATGGTCATAGTGTTTTTAGTGTTTAGAGTTTATGAGTATAATCCTTGAAGTGCATTGAAAACAAAATAAAAGACATGGCATGATAAAAACACTTTCAAATATGTTTCATTGCAAGCTAACTCCTAAGTGCCCAAACTTATCTTGTCAAATTAGGGTCTAGGGAGACACACATCTTTGATGCATTGTATTTTAGCAGTTTGGATATTTCACAAAAAGAGATTATCAAAAGGTAGTGGAACACCTATATAGAAAGTAGCTTGCAAAATTTGGTGACAATTGATAGTGGGAGATTGGACATTGTAACATTTGATCAAACAACATGTGATGGCAAAATCTTGTTTTTTTGGCAAGTAGTTATTATTCATTGATTTTTGCAAAATTTCATAGGCTATTGTTTTAACTTAAATTTAGTGAGTAGCAAGATTAGATGGAAATGCACACATTTGCAAACTATTAATTACCCCTCATTGCCAAAGACCCAAAGAGGGTTTAGGGCATCCGCCTGCTTTTCAAGTGCTTTAGGTCTCAATGCTAGTGGAGTATGAAAATCTCAACCGTACAATCTTGTAGTGTGCATGTTGTAGATGATGTGGATCAAATTTGGGGTCATTTGACCACATAGATTGGAAGATTATAATGATTTAGTGTTGAAAAAAGATGCTAAAATTTTCCTAAAAACACGTTTGGGGTGAAATTTGATATCTACACCTATTCAAATGAGAAATATTGAAAATGCTATGTGCTTCAAAACCAATATACAAACACATTGGTGAAAGGAAATGTCAATCAATGTACTCATTTTGTTTGCATGATTGTTTTGAAATGTTAAAAAACAATGAAAAAAGTAGCAAAAGATCACATCTATGGCTAAACCTCCCTTTACTAAAATGCTTCTCATTCACTCATAACTTCTTAGATTGATATGAAATTTTAACAACAATAACTAGACTAGTATACACAACTTTTCCAATAACATATATTAAAAACAAAATTTCTACAAAGAAGTTATAAGCCACCAAAGTTCACTGTAATGCAAAATTGTGTGGATTTTGAACTTTGAGTTGCTCCCAAACATTCAAGAAAACTTAGATTAACGTGAAAATCTTACCACTATTACTAGACTTTAAGAGGAACAAAATCCGATATGTTTTATTGAAAACAAACATTTGATGAAATAAATACAAGCCCCCAAATCACAATGTAGTGTGGTGAACTCAAATTGACCATGTGAACTTTTAATGGCTTTCACAAACTCAATATGTCTTAGATAGATCTGAAAACTCTAATCTAGAAACTAGACTAGTACGCGCAACTTTGCCAACAAATTTTATTAAATTTGGACAATAAATACAAAAATTACAGCACATCAAGTTGCAAAGATGGGCTCAAGAATATGGATTGCTAAAGGACCAAAACTGTCCCCTTAGGCAATGAGGGGTTAACCCCTAAAGGACCATTGTCCCTTCAAGGGAAAAATGGGATTTTGGGCATGTACCTATGGCTAAACTACTTTGTGTGATTTTCTGAAACTTTTATGGAAGACGGAGAATTCAAAGATCTATGCGTGCATCTAATTGTTTCTTCATTCCAACATATATTGAAGAAGTTATGCATGAAATTTTAGAAAACAAGGGAGGGTGGGCAACCCAAGAACTTCTTTAGAAATTGCGTTTTTTTTAAATGAAAATTTAGGGATGGTTCATTAGATTTACATTTATGTGGGAAGCTTTGGATCATTCAATTTTGATTGATGAAATAGAAGTTATGAGAAGTTTTAGTTTGCATGTAGGTATGGAGTTTCTCAAAACCATACCTATGAGAAAACTAAAACTTTTCATAACTTCCATCTCATCAATCAAAATTGAATGATTCAAAGCTTCCCACATATGTGTAAATCTAAAGAACCAACACCAAATTTTTATTTTAAAAAAGGTAATTTTTAAAGAAGTTTCTAGGCTGCTCGCCCTCCCATGTTTCCAAAAACTCATGCATATCTTCTTCAGTAAATGTGGGAATAAAGAAACAATTAGATGCCCACATAGATCTTAGAATTCCCCATCTTCCATAAAAGTTTCAAAAAACCACACAAAGTAGTTTAGTTGTAAGTACATGCCCAAAATCCCATTCGTTCCCCCAAGTGACCAACAGTCCTTCAGGGATCAAACTGCAATAAACATTTTTTGAAGGACATGACAACAACAACAAAGCTAGGAAAAAATAAACTAGTAGCGTCCATGTTGTAAACCATGTGAAATTCTTGTATCTAGAAAGTAATATGCGCCATGCACCTTCAAGTGACCAAGCAATAAGTCATGATGTAACTTCCCAAGCTAAGGCAACCTAATTGTTACTACAACCTAATATTTAGTGTAGGTTCAAGAACCCTAAACTCTAAGCCCTCAAACCCTAAAACCCCTAAATTTCTAAACCCTAAAAACCAGGGCATATTGACCGTCGCCTTCTCCACAAAGGATCTCGATCATGTGGCTCCTGCAAAACCACGGAAGAAGGCAGAAACATCAATTCGCCGCAGTACTGCTTCAACGTGACAAATCAATTCCTGCACCCTCCCCGGCTTGGAGTCCCTGCTCCGGGTACCAGTGTTAAGTTACAACTACTCAAAAATATCATTTGCATGAAGATGAAAGATCTAGCTATTCAATCTTTGAAAAACTTTTGGTTTCTGAAAAGTAGGTGTTTTGTATGCCACTTTCTAACATGCTCGTTTGTGCGTTTGTGTTGGAGGATTAAAAACTCAATACCTTGGAGATCGAGGTGTAAATGTAAGACTTGAAGAAAGACCCAAAGTAGCACCAATGTTGTTGTAGCAATTCTTAAGTTTTTTTGCAACCTTTGTGACAAGCTTTCTCTTATTTGTAGAGACTTGTAATTTTCCACTACCACGTTGACCAAGCATTTCATAACATTTTCTCAAATCAACCCTTAATGAACTCTCTTATTGTACACCAAATTTTATCTAATTTTGAAGTTTTTATTTGTCAGTAAAGGCATACATTTCCTTCATCTTTCTTGAGCGATGACCACCTTGTATTTTTTTGTGATCACTATCTAGGATTGGGAGAAGTTTGTGTTGTCTTGGAGGTAGAAGTTCTTGCCACTTTTCAATCTTCTTCTCAATTTCATTTTGAAAAGTTTCTCCAATTTCAATAGAAAGATTTTTCCTTGCATAATCAATCCAAGCAACCAATAAGCACTTATTAGCAACCTCAGGGTAAGCCTTCAATTGAAGTGGTGGGGGACTACTTTGCACAAGTTTGGATTGAAACACAAAACTTCTATGAGAAAATTGTGTTGTTAATTCAATATTTGTTAATTTGGGAAAAACGCTTTCCCAAAATGGATTTTGGGGACATTGAATTTTGCATTTGTGAGAATATTTCGGTGATTTAAAGTAATTTTTTGATAATTCCTTCAAAATATTTCATCATTGATGTAGGACCTTGAAGAAATCATCATAAAATTCACTTTTAATCACCTAAAAACTCTTAAAAATGAAAAATTCAGAAGTCCCAAAATTCAGGTTTTTTCCCAAATTAACAAATATTGTGTTTGTTGTTAAAAATCCATCCAAGTTCTTTCTCTTGACACCTGAGATTTGCACATTGCAAGTTGGCATCTTTATAAGAGCATAAAGTCCACCTCCATTACTAATAAGCTTTGCAGCAATTGTACTTCCAACAACAGCTAATAAATTTGGTG
This sequence comes from Ulota crispa, assembly GCA_963920765.1. NCBI lineage: Eukaryota > Viridiplantae > Streptophyta > Bryopsida > Orthotrichales > Orthotrichaceae > Ulota > Ulota crispa. The sequence goes on from OY987245.1 coordinate 23,888,432, forward strand.
CAATAAACTTCATTCTATTCTCTAGAAAATCCAATACGCGCTTCTTTGATTTGTCAAGAGCAAGGCCTTTATCACAGGTATCAATAATCTTTTGAAGGTCTTCCTCTGAGAGAGGCTTTCCTCTTGTTGTCAAAGTTGTGACACATACCACCATAATTGTTGGAGATGGCAATATATTCTTCAAGTCAACTAAAATTAGGTCCATCTCAATACCAATTTGCTTCACAAGATGTGAATAATCAACAGGATGCAACACAAGGGATTTCAACTCAAGGAACTTGTCACTAATGAAATTGTGGACTATTATAATTTCATCATATTGACTTCATAGTTTGAAATTTTTGCATAGAATTTTAAGATGAATATTACACATCATAATCTACATGTGAAGTTCTGTTTCTTGCCATTCCAATAAATATTGCAAAAATAGAAGGGATGTTTTAATTTCAATTTCAAACCAAGCAACAAATAATACGTTCTAAAAAGTATTTATAATTTCTTTGAAATAGAGTGATACCTTAACATTCTCTAGATGAAATTGGCCAAAAAATAACCTTAGTATATTACATTGATTTCTAGTTATGTTTTTCTTTCCTTGAATAATGAATGGTAATTTTTTGGAGTTGCTCTAAAAAACTATTGTTTTTTTATGATTCTTTCTATTTTTACATCAACTTTTGTAACACCTCCAAACATCTAATGTCAAATTGACCACATAAGGGCAATCTTGCATTATGGCGACTTATAACATGTTGTTTACTATATCAAATAATGAACCACATGTGACCTTAGATTGATTTGTTTTGATAATTCAAATATCATTGAAAGGATTAAATCAATAGTACTTAGACATAGAATAATTTGTAGTTGTTAAATTTTGAGAATTTATTTCTTTGATAAAAAAATAAATAGAAGTTTAACATTCACAAATCAACACAACTAGGATGAAAGCAATGGAAAGGCCATTACTACAAACAAAGGAACTAACCTATGTTTGATGCTTAAAATTAGCATTTTCTTCAAATGCACTCATGAGTCCCTTGTTGGTTTTCCTCCTTTTGTAGAAATGGACCAAGGTTCCCTCAATGATTACTAATTTTATCTTATTGTATCTAAAACTTTCTAGTTTTCCCCTTCAAAATGATTTATATAGCAACCTATAACCTCAAAAGTAAATTTTTTTGCCAAAGTTAATCAACTGGTGTCAAGACTTTCATATTTAGGAACTTGAAGTATTTAGTTTCATTGCAGCCTTAACAAGAATTGAAATAAGCATAACCCATTACCATATGGAAGTTTAGGATCCTCACTCAACTCATTCAAGGTTCAATTCAGATTAAATGTATAAAACTTTGCACAAAAAATTAAAAATAATAATTTTAGATTTAAGGTTGGTTATCATTTCACGTATATTCTCACACCACGGGCTTAGCTTACAATTCCATAAGGCCTCAAACCACAAGTGGAAGAACTCTACATGTATTTACAATAAATTTTCTAATAGAGCCTATATACACTTAGCTTTATTGAAGGAGAGCCAACTAAAACCCAACATACTTAAAGCTCAAGAAACTAAAACATCCACTAATTTTTACATTTGGACCTTTTTGATTTTTTCACTAGATTCAGATCAGTCACGTCATAATTCAGCCAATTATTTGGTCATTTCTAATATACTAAACACTTTCATTAGGTTGTCTTTCACTTAGGTTGCCTTACTTTCAAATTGTTATTTTTTTTATACAAAAGCTATTAACATTGTAGAATCGAAAAGTACATATTCAATATTCAATATACTGTGAATGTCAAGCAAATAGTATGGAGCATTCTAATGAGCATATTTGACATAGTTCACTTTCTATTAAATGATAAGTTCTTTGTAATATCCAAGTAGATTTTGAAGTTCCTCAATAAAAATCATACAATTCAACTTGATTTTTAGTGCATGCATTGAATATTGCTTATATAATTATATTATAATTTATTTACTTATTTAAATCTAACCGATTTTTACCCAAATCATTCAAAAATCAACCATTTTTTTTCACATTTCATGTGACTGACTTTCTATTGGTTTTTTGGATCTCCCCGCTCATTGGTTCTTTGTGTGATTATTGATGTGTTTGAATGCCATCTTGGCTCCACTACTGTATAATTTTATACCACTCCAAACCGACAAGGCTTTTTGTGACTCTCAAGATTTCTGACAAGTTGGATCCTAAAAAATCTTTGCAACTAGTGTCCAAAACACGACCCTTTTGGTGAAGGTCTCAAGCCGCAAGCAGCCTTTAAATTTTGTTTTTTCCTGCACCCAACAATGCAAGTAGGTAAGGAAAAATCAGATAGAAATGGATAAAATTTTGTTTTCTGTGCACCCAACAATGCACATAGGTAGAGAAAAATTGGATAGAAATGGATAAAATCAATAATGTGTGCACGTTCATCCATAACATGTATTGATCTATTAGTAGCTTTCATCCAAATGTTGGCAAACCCAATGTTTGATTGGGGAGGGATTTGAAAATTTCGTCCATTGTTTAACCCTTGAACGGCCCATCGGCCATCTCTAGCCGTATGTACGGCCGTATATATAGCCATATTTGAGCTGCTTTGAGGGTTTTCCAAAAAAATATATGCACCCACCATTGTACAACCCTTCAACATGTATGGTTGTAACATTTAATTTCCAACTAATTCAAACTTTTGAATATTGATTGCAACCGTATTTGGTATTGTATCTCTAGAGTCCAAGGGCCCTTCAGGGGTTAACTCAATTTTTCTAATGTTATGATAGCCAACAAAAAATGAAGATAAGATTTTGGCTAAAGTTCACCAACAAATTAAGGAACTCAGGATTTTAATGCTACATGCATTTTGCTGCGCCCAATATTGTCTTGCCATTGAGGCTGCTCTTAGTGCAAAATAACAAATCCCAAATACCAATCTCTTTGACCAATCAAACTCTCAAAATTCTTTGGAGCTTGGTACAAGCAGGGTTTAACTTTTTGACAAATTTTTACCTAAATCTTACCTTGTAAGACGTTTGACTACCACTACACTAGGAAAGTTGGGTGAAAAATTGGATGAATTTGCTAGATCCTTTCTTGAGCAAAAACTTAATTTGCCATATTTTGGATGAAAGTAGCTGATATTAACAATGTTTTGAATGAAACGTCCAAATATCATTCATTGTTTTCAATTTTAGCAAAAATTTCCTTATCCACGGGCATTCTGGGGTGCGGGCCGCTCTACCTTGATAAAAACAAAAATTAAATCCTGGGTACAGAGTGTGAAACGCCCACAAGACTACATGTTGTGTGTGGCTAGGCTGCACTTTGTAAAGCTCATGAAGTCAATATCCACAGGACGATCGGAAAAGGAATTCTGTCTCTTTAGCTTTTATAATGGAGACCACTGCCTTTGCGTACAGTACTGCATGGCAGGTTCATACAGCATGAAACAATTATTTAACTAAAATTCAAATGTAAGGTTCATCCACCAAACCTATATATAAAAGAATACATCTGCATTCTGATTTGTTGAGAGAGTGATGTGGTGTAATTGTCAATGACATGTTATTAACTCTTAATCTCAAGACGATTCTGGAGATTTTTGTGCTTCTACAAATATGCTCTTATTTGAACAAAAAACCAGCATTTTGATAAGTTGTATCAATTCTTTTTGAATTGTAATCGTATAAAATCAAACAAGACATGCTAGAGATCACATTAGAAAAGAAAACACAACAATATCTCTTATGGATTGAAAGATTATGATGTTTGATCATGAGGGTGTTAAAATTGTGAAAGTGATTTGGAGTCTTTCAATATTCTTTTCACATGTCAAGTTTAAAAAGTTGGTCACCAAAAAAATATGAGGTTAAAGGGCCTTATATGCATAACCCCAATCAATTTATGACTTCTCAAAGTCTACTCTACAATTTTTTGAAATGAATTTCTAATGTGATTTTTTCTCAAAGATCTACTGTACTTGAGGCTCATTCCCAAGAGCCCTCAACACTACATAAAGTCAGGGTTGCAATGGACACCCGTGTACAAAATCTTGAATAGAAAAATTATAATCAATCATTTGCAAAATCAGATTGTTGAAGCTAAAACTAAACTTCAAAAAGAATCTTTCAAAAAATAAGCTACTAAAAATAGTAATTTGGTAAGATTCTATTTAACTTCAAAATTTGGTTGAAGACACATTTTGTCCTCAATGTTGTTCTGGGGTTGAACGACCAAAAGGCCCTTTGCTACTAGTACAACACGGGGTATTTTTCTTGTATTTGGAATGAATCCACACCTCTACTACATTTGGGATCTACAAAGAAATTGGAGAATAGATCAATGCGGTTCTAGTGAGCTACTTGAGATCCCATTTTAAAAGTTCTTACTGGTAGCAAATGATAATTACATGTTAGCGTATATACTTTGCCCTATGGTCATTTAAGGGTTAACATCTAGTGAAAAGGCTCAATCTAATTAGTTAAAAGAGAGTGTTGTGGTGTAACTTCCAATGATCCATCATACTTTATTTTTAACAACCACATGAGAGAGGGATACATGCATATAGTGATTTACATTGAGTACTTTGAGCAAAAGATCAATAGAGGAGAAGGGTACATGCGTAAAGTGGTTTACAATTAGTCCTTCTAGCGGAGGGCCAATATGAGAGAGAAGGATACATGCATAAAATAGCTTATACTGAGACTTTACTTTGAATCAAGTTGTTGCCTTTGTTGGTACAAAGGGTACCTAAACTTGTATAAAAAAAAATAAAATAAAAAACCAAGCTTCACTCTTAAGATAGCAAGTTTCAAAATGAGGTAAGATTGTGGCAAAAATTTGGCTAGAAACAAGTACCCTGCCCCTAATGGTCATCCATTCAAAAGGTTGACTAGAAGAAAGACTAGAGTTGCCAAATGCCAATTATGTAAGGTAGTACGCTCAAAAACCACCCATCTAAGGGCTCATCCCTCTTTTTGATGGTCTTCCATGGATGGAAGTTTTTTAGTTCATTTTTCAGACAAAGATAAATAGATGTTGAATGCAACACAAGTCGTTTCATATTTTTTGAAGCATTTTTGAGTTACTTATGAATTCTCAAAGTGCATGTGTCATAGGTACTTATTATTAACCTTAGACCTTCCAAAAACCATTCATTTGCAAGTTGTGAAGAGATTTGAAGAAGCAAGGAGAATGATTGACTCTTGCAATTAAAAACAAATTTTCTTCCATACATTCAATGAATTGTAAAAGGCTAATGTAAGAACCATTAGTGCACCATTTCACAACAAGCTACTGAATGGTTCAAATTGAGAGAACTGTTTTCGAGGGTACTACCTTGTGATAGAATCATAGCTCTCGGGAAGGAGATACTTTTGAATTTTGAATCATTGTCGCCTCGTGGATGGTGTCCCACACAGACATCTTAGGTCCTAAGGTGGCCTTGAATAGGGGTGGGGTTGGTAAGAGCGGTAGCAGTCAATGTTTTCCTTGAGAATCGAGCTTTCCTCTTTCCAAAGCCTCTCTCATAATGTCCCCTTCATAATTTGTTGACAACCACTATCATCTCTCCAAAGAAGTTGGAAAGGGATTTTTAATCTCATAAAAGCAACTCCAATCATAACCTACACAAGAGTCCGGTTACCCAGTCGGAAATGGATGGGGGTAAGGGCCTCACGCAAGGGCATTCTCACTTTTAACCCTTAAGTGCCCATGTCATTTTCATCAAAATCAAGGTTTTGGGAGATCTACAACTTTGATGCAACGTATTTTTGTAAATTGGATGATTCACAAAAAGTGATTATTGAAAATAGTGGAACATTTATTTAGAAAATGACTTGCAAATTTGGAACAATTGATTAGGGGAGATGGGAGATTATGACATTTGATCAAACAACATGTGATGACAAAATCAGTAGGTAGTTGCTATTTGATGATTTTCACAAAAAAATTTAAGCCATTGATTCATCTTAAATTTTGTGAGCAGTAAAATTAGATGTGAATGCACATACTTGTACATTATTGAAGATTGCATTTCATTTAATGTTAAGTTTTAGGGCTTCAAATTGCTATTGCACAAAAAAAATGATAGGCAAAGTCGGTGGCAGTTGCCATAATAAGGGTTTAGAACATGCTTGAACCATTGCCAACAAATTTCCCGCTACCACAAAGCATACACAAGGAAGCTTGCTGAAGGGATATTGATTGGTTGCAGCTTGTAAAACATTGCTTGCCACCACACCCCGTATGGTGTTTCACCCAATCAAATCTCTTGCAATACTTGTACAACATTTGGCTTTCCTTGCCATTACTCCATTGGCATGGACAACATGAATGCCTTCATGATTGTAGTTTATGACAAGATCAAAAAATTAAATCCAGTGCCTCAAACAAGCCTTTGAAATCATTAGCGCCATAATCTCGTCGATGGGACGCTTAGGGGTTAAGCCACTTGGAATTAGAACAAAGCCCAAGTAACCAATGGCGCAAATGTGGGATTGCTTGTGTGTGAGGCCCTTGGATTGTGCAAATAATGCTTAATTTTTTTGTCATATGTTCTTTTTGTTAGCAAGAGTGATGTTAACCAGCATGACACCACTTTGCAATTTCCAATGTTACATTCACAAGTATAAGGGCAATTAAAAATGTAAAGAATTTTGTTCAAGTGACATTTACGGCTAGGGCAAGATTTAATTTTTTGGCAAATTCTGACAAGTTTCTTCCAATGCTGTACCTTCCTTCTAGAAATACTCCATTGTTGAGGGGACAACGTAGCAAGAATTTGCCAGAAAATTAATCCTTGGGCTAGAGTTAGATGACATGCCATATTATAGGGTCAAAGTGGAAAATTTCATTCTTTTTATCCACCATTTTTTAAGAGTTTAGGAACGCTTCAAACTATAGCCAACCAAGTTGAGAGGCTAGGATTGAGTGTCCAAACTTTGCTGAGAGGCAAAAATTCTAGTTGAATTTTGAAACTATATATATAAAAAAAAACAACCAACTAGATTTCCAAGAGAGTCTAACACTAAATAGTACATTTAGGTTGCCTTCACAATTAGGTTGCCTTACCTTTGAAACTTACCTCATGACTCATTGCTTAGCCACCTAGAGGTGCATGCAACTCTTTAAATACTAGGACTTCACATGATTTGCAGCTTGAGCACCGCTAGTTTGTCTTTCTACAACAAACTCATTATTGCTATGTCTTTTAAAACCAGTTTATTGCAGTAATTATTTATAAGAAATCTCAAATATTTACATATTGTAAAAAGGTCAAATTAAAATTCTAAATGCACTATTTAGCGTAGTTATTATACATAAGAATGTAAATATAAAAATATTTGGTGCATTCTTACATAAAGGTTGTTGAAATTGGGAAATAAGGCAGGAGGCTCATATTCCGCTCAAGCTCTAAAACCGTCCACCTTCTCACATACATTGCATGTGTACATGTTGTTTTTCATAAGTTTCAAAAATGTACAAGCAAAGTACATTTGAAGAGGTGAACCGATTTAGAGCCCTATGGCCTTTGCACTTACAAAATTTTATAACTAATTCCACAAAGTTCCAAAAAATATGAAATAGCTTGGATTAAATGTCAATTCTTCATAATTCAAGAAGAAATTTCCCCTCCCCAAAATTCAGTTTCAACCCTTAGATGGTCGGTTTATGAGCCTCCTACCTTACCGGTTCTAAATCCGGTGAAGCTCAAAAATCTCCCCGAACGCTACTCGAGCCAATGCACGGGGAGAGCCAGCCGAATGAAAAGAAAAAAAACCGATTAAAATTCACAAAAAACAGCTAAAAACCGACTAATTGAAAATTTTCTGTGTAAGTATATAGGCAATAACCGATGTATGCAATAAAAAAAACTGGTTAAAAATTAGAAATGTGGGATTTTTGCCTAAGGAGCACAAAATCTACCCCGAACGCTACTCGAGGATAAGGCAGTAGGTTGGTGGTTACGGCAATCAGGTTGGTAGGTTGATAGCCTAGTCGGTAGATGGCTGAGTCCGTAGCTATTCCTCAATTGCTGCAGGCAAGCCGCAGGGTTGCTGTAAACTTGTGATGAGAGCTCGGAGCATGCGAGGCGGAGAGCCTTGTGCACAGAATCGAAGAAGAGCGCCATTCGTCATTAGATCAGAGCTTGCGGCGCCGTTAGCGGAGACATAAGCATTGTAACGCCGATCCGCGAGCTCTCTAGCGCACATTTCTCTTCTAAAGTTGGTGCTCTTGACGTGGTTTCAAGCTCTGTTTCGTACAGCACGAGTTTCGGTCAATGCTGCTCTACTTCGCGCGTTGAAAGGTCCGTTGATGCTCTTTACATGATCGCTTGTGTCGGTGATGAGTCCCGTATTTGTTTTTAGTTTGTCCGGATGCTCTTTTGTGGTTGATGGCGCATGGTTTTGGTTTGTTAGAATTGTTTGAAGACGATTAGAGCGGAATCGATTGAGAGTGCCATTTGGCGTTGGATCAGAGCTTGCGGCGCTGTTATCGGAGATATAAGCATTGTAACGCCGATCCGCGGGCTCTCTAGCGCACATTTCTCTTCTAAATTTGGTGCTCTGGACGTGGTTTCAAGCTCTGTTTCGTGCAGCACGAGTTTCGGTCAAAGCTGCTCTACTTCGCGCGTTGAAAGGTTCGTTGATGCTCTTCAGATGATCGCTTGTGTCGGTGATGAGTCCCGTACTTGTTTTTAGTTTGTCCGGATGCTCTTTTGTGGTTGATCCGGGGCGATGGCGCATGGTTTCGGTTTGTTAGAATTGTTTGAAGACGGTGAGCGGAATCGATTAAGAGCGCCATTCGGCGTTGGATCAGATCATGCGGCGCCGTTAGCGGAGATTCAAGCATTGTAACGCCGATCCGCAAGCTCTCTAGCGCACGCTTCTATTCTAAATTTGGTGCTGTGGACGTGGTTTCAACCTCTGTTTCGTACAGCACGAGTTTTTCAAAGGTCTGCGGTCAATGCTGCTCTACTTCGCGCGTTGAAAGGTCCATTGATGCTCTTGACACGAATCACACGATCGCTTGTGTCGGTGATGCGTCCTGTACTTGTTTCTAGTTTTTTTGGATGCTCTTTTGTGGTTGATCCGGGGCGATAGCGCTTGCTTTCGGTTTGTTAGAATTGTTTGAAGACAATTAGGGTGAGCTATGTGCCTTGGAATGTGAGAGCTATTTTTCTTAGGAGCTTTGTGTTACGGCATTAGATACTGTGGTGTTAGTTTGTTGTGTGTAGAGCTTAAGCTATTGGTTAGTTTGACTTAGCAATCATTGTAGAGGCTTGAAAAGCATTTGCCTCCTTACGCGAGGTACTACCAAATGTTTGGAGTCACGATTGGAGGTGTTCGTTTTATTGTTTTTTTGTAAGTAGATAATGCTGCTCTGCAAATGTGCGTGTCTCAGTTTATCTTAGTTGCCTAATGACGCTGCTCTGTAAGTAAGTTTTGACTGGCACTTAACCGATGTCTAATCCAGATTGTGAAGAATATTTATTGTATGTGTAGCATACTCTTGTCCATTCTCTTGCATTACACTGGGAAGTGGTGATTTGTGCGACGGCTTATCCATGACCGATCTCGAGAGAGAGAAGAGCTTGGTTTTGGTTCTCTTAGCAAATTTAAGATTGGTTGAGCGGGTGATGAATGGAGTGCAGAACTAGAACGAATGAGCTGCAATTGCGGAACACATGTTCTATGCTCCTTGTCTGCCAGGAACTCTTTCAATGGCCGCTGTCTGATGTTGGAACCTTGGTTGGCTTTAGGTCATTGTGGATTTGGTTTCTTAGCATTTTGGAATCGATTAATCTTGAATGCAATGCTTGATCAATAAAACTGTCAAGCACCATTGCAATTATTTGCCAATCTTCTCACTACTTTGTAGTCCTCTCAAGCAAACAGTGCTTTAAGAAAGTGACGTACTGGCAACTTCTCGCACGATTTTGTGATGGCTTGTAAAAAGTCAACATCGAACACTGTCGTTTCTATTCATGAGTTAATGTGTTAATGGAAACAAAATCTCACAATTCATCCAAACAGTGAAGAGCACTTTAATATTTACAAAGAGTCAACTATAAGTTTGCTTGAGACTCCCGTACACCGCAAAGACCCTCACTAACTTTAAGGTGATTGTGAAGATTTATGTTGTTTCAGTGCATCGTACATGTTTTTGATGTTATTGTGCGGATTACTTTGAATAGAGCTGGAGGGGTTATCTCAAGTGTTAATATTTGGCTGCAAGCACGGGAGCCATGGGCAAGTCAGGCAAGTGGTTGAAGGCAGTCAAGAGCGCCTTCAGATCTCCATCAAAGGACAAAAATGATGACAAAGATGAGATGGTGATTTATCTAAGACCCTTCTGTTGCTGAATTTTCCATTTTTTGATTCCCTGTCCATCGGTACTTGGAGGCTTGAACACGTTGAGCATATTATATTCTACTGAAGAAGGCAGTTGAATCTTAACCCCGAACATTCTTACTATGTCTTCTACGAGTGTTGAAATTGCAAATATGCAGGTGCTGGCTTGGTTGATATTCATGTGTTGTTCACGTACAGAAAAGAAGACCTACAAAGATCGGCCGAGGAACAAGTTTGGACCCCCCCAAGGCCGTGCCTCTTCCACTACCATCTGTTGCGGGGCTAATGCATCAAGAAATTGAGCAGGAACGCAACAATGGTCTTTCAAGGGACGAGTCGGTTGCTAAATCAGAGAACACCAAAGTCAGTGATCAATCAAGGCAAGAAGCTTTGCCATCTGAAACTGACGAGGAGATGCATGTTAATAAGGAGGATAAAGCACTTCGTGAGGAGCACGCAGCCATTCAAATACAGCGAGCATTTCTTAATCACTTGGTAAGCTTCTGTGTCGGTGAAGGTTTTTACAATATGGGCCTTGCTTTGTAACGACCTGCTGAAGTTGATTGTTTACTGTACTTTCTTGTGCTTATATTTTAAAGCGAGTTTGTATCTTACCTTTCTACACATATGTTGTATTGCATAACTGCATAATCGAGCTAATTCTTTATTGCGAAGTTCTGCTATATGCATTCAAGGATCGTTAGCTTGCTGAATTCTAATCATATCAAGAGTGGGTGCCTTGAAGGCTTTGAAAGGACTTGTTCGACTCCAGGCCCTGGTGCGAGGGCATACCGTACGAAGACAGGCTGCAACAACGTTGAGGGCCATGGAAGCTCTTGTTCGTGTTCAAGCCCGTGTTCGTGCTCGTCGAGTGAGGATGTCAGAAGAAGGACAAGCTGTACAGCAACAAATCTTGCAAAGGCGCATGGGCCTTTCTCGACCAAAGACCTCAGTACGCCCACTACCATCCAATCAATTTTGTTCCTAATGATAGATCAGTTTTTTTAATCTCAATTAGACAGTCTCCCAAGTGAGATTCAGCACAAGAGTGCATTTGGATTTTTAATCAGATGGTAGTATTCTCAAGCTTTGAAAGTTTTATAGTTCGTTACCACCAAAAAATATTGTCCTCATTATTGTTTTTGCATGCTATTACTTGATCTTCTGCTCAAAAGGGAGCCTGGACCACAGGTCAAGACTCGAAGGAGAAAATGCTAATTCGTGAAGAGGCAGCCAGGAAACGAGAGAGGGCAATGGCATACGCATTTTCGCAGCAGGTATGTCCTTCAGTGTGACCAGGTTTTCCAATCGGAACCGTTGATGGTTAAAATTAGGATACTACATTGTGTGATCAGTTCGTCAGTTCTACGTGGTTTGTTGTTATTAGTTATTGTAATAGCTTTCTGACCTACTTGGAATTTAATTTAATTTTTGCAGTTGAAAAGAAGTACTCCAAAGCGAAACATGCTGTTTATTGATAGTGAACCCGATCAATCACATTGGGGTTGGAGCTGGATGGACCGATGGATGGCTGTCCGACCTTGGGAAAATCGCCACATTGACCATACCAAGGAGGGTCATCAAAGCTTATCTTCTGTTAAGCTTTTGGAGCCCAAACCAAAGAACATCAAAATTGACGGAGTCAGTTTAAAGTCTACACGACTTATATCTACGCCGACCTCACGGATTGAGAAATCAGAGGATGAGCCTAAAAAAGCACATCGTGCTAATGGAGTGAGCGAAAACGTTCCATTGCCTCTTCCGTCTCCCCCTGTCTCTGCTGATGATCTTTTGCCAACAAAATCTTACGTTCAGAAACAGGCTCGATCACCTGAAAAGCCTGCAATTCCATTAACTCAAGAGGCAAATCATCCCACACCCTTGCCCTCTGTAGAGACTTTGGTACCTGCAGGCCATGAGAGTGATGTTGCTCCGCCTTCACCAACAGACGGCTCTTCGTTCGATCATCAATCTACCAGGAACTATCCAGAATCAAATGAAGGTCTCAATCCGGCATCACATGATGGGGCACTAGAGCACGAGCACAGTTTTAGCGGTTCTTGTTCCTCTGAACACGGAATTAATGAAGTTCCGTCAACCAAAACTAATTCTCACGATTCGCCCATTTCAGGTAAGAAGCGCTGTCCTCCTCAAAAGCTTTGCTAGGAGGTTTCATGTGATTGGTGTCAGATAAATGAACACTTGCAGGCCTTTTGTTGACAATTTTGGAGGGAGATGTGAATGTGGATTGAGGTGGCAGAGTGTACTTTGTCATGTATTTAAATTTTCTCGCCTCCTAGTCTCTTAGCATGCCACAGATAATCATCACAGCTCACGTACTTGAAGTAAGTTACAATTTAATGTAGCTATCAACTTGTTAAGCTTTGCGTACATTTGTATAGCTCTGGCGAGGGCTTATTGAGCATAGATCTATGCTCGTTACGATTTGAAGTGATCTATTCTGTCCAGTTCATCATATTTTTCTTTTAACAATGATGGCAATTTGCTATTTGCAGATTGTGTCAAGACTGAAGCTGATGCGATCAACACACCCAACGTTGGAAAAGAGGGAGAAAACGGAGAGAATGGTGTGCCAGCAAGCCAAAAATCAACTAAAAGTCGATATATGTTGCCCACAGTTTCTGCTAAAGCAAAAGCGCGCACTAGTCCCAAAACCAGGGTGGAGGGAGAAGAGTCACCTGCCAAACAGCAGAAGCGCCTCTCTTCTGGAAGCCCAAGTACAAACGGCCCATCTCGATCAAAATCTATCTCGCAGGTTTCAAACTGACTTTCACCTTGTGAAGTTGGGTTGTTTTGTTATTCACTGTTTGAATGTCACTTATAATGAATGGATTTTAAAACTAGAGAGGGCAACTCTAGAGGAAAGCCTGAGCATCTCCTTTTGCCTAAGTTCAAGTTTATTTCCGTCAAACGTTTGTTTTTGTGGAATATTGTTGGTTTTTAATTTTACAGAGTTCTGGATGAAATATTAGGGACTGAGTTTTGCAAGTTTTCCCTAATCGGATAATTTTGTTGATGCAGGTGCGGACCAGTTTTAATGGGGGTCTCAATGGTAGTCTCATCAAAGAAAAATCAGGTGAGGTTCTTAACTCTGTTGACTCTGGTGCTCACCCACTTGTGCGAAGGAAGTCTTTCGGAGGAGATCCTAGATCTGCAACAAAGTGGAGGTGAGAGTGGTATTGCGGGATTCTAATTTGTATCACAAGCTTTGCTAAACTTTGGTGTTGGATTATTAGACGAACACAGTGGACATTTGAGCCCTGTGCTGTATTCAGGACCATAATTATGTGTAGAGGTTATGTTGTAGCATTCCAGCTGGAGAGGAAAACTCTTGGTAGTGTTGGGTGTTGAGAGGTCGTTTTGCTAGATGGGTGATAGTTTTATTTCACTGTTTTGGCAGCCCCAGGAGGTGCTTAGTATGTTACATACTTATTTTTCCTTTCATACGTAAGGTAGCGACAAGAAACACGTGACGTGTCTAATATTTTGATATTTTGAAATTCTGATATTTTGATAGAATAATATTGTGATATTCTGAACAATGATATCATTGCTGGAAGGCATCAGAGATCCGTGTAAACATTCTTCAGGTGGATGCGTTCCGGTGCCTCCAGCTACGATCAATTTTTCAACAACTCATGGCCACTTCTTTTCATATACTTTGTGGATCTTGATCCGTTGGTAGAGTGTATTGAAACCTTTCTAGACTTGGTAGACGAGATGATGAACATAGGCGAGTGTTACAAAACTATGCTTAGTTCTAATAAATGAATAATTAGCAAGATTCATTGGTGAGGCTAGTTTTGCTATGCAATAGAATATTGGCTCTTAACCACTTCATGAATCTTGCTTATAATTCTCCAATAATGTATGAGGCGAAGCCATGGTAAAAATGCTGCAACTTATAGCCACCCGGAAACACATTCAAAGGGATTGAACATGCACTTAATGTATGTATACACACAACCGATTGGGGGTACTGCTAGGTATCAGGAAATTCAGGAAAAAAATCTGTAGGATTAGCCTTTCAATAAGCTTTTACTAAATGTCATTTTTGTGGAAAAAAGTATTGTAGAACATTTTATATTAAATGGCAAAGTTGCAACTCATAGGGTCCTTAAAAGCAACTCTAGATTAACCTCAAAACTATTTGGATGTGTTCGTATAACAACAATGGACAATCCCAATCCCAACCCTCCCAAACCAACTTAGCAATTGACATGTGGTAGAATTCTCTTGTGCTAGTATAGTTCACTACTCCAATTTGGATTCAATAGTGTATAGTGAAACCCTCAAATCTAAGGTGTGAAATTGGGAGCCGCTCAAGATTGGCTATATTTATCTTAACCCTTAAATGTTGGGCTAGTCACCATGACTAGCCCAGCTACAGTACTTCACTATTCATCTCAATGCCCAACAATTATGATATACTTTCTTAAAGTTGCAGGAGTCAAGGCATGGTGCCCTCATGAAAATTGCACGAAGTGCAGCTTGGGACCTAACACCATGTTTTTGAATTTTATAGGTTACCTACAAATATGAATGCATCTGATGAGATACTTTTTTGCCTTACATGATGGACCATGTTTATGATCACTTCTGAAAAAAATTAGATGAAAAACAACTTTTTTCTGTAACCAGAAGAGCCGACGGACGTTTTTCGTCTTCCTCTACGTTCAGGGGTTAAAGGTATAATTTTGGTTGGACTTACAAAAACTTCGTGATATCATCCACCAGTACTGAACCACACCCAGTGAAATCCGGAAATTCCCATCACATTAGAACATACTATACTCATAATCTGACAAGTACATCCATTTCCTTAGTCATTTCTTCTTGCGCTTTTTCTTCATTGGCTCTTCTACAGTCCCTGTCGTATCTAATTTGCTAGCAGGTAGCACCAAACACGAAGCCCACACCGCATCTGCTGGAGGCGGTGCTTCAATCCAGTGACCTGGTATTCGACTGCGATGTTCAAAATACCTCAGTCAGTCTACAGTAGTTATCTCAGAACTCCTAATTAGTACAGCTGGAAAAAAATACTCCAGCACCAAAGAGAGACAGCAAAACCAGCTGCAACGATGTTTTGAACTCATTAACCCTTAAACGACCAAGCAACCATAGTACATGGTATGTACCTTGCTGTATAACTGGCATTTGCTATCAACAAAAAGTTTTAATTTGAGATCTTGACTACCTCACAAGAACAACATTGATCTATATTTTAACTTCTTTGTTGATCTCAAATGTAATAAAGGTGTGGATGCACTCCAAATACAAGAAAAATACATTGTATTGTGCTGCTTACTACTGGATGTTTGGTCCTTTAGGGATTAAGGTGGAAATACCATAAACTGTTAAAATAAGCCACTTAGCCTGTAAGATATGGGGAATTTCTTGAGAAATTGAGCTCAATATGTGCAAAAATAAGGATAAGGAAGAATGCAATTTATTTATTCATTTATTTATTTCTTCAAGAATGAAAGTTTTATGCAATATAAATGTGGATTCTTCATTTGGACCCATTCTTGTTTCATAGGTTCACCTAAAATGGCTGCCTCTAGAACTTTGTTCCAAAACAAGTGTGAACCAATTCAAATACAAGAAAATCGTATCTTTTCCGAATCTTTTTCAGAGCCAGCCATTGTTGGTTTCAGAACAGCCTACTCTGCCATTAGGTGGGTGGGTAACGGTTTATGGTATTCCTGCTTTATTGAGTGCCTGACACAAGCGAGAAGGAAATGAGGATATGAACTCACCTTCCACCCGGCCTAAGATAGATATCCCATGCTCGTCTCACCTGCCACGATTACAAATATTCGCCCTATGCAGTTAAGTCACAATTGCAATTGACAATTCCAAATATTTATCTATTGGCAGATTAAACTCGAGGTGCTCGAATGATCAACATTGGCTGCTTCCATATCAAAGGGAGTTGAAATAACAGGAAGCTTGACGGAAGGTAACAAAACGTATCAGTAGAAGGAAGAAATATCGATTTACATTTTGAGCATCATAAATACGTTTTCGAAGTTACTGCGATTGACTGTTAGCTTTCAATGTGAGCTTTCTATTATGGCTAGGCCACGTAATAGAGCTGGCGCATGTTAGAGCTTGTTCGCATATGAGTGCAGTTTATCCACTTTATAGATCTACTTTGTAGATTTGTACATACCTCAATCAGTGCCCCCAAATCCAACTGACTGCCGTAATAGAAGTGATAAAACTCAGCTGGTAATTTGTAAGCGTCTGGTACTGCAGGTCGTTTCTCCTCCTCGGCACTTGGTGCTCCACTGCTGCTAATAGGTACTTCATGAACCTGAGACATAAGATTTGCGGTCAATATTTATTAAAAAACACAGGAGATCATCAATAAGGCAGAACAGAAATTAGCATGAACGTAAACAACCGAAAAAGTTCAGATGTGCTTTCTTACGTTCTGATCAGCAGAGTTCTCCACGAAAACCTCTGAGGCTTTTTCTATGATTTCTTCTGGCTCGTTCTCCAGCAGTGTATCACCATCTGCTTTGAGAGCAGGGACGACTTGGCCAATGATTTTCGCAGCTTCTGCAGCACTTGCTATGGCAGCTGCAGCTGCACGAGTATCAGCTGCGGCAGCAGCCTGCCGCTCTTCTTCCTCAACCGCTGCACGTATTCTCTCCATGAATTTGTCGTCCTCGTCCGGAAAGAAACGGCCTACACACAAATTGCAGGTGGAAAGCGGTTCAAACAAAGAAGCGAAGTAGAAAAAATACTCCAAAGAGCTCCAACTGATGAAGCCATGAAAGAACCATAAGTACAAAAGAACAGAGAAGAGGTATCCAATCTAACCTTGTTTCTTCAGCTTCTGAATACGAAGGGCACGTAACTCCTTAAGCTTTTCGACCATCAACACCATCTCCATCTGCAAATCGTGATAAGAGTTCTCAGATGCTGATTGTGACTAAAACGGCCCTTGACAAACAGGATGTGATGACACTGAAAAGCAAAATTATAAAAGCCATTAAGAAGCTTTGAGTGGAAGTATACGCTGAACATGCAAATTCGTATGGAGAAACAGAGACATCACTGGCATTAACTAGTTAAAGATTCGATTTGCATACAAACAAGAGTGAAGCATCAGCATGGATGAATGGTACCTCGGCTTCCAGTCTAGCTCTGTCCTCTTTAGCCTTTTTCTCCGCTACCTCTTTCATTTTCTCCATCTGCGCAGCAATTTCACGAAAGAAAACAATTCAGCATAGAAACTACCTTACACGGCAGAATAACAACACTCAAAACCCAAATCCCCCTGTGAGCTTCTAGACATAACCTCAGAGGACAGAGTGAGAACAGAGGTGTCGTCTTCTCTCGAGAATTGACCAAGCGACAATCTAAGTAGCTGTTTGAGCAATCGGCTTCGAGAACCCTCAATTACCTTCTAAAAAACAATTTGATGACACTCACCTTACTCCTAGCTATTGACTTTGCAATTTCTCTGGCCCTCCACTCATCGACCTTGCGGTCAGCTTCTTCATACCCTTCTTGCTCCTGCAGAAACGATGATGTTGCTACAGTAAATTATGTAATCCAAGCAATAAACCACTCCTAATAAAGCATATAAACAGAATAAGGTGTTCCACCTAGAGCACAACATCCAAAGATCTTGTAGCAAAGTGCAGAGTGCATCGCAGTCACGGTATATAAATGCATAGTTACTTCATGCTACAATTCAACTTTCACGCAGGAAAACTAGTCAGAAATGCAGGAAAAACGAGTTGAACAATCCTCGCAGAAATCCATTTTGTTGCAAAACTGACATTTTCGTTCTTACTTAAAGCAGGCAACATTTTCAAAAATAGGCAAAATGCTCAAAATCAGCACTACTCTGTTCCCTAAAGGACCGAGATTTGTGGTCATCAATTGATCGTGCTGAAATAAACAATTCAAGAGGATCCAAATTTTTCATAACCAGAATCAACGAAGAACATTGCCTGAGCTTATCAAAAAATATATAAATTGGACAAATGAATGTTATCATATGACCCGCTCAAAACTGTCCATAGCGTATAAATATGAGGCCCAAATTGGGAGTTTTAAAAACGTAGCTACTAGGTGCGGCCAATTGAACAATCTGGTCAATTACAGGAGGCTCTGTAAACAAAGCTTTAAGAAAAGAGAAGAAAAGTGGACAAACAAACCTTACGACGTGCTTCAGCAATCCGTTGTCTCTTCCGCTTCCTCCACTTCCTATTCCGTTGGATTTTATCTCGTTTACTCCGCAGTCTAGCGGCTGCAGCGGCATGCTCCCAACCCCCCGGCGCACCCAGGGCTCCTCGAAGAGGATTCAATAAATTCGTGACAAGATTCTGCAACTCCAAGGCTGCTTCTACAGTTTGCACCTCATCACGACCACTTGACTGAACTGCAGTAAGCAATTGGGAGGAAACACTCTCAGACGATGAACCAGAGTGCTCATTCAGAGCCGCTGAGTCATCAGAGGTTATTTGATCTTTAGAGGTTATAGTAGACAGTACTACCGAAGCCTCCATCGGAGGAGCATCTTTGAAATCCTCCGGAGCTAAAAACGTGCTGTCGTACTTTTCAGCAGAGTAGCCGTTGGTAGAAACAGCTTCTATAGATGTAATTTTCTTGGATTCAAGACTTTCAAACGCTTCTAGCTCTGCCGCCCTGCAACAAATAAATTCAAATACCAGTAATCAGACAAACGGAAAATAATTGCAAGCAACACAACGCAACACAACAATCTTGAATTCAGCTCCTCAAGCCTTGAGTCATTCGCAATTCAAAGGAGAATCAAGCTGAAGTGATCCTCCGGCGCTAACGCACTTCCAATATATGCTGAGTCCAACATTTAAAAAACAAAGCCACAGATTGATGAGTCATCGTGGTTCAAAAAATTGCTACACAAGCCAGGTATATTTGTGACTCAATGTCGTATAACAAGGTTACTACCTAACTCAGCTTTATCGAGCTTAGGGCTGCAATAGAAAGGGTGAAATTAACACAACATTCTAAAGAGTGCACCGTCCTCGGTTCATGATACCAAATTCATTTATTCCCAAGCCTTCAAGACTAATAAGACACTGTAGAGAGAATGCAGAGTTCATAAACGAAAGGAATAAACCACTGTGGAAGTTTGCAAAGCTTTCAATCTTGCACTCAAACTGTTGTGCAAAAAGAATATACACTCCTCTTGCAAGTAAAGACCAAGGCAGCTTCTCAAGAATGTTATGCAAACTTAACAATACTCAAGAACATTACGAAAATGCAAACACGATGCTTCTTGGATGACAGTCCTATGATCTTTAAGAACGACGGAGGGAGTCCAATTATTATAATGTCAACGGCGCACTAAATCCTAAACCTCAAACACGTTGAAGAGTTACATGACAAATTAGCGATTATTATATAATCTTAAGACGAGAGTAAAAATCAATTGGCAATACGTACACAGCTTTGAGCAGAACAGCGTGTTCTATAAAGCTCCCGCAAATGCTAAACACTGTGGAAGTTTGCAAAGCTTTCAATCTTGCACTCAAACTGTTCTGCAAAAAGAATATACACTCGTCTTGCAAGTATATACCAAGGCACGCTTCTCAAGAATTTTATGCAAACTTAATAGTACTCAAGAACGTTACGAAAATGCAAACATGCTGGTTCTCAGATGACAGTCCTCTGAAAACATCTCTAAGAACAACTGAGGGAGTCCAATTATAACGTCAACGGCGCACTAAATCCTAATCCTCAACACGTTGAAGAGCTATATGACAGATTAGCAAAATTGCATGATCTTTAAGACAAGAGTAAAAATCAAATTGCAATACGTACACAGCTCTGAGCAGAACAGCGTGTTCTATCAGCCAAGCTTTCAATCTTTACTCAAACTGTTGTGCAAAAAGAATATACACTCGTCTTGCAAGTATATACCAAGGCAGCTTCTCAAGCATGTTATGCAAACTTAACAGTACTCAAGAACTTTATGAAAATATAAACATGCTGCTTCTTAGATGACAGTCCTCGAATTAAATCTTTAAGAACAACTGAGGGAGTAACGTGAACGGCGCACAAAGTTAAATCCTTATCCTCAACACGTTGAAGAGTTACATGACAGATTAGAGAAAATTGCATAATATTTAAGACAAGAGTAAAAAACTAATTGCAACACGTACACAGCTTTGAGCAGAACAGCGTGTTCTATAAGCTCCCGCAAATGCTAAACACTGTGGAAGTTTGCAAAGCTTTCAATCTTGCACTCAAACTATTGTGCAAAAAGAATATAAACTCGTCTTGCAAGTAAATACCAAGGCAGCTTCTATGCAAACTTAACAGTACTGCAAACATGCTGCTTCTTGGATGACAATCCTCTGAAAACATTTCTAAGAACAACTGAGGGAGTCCAATTATAACGTCAAATCCTAAACTGCAACACGTTGAAGAGTTACATGACAGATTACCGAAATTGCATAATACAAGAGTAAAAAATCAATTGGCAATACGTACACAGCTTTGAGCAGAACAGCGTGTTCGATCAGCTCCCGCAAATGTTTCCTCAGCTGCACTCCATTCTGCCACAACGGTTGCTGCTGCACTGAAAATTCCGCCGGAACTACCAATTGTTGAAGAGGTCGTCCGGCAGGCAACGGAGGCGCTCCAGGACTGTACATGATCTCAAATTTTTCCTATCAATAGAACTTGTTCAATCGCAATTGTCATGATCGCATCTCCGAGAAGCTCAATCGACATTGGCGACATTGGCGACACCAGCTCTAAAATTACCTTCCCGAAACCCTAATGGAACACATCACTAGGTATTTCTTGTTCTAACGTGCTCCGCATCGCCATGCTGGCTTGAGACTCCTTGATTTCAACGAGTTCCGTGTTCTCTTCACGGCGTCCAAAGACACGTTCCGTGCAAATTGCACCATAAATTAAGTTACTATGAAATCCAAACGCACAAAAACTCAACGTTCAGTCCCTTCGAGTTGCTCGGGCCCAGGGTGAACTGACACCCCCTGCCTGGATGTATGTGGCATCGGGATTCTGTCCACTGCACATCCATGATTTTGGGCCAGCGTGGAAAAGCCAGCGTGGAGAAGCTCTGTAGTTCTGATGCATGAGGCAAGGGTAAAAGTAATAATTTGTCCCCTATTTTTATGCATCATATGCTCTTCCCACTTCTTGATTAAATCAGGGTTTTTGAGTCTAAATATGAAATCATAATTTTCGAATTCAATTTTCTAATAAGGCAGGAGGCTCTAAAATTGTTCATGCTTTAAAATCGTTCACAGTCTACAAACGATTTACATGTTCCATCAAAAATCTATTACAGTCATTCATGAGCTAGGTAAACTTGCTAAGCCTACCTAACTCATCAATGAGTGTAATAGATTTTTGATGGAACATGTAAGTCATTCCTAGACTGTGAACGATTTTAAAACCCAAACCATTTTAGAGACTCCTACCTTAGTAAATTTCAAATGCTCAGAATTTTTTAAATGTGAAAGAGTAAGGCTTCTCAACATTGGTCCCCCAATCTCAAAAAGCAATTGTCTAAGCTACTGGCCATGAGGCGGTCAATTCACCTTGGCTCTCATAACATTGTTCACCAAGGTTTATACCTCCCCCTAGCCGTGGAGGAATATCCCTCCCTATATACCTAAGGGAGGCTTTAGTTATAAATTCTCAATGTTGATTGGTCCTCAGCTAGAGGAGGTTAGAGCTGGCAAATGACATTCACTAGGGGATCGTCATATTTGGGGAGCAAGAGGGACCCCCCTACTAAAAGTTAACAATGTTATGCTTTGAGTTACACTCATTTGTCATAATTGCACCGTGTGAAATGGTTTCAAGCCAAATAATGTTAAACAAGAAAATGCTATCAATTTGGTCATTTTTTGTAAATTCAGACATGTTGATTTGGATGTTTTTTTGTCAATTTGGACATTTTTTTGTCAGTTTAGATAGGTTTTGTAAGTTTGGACGCGTTGATTTGGACACTATTTTCTTGTAGTATAATAATTATATTTTACAAAATATTAATTGCCAATTGACCATTAAGCAACACTTTGCTGACACAATCTTCCATGTTGCAATGTGGCAATGCCATGGTTGGAGTCCTTTTGAACCTATTTGTAACAAAGCACACAAAAACCAGCAAGAATCAAATTTTCATTAGATTCAAAAGTTTGTTATTCAAAAAGTAAGTGTAAAATTTAGGCTAACCAGTCATGTCATCAAAAGGGTCGTCTTTTACACTTTTTAATGATCCAAGGGATAGAAATTTGAATAAGATTTTTTTTTTTATGTGAAGAATCTCTTTTAATTGCACGTCTTCCCTTGCCTACAATAAAAATAAAATAAAACCAAAAAGGGAAGTCATCATGTAATTACAACATGGATGTCAAAATTCTTCTAGAAACACCAGATGTTTCAAAAACAATCTAACTTTCTCAAATAAATGTAACACTATTTTTTTCATATCTTTTGAAGCATTATTAATGTGTTGATGAATGTTCAAGTTATTTGTAGTAAGCGTGTATTTGTGACTTGAAGTTTCCCAAAAGATGAGGTGAAACTAAGGAGTATGATTGACTATTGCAATAAAATACACCTTTTTTTTTATTCATTCAATGGCTAGAGAAGATACATTTCAGGACCACTTCATATCCATTCATGATCTAATCATAGGGACGCCTAACATTACAGAGTTGCAATTGCACACCACTGAAATTATTTTGTGCTAATTATTGCTTTTTGGCTACACCCAAAATTGGTGCGGCTAATTGTTCTATAGTATTTTTTTGAAAAAATGTAAACTATTTAACCAACTTTTATACATACATTTGGGAGTAGGAGCTCGGTTTTTACAACTTCACTTGATGTTGCCTCACCCTACTGGTGCGGTATTCTAATTTCTCACAAAACCACCATGAGATTTAGCTTTGATGAAAGGTTGAAAGCATCCAACTTTACATCTATAGAAAAAATGTAGCCATCCTTGCTACTCAACCATTTTTTGGTTAGAAAAAAAAGCTAAAGCCACCCTACGACATCTAAAATTAAACCTAAAGTAGACACAAATGCACCCAAATTAGACACGCAAGTTGACATAAGGGAATAGAAATTGTGTAGGTGGCAGTTTTTGATTGGGTATGACATGCTCTTTTTGTTGTCATGACATGATCTTGTTGTTGTTGCTTTTTCAGGTGTCTAGCCTCTAAATGCCCAAGGGTGTTTTTCTTGTTTTCGAAAGGCAGTTTTGAAGTTTTTGATTTGTCCTTGTAAGATCATTATTAAACATCAAAATAAAATTGTAACCATTGAATCTTGAATTTTAAGACTTCTAGATGGCGCTACCCAAAAAGAATCCAAAATGGCCGAGAGGATTTTGAGATATTTGCAATTGAATGATGATGAGAATATAATTTTTTGCTTATTTTGGAGCTGCCCAAAACTTCTAATGCAAATTGGCAACTTCTAGATACAAAATTGGAAAACAACCACTTAGATTGCTTTAGTGTTTATTGTTGTTACTTCAAAATCAATGGCCCCCCTTCCAAATCCATGACCACAATTTCACAAATGAGCCTGTAACGCAATTTTCAGAACGCAACGGTCTAATACAAAGAAATTTTCAGCTCCAATTATTGACCAAAAATCATTTTGAATGAAAGAATTTTCAACGGTGAAAGGATTCTAATTTTTATAACAAAGACATTCCAAGTGAAATTAGTCCAAAAGCACTTTTAGATTTTGTTAGATGTCAAAATTTCAGTGAAAAGGCCCTTATTGCCCAAGGGAGTGCCCAAGGGAGTGCCCAAGGGAGTGCCCAAGGGAAATCTTCACCTTTTGCTCAACTTGATGCCCACCTTTTCAATGTGACAACTTCTTTTAGGCATTGCGACACTATTCACAATACTTTCCATGGCACTATTCATGTCACAAAATGTATGCTTGCAGTTAGCCTTTCACCAAAAACAATTGGAATAAGATATGAAGGAAGTTGAATTTGAACGGTGGAGCTAACTTGAGTGCGCAACTTTTCCAAAAAAAAGAACTTGAAAATGATAAAATCTATACATTCAATAGGGTTTCAAAGTTTCTTGAAGTTTTTTGGACACCCAAATTGGATGCCTTGGGCATTTAGGAGCTAATGTCCACAATAGGTGAATTTAGGGAAATACCTTCAACAATTCATAATTATTCATACAATCTCAAAAAATTCCAAAAACAATTTGCTTGCCATTTGTACCCATTTCCTAACAAACACATGCCATTACATTCTCCCCCCCTCCAGATTACCAAACATGAGGTAAGTGTCACATTTGGGTGCTTCTACCTTATTAGCTTCTTACCTACCACTATTGAATATTCCAACAAATGAGAATGATTGTGGCGTACATGACCCTCCTATGACCAAAAGTAGATCCCACGACCGTCCACCTATACCCACGCGCCACCCGCGGCGGTTACCGCGGGAGTTCACCCGCGCAGGCCGCGCGCACAATCGGAGCCCTCAAAAATCCGATCGAACGGCAGAATGCGATTAAGGCTGTTATACTTCCGTCCCCTTTCTCTACCGACCTAGAAACTTGTCCGTCAAGCTCCGCTTGCTTGCAATTCCATAGCCTGACAACCTTTGCTTCTGTTTTCCCGCTGCTGATCCGCCAGCATTTGCAGTGCCGGACACTCGAAAAGCATTGCTCCGCTTGTCCCGCCGCTTGCTTATTCCTGTTCCCCGTTCTCTTCTTAGCTTTCTGAATCTTTAATATGCTCGTGGTTTGAAAATTTCAAATTCTTGACTGGCCGGCTCCATTCTTGGAGGTTTTGCTTGCCGTTAGGGTTTCCTGGAGTTCGTCCGTTTGTGTTTTGTATGTGTGCTTGTGATTGTGTTTTGTATGTGTGCTTGTGATTGTGTTTGTGATTGTGATTGTGTTTGTGATTGTATTTGTGATTGTGCTTGTTTTGGAGTGTGGAGTGAGAGGTGAGGATCGCGGAGATGGCGACCGAGAATGAGAATGATGTGAGTGTGGTGAAGGAAGAGGATGCAAAGGGAATGGGAAAGGAGGAGGGGCACCAGGAGGAGGAGGAAGTGGCAGTAGTGGTAGATCCGGTGAAGGAATCCTTAGAAGCCGTGCCGTCTCGGAAGGAGCGACTGCGGGCAGTAATGGCGGATTTGGAGATACAGAGAGCCGCGATAGTGAATTGTTCAATAGAATGGAAAGAGTTCGAGGATTATTTCACTGAGCTGGAGGGAATTATGCAGAAGCGACTTGAGGATCTGGTAGCGAAAGAGAAGGCGTATGAGCTCACGTATGGTGAGATGCATAAGGCGCTTGCAAAGAGGGAAGAGGCCGTGGTGTCGCGAGAGCAGGCAATGCTTTCGAGAGTGCAGGAGCAGAAAGACCATGCTATAGCGTCGCTCTTCGAGGAGAAGCGGAAATGGCTGGAAGAGCGAGCGCGCCTCGAAGCCGAGAGTGTTTTTAAAGCGTCTTTGAGTAATGGTGTGTCGGGTGAGATAGTAATTAGTAATAAAGGGGAGCCTGATCGGTCTCTGGAAGGAGCCATTACTACCAATGGCTCTGCTTTGAAATCTGAGGCTATGGAAGTCGATGTTGCTAAGCCTGTCGGAAATGGATTTAAAGCTGTTGTTGAACATGAGGGGGCTGCGAATGGGTCAGTAGTACCTGCTAAAAAGTCTGATAATATCACTCCTACGGTTACTCCTTCTACTACCTGTGCTATAAATAGCACGACCGCTCCCGCTCCCAAAGCAGTATTTGTACCTGAAGTGCGGGTGCGCCCACAGCTGAAGGCGCTGTGCGAGGTGATGGATGGCGATGGGCTCAGGAAGTACATTGTTGACCATCGAAAGGATGTGGGAGCACTGCGTAATGAGCTGCCCTCTGCTCTGCAGTGTGCCATCGATCCTGCACGCATGGTACTAGGGGCTTTGGAAGGGTACCACCTTCCAGAGCCTACCAGTGTTGTGCCAGTGACCAATCCTGGCTCCGAGAAGGACAAGGAGTCAGGGGCCTCGGCTAACCGTCGGGCCTGTATTCTGCTTCTGGAATGTTTGGCTGTGGTTGTAGCCGACCCAGTGTTAGGAGCCGATCACCCAGTGGTGCCTACCAATGTTAAGGAGTCGGCCAAGCAGGTGGCAGACCAGTGGAAGTCCCGAATGAATCTACAAGGCGATGCCGCGGGCAATTCTCTTGATGCCCAGGCTTTCCTTCAGCTCTTGGCTACCTTTGGAATTGCTACGGAGTATAATGATGATGAGCTGTGCAAACTTGTCACCGCCGTTGCCAGGCGCAGGCAAACCCCTGCGCTCTGCCGGTCCCTTGGACTCTCTGCCAAGATACCAGGTTGGTGTCTCTCCTCTGCGTCGAGACCTCTGTGGTCTCTTCGTGCGTCGTCTTTCATGTGTAGCTTCGCATCATCCCTTATCCCAAACGTGAGCGGTCCATTTTCCCTACACCTTCTCTGAGACAGTAGATTCTACTTTTCCAGATAATATGGATGTCTCATTTTGCTAGTGGTCGGACACCTCCATAAGGAGGTGTCTGCTGTTTGCAATCCTTTCTCATGCTACGCGTTAGTCTGATGCGTGGCGTCATTACCTGATTTTAGCTCTTACTCCTTCGGCACACACACCGTGCCTACAATGCTGTGCAAGTGTGTCTATGTCTTGTCAGTGTATTGTTTATTTTATCGACCACCAGATCTCACATCTTAGCCCAGTTAGAGTTCGATGGTCAGGTGATGCTTTTGTTAATATCAGATGTGCATCCTGTTGAAGGATTTAGCAGGTAAATTTGTACCCCTTGCGGTTCTGTTTTTTGTTTTCATAATAAGGTGGTTGTTCGATGTCTTAGAAGTGGGAAGTCCTTGTTTGAGTGAGTGGTTGTATGGAGCATCCTTGCGTTATTAGTAATGCATTTTGTTTCATGGAAGAATGTGTTATAGGTCCACTTAACTTTCGATGAGTAAATGCTAACAAGGCTTGTTATGATCTATTATTATCAGAGTTTGTTTTCTGCAGTACATGCTAACAGGGCATATGATTATTGTTGAACCGGTCTGGCACTATATTGGGTTCTAACTGTAAATGCTTTCATTGTGAGCACAACAGGATACTTAGTTACCGCTAGAGACTTGAATGCTGATTCGTCGACTTTTTAGGCCAGCTCACTGAGAAATAGCACCCATTGGTGGGATTAGGAAGTAGATCTGTTGAACACGTACTTATCATCTGCACTACTTTATCATTGTATGTTATTATCACAGATGTCGTGGACAGGCTGGCTAAAGAATGGAAGCAAATTGAGGCTCTCTCATTTGCACATTCTTTCGGAATCATGGATCGAGTTCAGCCCATTCCCTTGTTGAAATCCTATTTAAAGGAGGCCCGAAGAACTGCGCAATCAATTTTAAGGACTGGAAACAGCTCAGCAGCTGCTCAGGTACTGCAGACCAGATCTCGAGTCTAAATTTCTTTTCATGAATGTGTTTCCTTGAATGAAACATTGTGGTATTTTACATTTTGTTGAGCATCGCACGTATAAATGTTTTGGTTGAGCCTTCCAATTTCTGCTAGGGTTTGTTTATGGTCCGCGTATTTGACGTTTTTAGATATAGCTGCAAATCATCAGGGTCATGCATGCCTGGTAAATCTGCACAGTACCCCGGAACAAGCAGCAGGGTGTGCTAGGTCATAATTGACTCTTCAATTTCCTATGCAGTTAACATCAACCATTAAGTTTATGTTCTCAATCCTGAATGTATGGCATTATTGCAACAGTTCCAAACCACTCAGTTTGAGTTGGAGACATGAGAGACATGAGTTTTAGACCTTTTTTCGAAAGTGCTTGTGGTGATGTTTTGAATGGGAATTAGACCTCTCATACTTGGTTAATTTTTCGGCGGGACTGGATAGAGTCTTCCGCTATTTTCTTATTGATCGTGATAGAAGCTATCGTTAAGTATATTCTTTTTAAATGGTTTATTTTACCTCTCCTAACCTCAATCAAGTTTGAGTCTGCTATTGTAGATTTACTATCCGAGATACTAGCATATCGATGAGGACGCTCTGCAAGTCATTATCAAATTCTTGTCTTAGCTAGGTATTTTTAATGTAAATGTCGTTAAAGATACTTGAGATGCGATCCATGAGCTCTTGCTTTTGAAGACAACTTTAACGGGTTGATCGACGAGAAGTAATACGAGTGCAGAGTTGACTCTCTAACTTGGCCTGGCGGATCTCATGATATTTCTGGCGAGTAACGGCTGACGCCTTTTCGGGCGTTGTTGACAAGAGTATTTGTGGGCTGGACTGGGTGCGAGTGTACTGTATTCATTACTGAGCCAGACCACATCGAAACCATTTAGTGAAGAGTTGATTTCGAAACTATGGTTGTACTGAAATGGATAGAGAACTGCATTATCAGCGTTGTACTCTATTTTTTTGACAGAATGATGCTACTATGAAGGAGCTGGCAGCACTGAAAGCTGTGCTGAAGTGCATTGAGGAGTATCAGTTAGAAAGTCAGTATCCGTCCACGCCCCTTCAAAAGCGTGTAGTCCAACTGGAGAAGGCTAAGTCGGACAGAAAAAGGGCGGCAGTAGCTGTGAAGGCTCAAACCAAGCGGCCTCGTGCTAGCAATGGTATTGGAGCTGGTTACGCAGCAACCACGAACGCTAATAATAACGACAGCAGAAACTACTACCGGGGTGCCTCCGACAGAGGTCAATATGGGAGTGTGGGCGTGACAGCCTACGGCCTACAAACACAGAATGCTTATGATCGTCGCGGCCAAGGAGGTTACTCTACTACGTACGCAGGTGGGAATCGGAGTCCAGTCTCTCTTTCTAGTTCCTATCTTTACTCTACTGATGGCTTGGGTTCACCTGTATACGGATCCTCAGGTTACTCCAATCCTTCCAATACATATAGTAGCTATCAGTTTGGTAGTGGGCTGCCTCCGCCTCCTCCAGCTTATCAGGCTTCATTTCTTCACTGAACGATCTCCCGAAGGTGGGATTGATCGTTGCATGTTGATACGCTGCCAAATCTTTCTGATCAAAGCTAAGATAATTTTCTCTTTCTTTTTGATGGAATTTGGACATCATGGACAAGCCATACTAGATTTCATTGGGTTAACAAATGGTTTAGGTGGTGTTGAGAGGAACTCTATCCAGGGTGCAGCAAGCGAGTAGCTAGAGGTCTAAATGCATCATGGAAACTCGTGTGCGAAGTAATTTCTTTGACAATTTTTTCGATACGTAAGTATGGATCCATCTATAGCTTTTTCAAAATTGTCACAAACACTAATGTAATACTGGTGAAGGATTGATTAATGAAAAAAACTTATCAGAGCTGGTGATTGTCTATGGATGTGTCTGAGTTTAGCATGTCTCGTGTGTAGATGTGCGGAAGGTGATAGACTGTTTCTTTTTTGTACTTTGATGTTCTACTAACGACAGTTGGATTCTGGTACATGTGTAACTGCTTCGGGGTGGTTATAGGCCAAGTGGCCAGGTCCCCCTTTTATAACCGGCTTACTTGCAGTTCAAAGGTTTTTCGGTTTCTTCTGGCAGTTGACTTGCCATAACTGTCATTTGAGTTGCAACTGTCATGTCAGCTTTCTTTTGAAAGTCCTTATACTATACAGTTGCTATTGCTGCCCGGTTTGGCTTAGGATACCTTTCCATGGGGGCTGGAAGGGTCCGGCATGGACGTCCAGCCTCCGATTCTGCAAAAGTCAAAATTTAAGAGTTTTTCTCCGTTCTGCCCGTGTTGGATGGACATCTGGTTCTGATTATCCATGGCAAGGTACCCTTACAGCAGCCTCAATGGCCACACTATGTGAAACTTGTATTACTAAGATGGAGGTGATAAGAAAAAAATAAATCTAATGGAAATAGTAATCAATGCATTTAATTGAAGAGAAAAAAATAAATCTAATGGAAATAGTAATCAATGCATTTAATTGAAGTGCACACCAAAGGAGAGCTTTGAAAAGTATTTTGCAACAAGTCAGAGTGCACACCAAGTGAAGATGTTAGCCCAAGTGTGAGAGTGTAACCCATTGTAACAAGTGTATTAGTGTAACCCTAAAGTGTGTGAATAGTGTAGGCCAATCATATGAGTTTTCAGCTTGGATCTAGTCAAATTTGTCAGCAAGTTTGCATTTAATTAAATCCATGTGCATGTCAACAAGCCTTTGCAAGCTTGCACATGAACCTACATGTGTTAAATTGTGACCTAGATCAAGTGACATGTACAATGTTAGTCCCTCCATGATAGAAAACTTATTTAACCAAACACATGAGTCATTGGGTCCCTTGGGTCCCGCAATAGTGCATACAACACCCTATTCATAAGAGCCTCCTAAAGTAGTCTTTAAATTCTTTTATTGCTCCCAATATGCAATCTTACCATTAAGGTTGCTCTAAGAGCACCCTCAATACAAACTTTGCATGTAGCCATTGTAAACAATAGGTAGAGCGTGATTTTTGGGTGCTCAACAATTTTGAGCCATTTGACAACTTGAGGCTCCCAATGCAAACTCTTTATATTGACTATGTATACATTGCCATGTAGATGTTTTCCATTGTAATTGGAATGGAGAAAGTGGGTGCTAATATTATCATGGTGGCCAATAATTGCGTGTAGAGCTTGGGATTTTGGGCTTGGAGAATTGACATGCTATTATTTAACATAAAGTGGGTCACTTCAATAATTTGCAAGGAGGATGAGGTCACTCTATGTATTTGCTCTTCCATTTTCTTTTTTAACCCCTAAATGTTTGCAGCACCAAATTTTGGGTGTTTGTAATACTCATGAAGTTCAATAAACCTAACTAAGTTACTATTTTTAGTAGTTTACATTTTGGATTTATTCTTTGTGAAGTTTAATTTTAGGATCAACAATCTGATTTTGAAAATGATCAATTATGAGTTTTTTATTCAAGCTTTTGTGCAAGGGTCTCGACTTTCTCTAGTGTTGGGAGCTCTTGGAAATGAGCCTCAAATACACTAGATCTTGGAGAAAAATTTACATAAAAAGTTCATTTGAAAAAATTGTAGAAAAGATTTTGAAAAGCTATAAAGTGATTGGGGTTATGTATGTTCTTTCCTTTAACCTCATATTTTTTTGATGGTCATTTTTCTAGATCCAACATGTGAAAAGAGGATTCAAAGGCTTCAAGTCATTTTTGTACTTTTAACACCCTCATGATTGAACAATATAATCTTTCAATCCATTAGTGATATTGTTGTGTTTTCTTTTCTTGTGTGACCTCTAAAATATCTAGTTTGAATTTGTACGGTTACAATTCAAAAGAACTTGATACAACTTATTAAAATGTTGCCTTTTTGTTCAACTTGAAGCAAATTCCTAAAAGCCGAAAAAAGGCCTCAAGCATTTAGGGGTTAAATAGGGTTATTTGTCATCATGACAGTTGACTCCACCTTTTTGCTTCACTTGGCACGCAGTGTAACTAACAAAATATTGTTTTAGAGCTCTCCTTTGGAGCACACTCCAACTAGATGCATTGATTATTGTTTTCATTGGATCTTTTTTTTCTTATCTCCTCCATTTTAGTGATAAAGGATCCACATGGCGTGGCCAGTTGCTCTTAGATGTAACTTTTTAGCGTTGCTACTACCGTATGTGACAAATTGTTGTATTGTTTGAACATTTAAGCTTAAGAGAGGATGCTTGAATTCCATCAGGCTCTAATTGCATTTGGCTCTAGGAATGGTTGACATTTGAGGTGAAATATCTAGTACTCTTAAGGTCGGTTCCCACTTGCTCTTTTGTAGAAGCGGTATGAAAATGTAAGAATTTTCACTGTGGTTGGAAAAGCCGAGTTTTATGTGCTTCACCTTAGAAAGCAATGTTTTTGAATTTCAAAGGGGAGTTAACAACATGTTCACACTTGAGAGCATACATACTTTTAACATTATGAAAGCGCTCTTTCATAATAGACCCCCCCTACCACTATTACAAAAAACCGATGAAAAGATCCTGAAAAAACTTGAAATGTTTGTTTTCAGGAAGATTTCCCACTACAAATACTTTGCTAAAAATCTTGAAAGTCACACCATAATTTCTTCTGATTTTCATAAATCACTGGTATTACAAGCCTGCTAGCAAGGTGCCACGTAAGCTTGAAATCTAAAACTGCATGGGTATGTGAACACCCATGTTCTAACCTCTTGAAAAACCGCTTCTTAGAAAACCATAAGTGCAAGCCAGAACATACCTTTATTGATGAGTTAGGTAGGTTTAGATGGACGGTTTACGAGCCTCCTACCTCAGTAGCCAATTGCAGTAGCAGTTGTGTCAAGCACAGAGAGAAGCACACTTGATGTCTATGGATGTACTCATTCAAATTCAAACCTTCTTGTCTGCACGTTGACATAGCCGTGGCACAAAGGTTTGGACGCCTTTTGACGAAAACTAAGCTTTTTTCACCTGTTGAATTTCTACATGGTGCTCATATGTATATATTCAGTTGAATTATATCTAAACCCCCCGTAAGTACCCGGGATTCAAAATTTGATTGATGATCATATGTAAATAGGTCATATGGCCTATACATACCACATCTTGATGTTTTTCATCCATCCATATTTTATTGGGTTCTTATGTTTATTATCTAACAAAATAAGTATATGGTATAGATCTCTTTATAGTAGGAGCTTGACGAGTATTGTAGTATTATAAAAGTACATTAGTGCCACTTGCCAAGTATGTGCAAGTCATAAAGTCACAATTTAAACATGAGAATTTATCAAAATTGCTCTCAGCTATTTTGAAATATCAAACATATTCTTGTATTATTTCAAAATATCAAATATACCTTTGTGATAACCTTGGTTTTGTGTAAGAATATCAATTATATCCATGAATATCTTTGAAAATATCATAAATATGCCTAGTTTTTTTCTACATCTTTGTTACAAATTTTTGTAAATATTAGAATGACAATGGAAATTATAATGCAATTGATGCAATGACTTTTGTCACAATAGACTTACATACAAAAACCTTACATAGAGCTTGAATAGCTTGTTTTCAAGATTGGACTTGCATTCAACTCACATCTAGTTTTTGTAATATCTAAGGAATGACTAGGTGGACACCCCCCAATAGCCCAGCCTATTAAATTTGAGATTATTATTATGTTATAATATGAAATAAAATCAAAGAAATAAATTTGCGTACATTTGTGTTTACAATCATTGCAAACATGCAACAAATTTGTCTCATTTGAGACACGGTTAAGAGTTCAACTAGTAAATGAAGGGAGCAACTGGTTTAACTCCTAATTGTGTCACAAATGAGACAAATCTATTGTATGTTTGCATTGCTTGTAGATGCAAATGTATGCTAAAGTATTACTTTGATTTTATTTCCTATTTTAGCGTAATAGTAATTTCAAATTTAATAGGCTAGACTATGGGGGTGTCCGCGTAGCAATTGGGGGGGTGTCCACCTAGTTGCTCCCAATATCTATTATCATCCCAATATTAACAAATACTTGTAACAAAGAGGCAAAAAAAAACTAAGCATATTTATGATATTCTCAAAGATAACTACATGTATAATTGATATTCTTACACAAAACCTAAGGTATTTTTTACATTTCATATATTACAAAGATATAGTTGATACTTTGAAATAACTGAGGGGTATTCTGTATATGTTTCCTAAAATCAATGATTATCAAAGAAGATCTTGAAATTGTGCGCATAATAATCTGTAAAACGTAAAAGGAAAACAAATGTACAACATGTATTGGTTTCATCATGGCAATTCAAGTCTCTTACTTTCACTACTTAATCCTTGAGTACCCGGGCCAAATTCATTGAATAGGGGTTTCAAATATGCTGTTCACCACCAATTTCATTCACGTGAATGAAATTGGTGAACAAGCTAGTCAAACCACCGTTCATGTCCTTGGGTTCACCCATTCAAATATCCAAATTGTAGTGAACTACTCACCACCCTTTCAACTTTGCCCATAATCACCAATTCCGTAAGCTAATCTGGATCCTTTGAACTCCACCATCGTTACTTCTAATTTGGAACCCTTTGGCTCCACAATTGTCCGCTTCTAATTAGGATTTCTTCAACTCCACCATCGTTGCTTCTCATGCATTGCAATTCCTTGAATGACCTTGACCTGGCAATCAACTCTGCATCCAAAGTGCCTAGAGGTGCAGAGCAAGAGCCAAGAGACGGGCAGCAACACAAACATGCACAAGAGTGATAGGAACACGAGCGGAGCTAGCGGGAGAGGCGAGGAGGGAGAGGCTTCATGTCGTTCATGCGTGAACAAGCCATGGAAGTCCTCATGAGTGGTGCACTTTGGTGACTTCATGTTCACCAATGAATGAAAACTTGTTCACAACCATTCATTCACCGTTTTTTTGAGTTTTTTTGAGATATCTGAAATCCTCTAATGAGGGCAGATGGGTACCACCATGAACATTAACGTATGTCGGGAGGTGAAAAAGAACATCCGGTTTAACTCACCGATGAAAATGAGAAAGGACTATGAGTTGCATGAGTTGGCAAAATTTGGGTGATTTTCACCACACAATTTAGGATATTTTAGTGGTCAAACTTTGGTTGACTTGTGCGGGTTTAGTGAAATTAGAGGTTCAGATTGACTTTGGGTTAGCAAATTTTGGTGAAAGGCATAGTTTGACTAGCAATTTTTTTGTTGTGGTATATGCTTACTACATACTTGTGTCCCTACAAATTTGCAAACACTGCATAGAAGTACAAACCATTATTTCTGATCTCCAAAGGTGGCAGGCTTAGAACGCCTGAGAAAAGGGTGGCTGGTAGTCAAGGAACCTTAGCCACTCACCATTCCCCTAAAATTGCAAAATCAGACCCTCCTTAGAGCATCTCCACTAGTTGGCCGGTGGAATGACATGTCATATGGTTCAATCTGGTCTCTTCATGTAGAATCAGCTCGTTATATAATTCTTGTGTCCACTGGTCTAAGTTTAAGAGGACGCATTACAAGGTTTGGAATTAAAAACTATGCCAAAAATAATTGCAATTTATGGATGCTCTAAGCATCTTTGCCATTGCAGCATGGGATGTTCTAGGCATCTTTGCCACGACAGCATGGGCAAGTCAATAATTTAGACTTTAGAAAATTGATGGCAAATAAATTGAGGCCTCTCACCTACCATCAAGGCAAATAAATTGGGGCCTCACCAACCATCATGGCAATAAATAAAAGTGTCAGAGCCACAATTCAAGCACGCTACAAATGAAAACTACCACGGCAGGTGAGAGTGCCTAGAGCCTTCTTTGATGCTGTTGGGCAAAAATTTGCCATCACCGTGTCAATGCTAGACACTCTATAATCAGAATCAATCCTAAGGCCACGGTAAATAACAAGCCCAAGTCAACCAGTGGAGATGCTCTTACTCCATGGCTGTCCCATCATACTAGTAGAAAATTCAACACAAAATCAACAGAATTTCAACCAAAAACTGTTGATTTTTTCTGTGGATTTGGTCAAGTTGATTTGGGTACTTTTCTGTTGAAATTCTGTTGATTGTTTACAGTTTTTTGTTAATTTGTTGTTGATTTCTATTATGTATTTTATGTTGTTCAATTCTATTTCTTTTCAATTTTAATTTTTTTTTTTCATAGAGTTTGTTTTTATTTTACAAAAATGTGAACTTTTTAGGGGACGAGCAGCTGCCCTAGCTGGCGGGCAGCTGCCTAAACCTCGAGCAGCTGCCTTGGCCACCGGATAGCTGCCCGAACCTCGAACAGCTGCCTCAACCCCAGGCATCTGCCCTAGCAGCCGGACAGCTGCTCGAACTCCCGGGCAGCTGTCCGAGCCCCCGGGCAGCTGCCGGTAGTGGAGTTTGAACCCTCCACCTCTATTCACACACTCCACAACTTTATCACATTCTCAAAGACCACTAGAGAATGTGCAAATACACATGCACACATTGGTATCTTGATTCTATTTGTACATTAAATGTTCATGTCTTTAGTAATCTAGTAGACTTTGGAGGCTATTTCCGCCCATTAAAGGATTTTTTTTCAAAAAACTTAGAACTAAGAAAAGTTGGTAAATGTATTTTACTTTCACCTCCAACAATTTTTTTTGGATTTCAATCTTTTTATCAAAAGTTATGAGCTAAAATTAGAAAAGGTGTTTATAAATTTTAAATAAATTGTTTATTTCCATCCTTTTTGATTTTGTTTATAAATTTTTTTTGGAATTCACAAATCTCATAAGGATTGTTGCAGGCAAAGGTTGGATTCATTAATAATTATTATTTAGTACTAGTTTTTTTGTAAAAAGAACCTTATTTTGTTAAAATAGCCTCCATAGTTTGATAGCTTCAAATAACATGAAGTTGTGAAAAGTTACGGAATTAAAACCTTGCAATTATAAAATCAAAATTCTATTGACTTTTGAATAGTTTTGGATATTTTTTAAGGGCATAAATATGTGAACGACACCCTTTGAACTACTGTACCACACCCCTGGGGTAAATTTTAGATTTCTACCATCAAAAATTTGAGTTTGAGAATTTTGAATTCAAATTTGGACTTTGAGACCATGATATTGTCTAGAACCATAAAAAAAAGTTGCAATTCAACAACACCCAATGAAAAAGCTTATCTTTTTTTACAAACAAAAGTAAAATTAACAATTTTCTCCCTAACTAAACTTTTTCATTGGTGTTGTTGAATTGCAACTTTTTTTATGGTTCTAGACAATACCATGGTCTCTAAGCCCAAATTTGAACTCAAAATTTTCAAATTTAGCTTTTTGATGGTAGAAATCTAAAATTTACCCTGTGGTGTGGTATAGTAATTGGAAGGGTGTGGTACACATATCAATTCCCATCTTTTAAAGCTTATAAAAATATTTTATAAAATTGTTTTTTTTTAATTCATTTGATTAGTAATAGAAAGAAAATTACTAAAAATACCCTTTAAGTCTTTCAAAATATCAAGTTTACGCCAAAAATATGTGAAACATAAAAAATAGCCCTTCTTTTTTGTAGGAATATCAATTATACTCCTATTATTTTGGAAAATTAATAAAATAACTCTTCTATTTTGAAATGTTAAATATATCCTTGTGTTATTTGAAATGTAAAAATCACCTTTGGTTTCTTGTAAGAATTTGCATTAAACTATACACTTGGTTATCATGTAACACAAAGATATTTTTGGTACTTTTAATCCTTAAGGGACATTTATGATTTCTTCAAAGAGGTGAGGAGCATCATTTATATTTGTTTGTAAAGAAATTTTGGTATTTAAAACAACAAAATGTCGTACTTTTTATATAAAATTTTGTTGAATTAGTGAAGTTGTGTCCAAAAGTGTCCAGATCAATAGAAAACTATTAATTTTTTTGTTATTATGGTCATGTTTTTATTTGACTTTAAAGGCTGCTAATTTTAAATCTTACCAAATTGTGAAAAGTAAAGAAAATAAAACCAGTCAATGTACACTCAAACTTCTAAAAGATTCTTTTTCTTTGAAAACTTCTTTTATTTTTTAAAACTTTGAAAAAATTTAATGAGGTCCAAAAAGATTTTAGAAAGATTTCAAAAACAAACCTAAACTATTGTGATAGTTTTTTTGTTAAAAATATTTTAAAGTATTTTGATGAATTACAAAAAGATTCCTAAAGGACTCTAATTCAGTCTAAGAGATTCTATTTCTATAAGTATTTTGAAGTACTTTAACAAATTCCATAAAGATTTTAAAAAGATTCTCAAAGATTCCAAAAAGGTTCTTGAAAATTCTCAGAGATTTTCAAAGATTTTTTGAATTTCAAAAAAGATTCTCAAAAGATTCCTAAAGATTCCCAAAGATTCTTAAAGATTCTCAAAGCTTCTCAAAGCTTCCAGGAAGATTCCAAGATTATTCATAAAAATTTTCAAAAATTCTCAAAAAAATTCAAAATTCCTAAAACATTTCCAAAGATTCTCAAATATTCCAAACTATTCTCAAAGATTCTCAAGAATTCTCAAAGATTCCTAAAAGATTTTCAAAGATTCTCAAAGACTTTCAAAGATTCTCAATTGTTCTCAAAGATTCTCAAAGATTCTCAATTGTTCTCAAACATTCTCAATTGTTCTCAAACATTCTCAAAGATTCTAAAAAAACTTGAAAAGATTCCCAAAGATTCCAAAAGATTCTCAAAGATTCTCAAAGATTCTCATAGATTCTTAAACATTTTCAATTGTTCTCAAACATTCTCAAAGATTCCAAAAACACTTGAAAAGATTTCCAAAGATTTCCAAAGATTCTTTAAGATTCCAAAAAGATTCTCAAAGATTCTCAAAGATTCCTAAAAGATTCTTAAATATTCTTAAAAATCTTGAAAAGATTCTTAAATATTCTTAAAATTTTTGAAAAGATTCTTAAATATTCTTAAAAATCTTGAAAGATTCTGAATGATTCCCAAAAGATACTTGAAGATTCTTAAAGATTCACAAAAAATTCCCAAAAGATCCTCAAAAGATTCCAAAATTTCTGTTGATTTAGATAATGGTGTCCAAATCAACAAAACGTATTTAGTTTTTTACAGAATTTTGTTAAATTAGTCAATTAGCGTGGGCAAGTGCCCAAATCAACAAAAAACTGTTGGTTTTTTGTTGTTTTGGAAGAAGTTTTCTACTAGTGTCACTCGCCAGTACAAAGCCAAACTCCATGATTGCCCACTCCTTGGCATCACCCCTAAGGGCATCTCCATCGGTTGGCGCGATACTAGCAAGTAGCAAGGCA
Organism: Ulota crispa; assembly: GCA_963920765.1. Lineage (NCBI taxonomy): Eukaryota > Viridiplantae > Streptophyta > Bryopsida > Orthotrichales > Orthotrichaceae > Ulota > Ulota crispa. The sequence continues at coordinate 23,927,632 of OY987245.1, forward strand.
TTATTGCATTGTTCATGTTTGCGATCTCCTGTGGTGAAATTGCCAGGGTGAGTTTGTGAGAGGCCTCTCTACATTGTACTACTATAACAATGAGCTAGCGAGATAGGTAGTTCTCTCTGCATGCTTGAAAGGCGGTTCTATTTTCAGGTTTAGGATATTCTAAGGATGTGAGGATTGTGCGTACATGGTGTCGCACTTTGTTCCAGCCTCCGCCTCACTGAAATGTCCCCAACACCTTGACCCCCTTGCCATGGTTTTTAGAGACTCTATATCTACCGGCAAACTAAAACTCCTCATAACTTTCATCTCATTAATTAAAATTGGATGATTCAAAGCTTTCCAAGTATATATGAATCTAAAAAATTCATTTTAAAAAAAGTCAAAAATTTAAAATTCTTGAAGAAGTTTTTATGAACTGCCCAAGCTGCATGCCAAGCAAAGAAAACAACATATCATGCAATAACTTTTGAACCATGAAGTAAAAAAGTTATAAAATTTGTTGGACCTTAAAGCTACTCCTTAGAAACATCATGAGTGAAAATTTCAAAGAAAAAAAATGAAAAACCCATTGATAGTGGGTTGCCCAAAATTGCTATGTTGCCAAAAAAAAAGGTGCTCAGGACTTTGGGGGTTAAAAGAAAATGTGTCTTTTCTTGCAAGAGCCAATCACACTCCTTGATTTCACCTCATCTTTTTATAAATTGCAAGGGGACAATTTATGAGAGACCTAGAGTCACATGAAAGGTACCTACTACAAAAAAACTTTGAAATTTCATGAACAATTCAATAATGCTTCAAAAATATGAAAAAAAATGTGTTACATTAGCATCCATTTCTCTTTGTCTGAAAATCAGTCCAAAAATCTTCATATCTTGAAAAGGTCCTGAAAAAGCAGATCAGCCTTAAACTGTCGCTTTTCGAGCAGATTACCTTATTCAGTGTAGCATACCTGAAGTTCGAATGCTGACGTCGTGAGATCCGCCATCTGGCATACTTGAAGAGGATGAAGTTTGAACTCTCACCTCGTGAGATCCGGACTGTAGATCGGGGTTCGGATTTATGTCGAGTCAACCAGCCCAAAGACCGCCTTTCGACGAGATCAACTCGCAAAAAGGCCTCCAATCTGAAAGAAGGTTCCAACTTGAAATAGGAACTTGGAATTCAAAAAAATTGGAAAAATACTTTCACTTTGAAATGTATTTGGACCACCACAATGTCCACATACACTCTATGAAATGTAATGGGACTACCAAGATGTCGACGTACATTCCAAATATCAAATGTTGTTCCAATTTTGTTGAATTTCATGTTGGAGGTTCCAATTTGCATGGAAAGTTTCAATTTGCATGTTAGAGTTAGCTCCAAAGTTTGGTGTTAACGCCTAAAGGCTGAAGGTTGTTTGGAAGAAAAATAATCCAAAACTGTCACTTTTGGATGGTTAATTTAATATTCAAAGTAAAAACTATTTTCTTAAATTCCAATTGTATGAAAGTGTAAGTATCAAGTAAGAAAATGTGTGGAAGAAATTTTAGCCCATTTGACCACATGGATTAACCCCTATAGGTTCAAGCTCTTTTTTGTGTGAAAGTCATTGAAAATTGCCACTTTGGGGGGAATGAGTAGAAAAGTACAAAATAAAGTTTGTTTTGCAAATCCAACCGTAAGATCTTGTCTTAGACTTGAAGAGATACTTGTGGGAAAAAAAAACAACTCATTCTAGATGGAGAGGAGGGAGATATATACATCTAAAGTGATTTTTTTTTTTTTTTCTGTGCTATCCAAAAAATTCAGAATCCTTTGACCACTCTTACATGAAAAAAATTACTCTACACAAAATTGAGGTTTATTTTTTCCATGTAGAAGACCAAGTTAGGTATATGTGGGAGAATTTCCAAATCAATTGGAACTATACAACACATGGGTAAAAAATAGTAAGTAAAAAGAAATAGAGAATGAGTCAAATCACTAAATTGTTAAGAATTTAATTATTAAAATGAAAAATGCAAATCCCAAAGGTTATAATGTTGTAATAAACAATCTACTTCCATAGGTTTAGTTTTTTTCCAAAATATAAAAAATTGTGGAAAATAAAGGACTTCAAAGTTTATTTTAGAGTAGAGGAATTGTACTTGCCCACAAACTAAAACATCTCATAACTTTCATCTCATCAATTGAAGTTGAATGATTCAAAGCTTCCCACACATGAAAAAATCTAAAGAACCAATTTCAGATTTCTATTTTTAGAAAATACAAATTTTTAAGAAGTTTATGGGCTGCCCGGATTGCCCTCCCTCCCACGGGTTGCAGAAATTCTTGCATAACTTCTTTGTCAAATGTCAAAATGATGAAAAAATTAGATGCCTGCGTAGGTCTTGGAATTCCCCTTCTATAAAAGTTTGAAAAATCACACAAACTAGTTTAGCTATAGGTACATGCCCAAAATCCATTTGTCCCTCGAGGGGACAATTGGGCCTTTAGGGGTTAAAAGATTATAACATTCATTGTTTCACAAAAAGTTTTTTTGGCCTTGCCCAAAATGGAGAGTAAAATTTGAGCCCCCTTAGCTAAATTTTTTTGCTCTACACAAACTCAAGGATTTTGGGCATTCATAAGTATATGATTTTAGGTTCAATCATGCAAAATTTCAGATGCAATTGAGATATCTAACTCACTGTAAATGGGCTTGCAATACAATGTAGTCCAAGAAAATTATTGAAGCTTGCAAAGTTACACTAATTCAAAGTTTGCCACTATCTATAATTTGCAAGTCTTGTTCATGTACAAAGATAAAAAGGAAGATTGACTTCCTAAATACAATCTATTCAACATAGAAAAAAATCTTGTATTGATCCCATGCTTAAACAATAAATTATCAAATTTGTTTGATTTAGTGATCTAAAGAAATTGCTGGTTGCTAATTTTTCTTTTTTACAAATGGCTAATGATTGGCTTCCAAAAAATGATAAACACAGAAACCAAAAATCAAAAGACCATTTACACTTTCTTTCCTTTGTGGGTGAAGATTATCATGATATTTTTCAGAATATCCCCTATGATTGCACATATATTTGCCATGGCAATTTTAGCAAAATGTTTGAGGTAGTGTCTTGCCATCATTGCAAACCACACAATTTCCTCTTATAATAGTGAAGATTGGCAAAAGAAAAATGGTCAACATATCTCCAATTTTGTTTAGAATAATGAAAAATCTTTTGACATGGTTGGAGAGGACAAAATTGCCAAAGGCTTAATTGTTTTTATGCAACTTTGTTGCTGTTGCCATGCCCTTTAAAATTTATTTGTTGCTGTAATTACTAATGCAAAAGATTGTAGTGCTAGTAAGTATATATGTAGTGTAGAATGTCAAGAAATTAGTGTGGAGCAGCCAAAATGCACTATTTTATATATTTAGAGAATTGCTAAAGCCACACCCAAAATTGCTAACGCCACACCCATGTAAGTATGTAATTTGAGAGTTTAATGCTATTTTTTTTGTTCAAGTGGTTCATCATTCATTCTATCAAGGCATTACCATCTCCTTGAAAGAAACAAGAACAAATACAAAATTGTGTTGAACTTTTATTGCACCACTGCTATTTTTTGAAAGGAAAGTTTCATGGGTACCCCTGAAGTTTGCAATGTTTTCATAAATACTCCTGCTTTTTCAGAAATCTCACAAATACCCTTAGACTAAAAAAGTTAGGCATTTGTTTTGTTGTGCATGCCACTTCCCTTCTACCTTTGTGCGCACGCATAACATGAAAGAAGTAGTGTACTAGTGTGCGCACAAAGGGAGAAGGTAGTGACATGCATAAATAACAAACACCTACATTTTTGGTCCAAGGGTATTTGTGATATTTTTGAAAAAGCAAGGGTATCTATGAAAATATTGCAAACTTCAGGGGTACCCAGGAAAATTTCTCTTTTTATATGTATTTTTAGTTTAAGTAGTTCAAAAGTAATTTTATTTTTAGTTTCAAATTTAAGCACCTCCAATTTTTTTAAATATAACCTTCAAATGATAAAAATGAAACAAATATTTTGATCCAAATCAATGAGCACTAAATTTTCACAATTCATGCTCAAAGCACACCTTGGGGTGTGTAGCTAACAATTTTCGGTGTGGCTTTAGCAATTCCCTATATTTATTGTAGTATAAAGCGGCCCTAACTGTATAGGATAGAATATGGCCAAAACACAGCATAATATTATTAAGATTCTGGCAAGTTGTCGTTACCTCGGCATCTTCACAAAGGCATACCTCGTGGTTGAACTGGAGGGAGGAGATCACACAGGAGTTGTCAAATAGTACACCACCATGTGCCGTGACCGACATTGGAAAGAAACGATGGTGGCTGGTCGAGAGCAGTAGTGTCAGTGCAACACTGCAACTCCCAGAAAATCCAAACCATCAATTGCGGTACACTGTAATTAGACAGGGTACCCATTGGACGGTCCAAGAGCTGCTCTGATCCACTTCGTGTCTTCGTCTACCCTCCACGAAGTAGTATCATCATCAGAAGATTCATCAAAGCCATGATGATGCGTCATTCTTATCCATAACCCACCCTTACCTTCCCCTTTGCCAGCCAAGTGTCCAATCTCTCACGCCAAGTGGCTCACGTCGTAGTTATCCACGTACATATCCTGTATTTCCATAAAACCACCTCTCAACACAGCATTAGCATTGAATTCTCTATCTCTTTCACAATCTTAGCATTCTCTATTCTCAGACTCTGTTCAATTTCACAAGCTTTCGTTTCATTACACTATGTCGAACTTCGGAGACTCCGCCGCCCAGAAGGCTGATGAGACCAAGGGGTTCGGCCAGCAGAAGGCTGGAGAGGCCAACCAGGCAACCAAGGTTAGTATTTAAATGACACGTTTGTTGGGTGGTATATAATAACACACTTGTTGGTTAGTATAAAATGACACACTTGTTGGGTAGTATAAATTGACATGCTTGTTGGGTACTAGTATTAAATGACACACTTGTTTGTTAGTATAAAAGGACACGCTTGTTGGTTAGTATAAAAGGACACGCTTGTTGGGTAGTATAAAATGACACGCTTGTTGGGTAGTATAAATATGACACGCTTGTTTAGACACAGATTCAGTGCTACGTAATATTTGCAATTGTCTTTGTCTATTTTGAATGTGAGATTATAGTACTGAACAATTGTGTTGAAATCTGCAACAGGATGCTGCTGGAACTGCACAGAACAAGGCACAGGGTGCTGCTGGCATAGCCGGGGACAAGGCCAACGATGCTAAGAAGGCATCGTATGACGCTGCTGGAACAGCGCAGGCCAAGGCTGGGGAAGCCAAGGACGGAGCTGGCAACCTTCTGAACCAAGCTACGGACGCTGTGGGCAACGCCTACAACCAAGCTAAGGATGCTGTCACCCCCAAGAACTAAATTGCATACTTTTACCACGGTTCTCGCATAGCTATCATATGATTATATGGTGTATACTGGAAGGGCCGGTTACTGGTAATATTTGAAATCTGTACATTGCAGTGTACTGTATAGCACGTTTTGAATGCAATACAAGACCTCGTAAGGGTGTCATTTGCTGCTATTGAAAGCTTTGTTGTCAATTGTGTTCTCCGATGTTCATCGTTGCACTGTTGGTACCATGCTGTTTGCCTTTTCATATCCTTTTTCGTAATAAAGATGAAATGTTAGAAGCGAGAATTAACCAGAACGCCTGGATCTGAACTTCTGAGTTCAAGGTTTTATGTTCTGAAAACGGCGATTGAAACTTGTGAATAGACTACTTTTTGCGACATGGGAGTTCGAAAATGGATACTCTGGATATGTTGTGTATAAAATTATAAGGAGAACTGTATGTTATGTCAACTTATTTGAGACAGGAATTTGGTCGCGACTGTTTGTGCACACTCGAAAAAGCTATACATCCATTTTTCTTCGCACAAAGCAGTATATTCCCCTGAATTCTACGAACTACAGAGTCGGTTTAGTACAAAGAATATCTTTGTACAATTGAAACAAATGGAGAACAGGTTATGTACGGAAGGTCAATCAAAGGAAAGGACAGCGTACATATCTTGAAGTTTGACGTTATTTGCTTCTGGAATGAAAGTTTGATGTTCGTTGTGTGTACCTTACCTGGAATAGATGTTTGATGATTTGGCGAGCACTAGAACATTTAACAAATGCTATCAGCACTGCTGAGTCAACAAAATCGTTGCCATTACTTCCCCGTGCTACTGATTTTCTGTACAAGTAACCAAATCAATCATAATGGCAAGATTATTTACGAAGAAAACGACGTAACAACAATTTTTTTGAAGGAATAGTTGAAATTCACCTCTAAAAACTTTAGCGATTGCACTTATCATCAAGCAGGATTGGAAGTTTTACTTGGCACCTTACGGTAGATATAACAATGCCGCTGCAATTGAAGCGCAACGGAGCTTCATACCAGAAAGGATCGTATGACAACGTTAGCCAAATTCGACCTAGAACGATATGCAATGAAACCCTGAAGATGCAGTATCAAATGTGCTCTGCTTACTTTCAGGCAATCCACAACAGCACATCAATGAACCGAGAGGTTCTAAAGTGCGGATACGGGGTTAACAGCCATACCTTAGTCGTGAACATTGACATTACTTTGTCGCTTTTTTGCTACACCAAATTTGGTGTGGCTAATTGTTCTATAGTGTTTTTTAAAAAAATGTAAAATTTTATAGTCAACTTTTGTACACGGGTTTGGGAGTAAAGTCAGCTTTTCAGGGTTCCACTTGATGTCGCCTTACTTTACTAGTGTGATATTCTAATTTTTCACAAAACTATCATGAGATTTAGCTTTGATGAAAAGGTTAAAAGCATTCAATTTTACATCTGTAAAAAAATGATGAAAAAGTTAAAAGCATCCAACTTTACATCTGTAAAAAAAAATGTAGCCATCCTTGCTACGCAACCATTATTTGGTCAGTAAAAAAGCTAAGGCCACTTCATCCAAAATATTTTCATTGGTATTGAATCCATGGGCTTGCGCAGCAACTAATAAGAAAGAAATTGGAAATGAAAGCTCCCGCTTCTTCATAACAGCGGGGCCAGCAAGACGGCGACATCATTTCAAACCATGGCAGGCCATTTGCTTGCTACACTCAAACCTCTCTAATTGCACCTCCTCAGGTTCTTCGGGATAATGTGGAGCCGCAATGTGAGCATGGTTGTGTGACATTATAGAGGTAATTCAATTCTTGCTCTCTCCATGTTATCGTACCTCTTACGCAATTTCTAATGCTATAAAATGGTGTAGTAGAACCGGCGGTGAGTGTGTTGTCAGCCGATTGGTGGAGTGGCAAAAAAATCTAGTTGGATCTTAAACTTGTAGGTTGTAAAATTGGAGATTGGAAGTCAATCAGTGAAAGGAATAAAGTGTAGGAAATTAACCTGCCTAATATTGTGAAGGGTGGATTTTTACTTTGTCTATTTTCATGAAATACTGGGTACATGTCAATTTAGCAATATTCAATTGGTTAAGAACAAAGATTGAAAATCCTAAAATAGGGCACTAGGGCAAATATGCAACTTTGTAATAATGTACTCCCTCTGTCCCATTATAAAACTCCAAAAAGTTTCTCCACGATGGATTAAGTGTACTTTTAGTCATTATGCTAGCGACAAATGTATTCTAGAATCAATATACCACCTACCAAATATATGCAAAATCTCAAGTTTTTATGTTGCCGTTTAGATACCCAAATTCTATGCAAGAAATATCATAATTGTGCATAGTTTGTGAAGGCTACTGGCTCCTCATTGTTTTAGTTTTTTTACTATTGACACATGTGTTCTAGAATCAATATGTCATCTACAAAATGTGTGTAAAATCTCCAGCTTTTATGTTGCCGTTTGGGCACCCAAATTCCATGCAAAAAGTATCATATTTGTACATGTTGCTAGCTCCTCAGTACTACTGATTTAAAGATTAGTAGCAACAATGGTACCTCATATGGGCAAGGCCAAGCTTGTTAGGAGAGGAATGCTCTTTAATTGCTTAACTTGCCCCCATGAGATCATTGAACATGACAAAAACTTTTTCAGCAATTGAAATTAGCAAAAGGGAGCTTTTTAGTGGGACAAGAACTATGCCTAATTTGGAGCTTTATATTGGGATAGAGGTAGTATAACCTTTTTGCATTCCTTTGATTTAGCCTTCCATATTTTGGGATTTTGGTTCATATTAGTGTTCATTGCAATGGTGCTCCCTTGCTTTTAATCTTTCATGCTATAAGAAGCATCTCCATGTTCCACTATTTTCAATGGTCACTTATTTTTTATTATCCAATTGACTAAGATACAACGCAAAGTTGTAGGTCTTCAAAATCCTAATTTTGGTGAAAATGTCCTAGGCACTCAGAGGTTAAGGGTTAACAAACCCAACTAGACTAATTTGGGATCTAGCAATGCTATGGAACTTACAGACGGAGGGACGTGAGACGTAGTAGGAGTAGTCACAGCTTCTCAAAGAATGAAAAGAGAATAGCGACTAAGAATTTGTAGAGAGAAAAGAGGCCGGAGCCAATAGGAGCTCATTCTTCATGAAGATGGTCGCTAACACCCCGTTTGTTTGTTTTGGAGAATGAGAATGGGGAATGATTACTTGCTTTTTAGAAGATGTAGTAATTTTGAACATATATCACACAATTGACAATAAAAGTAAGCACGACAAAGGTGAAACACAAGTTGCGGGAGGTGAAACTTCTCTTGCGAAACGCCCATTCTTCACTTTTAAAGGAGAAAAATGAGGTGATGAGAAATTTTACATGGTAACCAAAACCAAAGGGACACATTCGCATTCTCATTCACCACAGGTGGCCAAGAAAGTGCTGTGACAACCCCTAGTGTGAACCGTCAAAAAGGGTTAACCAAGGAGGGAGCTGTGACTGCCCCTCGTGTGAACCGCACCTAAAGGTTAACTAAGGTGGGAGCTTAGTTTCACGCTTAGTTGCAGACTCGCTGTCCTTAGACTCCAAAGCACGCGTAGCGAAGTGAACGAAACCGAGCGGTTAAGCAGGGTTCTGTTGAAGCCCCAAGAACGCCGTGTAACACTCTGTAACGGTTTCTCCCCCGCATGGCCGCCACTTCTCCTCTGCCAGATCTCAATAAATGTCCTCCATCCCCTCCAATTTCTCAGCCATTTTCAAGAACTCTTTCATGCCAGAATATCGCTCACATCATTTCCTGCTTACATTTTTCCATTGTCGGGATTCAGTGAGTAATTAGTCGTGACCTTAGTCGTGATCTTTATCTTGCCATTTTGTTCGTGAACTGCAATTTTAGAGCAATGTCGACTGCCGAGAACATCGAGAACTGCGAAAACGTGGCATACCAGAAGGCTGGCGATGCTCACAAGACAACCAAGGTCGATCTCCATGATTATTTTCATTCACAGTTTTAATCGGTGCAAGCTTCTTTGAAATTTTCATGTCGTTGAATGAATGCGGTGCATGCACTGGAAGTGTCTTGGAGTCTTACTAAAATGTAACGCTGAATATTCGTGATGCATGGAACATCGTTCTGTCTTGTTTCTTATGAAGAAACAATGGTTGATCTTTGTAATGGAGATACAAGATTGCTCTTGGTACAAAGATTTGGTTGCTAAAACCAAGGTCGATCTCCATGATCCTTTTCATTCACGCTTTTAATTGACCAGTGCAAGCTTCTTTGAATTTTCATGTCGTTGAATGAACGTGGCACATGCAGTAGAAGTGTCTTAGACTCTCACTAAAATACATATGTTAACCTGATCGTCGTCCGGGAGGCCATTTTCTTTCAAGATTAGTTGCTGCTTCTTTCAATGTATTCCTTTCTTGATGAACGGGATGCATAGAAAATCGTTCTGTCTTGTATCTTTATGAAGAAACAATGGTTGATCTTTGTTACGGAGATGTAAGATTACTCCTGGTAAAGATTTTGCTTGCTGAATTTTTTGTTATCACGGTGTAGGATGCCGCTTCTTTCTATGTATTTCTTTCTTGATGGACGTGGTGCATAGAAAATCGTTGCGTCTTGTATCTTTATGAAAAGCATGGTAGGACTTTGTAATGAAAATGTAAGATTACTCCTGGTAATAATTGCTTCTGGTAATGATTTAGTTGCTAAGTTTTTTGTTTATCACGCTGTAGGATGCCGCTTCTTTCTATGTATTTCTTTTCTTGATGGACGTGATGCATAGAAAATCGTTCTGTCTGTTTTTTTCTGAAGAAACAATGATTGATCTTTGTTACGGAGATGTAAGATTGCTCCTGGTAAAGATTTGGTTGCTAAGTTTTTTGTTATCACGGTGCAGGATGCCGCGGGAGCGACACACAATAAGGCGCAGGATTTATCAGGAGCGGCCGGCGAGAAGGCACGTCAAGCAGGCAACCTTGCCGGTGACAAGTGGGATCAGACGAAGCAAGGTGCGTCTAACGTTGCCGGAGCTGCACAGGACCAGAGCAATGGCGTCGGCGCTGCGGTCGGGGACAAATCGGAGCACACGAAGACTGTGGCGGCGAACAAGGCGGCGTCTGTGAAGGAAGGCACCGGCAGCCTTTTGCACCAGACGGGCGAAGCCGTGAGCAATGCGTACGAGAAAGTGAAGACTACTGTTACTCCTAACAATTAGACGATCGAGCTGCTGGTAGTTTTTCAAAAACACAGGAATCTTTGTTAAGGTTCTCGCGATCAGTTTTATAAATTATGCGTCTATGATAATTTGTGATTTCGAAAGCGAAAGATGTTATATCGAAGCTTGAATAACTTAATCGCTTCATCATGATCAGTTGTCAACGTATGCCATTTCTGCTTTCAGATTAAAACAACACATCTGTACGTGCACTGCGTAGGTCGCTTGTATTCAAATTTTGTTGCATTCAGATGAATTAACATCGGCTAATGCACCATTGGATTCTTGATCTGTTGTTGAATACTTCTTGCCATGGTTCATCTTGAGGAGCTAAACTGTGTCGGTCGCTTGGTGGCGTTCGGAGCAACATGTTCGATTCTTGGTAATTCTGATAATTCCATTGAGCCTGCCGTTTCTGATTTGGTTTCCAACGAAGCTATTAATACGCGGTATGAGAGTTTAAGTTACAAGTAGCTCGAGTCTATTTGAACCTACTTAGTCTTTCTGTTTCAATTGTCGGCATGATTTGCACTTTTTTAACGTTATTGAATCTAAAAGTGCATCCTGACAACGTTTCTACGGCTCCAACGAGACTGTTCATAGTCAGGGATGGGGTTAGAAAGAATCAACGCCGTCTCAACAAGCTTCTTGGCGACAAGAGAGATGCAAGAACAAAAGCACCGTGTGTACGTCATATTAGCTTCAGAAACTAAGTGCTTCTTTCTAATTCTTGGTCTGCTTAATGTGAATTCTGCAACGTGCAACGAAAACACCATATTATGTAAATTGGGAAAAACAGTACATTCTGGGACTTTCACTGTTTCTGTCATTATGTACAATTTAGCATATTACGAAACAACAAGTGTGTCATTTCTTCTTGTACAATATTGAAGTCTCATTGATTGTCTACAAGAATTTCAAACAATTACAATTACAAACACACAATATTCATTGAAAGGGGAAAAAGCTTACAAAGTGGGACTTTTGAAGGATTAGGGTGGCCACTTGAATTCAAGCTCCAGTGTTTTTTTTTGGGTACACGTGGCCTCACTTGAGAGGAGGAATTTGAGAGGGAAAAAATTTTCGTGGCTCAAACTGAATCTAATACCTTCGAATCTGGTTTAAGGTGGCTATTTTGGATTAAGGTGAAATACAAAATGGTACACATGTTTTTCCCCTTTTAGTGAATATCGTGTTCAAAATGGTCCCTCTATTTTTCCCAATTTACCAAATATGGTGTTCAAAGCAAAGTAGTTATATGAGTAGTGTTGGTTATCAAGCCATCAAAGTTCTACGTGAGTGGAAGCATGAATGTCAAATTGTCAACTGGTGTAGGGTACATGACTCTATTATTGCGCTTGCTCCCAAACTTGCGCAGCAAAGCCTACTCTTGGGCAATACTTACTAAAATCCCTAATGGACTTACTATTCACCTTGCTCTTACCTGGCCTAGTCACGATGCCCTTACCTATTTTCAATCTTGGTGCCCTATCTCATACTTGGTGGCCCTCGAGCAGTGGCCCTTGCCATTATTGCCTTAGGGTCTCCTCCGCTTGTGCTTTGCCTCCGCTCATGTTTTCTCTGCCTTTGCTCGTGTTTGCTCTGCCTCTGCTCATGTTTGCTCTGCCTCCGCTCATGCTTGCTCTGCTCGTGTTTGCTCTGCCTCCAATCGTGTTTGCTCGGCCTCCGATTGTTGTCAAAGTTGGACTTGGCTAAAGATGTTGTTTGTAGACGCTCTCCTTGTTTTGGATAGTGGCCCGAGTTTCTTAGATTGTAGTAATACAATACAAAAGATTAAGGTAGTACTATAGTAGTGAGAACACACTCCCTTTTCTTAAGAGGTTTGAGATCATCTAGGAAGTTTTCAAGGAAGTTGTTCCAAGGGGAGTTTTTTTGTACCTAGAGATAGTTCTTGTTCTTAAGATTTGGTGTCTTTAGCTGTTCTTCTCTCCCATGGGGGTATAAAACTGGAACTGTGACCAATGTTGGTGTGAGGTACAAAATTGTTGTGAAGGCAGGCTGGAGGTTCAACTTTGGCAGTAGTTAGAACTTAGTTATGTTCCATGTATTTTTAGGAGAGCTGCTTAATTAGAATTTCCACTAGTTTCCACTTTGACTTACTGTGCATAGCTCAAGTATTGGAGCCACTATGGCAAGAAAGAAGCAAGACAAAGATGGCTCTAAAAATGGTATGCTGGAAGAAAAGCAGCCGCAACCTCAACTGGCAAGGTTTGCATACTTCAGTGTTTCTCAGGCAAAGCTATGAGAACTGGGAAGAAGATGTCATAATGCTATTTGAGATGGCATGCTTGTAGAATTGTACACTATGCCTTCATTTCCTTAGTATAAAAATGAAAAACTGCTAATTATTGACTTGCAAAATAGGACAATCTTGTTATTTAATATTCATTTCCTTTTTAGTAACTTGGCTCAAGAATCTGGCTAATTCTGGTCTTCTGTATGCAATGTCATAGTTGAGGCTATTTACTTGTTTGCAAAAGAAATGCGATTCTTTGAAAAAGATTGTTTAGTTCACATTGTAGTTTTTCAAAAGCAAGCAAGATGTTGATCCGTCTCTTTTGCTCATTTTTTTTTGCTCTGGAGAGTTTTATTCTGGTGTGAAGAGTCAATTAGGTTAGTGTTTGTGTGTGGCAAAGATGCAGATTACTTATTTTGCCTCTTGAGTTGTTTTTTTGGTGTAGAAGAGTTGATTAATTGCAAAAATGTGTTTTAGATTCGTCTAACAATTTTTCATTATTGTATTTTGTTTTGTTTATAGGAAGCAAGACTTGTGCGTCTACAAAGGCAATAACATTGGCAAGGTGTGTCTTGACATACTTTGCTTGTTTGAATATTTTGCTATGTTTTGCATTAGTTGTAGATGAAACTATCATTTTTGGTTGTATACAAAAGTATAGCATTTAAAGTATAAAAGTATATCATCTAAAATTTGTCTCTTACATGTGACATAAACTAATTTTGAATGTCAATATTGTGTACATTAGGATTTGGAGCTCCCTCAATGGGATTGCACAAAGGCACGAAGTGGTCCATGTGTGAGATTTGGAGACAAAATAGAGCAAAACCTCCATGATTCAAGAGCCTTGAAAATCTCCATAAAGATAGTCAAAAAAGAAGCTATAAAGAAGCGTGGTTTATGGATTGAAGAAGCAATGAAGTCTCCTCTTGCAAATATTGAATGCAATAGGAAAAAAATCAAAGAAGTAGCACAATGCTACTTCATACCAGAATCAAGCATTAGGGCTTGGTTAGATGGAAAGGTTAAATCTAAAGAGCATGGCACAGAGACTGTATTAACCAAAGAAGAAGAGCAAATGTTGGTTGAGTGGTGTGAGACAAGGCAATGAGTGGCTCATTGTGTGTCACTAACTCTTCTGAAAGGAAAAGTAAAGTTGATTTGCGAAGGTAGGGTTACACCTTTCCATGAAGGGATTCCTGGAAGAAGTTGGTGGTATTGGTTTCAACAACGGCATCCGCATTTGGTGCTGCAAAGGCCAGAAGACTTGGATATTTCAAGAGCAAGAGGATTGTCCAAGGAGATATGTGGTCAGTTTTTACATTTTTCACCAAAATCTATGAAGAAGGAAGATATACCCCAAGTAGAATCTAGAATGTAGATGAAACTAAATTGAGTGCATCCCAAACAAATAGTAGTATCAAGGTGATTGGTGTGAGAGGGTCTAAAAACGTTTCAACTCTTAATACTACGAACCGTCAATGGATGACCATCTTAGTTTACATAAATGCCATGGGACATAGTATTCCTAACCTTTATATCTCTTCAACAAGTAGGAAACGCCAAAACTTTGTTCACAAGTGCTTAGATGGCGGTACAGAAAAATGGATGGATTGATGAAGCGATTTTTTGTGAGTGGTTGGATCATTTCAAAGATTCAGTACTTGGGGGTGTTTCACTAGAGAAGAAACATCTCCTTATAGTTGATGGGCATTGTAATCATATTACTCTAGATGTAGTGATTAAAGCAGCTAGTTATGGAATTTATACTACGCTTCTACCACCTCATGCATCTCATAAGCTACAACTACTTGATGTATCAATTTTTAATCATTCAAGACCCATTTTAACACTTTGAAGGAGAGCTTTAAAGAAGCTAATCTTGCATGGAGCAATGGCAATTTTGATAGGCCATACTTGACTAAACTTGCTAGCAAGGCTCTTAAAGAAGCTCTCTCTGCTTCCAAGATTCAAGCTGGCTTTAGAAAATCAGGGATCTATCCTTGAATGTACAAGCTATGGATGAAGAAATTGGACCAAGTTCAGTTTTTATCCAGTCAAATACTACAAAATCTGAAGGTGTTCTCAATACAACAAATGTGAAGGACTTTTCTCTCAAGGAAGATAGGTGAGTGAAATATTTTTACTTCAAGTTGATTATTTGTTGCTTAATAAATGGTTTATTATAACTAATCATTGATTGGGTGAAATAGGGATTTTGTAGGAGCTCTTCACATATCATGGGATGATATTCAAGCGTTGGACCCTAGCCAATTTCTCAATGACAAAATAATTGATTTTTACATCAGGTATTTTAAACTATGATTTAAAATTATGATCTCAAATGTTTTAGATTGTTCAAATTTGTTTTGTAATATCCATTTTATTCATTTTTTGTTTGTGTGTGATTTGGCACATTTGTAATGAGCAATTGCATGATTCGGAATGGAAAGAGAAGCTGTATTTTTTCAAGTGCTTTTTCTTTACAAAAGCCAAAGACTTTGGATTTTGAAGACATGAAAAAGTGGACAAAAGGAGTTCAAGTATTATCAAAGGACTATCTTTTTGTTCCAATTCATGAGAAGTAAGTAGCAAACATTTAATCAAGTTTGCTTTGGAAAAATTCATAGTTTTTTCTTTAAGAAGTTATTTTGGATTAACTTGTTGATTTCTCATGTTTCTTGCTAGTTTCCATTGGAGTCTTGTTATCATCCAAATTGGGCATAGAGGCCTTTCAAAACAAATTATCTTGCATTTGGATTCTTTGAATCAAGGTCATGATAGCATTGCTGTGTTTGGCATACTTAAAAGGTATGTTCAAAAGTCCTGCTATTTGGATTTGACTATGATAACACATTTAATTATAGACATTTCAATTTTGTTGATTGAAGCTTTCATTTTATTAATAAATTTTGAAAGTAGTAACTTCACATGATTATTAAGAACTTCAACTCTAATGTGGTAAGTGTTAATTTTTTTTGTAGGTATCTTGTTTCAGTTGGAGCATATGAAGACCATGAAGTGAAATGTGAAGAAATACTACAACAAGTATCAGTAAGTGTTTTCAAGTGCTTTTATTACACTATTTTGTTACAACAACATAGTTATAGATAACCATACTACTAAAATCATAGTGTTTTCTATAATATCACATCTCCAGCCTTTGTGACATTATAGAATAGTCGTTGAAGGAATTGAGGTGATATTAGAGAGGATGCACACGTTAATCAATAAGGTCACAGTTTCTTTGTTTCTCTTTGCTTCACACTTCATTTCTTTTTAAAACTTAGTGATTTTAGGAAGATTTGAACTTCCATGATTTCACTTTTCTATTGTTATTACCAAATAATTTAAACCATTCATTAGATTGAAGTAATTTTGAATTTCAAAACAATTTAACTATTCAAGCCTTCAAGGAGTTTTTAAAATTTGTAAATGTGATCTCATGGTGAATGCCTAAATAATGAACTTAGGGCCTAACTCATTCAACAAGTTCCTTTGCAGGATAATGGATATGATTGTGGAGTCTTCTTGTTCTACTTCATAAAAGACTTTTTGGAGGATGCACCTCAAAAGCTAATTTTTAAAAATCTACATGAGATTTTCAACATCAATTGATTTTGTCCACAAGAAGCTTCAAGTTTGAGGGAGAAAATACAAAAAATTATGTTGGAGGAATTTGGAAGAAAAAATGAGCTCACCAACAATTTCACTACTGATAACTATGCTTATTCTCATTGATAATGTTTGTAGTATCAATCAGTTAATTAACAAGTATCGCTTTTTTTCAACCACAAGCAAGTCCTTTCTACAATTTGTATCTTTCTTTGGTAATTTTTAGTGAGCTTTAAAACTTGTGTCCAAGGTTCAAAGAGGAGCTGGGAGAATCAGGAAACGCTTCAATCTCACCGGAGTTTGCCATGGTTCAAGATGCAAACCGCCTTGATACAATTGGTGCCATTGGTAAGTTGAGAATATACTTACTCTATGTTTACATAGAATCGCACCAGCTAATAATTGAGGCATCCATATTAGAACACCTGCAAGCTAACCTTGCCATTTCTATATTATGAAAGTTATTATAAAGAGTTGCATAGGTGGTGGGGTAAGAAAATGACACAAACTTCTTCACATTCATTGGATTTGATGTGTTTTTGATGGCTGCCATTGTTTACATGCCATTGATTTAGGTCTACCACTTGTTTCGAAGAATGTATTTCTGAGCTTTGAGTTTATCTTTATCAAGTAGTCTAGTATTTTGTGCATAGGTGTTGTATCTGCATGTTAGGAAATCCATACTTCAGTGGATTGGTTTTTTGTTGACATATCAAGTGTCTCTATATAGTAGAACTTCTTTAAACTAATACTCCCTTTGTCCCATTTGTTGATTTTTGTAGGACCTTTATCCAAGATATTGGATATGCCTTCTTACAAGATTCAAGAGCCAAAGGTCAACATTGCTTGACATCTTGCAACTCGGCATTTGGTTACATCACATGATATTATAACTCATGTAGAGCTTGAGTTGGCTTCTAAACGTATGAAAATCCAAGCTGCAGAGGAGTGGACATTAGCAAGAGCCATTCATAAAGTGGAAAAGGAGAAGTTAGCAATACAAAAGAAGAAATTTGCATCTTTGAAGGAAAATCTTTCTTCAAAGAAGAGGGCCCATAATAATATCAAAAACCTTTTAGTCAATAGTGAGCTACCAGAGGTGCTTTCAAAAAGAGGAAGAACATTTGTTACACCTTTTGCCTCTCAAGATTTGTCGAATGTTGTAGCCAATTAAGGTGGTTAGGGCAATTTAGATGAGCATAAACATGAGTATCAAAGTTCAAACTTTGTTTGATTTGATTGCAATTGACGGTCATTTTGCAGATACATGTGATTTTGAAACTATTGTAGCACTTTAATGGAATCTAAAAAAATCTGGTGTTACATGCGCAATTATAAGAACATACATAATGCGCAATAATAGGGTTTCCATGTTCCATGAAAGGTTATGCATGCGCAATTATGGGTGATTTTATCTTTTGAAAAATTGTCGTTTCATAGTTTACACAACTTTTCATGCATGGACACATAATATAGCAAAATTCAAATTTGAAAGGTTGGGTATAGAGTCACCTCCTTTGTGACCAAATTATGTATAATAAATTAAAGCAAAATAACTAAAATGAAGTTTGTTCATTACACTAGAATCTTAAGTGAGCAATTATACGTGCATCTACCCTAGGTCTCTCACATATTGTTACCTTGCAACTTGTAAAGAAATGAGGTGAAACTAAGGAGTAAGTTATGATGGGCTCTTGCAATAAAATACACCTTTTTTTGTGACTTAAAGAGGTCCATTCAAGGACCAATTCATATCCACCCTTGAGCTTTACCTATGAGATGCTTTTCATGAGAGGGTTGCAATTAGAGCACCCTAACTTAGTTAGAGCATCCGCACCTTTGCACACAACTCGGAGCTGCTTGCTTTGAGATTGCGCTTCCACTATTACAAGGTTGCTCAAATCTCAAGTGCAACAAGTTGAATAGAGAGCATTACAAGTGTTGAATGGAGATTAAGTGTCAAAGAGAGGACAAGTGTTGAACAAGGACAAGTGTCAAACTTCAATTGCAAACCAACAAGTTTTGACCACCCTAGATTTGGGTGCACTAATAGGTTACATAAACCCGTGACGCTTGTGTATTTGAGCTGCAATTGAGCATGCCCTATTCCTAACTTGCATATGGCAGTAGCATGTTTGCGTTGAGTTGAGGCGCGCCAAATAGAGCGTGGAATACTAGGTCAGCTTTACATTTGACAATGCGGATGCTCTTACACAGTCTCAAGACCTACAATCTTAGAATCACGTGGCATGCATTCCAAGACTAGAATCTCTGATTCACGAGTTAGGAAGTTTGTTTTCAAATGTTGAACTCAATATCTATTAGTGCAAGTGTGTCAAAAGAAAGAAAATGTTGAATCACCAAACATCCTGATTCTTCCTTGAATAGCAAACCTAGAGGTGTAAAGGAGCTGATGTCAAGAATGATATCCAAGAGCTTATTCTCTTTTCTCCAGGCCTAAGCATTGTTCTAGGGTTTTCTGTTGCCCATGTATCTTTTCTACTTTGCCAATAGTAGTCTATAAGCTCGTCTCTTTTCATGGATTGGACTCTCAAGTTCATAGTGCTTCTGTAGATACTATGTCACCCAGTCAAAAGGGTTGGGTCATTATGCCTGCAATGTGCGTTACATTGAGTTTATTTGTGAGGTTACCTACTCAAAGCTTCGATAAGAGAGGCTTGATTGCATCTTGTTCTGTTTGCACATGCTGACGACGGATTTCTTTTAAGGATCGGACCCCCATGAGTGCCATTGTAAGCTCCAACTCCTCACGCAACATCTGTAGCGCCTTCATGACCCCAGCCTCACCGTCCACAGATAGGGCAAACGGAATGGGTCTTCCAACCTGTACAATAGAAAAGAAGCGGTATGTCCACTGAAAATTGCGTTTGCGTTGCCCCCAGTCTAATTTCTCAAACATTGTACACTATATAAATACTTACTAATATCACATAAATACTTATTAGTAAATTTCATCAGTAATTAATGCAATAAACATTTTCATCAATAACTACTGTGTTTTTTCAAAAGGGCTTTGCAACAACAACAGAGCTGCAAAATAGCACTGTCAGATTATAAACCATGTGAACTACTATTTATTAAGAAAGTTGCATGCACCTCCAAGTGGCCAAGTGATGAGTCGTGGGAAACTTTCTAAGGTAAGGCAAACTAATTGTTAAGGCAATCTAAATGCAATATTTAGTGTAATCTTCAGTAAGCTTGATCTGAGGGTACCAGTACTCGAAGCATTTGCTGGAAGAACTCTTTTAGGTATAGAAATCCTAGTCACGTTAAAATTGGCAAGGTTTACGTTGGCAGTGGTATTATACCCTATCAACTGAAATGCCATTTTAAAGTCGGTTTCCAAGGTTTGACAGAAGAAGAGAAAATCTTTGATAGTCAAAGATGGGAAAAGCTTACAAAAACCCCTGATGCTCCAAGTGCTAGTGCTTTGAAAACGTCTGTGCCACGACGGATTCCTCCATCAAGGAAGACAGGGACTCGCCCTCCCACTGCCTTCACGATCTGCTTGCCACAGCCATACAACACAACACACAATTCAACTTCAGACTGAGCCAGTTGGTTTACAAAGAGATTTTAGCTCCCAATCTCAATATCAGAAACTGAGAATATCTCAATATATCATATCCCAGGGTGCAAACTTACTATAAATAGTGCATTTAGATTGCCTTATCAATTAGGTTGCTTTACCCTAGAAAGTTATCTCATGACTCATTGCTTGGCCACTTGCTCATGTAACTCTCTAAATATTGCGCTTTCACATTGTTTACAACCTGGACAAAGCTAGTTTATATTTCCACAGCTTTGTTGTTGTTGCCGGGCCCCATAAAAGACTGTTCATTGCAGTAATTATTGATGAAATTTAGTGTAGTATTAGCAATTATTTATGTAGTGTAAAATATCTTGAAAACAATGTGGGACAACCTAAATGCACTATTTTAGTGTACACCAAATAGTGCATTTAAGTTGCCCCACACTTATTCTCACATCTTACACTTTACTACTGTAAAAATGATTTTCATCACTAATTACAATAAGAAAACGAATTTTAAAAGGCCTAGCAACCACTACAAAGTTGCCAAAAAATAAACTAACGAAGTTCAAGTTGTAAATCATGTGAAATCCAATCATGGTCAACCATTAGTGTGGGGCGCCCTAAATGCACTATTTGGTGTAGTTATTTAGTGTAGTGAAGATACGAAACCTCTTCCAGAACTAATATTGTAGCCGGCACATGATCAAGCTGCCGAGCTCCATGATTGGAGACCATGATGCTTACAACTCCAGCTTGCACTGCTAATACCGCTGCACAAGATACACAAGGTGGGTTCTTAGGTCATCCCTTAAACATATGCCATAGATTTGCAAAAACCGAGCTGGATGATAAGGTATTTGAAGGGGAGACTAGCCCTGTTCTCACCATCTTCAGCAGTCAGGATGCCCTTCACAAACACAGGAAGCTTAGTAATGCTTCGCAACCACTCCACGTCCTGCCGCATAAATTCAGCACTGGTGTTAAGCATGGTGTCAAGCATGGTGTCAAGTATGGTGAAGACACACTCGAAAAGATATAATGCAGATAAATTAATGTCTACTTTGCAAACAGTAGATGTTTACTATTTTGTGTACCTTCCAATTCAGGCTCCTGTCGAAATGACTGTCCGCCCACGCTGCCAAATGAGATTTACTAGTCTGTCTCACCACGATCACACGTTCAGAGATGCACCTCTCTATGAATCACTTTTCAATTTTGTCTGAAGGTCTGGAAATAGTCTAATTCTACTATTTACTGTACACATGAACTAAGTTTAAGATCAAATCTGAAATGGGGGGTCAGAAGCTTTACCTTGTCCATCCTATGTAGGTTCATTAGACCTTCCATATTCTTGTACACCACATGCGGAGGCATTATAAACCTGCACCAGATTCCGCACAGAGATCATGAGAAGAAAGTGCCAGAAAACAAGAATGTTCAAGCCCTCAGAGGCATTTCAGTTACATACCCTCGCCATAGTAAAACCATGTCAAAGGTAATGCTATTTAAATCAAGAAATTTTCATGAATACCCCTGAAGTTTGCAAAATTTACATAGATACCCCTGCTTTTTCAGAAATTACACAAATACCCTTGGACCAAAATTTTCAGGCGTTTGTTTTGTTGTGGATATCACTTCCCTTCTTCCTTTGTGCGCACATTGCTTCTTTTTTGTTTCATTACATTCCTTTCTTCAACATTGGTCATTAAGAAAGTACAAGCACAACAAACAAACGCCTGATATTTTTTGGTCCAAGAGTATTTGTGTAATTTCTGAAAAAGCAGGGGTATCTATGTAAATTTTGCAAACTTCAGGGGGTGTCCATGAAATTTTCCCTATTTTCAAATATAAGCTCCACTAATTGTAAAGCACAGGGCTGACGATTCTAATGATTTTGCTCCTAGAATTCCTCACCCATTCTTGATGTCTGCTTCTCGGCGACCCAGTCTTGGAGTATCAACGGTGAGTACAATGGCTTGGAAGCCTGTCTGCTCTGCCCTCCGCACCAACGTCCTAGTGATGTCTCTGTCTTTGTACACCTGTTCATCCAAAACCAACATAAACCTCAACCCTAATGCAGCATGGCAGTAAGCATCATAAACCCTACACTAAAAAAGTGGAGATTTGTGGACTCACATAGAGCTGAAAAAACCGAAATCCTGGCCCAGTCGCAGCCACCTCTTCCATACTGCAACTAGAACTAGAAGACAGAATCTGCATTACATAATCCCAAAACCCCCTCATGAAAAACTGATAATCAATCCATCTTAATCCCTTAAGGACTAAGAACTGCATAACAAGAGACAGATCATTTCGATTGATTATTTCAAAACCAATATTATCAAATAAAAAGAGAGATAAAAACTCGACTAGAGAAAGGCTCCATATGAGTTATTAAAATCGTCTAACAATATATATGAGGCCAGGTCAGGGCTTCTTGGTCTTGCAAGAGGTTAAAAGGAAAATTTCGTGGATACCCTTGAAGTTTGCAATATTTACATAGATACCCCTGCTTTTTCAGAAATTATACAAATATCCTCAAAGGACCAAAAAATTTAGGCGTTTTGTTTGTTGTGCTTGTACTTTCATTGTACTTTCATCATGACCAATGTTGAAGAAGGGAATGTAATGAAACAAAAAAGAAGCAACATGCACACAAAGAAAGAAGGGAGGGAAGTGGCATGCGCAGCAAAACAAACGCCTAAATTTTTTGGTCCAGAGTATTTGTGTAATTTCTGAAAAAGTAGGGGTATTTACGAAAATATGGCAAACTTCAGGGGTATCCAAGAAATTTTCCTTTAAAAAAACCCCTGTAGTAGAAGTAAATCATGCATTAGCTTCTGTGGGAGGGGTATGAGGTATACCATGAGTGTATTAGCTGCTGACGCTGCTCTCGCAGTTGCAAGTTCCCCTGTCACATACAACCATGTAAAGTTAAATTGAAAAACGGCTCTAAACACGAGATTAATTGCATCTGAAGGTGATTAACTCTGTAACGACCGTGGTCGATTCTGGGGGTGGGCGATCCTTTGTATTTCCATGTGGGGACATTTTAGGGTTATTGAATACAGATGTCTATCACAAATCTGACCATACAAATGGAAGTACCTTGCAGCGTTTAGTGTTACACATCATGAATTATGCCCATTTTTTAATTGTTATGGCCATCTTTTTGCATTTATTGGTGTATTTTCAGCCGGTACTCTTTGAGTTTTTTCAACTCTCTAGCCACATACCACCTTAGATTGACATGGTTATTGTCCTACACTCTTCACATTCCAATTCCCTAGATCCGTCCCCTTTGCCATGTCATCAAATTCCTTAACATGCTCTCTCTACAAATTGAAAAGAGTCAAAATCAACCAGAAACTGGTCGACCAATCCTTAATGAGTTAATGTAGGAGGTTCTAATGCAGTGCAGGCTTTAAAATGGTGCACTTGCTCAAATGTACTCCATATGTACATGTCATTTTGCATAGCCCTTCAACAATGTATAGACCATGTACATGTGAGGAGACGCACGAGTTTATATGTACATGTCGTTTTGCATAGCCCTTCAACAATGTATAGGCCATGTACATGTGAGGAGACGCACCAATTTAGAGACCTATAGCCTTTCCACTTCAAAATTTCATAAATAATTCCACAAAGCTTCAAAAAAAATATGAAACAACTTGGGTTAGATGCCAATTCCTCTCGTCTTTCAAGAAAAATTTACTGAAAACATTTCAAGAAAGTTTCATCTCCCCAAAATTCAGTTTCAGCCATTAGATGCTCCATTCATGAGCCCCGTACCTTATGAAGACATGGGAGATTACCTTCAGGATGAGCCAGCTTGTGAAGCGCAGTTGGAGCCACCATGATGGGCATGGCGATCTTGAACCCTAATATCGACGTCGCTAAATCGATGCTGCTCACGTCGATCAGAATCCTCGGCCTCAGCCTGCATGGACTAGAATTAGCTGGCATAATCTAAACCCCAAACCATTAATTGCATGGTTATGGCAATCGAAGGTTTAACCCTTTAAAGTCTGGTCGACCACTTTTTGGTCGATTTAGACACATTATCATTGATAGTCAAAGTTTGACAATGAATTTGGTTATGGATGAAAGGGAACAGACATGAAGAATTTGGAAATGAATGTAATGGGATAAATTCCATGAAAATCCATGCTGGCATGTGGTATAAGGGTTGAAAAAACAACCAGCATGTAGGCTGAAAATACGCAAATCATTGAAGAAAGATAGCCCTAAATGCAAAAGAGAATGACATTTATACTAACAAACACAAGTTTGGAGAATGCCAAGTTGGAGTTCCATATAGTTCTTTGATGGTAAAAAATGAGAAACCTAACCCTATAAGAACAAAAAAGAATTCCTCAACAAGAAATACAATACGGTGGCAAAAGTAGCTTGATGTATGCATGCTCACTTCTCCATATACAAATTAAGAGATCTATAATAAGTTGCAATAAAGGAACCCTCAATTGCCATCAAATTTATTGTGAAAGTCCAAGCATCAAATCCATCCCATTCTAATGGTACAGTAAGATCTTCATCACAACTCAGAATTAGGTATTTCTCATATGTATTGAGTTTAGAACAAGGAAACCTCTTGCCGGCCCCCCAAATCAACCACAGACCTTAACCCTTAAATGACCAAAAGGCCCTTTGCAACCAATACAATACAGGGTATTTTTCTTGTATTTGGAATGGATCCACACCTATAGTACATTTGACCAACAAAGAAATTGGAGAATAAGTTAATGCGGTTCTAGTGAGCTACTTGAGATCCCAAATTAAAGTTTCTTATTGGTAGCAAATGACAATTATATGTCAGCGCATATACTATGCCCTATAGTCGTTTAAGGGTTAAAAGGATTAAAACCCTAGCTTACCTGATGCGACTGAAAGCGGCCCTGTTTTCCCTCAGAGATACTTGATCCTCGCTGCCGTTAGCGAAGTAGTCGAATGCCATCTTCGGCATCCTTTGCTTCGCCAGACGCTCATACTCATCCACGTTCACCACCTCCTCCGCCATCGCTGCCTCGCTTCACAACTATTGAAGCATATACCTCGCAATTCGGCACTTAATCGTCTCCAGTTCCTTCAGGTAGTGTCAAAGACGGTGACGATGATGACGCTGCAATGGACAATTAGGGTTTAGGACCGCTTTTGACACACACGAGGCAGGCTCTGAGCGTAATTTGCTTGTTATGTCAGAGCAAATCTCATGCTTCTTCGTCTGGACAAGTAGTGCGCTGGCTGGCTGGCTTGAGTTGGAGATGGCGGCTCATGAGTAGCGTTTGGGGCGGCTTGCATGCAGACGACATTTCTTCATTCTGGACCCCACCACGACCTGCAAACGACCCGAGCAGGGGTCCAAAAGGCTTTTGATTCTCCAGTTGCTTTTGATTCTCCAGTTGCTTTTGATTCTCCAGTTGCTTTTGATTCTCCAGTTGCTTTTGATTCTCCAGTTGTCGTGTGCAAACTGGGCTCAGTCTACTGCACATACGTCAATGTGGCGCCGGGGTGGAAAACCTCAGGTTTTTCACTTGCCAAAAAATGTGAGAATCTAATCCTTGGGCGCCCGGAGTTGTTTTAGGGTTTAGGAGAAAATGGGGATTTAATGGTCACTAGAGCTTGGAAAATTACATTTAGAAAAAAGTGACCGTAGGATTTGAAATAGGACTACCTTCTCTGTTGATGGGGACCAGCCACAATTGTTTTCTTTGTACAAATTGAGAGAAAAAGTGAGATCAAGTTGCGATCCCCGGCAATAGGATCCCGTGGCTATGGCGCTTAACCCTAAACCGCCCAAGGGGACGGAATGTGGCCGTTGTGCATTTTAATTTGAATTTTTTTTACTTTTATTGAAGATTAATTCAAGTGGTTATTTTTTTTAAATTATTCTTATTTAAGTCTTGTTTTAACATCAAAAAATCCAATTTTGAAAATGAATGACTATGATTTGTCTGTTCAAGATTTTGTGCAAGGGTGTCCATTGCAAATCTTCACTTTCTACTGTTGAGAGCTCTTGGAGATGAGCCTCAAGTACACTAGAACATTAGAAATTCAATTTAAAATTTGTAGAGTAGATTTTAAGAAGCCTAAATTGATTTGGGTTACACATGTTGTACTTTACATACTCATATATTTTTTGACATCTTCAATTTTAAATTTGAGATGTGAAAAGAGGATTGATAGACTTCAAATCACTTTCACAGTTTTAACACCCTCTTCATCAAATGTTATAATTTTTCAATGCATAAGTGATATTGTTGTGTTTTCTTTTCCTATGTGATCTCTAACATATCTAGTTTGAATTTGTACGGTTACAATTTATAAAAAAATGATGTAACTTATCAAAATGTTGCCATTCTGTTCATCTAAGAGCACATTCTGAAATACTGGAGAACGTCCATGGGCGATCTAGGGTTAAGGGTTAACTACAGTGGTGCTTGGTTAGCATCAATCTTTGTAAGAGTAACAAATGGATAGGATCACAACCTCACTCCCCTTTTGCTCAAAAGCATGTATTATGAGCTTGGGTTAAGGTCAAGTGCTTGCATATGGTCAACATTTTTTTTTCATCAATGCCCATTTTGACTCATTAGTTAGAAAGGCGTTTGGTTAGTGTATCGAAAGCATGGGTACAAAAGCACCTCCAACAATGCAACCCCTAGTACTAGGGAAAGTAATACAAATAGAGTGCTTGTTTATGATCAATGCTTGGATAAGGTCAACACTTTCTACAAGTCCAAAATGTTGACGCTAATCAAGCACCACTATATTGCTATCTAGTGATTGAATTAGGGAGTTTTGAATTTAGAGACACTTCATTAGTCTAGAGTGTGGAGGAGGATACAATTGAACAATACAAATACAGGGGACAAATTATTAGCATTTACCCTTCTTTGTGAAAAAACCTAAGGTTATCCACCTTGGCCCCACATCAACGTATGTGCAATAGACTGAGCCACTAGATAGGATTCCAAAAGGCTTTTGATTCTCCAGTTGTCGTGTGCAAACTGGAGTAGAGTAGTTACACAGCGTTGTCTCAAAAAGCTCTAGAGTTTTGACGCACTCCATGAAGCAGTACACTAATAATGGTATTTAGTGTTGGCAACACTAATTATGAACCCCAACACTAAATGTCAACAATCTTCTTAATGTTACCAACACTAAATGTCAACCTATACACTATTTGTCAACTATTATAATTATTGGGAGTAAATTATTTTTACAAGTTTACATTTAGTGTTAGAAATTGGTTCATTTCTATACAACAAAAAAATATAAATTCAATTCATGAATTAATACCTAAACAACTATTTGGCGCAAACTACAAACTTGGACCGGATTGAGTTTGTCCATTAGATTAAAATCATTGTTACCATTCATTGATGAAAAATGATAAAAAAAATCCAAAAAAATCCAAAAAATCCAAAAAAACCCAAAAATCCAAAAATCTGAAAACAAACTAAAATAAAAATAAAACATTTTTTTATAATTTCTCAAAAAATGCCCTAACCTTTTTTCTTCAAAAAGAAAGTTAATTTTGTATTTAATGTTATAATTTGATGTTCCCAAAGTTCCCATATGAAGTTCCCAAAGTTTTCAATGATGTTCCCAAGATTCCCAATGAAGTTCCCAAAGTTCCCACATGACGCTCTCAAAGTTCTCATAGTTTGAAGGAGGCAACAAAAAGTGGTGTGCACAAAAAGAAGACAACTCTAAATGCAAACTAGTTGAGATTTAGAATAAGTGAAGTTAAAGTGTAGATAACACTATTGATACCATAACACTAAATACCATTATCAGTGTAGTGATTGAGCTGGATCCACTGAACTAAACTTAACTGTAGAATCGTTTACGTACGCATCGACCTGCCATCGGTGTTCGTACAAATGACAAACAAGTCTGCAAAATGCCAACTTCTTTTTCGTCTCTACGAAGCCCGATTGCGGGCCTGCGTAGAACTGAGGTATCGTTAAGAGTCTGTAACTACGACGCAAAGTGAAGAAATGTGTGCACATGAGGAGCGTGGAATATCATAAACGTGACACCATTCTTCCTCCGCCTAAAATCCTAAAATTTCAAAACCCTAGAGCCATAAGGTAGATATAAGGTAGGAGCACCCCTCACTGTTAAGGTAAGAGGCTCCTAAACCGACCATCTAAGAGTTGAAACTCAATTTTGGGGAAGTGGAACTTCTTGATATATATTTTAGTAAATTTTTCTTGAAAGATAAGAGGAATTGGCATCTAACTTAAGTTATTTTGTATTTCTCAGAGCAATGTGGAATTAGTTATGAAATTTTGAAGTGGAAAGGTCATAGGGCTCTAAACAAGATCACTTCCTCAAATGTACGCCCACTGTACATTTCTAAAAAGCTATGAATAAGGCATGTACTTGTGGAGATCATTTGGGGAGGTGAGCGGTATTAATGCCCTAACGGAGTTTGAGCCTCTTACCTTCGTGTCCCCATCCTCAATACTTACTTGTGTGATGTCAGTGAATGACAATTAAGAAAACTTTGGTTATGGGTGACAAAGTGATGGTTTTGGATGAACAGTTTGATGGTTTTGAGTGCCTCATCTCACTATTTACAAACTTCTCAAATTAGTATTATGAGTCTATGAGCACACTAAAGACATCTCCTACACACAACTATACATTTTCAATGGTTTCAGACTTTGAAAAATCTTTGTAAACAATGCTTGCAATTGGAACTTTCAAATTGATGCCAACATTTTTTATTTCCTCTTCCTAACTTAACACTATTTTTTTCAAAGTTCATCAATTAGTTTTTCTACCCCAAAAACTTTAGTTTCACGCTTATGGGTGCTCCTACCTTACCCATTCCATCCTTAGGTTACTGCAAGGTCTTGGAAGATTCAAGAAAAAAATCCGTAAAATTAGCCTTACAACAAGCTATTGTGGAACATCATTTTTGTGGAAATGTGTATTGTAGGATGTTTTATATTGAAAAGCATAGTTACAGCTCATATGGTCCCTAAAAGCAGCTCTAGACTAACCTTGAAATTGCTTGGATGCGTTTCTAAAATGGCACTTGATGGTCCCAATCCCAATCCTCCCAAAGTAACTTAGCAACTAACATGTTAAAATTCACTTGTGCAAGCACAGTTCAATGCTCCACTTGGATTCATTAATGTACTTAAAATTCTCAAATCTAGGATGCAAAATTGAGTGCCACTCGAGAATGGGTATGTCTACCTTATTGGTTTGCATCCAAGTCTCAAAAGTCGTTTGAATGTGATAATTGGAAGCGGAAAGCTTTTGGTGAAAAGTTGGACGTGAAGGAAAAAAATACAAGAGCAAAGGAAAGAGAATAAAAATAAGTAAAGATTGCTTTGTGTAAGCGTCTTTCTTCAATAACTTCTTCTATAGAAATTTAGAGCATAGTTTGGATTTGAACTTCATGCATTCAATGGCGGTTGTAGATTAGACTAAAAGTATATAATTATAAAGGATTGAATACCATGTTCATTTGACCATATTAAAGTATAATCTTGTCTAATTGACCCACATTAATGGATAAAAAATTAGGAAAAGTAGCTTGTCTACTTACCAACATAAAGAAACGAAGTGTTTTTGGAAATCTTTGTACTTAAGATTTAGATTTGACAAATTACAGTTATTACGATTGACCTCAGCTATTGAGCATCAAACAATTTCATCTCCCTTAGAGCATCTTCATTGGTCCGGGCTCTTTCAAAGTTTTTTATTTGCTTTGGCCAACCCTCAGGCCCCTTGATCTCCACCCATGCTCTTCAAAAGAGTGGTTTTGCACTCCAACATGCCTCATAAACAATCAGTTGACCATTTATTAAGGAAAATAGAGGATAAAGTCCACTAGACTTAAGATCAATAATAATGAATAGTGACTTGAAGGACCCTTGCTAAACATGGTAGGATAAAGTGTCTTAAGAGAGTCTTGAGAGAGACCTCAACACTTTTCATGCACTTTGAGCGTGTTTGAGCCACTGGTGAAGATGCCCTTAAAAAATGCCCCATTTATAAATTACTTGGATTCTAAATCCTAACAACAAATTTCAACTACAACCACGTTTTGAGAAAATATATGAACTTCTCATCCATGTTGAGTTGTCACAAGAAACTGAAGTCATCATTCAAGATCTCTTCTTCCTTTCCTTCGGCCTTACTTTAGTTTTTTGAGGCCTTTGATATCAACTTTCAAGGGGAAATTTAGGAGGCGGATGTTAGGTCATGCTATTTGAAAGAGCTCTTGTTGGTTATGGAACATAAAGTTGACACTGCTTTATCAAGCAATGTGAGGTTCATATTGTAATAAACACAAAGTAGCTATCAACAGACATATGAGTCAGTTTGGCATGCATCATTTGGGGCTCAATTGCTTTTGCTATGAAAATAGCTAGTAGATTGGTCATGCGCAATTTTGAAAAGAAAAAAAATTCTCCAATTAGAAATAGTTTCCCACTTTCTTGTCTAGCAACCTTAAAAATTCATAAAACTTCATTTAATCTCAAAAGAATCATTCATTTCGACTCATTTACAATACAGTTTTAAATCTTTTGTCTCCTAATATTATCAAACTCATTCAAATCATATGGAAAAGAGGATTAGATGTTTAAATATATAGTGATAAGTGCTTTCCCCTTACTTACCATTTAAAATTTCCTAGGGCGTGCTTTTGGAGGAACATAATCACTTCTAGGTTATCCTCTCTTGGTTGGAGGGATGTCCAAAATAATAGTTAATGCAAAAAATTGCAAAAAGAATTGTAAAGAAAATACACTATTCCATGAAAAAGGGAATCTAAAAACTAGTTCAAGAAAACAAAGTATAAGGCAGACAGATCCATACCTAACCGTTTAAGGGTTTGGGGTACCTCAAGGTTTTGAAATTCAAGATTTTTTTTTGTAGGGTTAGTCTTTCAACAAGCTATCATGGAACAAAATTTTTTAGGGAAAAAAGTATTGTAGATTATTTTATATTAAAGGGCAAAGTTGCAGCTCATAGGGACCCTAATAGTAGCTTTAGACTAACCTTGAAATTGTTTGGATGTGTTCCAATTATGTCACTTGATGGTCTTATTCCCAACCCTCTCAAAGTAGCTTAGCAAATGATATGTGCCAAAATTTGCTAGTGCAAGCAATGTTCATTTCTCCACTTTGGGTTCAAGAGTGCATGGTGAACACCTCAAAAGTAGGGTGCAGAATTGGGGAGCAGTCGGGAATGGGTGCATTTACCTTTAGTGATGCTTGAATAAGGTAAATACTTTGGGCTAGAAAAAAGTATTGACCTTATCCAAGCATTGACTGTAGACAAACACTCCATTTGTATTATCTTCCCTAATGTTGGTGATTGCAACTTTAAAAGTGCTTTCCCACCCATGTTTTTGGTACTCTAACCAAAGGCCTTTCTAAATGATGAGTACAAATGGACATTGACAAAAAACAAACGTTGACCATATGCAAGCACTTGACCTTAATCAAGATCATAATACATATCTTGGACAAAAGGGGAGTGGGACTGTGATCTTATCCAATAGTTTCTGTTACAAAGGTTGACATAAACTAAGCACCACTGTATATGGTCTTAGTAAATCCTCATTATTTAATAAATGGATTGTAATGCAAACAAGGGGAAACTCAAAACTTGCAATAAATAAATAAATAAATAAAAAGAGAGGAGGGGAGCAGAGAGACGAGGTGGCACAGTCGAGGGTAAGAGACGGGACGGGAAGAGAACCATCCGCTCAGACATTCATACATTATCGCATGAATTCATCTACAATCACTTACATCCAGCCATGGTTACAGGAATTCATCCATCTAACCTCGCAGGAATCCATGCATCTAACCTTGCAGGATTTTTTCCTTCATCCAGTCTCGCAGGAAACCATCTAACCTCGCAGCAATCCATCCATTCAAATATGAGTTTATATTTATAAAAATAGATATTCATCCAACAACGTCTGATTCCATCCACCGAAGTGGAATTTCATCCATCCAGCGCCAGTGGGCCGCAGGCCCGCGGGAGGGTGGAGATTGGAAGAGAGGAGAACAGAGCGGGTAGCCCATAAAATCGCGGCAGAGCGACGGGAGTGGCGCGGCCACAGACCACCACGAGAGGATAGTCTCTCTCGCATCCTCGCAAAATCCAACAAAATCCTGAGGAATTTTGAGAAGAATTTTGGATCGATTGATCTTCCCCGCCACTCGGGTGTTCTCAAATCAATCCCCGCTGCAATCGGCTGAGGCTTCTGTTTCTGCAGCGATGGCGACCACCACCGCGCTCGGCTTCTCCCTCGCTTGCTCTGCCTCTCCCTCTGCCTCTGCCTCGGCTCGTCCCTTCGCAGCTCGCCTCGTCGCCTCGTCCCGGAGCGGCGTCTGTGCGCACGAGCATCCCGCGTGGCCGCAATTGATCGCCTCGCCACGGCGAACAGCGCGCGTAGTTGTATGCTCGGTGTCCGTGGAATTAGGCGGCTCGCAGAAGTCGAGCGAGG
Source organism: Ulota crispa (assembly GCA_963920765.1). Lineage (NCBI taxonomy): Eukaryota > Viridiplantae > Streptophyta > Bryopsida > Orthotrichales > Orthotrichaceae > Ulota > Ulota crispa. The sequence continues at coordinate 23,960,226 of OY987245.1, forward strand.
GGGAGAAGAAGGTGGAGGCCGGGATGCGCATTCGCGTACTCGGCCCGTTGAAGGTGTACCACGTGCCTAAGCATGCGGGATTGGACATCGGTGGCTTCGAAGGCGAGGTGAAGGAGGTGGTGACGTCGTACAAGGGCAAGCCCGTGTCCGCTACCTTTCCTTTCAAGATGCAACTGATGACACCAGGACCAGAAGGCCGGAAGTTCTTCGCGCATTTGAAAGACGACGAATTCGAGGTCGTGGAGTAGGAATATGTATAATTTTAGGTCCGATTGCCCTTGGAAAATGGCCGAGGAGGATCGATGGCAATGGCGATAAGTGTCGCCTTTTCTTTTCTTTTCTTTTCTTTCTTTCTTTATTTATTGATTTTCCCTTTTTTTGTGAGCGAAGGTTTGCCAGAAAGCCGAATTTGTCGACAAAGCAGCAGCTGTGTTTAGGATAAAATGCTAACAGAAGGTACACTGAAAAAAATGGTTTGTTTGCCTGGCCGAGTGCGAACACTGCCGCTTTTGTGTATTTTTTGTGTGATGTAGTGTAGTAGACGATGGTGCATAGTCACGAATGCCATGTAATTTTGAAATTGCTGTACTGTACACAAAGAAGAAATAGTTTCTCTCTTGAATTGTGGTTTTTTTTTTTTCTGTGAGGAGAGAGGAAGGATGTGGAATTGGTTTTGTTTAGTTCTTTTGATGAGGAGAGGAGAGGATTTTTTCTTTGATGGAATTTTTTAGTAGGATGCTCTATCTTTCTGTTTTTGGGTTTTCGTCCTTTTGTTGGAAGTGGTGAGTTGAGTGACCTAATTGACGGCAAGCCCCTGCTGCATTGTAAAAGAAACCGTAAGTCTCCTTGTCTCTCTCTCTTTCTTACCGCAAAAGCATAAGTACTTTTAACTTCGCTTGAAGCATTTAAAACAATCCCTAAGAGTGTGTTTTCAGTGCAAGTTTTCTCAATAGAGCTCACTCGGGGGAATGCTATACCGTGAGCAAGGAGTCCTGAGTCGTGAGCTTTGGTTTTTTCTTTTTTCTTTTTATTTTACAAACTAAATTCACCTATGATCGTGTAGAAGGGCTTTATAATTGTGCATTCTTGAAAAAACTTACTGTTTTTAAGTGTTATCATTAATTTTGAACTTAATATTGGTCCCTCTTCACAGAATCTTGGCTCAATGTTTTAGGTTCACAAAATAGAGTTGTCAGCTCACTGGAGTGCCAATTTGGATACATAATCCAAATCCTCTGATATTTTCTTATGCAATCATTTAATGTGGGAGATTGTTGATCACTTTGGCAATAAATATCCTCATCTATGTTCAAAAACAGTCAGCCATAGTCGTTTAGTTTTGATATGCGTACACCACTTGTTAATAAGCTTATAAGAAGAGGTGAATTGCTGGTGGTAACAGGGGTTAGTAAAGAAGTCCAATTTTACTGTCGTTTACCCCGGTTTGCTTGAATAATGTAGTATTTTTATGCAGGGCTGCGGGAGAATCTGAGTACGGTGTTCCTTCAGAGGTATCTGAACACTTAAATCTGTGTTTGTAATACTGCTAGAGGAGAGTGTTGGTTTCCTTTGTTGGTCGTGTTGGACTTCAGTTTTTGCAGATTGTGACTTCTATTCAAGGCATGGTTGTCACATTGGACCAACTCTAAACCTCAATGCAATGCAAATGGTCAAGACACAGATGAAGTCAGTATATATATATATATTTTTTTAAAGTTGGGACATGGACACAAGCTTGTATCCATGCCTTGATGTTTGTACCCTGATTTTGGTATGAACAACCATGTTGCTTGGTTTGGACCGTGTGCTCGTCCTTTGACCTAAACTTGCTCAAAGTAACAATCATGATTCATGGATATTAGAGACCGAGAATGTATTGAAGTTACAAGAGTTGCTGAATGGATGTTGTGCCTTAGAATCTCCATAGGAGAGGTAGTCTTGCATTAGCAAGAGCTAGAGCTCTTGTGAATGTGAGTTCGAATGAGCTGGCACTAAATGAAGAATGAGCTTCTTGTAGCGGAGTTTGTTTTGCATTGCTGGACACTCAGCCGTTTCTCGTGGGATGTCATAATTGTGCAGCACATTTGGGTCATTGTAAGGAACACTCACAATTATTGTGAGTACTAGTGTTTTGTTTTGTAAAACTTTCAAATGATCAATCTTCTGGTGAACTTATTAAGGAATAAGGATGTGTATGTGAATTGAGGTGGCAGAAGCACACCTAGTTTTGACTATTGACAAAATGGCCTTTTGAATACAACTATGCTTGGATAAGGTCAACCTCTGTGAGGGAAATGTTTGAGTACTGTCAAGATCTCTGTTTTTTTTGTCCTAGGCCTTGTTCAATGGAGTGTTTGTTTACTGGCAATACTTGAATATTGGTCAACGTTTTTTTCTCGCCGGAAAGCATTGAACTTATCCCAGCATCACTGTAGTATGTATGTGATTTAAGGTATGTTCACGCTTGGTGTTAGGAGGGATATTAGAGATATGAATGCATGTTCACACTTGGTGTTAGGAGAGATGTTAGAGATATGAATGCAGTCTAAAGGTATGTTCACATACATCTAATTTTCCTTTGCTATTACCACTCTTAACCCCTAAGCTCGTAGCGTCACGATCTTGTTGCTCTGAATTGAAAAATAGCTTTTTTAGTTAGGGTGATGGGGTTGTACTACTTCAATAAGTGCTTCAATAAGTGTACAAGGGGAGAGGCAAAGTGGGGTACTTGGGTGCATTCATTGGAATCAAATGTTTTCATGAATCTCAATTTTCAAACTTGCATGAATCTCAATTTTCAAACTTGCATGACTCTCAATTTTCACACTCTGACACCCATTTCTTTGGAAACACCCTATCTGATCCCCAAATGATTGTCCACAAGCTAGGCACTTAGACACTAACACCAGTGCATTTTTTTTGGCAAACGAGTGCCAGACTGGCAAAGAATTGACATAATCACACCAATCCATGTTGATCCCTCCATTTATTATCAAAGGTCCTCTTGATAGTTCATGCGAACAAAAAAAAATGCCTTGGTTAACACCTAGTGTGTACATACCCTTTAGCTTGAAATTTACTCATGTGCTAATCAAGTGCCCCATCCATACACCGCACAAAAGTGCGTATACAAAACAACCACCATCCTTAGAGCATTGCTACCGCTCTCTTGCAACACCAAATGTTTTGACAAGCTACCACGCGGTCCACTTCACTTACCGGCTCCATTTTTGGGAACAATTCCACCGCGCACTTAAGCTACTTTGTTGCTTCTTCTCTCTAGCACCAAGAAAGGAAATCAGCATGGAGGAGCTCTCAACAGATTTGAGTCCTCCCGTAAGTTGCAACATGAATACAAAAGACTTGGAGAGTAACGTGAACAAGAGCCTTAACATTGCCCTAAAAATCCAAAAAGACTTTAGCTAGATGCGGTGAAGCTCAAAAATTCACCCTTCCCTCAACAATGGCATTTGTGTCTATTTTTGCATTTTGCGGTGGCAATGCTCTTATGGAGTTATTTGCAAATGAGTGGTAGAGGACGTTATCCGAAGAAATGAAATTCCTGCACTCCAAACAGATACATCGTGATACTAAAGCAATAGCAATGAGCTGCAGAGAGGATTCTTAGGAAATGCTACCATCGGAATCATACAAAGTCAGTTAAGTGCAGTTTTAGACTCCAAAGCGATGGGCAAGGATCTTGCACCCTCAACCCCTAAAGGACCAACAATTCCTGATTTTGAATACAACCATTGCAAATGATCGTATTGTGCGAAACATAAGTTAACTCAAATTTTATATAACTGGAATCAGGGAGAAAGACATTGCATGTGCTGGTCAAGAAATGAAGAAAGTTGAACCAAACACAAGTCCTTACTTAGATCACACCAAATAGTGCATTCAGGTTGCCCCATACTAATTTCTCAACATTTCACACTATTTAAATATTTACCAAGTCTACAGTAGCTTTTGTCAACAATTAATGTGATGAACAATAGAGGAAGCAAGTAGAGGTTGGACACAACAACAAGCGCCAAAGTCAAAAAGTAAGGAAGTTAAAACTTTACACAAAACCAAGAATTACTATAGCATAAAGAGAGTTGCACGCCCCTCCAATTGATCGAGAGTGAGTGAAGAGGTAATTATGCCAAGGTAAGGCAACCTAATTGTTAAGGCAACTTAAATGCACTATTTGGTGTACTGAAAACAGCGAAAAAGCATGAGATCCAACTTTAGGCGAGGTTGAGAAATGCATAGCCTCCTCCTTCTGCTCGAGGCCGCAACCATGCTCCCACCGATCGCAGCACTCGGAGCTCTCCGTCCAGAACATCTTCAGCCATCCTTGCACGTTCTGCTTGGATTTGTGGGGTGTCTCGGGACCTCAGCACCTTCTGATCCCCCATCCCCCACTCTCAGACATGGAATCCCAATTCCTTACAAAAGCCAGGGTCCACAAATAGGCAAAAGATCCATTTACATTTACTGTAAAGCTGCAGCAGAGCAGTGCTAGGGAATGGATTTAATTTGCTGTAAACCTAACTTAGACCTCTCGTTTGCTAAAATAGTGGACTTGGATGGAATTTGCGCAGTTACAAATGCTCATCTGAAACCTCATACTTATAACAGTCTCAGGTTTTAGAGCTCTGGGAACAATAGAAAATTGTAGTTTTCAGAGATGTGAGCGCTTGAACATCACAACTTGGCATCTGAAACGCGCTAGTTGAGCAAATACGATCATATACAGTGGTGCTTGGATAAGCTCAATACTTCGGGATAGAAAAAAGTATTGACCTTATCCAAGCATTGATCATAAACAAACACTTCATTTGCAGTATTTTCCCTAGTTCTGATGGTTGCAATTTTGGAGGTACTTTCCCACCTGTGTTTTTGGTACACTAACCAAACGCCTTTCTAAGTGATGAGTTAAAATGTGCATTAATGAAAAACAAATGTTGACCATGTGCAAGGACTTGCCCTTAACCAAGCTCATAATACATGCTTTAGGCAAAAGGGGAGTGGGACTGCAATCTTATCCAATTGTTGCTGCTACAAAGGTTGACGTTACCCAAGCACCACTGTATAGCTTAAGCACCCTTTCTGTAGCTAATTGTTATATGGATCCTGAAGTATATAAGTCTCAGATTATGCCTAGGCCATGAATTAAAGTGCAATGATTATTTCCATGGTTTTCTCACATGACAAGTTCAATAATCCAATCCATGATAAGACACGGTTCCAGACGTTCCATGGCTTTGGATAGATTTACTACCTTCAGAGCGGAGCGGTGGAAAGATTGGTACTGGTCTACAATGTCCAACAATATTTTCAAGGCTCGAGCTTCCTTGCCGTCCTTCAGAGGACGTTCAGCGAGTCGGCATTGCCTTCTTTTGGCATCTTCAGCCATAGCTTGCAGTTCTGTGCCAAAGATATACAAAAAATAGTTCATGGTTTTGACAGATATGCTGTTCAACACCTCTAGCAATGGCAACGAAAAATTTCCAAAACAACGCATGCACTAGTCTGAGAGAGAAAATGGCCGGATGAAATCCATGGGCCACACTAATACTGCTTTGCATGAAATCAGTAAAAAAAATCTGACTTGAATAAAAGCAAGACATTGGCAAATAAGATGAACACCATTAAGAGTACTGGCGGAGACCACTCGTGCAAATGTACGTAATGCTCGAGGAATGCCTTTGCCTCTAGCCGCGGGAGAAGACACCTCTCTATATTCAGCATAGCGAAACCTCAGAACCAAGTTATAACTAAATCGAGCAGAGAGATAAAATTCCAACATGTAAAGAAAACATACCAATCACTTGGTGATTTGCATAACCAGTCATCAAAATTCAGTCAATTTTTTTTAAATGACTATTTAGAGTCAAAACTCCTAAACGACCAAGAGGCCCAAGTTCAGCCTCATAAAATTTTGAAGCAAGTTTTAGTAAATCATATGGGGCAATGAGTTCGTTTATTGACCAACACACGAAGTGTTCTTCACTGATTCTTATTAGGACCAGTGTGAATTATGTTTCACAAGATTATCAATTGAATTTTTTTGAAGCGTGTATACTTGGTCTATTGTGGTAAGAAAACACCAACCCAGAGACGCATGAGAAGATACTGACCTAAGACCGAACCACGCACCGCCACTATCAGAGCCATCACAGAATGCGTCCGTTTCAACGTCGTGATCATGCAAAAGCTCCAGTTTTTCTGCTCGCAATGGATCTCCGTTTGGCACCTCCATCCACATTTGCACCTGCTTGTCTCCAAACGAAAAGACTGAATTAAACATATCAAATAAGCGAAGCATTTAAGCCTTGCGAAAAAGATGTTCCTTGTCACACAATCTTCCAATCAACCAATTCAAAAAACATAGGGTTTATATAGACTGTACTAACCTCATCGTGTGGATTTACAGGGAGCGTAAATCCAAAATCCAAAGCCAAAGAGGAATTTGGCAAAGTCCCATAAGTAATGACCATCTGCATGGAATGGGCCATGGTGACTATCAGTAGCACAGCCTCTGGGACCATAGTATCAAGGTAGTCAACACAGTAGATAGTGTTCTATGACAAAGAATATACTTAGCCCAATGTGGACAGCTGCACCAACTCCACTAGCCAAAAGGAAAGTACGGAACCCAACGTAATTGTACCTTCGACACCATCACTAGCTTTCCAGCTCAAGTCACAGTCCACTCTGATTTCATTAGCAAAAAGTAACGGAAGCAAAATACAATGCTGAATGATTTGAGACCTGAGAACCTTGGTTGTAGTCCTTGTCTGCTACGACCTGCAGATGACACATACAAGCATTACGAAATGAGCAAGAATTTAAAATCATCAAGCCAGAGACACAAAGAAAAATCTGACGACATAAACGTCCTGTTGGCAATTAAATCCTTCTTTGATGCAACTCACTAACTGAAACGAGAGTTTCCCATGACATTAGAACAGAAATAAGTTCAAAAACGAAAAAAGAAATACAAATGAAAAGTGAGGCTAGAAGAAATAACTGAAACGGGGCATGCTCTGAATACATACCTCAGCGTACCCTTCCTCCTCGTAGTATGCCAACAGAGCACGTGATTGAGAGTCGTGGTTAAACATGTCCACAAATGGTACCTTTGACAAAGTAAAGTAACTATATCAACCATGCAATACCGACATCATTGCTCTTGCGAACGACGATAGATAATTTCCTGCAGTGAGCCGAGCATGATGCTCACCATTGTTATTGAGCCGAGTGCCTCAACTCCCCATGATCGAGAACTTGCTGCAAAGATGACAAGTGTACGAATCCACCCCAGGTTTGCTTTGTTTAATCCGATATCCTTCCAAATTCTTCCATGTACGAATTCCTGCACTACCTGAAGAAGTTGTTTGGATGGCTCTCTCTCCAATACTTGAAACAAGAATTTCAACGTTCTTCTAGATTCTGAATAAAAGGAAAAAGGGGTCTTGAAGACATACCTACGCAATAGGCATGCCTAAACAACTCCAGTGTCACCATCTCCCCAAATAGTTCTGGGTGCTTCTCCACAACCTATAGACGAACATCTGCTCAAATCAGCTGTGACAAGAAAAGATCTAAGACTAGTAGTGAAATCCATTCTGCACAATCTTCTTCTTCAGCAACCAGCATGAAAGTTACTTACAGCTCGAATGAGGTTGTATTGGGTTGAAATTAGTGTTCTCCGATGTTCGGTTTGGTCGTATAAACTACTGTCACGCAACAACTCCAGTTCCTCGTCTCTCCAAAATACCTAAGGATTCATAGAATCAGTGAAACCATATCTACAAAAGCTGTTCAACAAAAAAGCTTCACATCTACCTGAATCTCAACTTGGAATAGAACATGCAGTCAGGAAGATCATGAACTACAACATCAAAGATCACAGGAAACTGATATCTCTTACTAGGTCTGCAACACAAACTGGAGAAAACAAGGTTCAGCTCAGCAACTTCATGAGGTCTAGATTCACAGAGTAAAAAATCATATAAAATTTGTATACCATCTAAGGAACTTGAATATGTTATCCTCTTTGATACAGAAGATATGACATATAAAAAGGAACCTACAGTGCTATGGAGCCCTCGCAGCGGAGGCAAACATTTGATGTAAGGCTCCCACGGTGATGCCTGCAATTGCATAACATGAACTCAATGCCAGCCACAAAGGTATCATTCCAGCCATAACTTGCAAACAAAATAAATCCTATATTCAACTGCCATGTGAAGTGATATGTGAAACTGCCAACTAAAAAAATGCAAAATCTTCAAACACAAGCATCAGATTCGACTACAATTCCTTAAATTAAAATGAAAAACGCAATATCAGTGGGATTCAATTAGAAAGAAAACCATACCTTGCCAGCATGTCGATGGAGGAGCTGAAAGAGGGCCAGTCGGCTCCATTCATTTACGTCGTCAGAAAGGCAGTCTTCAATACCCGGAGGTAATCGATTCGGTGTTATCATCTGCATCAGATCTCCTCAAAATGAGCACAAACATTGACTCCGTTGCCCCTAAAAAAAACTTAAGGCCTGTTTCCACTTGCTTGTAGTAAAAAGTTATGATTTTTGTTAAGAACAACAAAGTAGGTGCACAAAGGGTACTTACAACTTGCAGATTTTGTTAGCTCCATTTAGCAAGAATGAATAATACTTTTGGTACTTGTTGTTCACACTATTGGCAAAGTTAAAGCCACCAATATTAGTTAAGCCACCATCCTCACCAACTTTATATATGATACCATGGTTGGTACTATCAAATCTTCATTTTCCTTGATTTTGGACTTTTAAGTTTTTTAGCAAAGCACTATTTATGTGGTCATTATTTACTACAATTTTTACACACTAAAATCAATTCTATTTACTATCACCAACTGTGCCAACTAAGTTTGGTTCGTGATTATTGACTCAAGTGGGAATGCCAATTAACATTGGCCATCTAATACTCACCTAACACCGCTTATAAGAGCAGGAGGAAACATGCCTTTACAGAAATAACGAAATAAAAATGAAAACACCAAACACATCCCTATAGATGCTCGAAATCTATACGAAGCAGTACTCGCACAATACAAAAATTCCCTCTACAACTGCATACACTCTTTACATGATCTCATGAGACAAAAGAGGTACATACAAGTTCTCGAGATACACGCAGCACCTGCTCCCCACGCTTGATGGATCGAATGGTAATGAGAGCCCTGGGTGGATAAGAAAAAATAACAATAAATTTTAAAAAATCAGAGCAACATTAACATATCATTATGAAGAATTCTCATCAGGAGAAGGCATAATCAAAGCAGATTACAGTACTCGTATCTAAGAAACCCTAAACCATCTCCACACTACTACCGTAATGGTAGAAGATTACTCTACACTAAAAAGTGCAGTTAGGTTGCCTTGCCCTGAAAATTTATCTCATGACAGCGCATGCGACTCTCTACATACTAAGATTTCATCCTTATTGTTGTTAAAACTTGTTTATTATGGTAATTATTGATGAATTTTATTATAGTATCAATAAATATTTATCATACTACTAAAATCACAATGATTTTTGTATCACATCCTGACTTTTTTAATATCACACACCTAGTCTCTATGATATTATCACAGAGATACAATTTGAAACTTACCGTAATTTTTACTTATTTAATGTGTGAAAATCCTAATAAAATTCTCATGGTCAATGCATAGCATAGCATAGCAGCGCTAGTCAGGCACTCTATAGTATCACATCTCAACCTCTATAATATCACATTTCAATTTATACAATATCACTAGTAAAATCACAATGACCTTTGTAATATCACATAATACCTTTGTAATATCACATTTCAATCAATTTTGAATTTCACAACAATTCTAATGGCTAATGCGTAACTTAACAAACGCCAACCGCTAGTACAATGTAAAACATCAAGAAATTAGTGTAGGGCAACCTAAATGCACTATTTAGTGTAGATAATCAAGAAATGTGCACATTTCTTTTTAAGCTAAGCCGATTGCCAAACCTTCCTTGATCGGTGTGGCCAATGGTCAAAGATGACTGCGCACCGGTTTCTCCTCGAGACTCGAGCCAAGAAAGGAGGGATGAGAACTCCGGAAGTGCCACACGATGTCCCTACAAAGCAGAATACAAAACGCATGGAGCCAGAGATTAAAAAAAAATACTCTGTCCCATTATAAAGCTCCAAAGCACCATGAGGGATTAACTGTATTTTCAATATTTTTTTCTAGTGACACATGCAATCCAAAATAAGTAACTCATTTGTCAGATATATGCAAATTCTTCATTTTTAAAGCCGCCCGTTGAGCAGCCAAATTCCATACTAAAAATATCATATTTAAACATAGTTTGTGAATGTTGCAAGCTCCTCATAATTTTAGTCTTTATACTAATAACACATGCGTTTTAGAATCAATATACCATCTATCAAATGTATGCAAAACTTTCAACTTTGATGTTACTGTTTGGGCACCCACATTCCATGCAAAGAGTATCATATTTGTGCATAGTTTGTGAATGTTGCGAGCTCCTTATAATTTTAGTCTTTGTACTAATGACACATGCATTCTACTATCAATATACCATCTACCAAATGTATGTAAAAATCTCCAGCTTTGATGTTGCCGTTTGTGCACCCACATTCCATGCAAAAAGAACCATATTTTGTACATGTTGCAAGCTCCTCATTATTGATGATTTTTAAAAATTAGCAACAACAATGGTACCTCATATGGGCAAGGCCAAGCTTGCTAGGGAGAGGAATACTCCCTAATTGCTTAACTTGCCCCCATGAGATCATTGAACATGACAAACGCTTCCTCGGCAATTGAAATTAGCAAAAGGGAGCTTTTTAGTGGGACAAGAACTAAGGTAGGAGGCTCATAAACTGACCATCTAAGGGCTGAAACTAAATTTTGGGGAGGTGGAACTTCTTGAAATATTTTTGGTAAATTTTAATTGAAAGATAAGAAGAACTTGCATCTAACCCAAGTTGTTTCATGTTTTTGAAATTTTGTGGAATTAGTTATGAAATTTTGAAGCTGAAGTGACATAGGGCTCTAAAACCGCTCACCTCCTCAAATGTACCCTACTTGTACATTTTGGAAACCTATGGAAAAAAAGCATGTACAGAATGAAGAGTACATTTCAGAGGGGTGAGCGATTTTAGAGCCTGGACGGTTTTCAAGCCTCCTACCTTATGCCTAATTTGGAGCTTTATAGTGGGACAGAGGGAGTACTGTATAAACGAAATTAATTTGATTAAATAAATGAGTGCAGCATGGAAAGAGATTACTGACCAGGCAAGCCCGAAGCTTGAAAGAGCTCCCGGCTGTGTGATTGCCGCAGCGGCGAAAGAGAAGCTGTTGCTGCATTGAATCTCGGCAGATCATTGTAGCTGGATCAAAACAGCGTCATGCAACTTGTGACCTAATTCTTCATTCTCCGACTCCGAAGCAGAATTGAATGCGTACAAGCAGCAGCTGGTGATGCAAGAGCGTTTGAAACAACAATTGGAGAGACGTGATATGAATCGCTCGCTTCAATTCCGCTTCATCTTTGCAGAGCACCGAGGATGCAGCTCGGTAAAGCATCTGACACTCAGCGAAAAGGAAAGGAAAAAGGATAGGAAAAAGGGATGGAATGTAGGATGAAAAAAGGAATGAAGTAGAGGATGGGAAAGGATGGAAAGGATGGAAAAGGATGGAAAAGGATGAGAAAGGATAGGATTGAGAAAGGACAAGAAAAGATGGGAAAAGATGGGAAACGATGGGAAACGATGGGAAAGGTTGAAGAATGAGAACAAGAGGATGGGAAAGGATGAAAAAGAAAGAAAACTGATGGAAAAGGACGGGGAAGGATGGGGAAGGATGGAAAAGGAGAATGGAAAATAGTGGGAAAGAGTTTTATTAGAGTGTCTTCTACAAGCACAGTCAAGTCATTTTTTCACAGTTCTTAATTATATTGAACCTTTTAGACCATCCTTTAACCCCTCACTGCCCAAGGGACCCTTCTGAATTTTATTCGGAGATGAGCGGCCTTTTTTCAAGGTTTTTTTAGTGATTATTTTTATTTATAAATTTTTATTGAAGTCTAGTTTCAGCATTAGGAGTCTGATTTTGAAAATGAATTAAAGCAATTTGTCTATTCAAATTTTGTGCAAGGGCATTCAATGTAAATCTTCACTTTCTAGTGTTTTCAAGCTCTTGGAAATGAGCCTCAAGTACACTAGAACTTGGAGAAAAAATCACATTAAAAATCCAAATTAAAAAATCATAAAATAGATTTTGAGAAGCCGTAAATTGATTGGGGTTATGCATGTTATATTTTACATACTTGTATTTTTTGGTACCCTCAGTTTTAGGTTTGAGATGCAAAAAGAGGATTAAAAAACTTCAAATCACTTTTGTAGTTTTAACACCCTCATGATCAAACATTATAATCTTTCAATCCACAAGTGATATTGTTGTGATTTCTTTTCCTATGTGATCTATAACATATTTACTTTGAATTAGTATGGTTGAGTTTTAGAGAAAATTGATAAGATTAATCAAAATGCCAACATTTTGTTCACTTTCAAGCAAATTCTAAGATACTCAAAAATACCATGGGCGGTGAGGGGTTAACCCCGTAAATGACCCTAAGGACAAAATGTGTCTTCAATCAATTTTTGAAGTTAAATAAAACCTTACCAAATTATTATTTTTAGTAGTTTATATATTTTTTTAAATCTTTTTAAAGATTAATTTTAGCTTCAACAATTTGATTTTGCAAATGATTGATTATGATTTTTGTATTCAAAATTTTTTGCACTGGTGTCCATTGCAATCTTGACTTTATGTAGTGTTGAGGGCTCTTGGGAATAGGCCTCAAATACACTAGACCTTTGAAGAAAAATCACATTGGAAATTCATTTAAAAAAATTGTAGAGTAGATTTTGAAATGTCATAAATTGATTCGGGTTATGCATGTTAGGCCCTTTAACCTCATATTTTTTGATGACCAAATTTTTAAATTTGACATGTGAAAAGAAGATTGAAAGACTTCAAATCACTTTCATAGTTTTAACACCCTCATGATCAAATATCATAATCTTTCAATCCGTAAGAGATATTGTTGTGTTTTCTTTTCTAATACAATCTTTAACATGTCTAGTATGATTTTTTACAATCTTTTGATACAACTTATCAAAATGTTGAATTTTTGTTCAAATTAGAACAAATTCCTAGAAGCTCAAGAAATTCTAGGATCATTTTGGGGTTAAGACTCAAATGAGGTAGACTTTTGAACCTAATTACGCATGTGATGGTGTCACATCTTTTATTGTGAATAAGGTGTTTTGTGATTGTTTGTTAACAACTCATCAAGTGCATAAAAGCGTGTGGATGGATTGGTTAGGTTAATTGAAATTGAAGTACAATAGAATTTCATTATGATTTGCAATTGTTGGGCTTTGTATGCATTGAATTTATTTTTAGTGTACTTGTGGAATTTAAAATAAGTGATGTTATTTATTTATCTTTAATGGAGTGATGAAGCAATCAACATTCAAAAATAGATTAAAGTACAATTGAAACATTGTTTACTTATTTGAATATATATGATTTCATTCAAAATTTGACGGTGTCAACAAGTTTCATAACATTCAGTAGCACTCAGTAGGCCTATCCTCCTTCCAACTGAAAAGTGTAGATTATTCCACACTCTTTCATCCAGCCGGATGAAAAAGTGTGAAATATTCAACATCCATCAATAGCTAAGAGGACACTTGGTAAAATTTGTCAGAGTGTCAAGGCCTGCCATGGAACTAGGCTGAGTTTATTGCACATACTGACGCCCCAAGGGTGTCGAGTTCTGTGTCACGGCTACAATTAATAAATGTCCTCCAGCTGACAAGCTGCCCAAAGCGCTGCTCAATTTGAGGACCTCTGAATCTCCAATAGAATGTCGTGCCGATGCTTTGAAAGCAATACTTTAGGCACTACATTCATAAAAGTTTAATTTCTGTACAACTTCGCAAGAATTGTCTCAAGGATTTGCAAGCTGAGGGGATAATTCGCACCAATGAGCAGGGAGATCCAAAAAACAATAGAAAAATCAGATAATTGAAGTGTAAAAAAAACCAGGTTGAAAATTGAATCGGCCAGATTAAAACCAACTGTTGAAATATTTAATTATAGTATAGGTATATATGTAATATCTTGTGCATGCTTTAGAAAAACCGGTTGGAAGTGAAAAATGTAGGATTATTATGGCCAAAGCTTAATTCTTTAATCCCAAAAACAACCTTGGAATTTCATGAGCTTCTTGGAATTTACTCTAATTTGAACAAAAAGTCAACATTTTGATAAGTTTTTTAAATTCTTTTTGAATTGTAACCGTATAAAATCAAACTAGACATGTTAGAGATCACATCTATTCTACTAAGTCAGTGGGAGAATTTCCCTAAGTGCGCCCTTTTCTAGAACCTTCTAGAACTTTTTGTTGTAAGTTGAAGCAACAAAGGACGCCCAAGATATAGAACACCAAATGCTCTCCAACCATGTCATTTTCCAAAAATTTCTAGAACTTCTTGATGGAAGCTGAAACAGTAAAGGATGCCCCAAATATGAAACACCAAACGCCTTCCAACCATGTGCTGTAAAAAAATCACTAAGCTACATTACCCATATATGTCCAACTCACGCAAAGCGTGTGCTTGTCTACTAGTTAGAAAAGAAAAGACAACAATGTCTCTTATAGAGTGAAAGATCATATTGTTTGATCATGAGGGTGTTCAAACTATGAAAGTGATTTGAAGTCTTTCAATCTTCTTTTCACATGTCAAATTTAAAAATTTGGTCACCAAAAAATATGAGGTTAAAGGGCCTAACATGCATAACCCGAATCAATTTATGACATCTCAAAATCTACTCTACAATTTTTTTAAATGAATTTCTAATATGATTTTTCCTCAAAGATCTAGTGTATTTGGGGCTCATTCGAAAGAGACCTCAACACTACATAAAGTCAAAAGTGCAATGGACACCCATGCAGAAAATCTTGAATAGAAAAATCATAATCAATCATTTGTAAAATCAAATTGTTGAAAGTAAAACCAAATTTCAAAAATAAAATTTCAAAAATAAAAACTACTAAAAATAATAATTTGGCAAAGTTTTTTTTAACTTCAAAAATTGGTCAAGGACACATTTTGTCCTCAAGGTCGTTTTGGGGTTAGAAACCATGCACATTTTCTCAAAATCCACTAGAAATAAGGGTGGTGAACTTTAGATGTGCAGTTGAATCAAATTTGGAACCAATTTGAATAATCCAACCGTACAAACAAGAACACCTTGATTATTGTAAAGTAGGAAGATTTCAACTAGATCTACACTTGGAGATGAGACATTATAATGATTGAGTAAGTCATAAATGAAAAATTTGTAGTTTTGTGTGGTTTTGGATGTTACAGCTTCATGTGAGCTTTGCTTGAGATGAGTTTTATACTTTTAGAAAGCTTGCTTCCACACCTTTCCGATGAAACTAGTTTTACACAAAATGAATAAAAATAGCAATCACAAGGTGCAGCTAAGTGGACAAACACTAGTAGAAAATTGTGTTGGAACCCACTAAAATATGTCATGTAGTTTATGTTGAGTTCTATGTTTTCAATGCAAAATTTTGTTGAACAACTCAACATTTTGCACTGTTCAGCAAAATTTTACGTTGGAAACATGGAACTCAACATAAACTACATGACATGATTTAGTGGGTTCCAACGCAGTTTTCTAATAATGGGGTCAAATATTCCACTTTAAATGCCATTTTAAAATGGTTATACATATAATTTGATAAATGCCACGGAGAATTTGATCAATGAAAACAATGAAGAATTGGCCTTACATGTAGGGTGACAAACTTTGGAGATGAACTGACAACACCATTTCAATAGATCTTCAAATACTACAATTATATTGGTACCATAGAGTTAAACTATATGAGTTTATTTCTTACGGAATTTGAATTTTTTTGGATTGTGCAATTGAGATATGAAATCCTTTTTGGATATTTGAGGTATTGTATTGTTGCTTTGATTTATTTTTTACCAAAAATGTATTCCTATTTTGAGACCATGCCATATAAAAGTCATTATTTGTCAACTTACATACCCAATTCCATTGTTATTTTTTAGTTGGATGGAAGATTCTTGTGCTCACATGTGTCCTTCAAGAACAATTTCCAAATTATTGAGGGTTTTTACTATATAGGCCCAAAACCACTCTCTTGAACCAATACATGGTTTGGTGGTCTCTAAAGAATTAAAATCTCCCTAAACATTGTTTCACATTGTCCTAGGAAATTTATTTTGGATGATTTGTTTTGGTAAAATCTCACTTCATTTTCACACTTGTTACTTGAATACTAAAAAGATAATTGGGTGAAAAGATGGATGAAGTTTTCCAAATCCCTCTCAAGAAAATCCTTGTCAAGATATGGATGAAATTCATTTGTATTACTTTTTATTTATAAATGTGTACACATGGATGATTCTATCCATTTTTCTTTTAGTTCCATGCATTCGAGGGTGCGTGTTGCTTTGCCAATAAAAAAACAATTAACAATAATCCGTTGTGTGTCTCAAATACTAAAAAATTGTCAAGACCTGATTGGTCTAAGATGATGAATATCGAGATTTAGGGGCACGTCACGTAGGTAGTGGTTCCAAATCTAACTTTCAGATTTGCTAAAAGGGTTGAAAAACATTGCTAAATGTGATAAAAGTACAATTTTAGAAGCGTAATAGTAATTTTTTTTTGTAGCTACAAAAGCAATGAGTTTAAACGTTACAATGTGTTTGACCTTATTTGTGAATATGGTTCCAAATCTTATAGGATTTTCACAGTCTGATTAGTTAAGAAGATTGACTAATGGAACACATTGTTTTGTTCAATGTTCCAAGTTCCTAATCTTCATTCATTTGAACATGCCTATATTATAACAATTTTTAGAGCTTTTGGTGCCAGAATGAAAAAAGTTTGTTCCAAGATTTGAGTTAAAAAAAAACAAAAGTAAAAACGCAATGGTTTTTTATATGAAGATTCAAGCACAACTCCTATTATTATTATTTTTGCCCCCTTAACAACCTAGCAAAGTTAGGACATGATGTTTGCACTTGGACTTGTAGATTTGAAAAATGCAATATAATTTGAATGGCCTCTTCCCTCTTGCAAGTCTAGGTGAATATGAGATGATGTTCCCTCAATTTCAAAAAAATCCTAATTTCAGAATTTTGCCCTATTTCAAAATTCCTTCATTTCCAAGATTGTGCACAGAAAACCCAATAAAAGAAAGAGAAATAAGTCATTGACTTTTGAAAGTAATACTTCATCTTTAACCCTTAATCCCTGAGCGCCCAGCTCAGAGTCAATGCACTACATGTTTAGAGGACCTTGAGGCAATCAAAACCTTATGATTTGTGCAAAAATAAAATCCATGGATATGAACACTTGAGAGGGGTGGTTACCTTGAGCCCAGAGACCATCTGAAAATTTGGAGAGCTTTGACTGCCCTATTCCCATTATTATCATTAGCAAAATTTTGAGCCCTCCAGAAGGCCCTTATGAATGCGTGCCCGCTACATAACGGAGGTAAAAAACAATTTTTTGCTTTTTTATCTTTTTTACTTTTTACCTTTTTTAATTTTAATTTTAAATTTTTAGTGGTTAGTATAGTGTGTCATATGATTTGACTACGTGACAAAGGTCAGATATGACCTTTGAAATAGTCAGATCTGACCTTTGAAATGGTCAGATCTGACCTTTGAAATGGTCAGAAATTTTCTCTATAAGCACATCTCTTAAGGGCCTTCTAGAGGGCTCAAATTTTTCCTAATGGATGGTCAAAGGCGAGTTGAAAACTGGCTATTTGCCCAAATTTATGGACATGTGACACAATTCTCACCTTAATTTGTCCGGTCAAGCGAAATTACGCTATGAAATTTTGTACTATGGTTCGAGAATAAGACATCTGCCTATCTTCTAAGTTTCAAAGTTTTTTGGCAAAATTTAGGGTGCTAAAGTGAACCACAAAAGCACACAACTCACTAGCATTTGACAGTGGTTATAGTGTAGTCCTAGTATTTGTTGTTGCGCCAAACTGCTTCATAAGCCACTTTTCCCCATCCACAAGTCATCTCTGACAGAGCATGAGACCTTCATAACCATGTACCCCACTCACTTTAGTAGTACATGCACTAATTGTACCATTGGTACATTTGGACTCCTGGTACCACCCAATCAGGCTGATTGGAATCCCAAATTAAATCAAGAGAGGCCATATTTCAGGCGTTGGGGGCACCCAAGGGTTAACCTCTAAAAGACCACTTGTCCCTACAAGGGACAAATGGGATTTCAGGCATGTACTTATGGCTAAACTACTTTGTGTAACTTTTTGAAAATTTTATGGAAGATGGGGAATTCAAAGATTTGTATGGGCATCTAGTTTTTTCCTCATTCCAACATCTATTGAAGAAGTTAAAATTGAATTTATGAGAATTTTTGTTTGGTGGGCAGCCCAAAAACTTCTTTAAAAACTGCATTTTTTAAAATAAAAATTTGAGGTTAGTTCTTTAGATTTACGTTGTCTTGATGGAGATATCTCTATCATGTAGATACTCGTTATATATTTATGTTTGTATTGATTTCAATAAATCAACACTTGAGGCAAAAGGGGTGGTCGTGGTGAGGACCACGGTTTGGTGACAGTGCAGCGGCCATAGATTCCAGTGCGCTGCGCCGTCTTGTCACATACACAGCTCAGGGGAGTAGGTAGCGGGTTGGCTGGGCCAATTTCCTGCCTCACTAGCTGCCAAGCCGCGAGCCGCCATCACCGCTCGACGAGTCCGATGGAATTCGAACCCGGACCGGCGGGCGACCAGAGACGACCGCTTTTTCAGCCAACCAAGTCCACGACTTGGCGACTGAAGACAAGCGTTTGACACTATTATATACTCGCAAGGGCACGTGGCCACTCTATGATGGCATTTATTTTGTAATTTAATCATTTTTATATATTTATCTAGATGTTTTGGAAGGCTCATATATTTTGCCTTTGTTTGAATAAAAATACTAAGGGTTTAGAAGTCAATAGGAAAGGTGTGAAAGGAAAAAGGGTTTGGCATCTATGGTGGGGTTAGGATAGGAAAGGCATGGGCTGATGTGCCCCACCTCCCTACCTTAGATAGGGTCAAAATTATGGAGGAAAGATCCCTTAGTTGTTGGAAGTTAGTGTATGAGTGTTAGTGGGAAGAAGGGGAAAAATTCCGAAACTTTGATATAAGATTTTTTTCTGTGTATACGTGATTTTGAATTGAAATTTGAGGAGGTTGTTCCTTGTGTGATTACCTTTTCAAAATGAGTTTGCAAGTTTGATTTGGAGTTGTGATGCAAAAGTTATGAGTGTTTGAATTTTGGAGTCAAAAAGCCAAACTATGAAGAAAGGCTGAGATTTTGACAAGCCATAACTTATAATTTGTATATCATTTTGCAACAAGAGTTGAAGAGAGTGTTTATCTTAGTATTGGCTTTCTAGAAAGTCTTTAAACTTGAGGTTTGAAGCTTGGACGAGAAAGTTATGGAAGTGTGAAGGTTTGGAGGTGGCTGCCCTTTTGTTAGGAGAATGCCGAGACTTTGAAGAGCTACAACTTTTGGATAGTATGAGATTTTCTTCTCAAGTTTTTAGAAGTGATAGTTTGTTGTCATAGCTTTTCAAATTGTCTTTAATCATTTCATTTGGAATTTTATTGAAGAAGTTATAGTGGGTAGAAGTTGCAGGTTTGGGTGCTCTCTAAAAAATTGAGACCCACACTTTGATTGACTAGAGCTTTCGGACAGAGTTTTGTTTTGAAGTACAAATTTTAGGGATTGAAGCCAGTGATATCATCTTTCTAAATTGATATCACGTTTTTATGGGTGATGTATAGAACAAAAGTTATAGAGGTTTATAGAGGCAGTGTTTAGTTTGTAAGGAGGAAGAAGAGCCTCTACTTTGAACCCACATAACTTTTGGACAATATCTTAGATTGAGTTGAAATTTGGAGGAATGTTAGAAGGTTAGAAGAACTTTTCAAATTGCTATTATACTTAGCATTTGAATCTTTGAGCCATCTGTGGCACTAGATAGAAGGTCGCTGCTTTTCTATAACTTGTTATTTGTGATTTTCCCCATTGTTTTTATTAAAACATGAAGACTTGAAAACTTGAAGACATGAAGACTTGAAGATCTGAAGATATGAAGATTTCAAGAGGAATGTTTTGAATTTATTTTTTATGTATGTGTGGGATGTGGCTTTGTTATTCCTAGCCAGTTTTGGAGGCTCGTTTGTCAATTCATTTCCATTCTATTTTGTAAACCTTGTTGCGGGCAGTCTGGGTTAAACCAAACTTAACCCCATTTATTGTCGTGGTGACGAAGTGGGATTGATCACCCACATAGTCGAGACTTGCTCTGTTCTCACGATCTGGAGTTTTGGCCAGCAGATCGTGAATTTGATTTTAGGATCCCGTCATACGGACGGCAGCTCGTGTCTGCTGTCCCGATCTACCCGTCCCGTATCCAGTGGGCTCTTATCCCTACCTTGACCCTTATACCATTAGAGCCAGCCACAGGATAGGCCAACGGAAGACTGAAGACTGAAGATTTGAAGAGAAGATCAAGATTGAAAACGATATAGTTGACAACGCACGATCGCAGCAAGACACCCTGCGTGTTCTCAAGGCGCGCTCCTCTCAACCCGACAACGTATATGTGGAAGCTTTGAATCATTCAATTCTAATTGATGAGATGAAAGTTATGAGAAGGTTTAGTTTGCAAGTAGGTGTGGAAAATCTCATAACTATTCCTACATGCAAACTAAAATCTCAAGACTAAAACATCTCAAAACTTTCATCTCATCAATTAGAATTAAATGATTCAAAGCTTTCCAAATATATGTATGTCTAAAGAACTAATCTCAAATTTTTATTTTAAAAACATGCAATTTTTAAAGAAGTTTTTGGGCTGCTCGTCGAACAAAAATTCTCATAAATTCTGTTTTAACTTCTTCAATAGATGTCAAAATGAGGAAAAAACTAGATGCCCACACAAATCTTTGAATTCCCCAACTTCCATAAAATTTTCAAAAAATTACACAAAGTAGTTTAGTCATAAGGACATGCCTGAAATCCCATTTATCCCTTGTAAGGACAAGTGGTCCTTTAGGGGTTAAGGGTGCATTCAAACTTGAGGGGAAAATATCAAGCAAGCAAGGTTAAGATTTCAAATATAGATTGTTTGTAGAGGATGCAATATGCTTTTTTAATGCACTTACCAACTCCCCTCTCCATGCTCTAACTCTAAACTTTAGCCATGAAAGTGATGTTTTTGAAGTTTCAACCCAGTTTGTGAAATGAAACTTACAAAGCCTAATCTGAATTTCAATCTGAAAGTTTGAAAATTTTCCAATCTTCATAAATTGTATTGCAATTTAAATTTAACCCCTAAACATTGAGGAGGGCGTTTTTGGTCCTTTTGCTCTGAAAAAACATTATGTATTTCGGGAAAAAATGGTTTTCCATCTATTTTTTTCCAAAACTAGTCATAAACGCGTAGCCCATCATGTAGGCAAAAAAAAAAAATTGATCAAATACACTGATATTTTTAGGTAACTCAAATTGTAAAAAGACTCACAAACACGGCCTTAGGTCCTATATTGCCTTTCTTGCAAATTTCATGAGGTCAGCAAGTACTGTTGACTTTTGTAGCTTTTGAAAACAATATTCTAATGCCTGGGCACTTTTCCCACCAAATCAAGAAACTGTAGATATTGTAGCCAGGCTAGTCGCAATGACCAGCTTGATGTTTAAGGGTTAATAGCTATAACCCAGGGCTGTTAATTTTATGCTTATAGTATGACATAAAAATTTAGTTGTGCTGCAATGGTTCCTACAATAATATATGGGAGCAACTAGGTGGACACCCTCCAATTGCTATGCATACACCTCCATAGTCCAGCCTAGTAAATTTGAGATTATTATTTTGCTTGAAATATGAAATATAATCAAAGTAATATATTAGTGTATATCTTCATCTACAAGTCATGCAAACATACAACAAATTTGCCTCATTTGTGACACAGTTAGGAGTTTTTCCAGCCGCTTCCTTCATTTATTGGTTTAACTCTTGACCGTGTCACAAATGAGAGATAGATTTGTTGTATGTTTGCAATGCTTGTAAATGCAAATGTACAAAAATTATTGCTTTGATTTTATTTATATTTTAGCATATTAATCATCTCAAATTTAATAGGCTGGGCTATGGAGGGTGTCCGCGTAGCAATTAGGGGGTGTCCACCTGGTCATTCCCTAATATAATCCTATGGTAAAGTTCTCAAGACTTTACAACTAAGTTTTATCTCAAATGGCATGAATTTTCTTCACCCTTTTATAAAATGCAACAATATCTTCACAAAACAATCTAGTTTTTTTTATGACAACTAGAAAAACACATGATTTTAGTTTTGAAAGTTAAAAATACAAAACATCAAAACAAATTCAGTTACAAAACAAACCATATATACATATTTAAAATTTGAAGTTTGACCTCATGATCAGAGATTGCATCCTCTAAGGGTTAAAGGGGAATGGGTGATAAGTCATACGTTTCAAATTATCAAAGTGCCAACCCACAAAATCACTCTAAGTGAGATTTCTAAGTCAAGAATATTCAATAAACATTTATTTATTGCAAAGGGACTCTTATATTTCTGGACATGAAGTTAGATGACGGTTGCTTTGGCCTCTGGGCAGCTCGTCAGCTAGGGCAACCGGAGGACAAGTTATTTCTAGCCTTGACGGAATCCAACCCCACAAGCCATAAAACTCCACTTTTCTTGAATTTTCGGTCCACCTGCATGGATGAAACCTGAAGAGAGGAAAAGACAACCTCTCTTCAAGCTACTAAATGTTATGTTGAGGTTACTTTCATGGCAATTTTATACATTCAAAAGTAGAAGGTTTTTTTTTGTATATTTTGACTCCTAGTATAAAATAACACAACACTACAAAAAAAAAGTTTTAAAAAAGTTCAAAAAAGTTGTTTATAGCTCATTTTTTACTACTATATATGTACTCCAGAGTTTGAAGCAACCAACTTTAAAAACCAAAAAGAATCTTACATTTTGGTTGGTACATATATTGTACTTGGTTTTTTTAATGTTATCTTGCTGAAAATTTTCAAAAAGAAAAAATAGAGAAAATAGCCCCAAATTTGGCAAAGGCAAGTATAGTTATTTGTTTTGTTCAACTTTCACCTTGGATCAACCCAAGTGAATAAAGTGAGCTTAAATTGGAGACAAATGTATCTCTTTTAAATGGCTTGTAAATAAAACTCAAGATAGCAAAATTTTAATGTGTTTTATTTAAATAATTCACACATGTTTAGCTATGTTGTAAAGTATCATAAATGCACTAAATAATTTTTGCGCTTGTTATTTCTCTCATATTTGCACATAATGTTGTTCAAGGTTGTTGGAAAAAAAGAACAAGTCTATTTTATTTTGGAGAAAACATGTCAAACTTCAACTTCAAAATATGAATGTAAATTAACACTTGATACTCTCTTAATTCTACAACACAAAATAAAGTGGCATATTAAATTATTTATCATTTGATGGAATTTTAATATGGGGTTGTTTTAATCTAATCTTGTTTTCGAACCTTTGGATTTACTTTGTGAGATAAAAGTTGAATCTCAATATTAATTGAGCCACATTTCAAACAAAATTAATCTGCAACCCATTTTATTACGTTTTTCCTCTTTACTTCAAAACACAAAGTAAAGTGATATAATAAATTACATAGGTGTAAATTAAATTACTATATCAGGTTAGTTTAACCTAATCATTTTTTAGAATTTTTAGGTTTATGTTGAGTGCTTTCTTCATTTCTACTTTCCAAATTGTTGGCTTTAGCTCTCAAAATTACTCCCAAAATCACAAATTTGAGATAGTTTTAGAAAGAATTTCTTTTCGATCCTTTAATGTCTTATCATGCAAGTCCTCAAGATCACTTTCAATAACAATGCCTTTGCCCTTGGCCACTTTTTCAAATTGCACTTGACCTTTAACCTACTCTTTGCACACTAAATTTCCACTTGTTTGGGCTTAACTACTATTGATTTTTCACCCTTAGCGCTACTATAAGAGCCACACTCTCACCACCAAACAACCTTTTATTTATTTTAAAAAAACTTCACAGTCACCAAGCCACCTTAATCTTTGCTATTATTAAACTAAAATTGAATTATGCATAATGCTTGGTCATTGCAAACATGCCATTGCCTTTTATTAACAATTGGCACTTCTTATGTTAGTTTGTGATATTGTAAGAATCTAAAGTTGCTGTTGGTTGTTTCAATTTTACTTTTTTCTATATTAATTTTTTGAAATTTGTTGATGGAAAAAACAAAATCTTTATAGTGGCAAAAATAATAATAAATAGTCACACGACACAAATAAGGTTGGCTATTTTAAACTATTTTGTTTTCACTAATTTTTAGGTGCTGATTAGCTATCTTTCAGTAATTTTAGCATATTTTGAATGCTTATGCTAGAAAATAGGGTGGGACTTGCATTGTTTTTTGTCTTTTCTTTTCTTGTGGCTCATGAAATTATATCTCAATAAGGTTGCAAAGGCTAATGGCCTATTTGCACAAGCACATCTAATGTTTTTTTGTGGTGGTGCATTTGTTTCTTCTTTTGACATGAGTTCTCACAAACATTCTCCAAATGTGTTTGTGAAATATACAAAAAAATTGTCAAGAAAGTGTGTTTTCCAATGTGATGAGTTTCCTCATTCTAGGCAATAAACAAGGTAATTTCCACATGACCCCCAAGAGATGGAAATAATCATGTGGAACCTTTTAAGTGATGAGACTAAAACTTTCATGTGCTATTTCATCATGTTTGTGTTTCTTTATTTATATTTATTCCTTATATACCTTTTGCAAGTGTAAAAAATGTATTTAGAAGAGTGGCAATGGAGAACCGATCTGTTAGTCCATGGGCCAATGCAAAAGGAATGAGACATGAGCCATACAAGGTTACTCAACATACATATAAAATTAAAAAACTAGAATACTATGTTCATCCTTCACAAAGATTGGTACTAAGATATTTTTAAGGTGGGAATGTAAATACTTCTACTTGAATGAATTTTGCCATATCTTTATACCTAGCAACAATTAATATGTGATCAAAGTCTTAACTACATTTTGTATTTAGAAAGCCTTTTCAGAAGTAGCCATATTAATAAATTGACATTTTGTGATATCAATTGTAGCAAACAAAATAAATAAAAAACTTCCTCGTATATGGATTTGAATGATCAAAATTTGGAAGAGTCTTATTTTTAATATTCTTGCACTTTTAGATGTTGTAAATGAAGTCTTAAATTAGTCAGATTCCATAAAGCCAAGCCACTTTTAATGGCAAATTAGATGGATCAAAAATGAAAAAAACTAAAATCAAATAATTGTTTTCAAAAAGCGCGTTAAAGGTTTTGATTTTTAATTCAGTATAAAATTTCTGAAAAAACAAGGCACTTTCTAAATAGAACCTATTCTAACTTGTATCATGTCAATTCTAAAGATATTAGAACCTCTAGTTCTATAAGATTTTTTTTGAAAATTTTCTCCTTAAGAGCCATGGTTTAGGATAACATGATATCTAATATTTTCATTAAAAAGGTTTTGATTTAGATTAGTGTTATTCACAATATACAACATGCAAATAAATTCCATTTATGTCCTTACAAATGATACAATAGTTCTTACACCTACAAATTTATATTGAAATTCTAGGACAAATTAGTTAAATCATGAAGCAAATTAATTAACCCCTAAAGGACCAAGCAACATTTTCATCAAAATTCTCCAAAATTGGCACTTTTAGAGCATCAACTAAATTTGAAAACAAAACCATTTTTATGCATATGCAACCATAGGATCTTGTAGTAGGATAGTTTGAGAAGATTTGGAAAAAAAATCAAAATTTTTCATTGCATGGATTGGAAGATACAATGGTTTGAATATTCAAAAATGTCTTGTGAAAAACTAGGCAGCTACCCTTTAGAAAGTGAAATTCCTAAAGAAAAAATGTTGTGTGGGTGGTGCTTCTCTATATTCCTTATTCCACCTAAGTAGGGTACATGTCAAAAATGCTTCAAATCATTTGGAATTATACAACACATAGGAAAAAAAAGTAGAGAATGATTCAAAATACTAAATTGTTGAGAGTTTAATTATGGAAATGAAAAATGCCAATCCCAGCTATTGTAATTTTGTAATAAAAAACTTACATCCTTTCATTTTGTTTTTTTTCCAAAACAATGAAAATTAAGGAAAATAAAAGACTTTAAATGATTATTTTAGAGTAGAGAATCTATAACTACCTACAAACAAAAACTCCTCATAGATTTTGTTTCAATGATAAAAATAGAATGATTCCAAGTTTTCCACATTCACATAAATTTCTTAAACCAATTTCAATTTTTTGCTTCCAATTTTTTGCTTCTAAAAAAAGTGATATTTTAGAACCTGCCATGATTGCATGTTCTTGAGAAAATATATATATTAGGCCATAATATTTTAATCATAATCCCAAATGTCATAAAATTTAGTGCATATGAAAGATAAACCTTGTTCCTACATTCTATTAAAATTTCACTTAAAATATGGAAATTTCCAACCACAAGTACATGCCCAAAACTGCTATGTTGCTAAAGAAGGGGGCTTGGTCCTTTAGGGGTTAAGAAATACAAAATACAAATATGCTTAAGTCTTAAGATTGCTTAATTTGTTGTAAAGAAAAGAAGTTGTAAGTTTGTGACATTAAAATTTTCTTTTGGTACATTACAAAAATATTAAATGATATATTATAAAAATCACATAATGCAAACATGGTCTAGAATATAAAAAAGTATATAATTTTACAATATATTATATATTTATATATTTATATATATATATATATATATATATATATATATATAACAAAATAGTTTTACAAATGCACATACATTTTTGAAGTTATTGAAATAAGGAGTCAAAAAATCAATAAAAACATCACTCATTAATGAACAAAGACTTACACTTTTGAAACTTTGCAACTTTTGAAATTATCCATATAATTTTATGTGCAATGCAATGAACTAATATGACAAATAATTGATTTTTTGAAGTCTATTTGTCAAACCTAGTCTTCAAATTCAACACAACACAATGTACTTAAATTCCAAATTTGAATAAATTTCAACAAATCATTATAAAAAAAAAAAAAACCTATGCATATTTTTTACTATCAAAGTTTTTTATTAAATTCATAAAGGTAGTTATAAGTATTTTTTATTTAACAAAAGTAACAAAATTACTACAAGACTTGTTCTAGTAATGCCATTAGACTGATTTTTCATCAATTTAAAAAAAATTAGATTTTTGTTCTTGTTTTTTTTAATTTGAAAAATATTAAAAATTCAAATATTTTGGTCAACATAAGGCTTTTTAACATTATACATTGACTGAATACAACAAACCTTACATGCAATCAAAAATCTCCAAACAACTACATACTTAATGAAATTAATGTTTTTCTCTTTAAAAGATATGCTAACCAGAATAGAGTTAATAAAGCCTCATCACAGCTATTGTAAATTTTTTTAGTGATTTTTTTCATGTCCTTTTCACTTTATTGTATTGCATATCTTTAAATTTTTATGCTTTTTGAATTTTCACATTTTTGATAAACCAATAATTCAATGTTATGAAATTCATAATTTTCATGTAAAATTTTATCATCTTTATTTTTCTAAAATTTGCATTTTTTAACAATTTTTTTAATTAAATGCTCTTCCATTAAATTACTTATACCATTTGTTTTTCTAAACTAATTTTAATTTTTCATCTACTCATGATTATTTATTATTATATGAAACTAATTTTGTGAAAACACAAATACCTTTGCAAGAAGTAAATTTGACAATTTCTCTTTAAAAAAATATGTATTTTGTAGCTATTTGCTAAACATATTAATAATTTGGTGTAGTAGTTGAAATAAAATAAAAAACAAAAACAAATCAAATACAAGATTATTAATTAAATAAAAAAAACACAAATCAATATATTAATCTATAAAATTCAAAACTTAATCTCTGTATGATAATAGAATACAATTTGCGAGTTTGAAAATCTTTTTACTATTTGCTACTTTCTATAATCTTTTTGATGTTTATTATCTTATAATATTTTTGCATATGACAAACGAAAATCATATTTAAATTGTTATAGTTCATAAGAAGGATGATGTTATAAACCCTAAATCCTAAACTCTAAACTATAATTAAATAAAACATGATGAAAAAATGAGACGTGAGAAAATGAAAATAATAACTAAACTCCTAAACTCTAAAAAAACAAGTAAAATAAAATAAAAGAATCTCCTAATTCACATGACATGAAATTATTAAAATACACAAGGTTTAAGCATTAGTAAACATATCCAAACTCCAATTCACCTACTGAGGGCTTTCATCATTTTTTTTTTGCTTTCTTCACTTTTTCTTTTGCTTTCTTCTCATACTTGCACAAAACTGTCTTTAGGCCGCGGATGTATCCTATCTTGCCCGTGTCTCATCTGTCCCAATGCTCCATAGCCAACTTCTGCACATTTTTGCTCAAGATATCACTAACCTGCAGTGAAGTACCGATCTAGGTGAAATCTATACGCGTTAGGGATTCCAAAGTAGCGTGATAATCCGTCTTTCCCCTCCAAATCACTTGCACAACTTTGTTATAGGCGCCAAAATCACCATACACCTTGTACAATTCCACGACAAAATATCTGTTGGAGACGCGGAAACCATCTGCCTACGTCGCTAACGTACCGTCCGCCGAATAAATGCGAGTTTATATCTTGAAAGTGTAATCGCTGCTGTTATTGTCCGTGTGAAAATGACTGCCAAAGTCGCTAATGGTAAACGTAAGGTTACTAGCAAAAGAAGAATCATTATGATTCTCCAGACTCTTCGTTTGGCGCGAAACTAAACTCTGTCTACAGCAAAGCCAACACATCAGACGAGAAAAAGTCATCAGTGACATGTTTAAAAAAGTGAGGAGCCAATATGTCAAATTGCCTCCCGTACAGAGAAACAATGGTTAGCCAGATGATCAACTGTTGCTTGCGGTAAGTCTTAAGTCTGTCGAGTGTCAATTGCATGAACCGAGACGGCGTATAACGTCCAAAGGCACCGCTTTCATCATACCTTGCGTCCATAAAATACATGATGAATATTTAATTCAAAAAACGTTATGCTGAATAATTATAGAAATTATGAATGAATCCTAGTGAATATAAACAAAAAACTAAAATATATTTAAAATGCGTAATAAACCTACCCTTACACTACTTCACCGCATACATCTTCTCATCTCTGGTTGCTTTGTTGTTTTTTATATTGCTGGCTTTCCGTTCAAAGTAATCAAGGTGGTAGTGAGTTTTTAATATTCTGTCCGCTATTTGTTACTTGTAATAGCAAAAAGCAAAAACTTTGCCACAACGGCAATCTCGTTTATCTTTTGGTCAAATACTACCATCGTTTTTTTGTATATGCAAGCGTAGCCATTGAGCGAGAAATCCATGCAAGGATAATACTTGGAGACAACATGCGGGTTTTTGAGTTTGCTCATCCTATATGCCTCTGAATGAATAAATAAATATTTTATAAATTAGTAACTAATGTAAATTAAGTTTCAAAATTAACAAAAATAATCATAAAATGAAGAAGAATAAAGAAGAATTAATTGTTAGAAATTCAAAATTGATTATGCTTTATTAGAATTCAATAAGAATTAAAATACGTATGATACAAGACTTTAAAATTTTTATTTTATTTTATAAAATGCCAAGTATTTTAAACACACACACACACACACACACACACACACACACACACACACACACACACACACACACACACACACACACACACACACACACACACACACACACACACACACACACACACACACACACACACACACACACACACACACACACACACACACACACACACACACACACACACACACACACACACACACACACACACACACACACACACACACACACACACACACACACACACACACACACACACACACACACACACACACACACACACACACACACACACACACACACACACACACACACACACACACACACACACACACACACACACACACACACACACACACACACACACACACACACACAGTTTTCAAATTTTTATTTTTTTGAATCTTTTGGTCATTTATAGTGAATGTAGTGATGAATTTTTTAAAACATTGCATTTGTGATGAAACACCTAATAGAAATAGTAAAAAAACTCACTTTTGATCACCAAGCATCTTCACAAATGCAAGATTCAATATTTCTAAGATAATACATTTTGTAAAAGTGTTTTTTCAAATTTAATGGTGGATCCCATCGTAAAGTTGGACTTATTACACTTAATAAATAGAGTTATTGGACACATTTCAGTTGGAATACATTTATTATAAAAAAGAAGACTTCATTCATTGTTGTGTTTTTTTTCATTGAAATTTACTTTTAATCAATAATCAAAGTTAAATTTTTTTGTGTTAGGTGCTCACACTTTGATGGCTGCGTTGCAAGCTTACTTGTAAAACTATGGTCATAAACTTGGAAGGCAGGCCATTAGCTTTTAATTAACAACAATGAATACTAAATCTTATTAAGTGGTCGCTTTCCAATTTTGTACCAAGAAGTTGTCAATTTGAATTACAAGTTTTTGGTAGTTCTAATAAAAAACAAAATATTATATCCTTGCCATCGTTTGATCACAAATATCTAAAAAACCACATGGCAATTTTGGATTTGATTGAATAACACCATTTAGAAGCTTTAAAGTTTAAGATTCAACGTGTACAATTTTTTTTTATATTTACTAATGATCTAATAAGGACATGAACTCTCAAAAATCAAAACTGCCTTCTGAAAACAAGAAAAAAACAATTTTGGACATTTGAAAGTTAAGCCAAATTGCTCGAAATTCAAATTTTTTAAAAAGTTGATTAATAAAAAAATTCAAATTTGCATATCGTAACTAAATACAAAAGAGAGGGCTCAATCTATCAATCTTGGAGAACTCATTTACATATCCTGCCTTCAAGGTGTATGAGACAATTGTAATATTAAATGTGCAAATTCTAATTTAAAGAATATTCAAATACACAAGCAGAAAAATATCTTTTATAAACATAGCGAACCCTACTAGAGAAGAAGTATATCAGGCCTGCATGCAAAACATACAAAACGAGGCCTCCGTAACTAATTCTAAATCAATGTATGGCATCTGCTAATTGTTCATCCCTTGCAAAAAGTTAAAGGAGCGTCTCTGAGGATTCTAGAACTTGCACAAAAATCCAAACCAGAAGGACCACAAATTAGAAGACAAATCTAAGCCAAACCAAGTACAAAGTTCGAATTTTAAAAATTGAATTGACAAATTGCTTACTTTCTTTGATGACCTAAAAACAAGACAAAAAATTCTACCATTTGGAACGTAAGTGGTTCTACATTCCAAATTCTTTCCAACAATATTCTTAAACTATAATGGATTGCTTAATGGAAAAAACAAATGAGGAAAGTTTAACCCAAAGCGAAAAAATGAATTTGTTAAAAAGATATCTAAAGCAATATACCAATTGCAAGAAAAATGCATCAATACACCCGGAGCTAGTGACTGACAATATTAAGTTCGAGAAATACAGGCAAAACTTTGTAAACCCTCCTATAACCAAAATCAAACAAGAACGTCCGCCTTTTGCTTTAGTATCTCAACAGAAATCATACACTTCTCAAAACTTTTTCACGTGATTGGCATTTGGCCCGCTTATTCCTAGAAACAAAATTCTTTAATAATAGGGTGTTAAACATATATTAATTCACATTTCAAAAATACAATACATGTCATTCAGCACACATTTGTCATGCTAATACACTTTATAACTTATCCAAGTTAGGCTCTAGATATAAGTAGTAATTGTACCCGTATATATTTCTAAGAATGAACATAAGATACATAGCATAATACAGATCTAGTATGGAACATCCAAAGTAATGTTTTTAATAACTGCTCCTATTTCACACCCTCTCCCCCTCAATGTCGTAATTGAGTCATGTCTTCTTCATCAAAACCATAAGTATTATGTATCATTGATCAAAATAAGTATTCAGTATACAGAAATCACGACCCTTCTTGCATAAATACATACCCAAGGCCCAACTTCTTTCAATGAAAATGTAATCTTAGTTAAATTTTACTTTATTTGGGTTGCTTGCAAGATCTACAAGCACTGCTATACGTAGGTTCAATAGCTTGTTTGTCACGTGAACATTTAAACTCAAACTTTCAAACTATATTCAAACAAAATGGATGTATATATATATATATATATATATTATTATTATTATTATTATACTAAAATTCTCAATACAAATGCTTTGCATGAAAAAAAAACAATTACAATTAACTTTGCATCTTTTTAAGCAAACACACTTGTGTTGCACAACGTCCTTGCACAACGTCCTTGCTCAACTCCTTTTCTTTCATCACACTACGCCATATCCACATTATATTTTAAATTACATCATTGCTTTCAATATATATACAGGTTATGTATCTTTATTGATGAGAGTTATAAATATTACATATCAAAATCACTTCCAGTCTAAAATGTCTTATTGCCTATCACCAAATTTTGTTCTACAGCTTCAACCTCAATTAGCATATCATCTTGCACGACAAACAAAAAGCCAGATCAATACAGATTATATACAAATTTTGAAATGAACATATGTGGCAAGCGATAACAATATTTTCAAAAGAATAATTCAAAATTTTTTTGATTTAAAATAAAGTAGCAGGATAGTTTTTTAAAGCGTAAATTGTTATGATTGAGATTGTGATTGAATTACAGCTTGACAGCTTATCGTCACATTATAAGATATCAAAACTTATCAATATGCTAAATATTTATTTTAAAAATTCAAGTCTATGTAACAATTTGTGTTGAAATTTGGACTTTACATTCATTAAGAGTTGATAAAAATCCTTTAAAAAAATATGACAAAGAAACTTTAAGATAGGATTTTCATCTTTTGGATCACACATGCATGTCTTACAAGAGGTTTTTAAAAACTTGACTCCAAGATGTAGATTTGTATATTTTATCTTTTAATCTAAAATCTAACATGGAGACAAAAATAGCTTTGACAGAGAGCTTATTTCACTCAAGCAGTTGAATCTTATAATAGTCTTTTTTGACAACATTACAATGAATTTGCAAGAGAAAGACATTTATGCAATTGTAAAGTCAATGCTATAACGTTCCGGAAATGTAGATAGCTAGAATTATATTAAAGTTAATCACCAAAAATTGATTGATAAAATTTTTAATGCTGAAAGCCATTTAATTGGCCCAAATATTTGCATTCTTATTAGTTTGAGGTGTATTTTTGTATATCAATAATTTATTTTAGTGTTTTAATTTTTTATAAACTCAAAATATGATGATTTGCACATACAATGATAATTTTCTACAACTATCAAACTTCACCTATGACATATAATTCAGCAACCACCTAACAGGCTACATGGGCTACAAAGTATTTCATCTTAAAATCAAAATTGTAGTGTAAAGAAAGATCAATAATCATAACACATTAAAAATTCCAATCTTGCAAATAAAATGAAAAACAAACTGATATACTAATATGTACAATACAGCCTTAAATATTAGGTTCTAACTCACTAATAGTCAAGCGTCTTACACTCCACAAAGGAAGAATCAACAAGTGTAAAATGACAAAAAATGATGAGTCTTCACTAGTGATAAAACATTTATCATAAGCAAAGACAATCACTAACACTCTCAACTCACTCACAAAACTTGACTAGATAAAGAGAATCAAGCTAAAGATTTGTGTGCCACTACATGCACACACATATAACCATAACGGATGAAATCCATCTATTGGATGAATGTCGCATGCTCGGCGTACGTCTATAAACCCGTAGATTAGCAACAAACTAATCCATGTAAAGTACTGCAATACAGAGAAACCCTCGACGTCACGTCCCATGACAAAATGTAAATTTTTGAAATTTTTGAAATTTTTGAAATTTTTAATTATCTTTGAGTATATTATTTTAATAATTTGAATTTGTTTTTATTTGCATGTATATGGGAAGAGAATTTCAATTATCCTTCTACAAACATCAATTATATTCAGTTTTGAGTTTTTCTTCAAAATCCCAAAACCTTTTCAAACCTCAAAAGCTAACGACTATGACACAATTATTAATGAAACAAAGATTATGAATTCAGTACAATTTGTGAACTATCATAATATCAAATTTAAAATTAGTTCAATCTTTTTGCATCATCACAATACTTGCGAGAATAAAATGCAGTATGGCTTCTAGCCGTTTAGACATCAGCAATGCTTTCAGCATGGGATGAGAGAAGATAAACATCTTCTAAACTGTCACTTTTATAAAAGCCATCACTACGACCAAGAAATGATGCAATATTCATCTCTGAGCTACATACACCAGAAATAATATTCATAAACAATGAACAAAGCACTAGCAAAAATTGATAATATAGTTAAAAAACTGAAATTGAATGGTAAAAATAAATTTATTTTCAAAAACAGTTCAGCAGAATTGATAGTGGACGAGCTAGTTTAGGGCCTTTTTTAGGAACATCTTCCTCAAAGTTTGACAAACTAATGCTCTCATCTGGCTAAGGCTTCTTTGTAGCATTTGGGCCAGCATTTGAAATAAGAGGAAGAAGATACTCCTGAAAGATCACGGTGTCTTCCTCAAAAGCAATGATGTGTCTTACCGCAACGTGACATGCTCAAATTTGTAGCCTATATATCAAATACAAAAAATTAAAATCCATTAAACTTTGGAGATTTACTAGGAGAATATCCATATTGATAAAAAGAATACTAAGTCTATAAAAAATTGCTTGCCAAAGTCGACTGTACAATGAACTATTAAATCACCAGGACGTGAGAAAGTTTTACTAGCAATGTATACCATGCACAAGAACGCGGAACATTAGTTATACATCTTATATATTTGTGGTCAGTTAAAAGTTGTTTAAAAGATTTGAGTGACAGAATGCCAAACGTTTTCACCTTTTACAATGTATGCAGCATGGTAGTCTTAATGTGGATTTTTTCTGTAGTTTTATTGACAGATGATATAAAATTAGTATAAAATCATGTTACATCACAATGAGATTGATATAATTGAATACACATAAAGTAAAATAAATAATGCAAACATACATTATTCACATTGAGTATGGCATGCGAGACATCTGACAACTTTCCACAAACGTCTAGGCAAATACAATCCACCAAAATTTGCAAGTTTGCTTCATTTGCATATTGAAACTGAATGCATTTCATCCTGGCCATATAACTGTGGTTGCCATCACAAATGTACAGCTTTTGGCTAGATTGAAAGCATAAGTTTGCATTTGCACTAAGATATTTTTCAAAGTCTGGGTTTTTCAACTTCTAAAGTGGATCCAGTGTTTATGATTGTTAAGTATAACATATGTTTCATCTCCTTCATCATTTGTTGGCGACATACAGAAAATAATTGCACCAATCCGATATCAGTTAGCAAAAACTGCTTCCAATTTCTTAACATCCAGGACAAGTGTGGGGCGTACCAATGGCATGCAAACCAGGCAGCACAACGGGATGCTAAAACGAGAGCAAGATACCGACTTAATTCGCATCACTAGAATCACTTGGATGTTATTAACTTTGTGTTCAAGACAAAGCTGCTCCTCGTTGATGTGTTCTGATCTTCCATCTTTTGGTAGTGGCAGAAGCATTTTCATCTAGTTGGACATCAGTCGCCTTAATGTCAGACTGAGTCTTTAGTTCGTTAATTTGAGGTGGCATCTCTCTCGTCAGCAAAGTTGACGCCATTGCGCACAATGTATCCTGCAAATGCAAGGTAGTCATATAAGCAAATAGAATGATAAGCTGCAATAAAATGTAGTATTCCAAATTATCAACAAATTTTTTATGGATATAGAAAAGAATTTTCAAACACAACAATATAGATTGAACAGTTCAAGTAAAAAATGTACATATAATATGTTGGCAAGAGACAATCACTTTGTTGTGGCTTAGTCAATATGATGCTTTTTCTGTTGAAAAATTATTTCACAAATCTGCAAAATCAATAAAAATGTCAATATGTTTGGACACAAATGTTTAGCATTATCAACGCAAACTTTGTAATGAAGAAAATATTTCAGGTGGTATTCTTCAAAAGTAAGTTAATACTCCCTCTGTCCCATAATAAAGCTCCAAAAACCTTCTCCATGAGGGATTAATCGTATTTTTAGTCATTATGCTAGTGACAAATGCATTCTAGAATCAATATACCACCTACCAAATATTTGCAAAATCTCAAGTTTTTGTGCTGCTGTTTAGGCATCCAAATTCCATGCAAAAAGTACCATTTTTGTGCATTGTTTGTGAAAAATACCGGCTCCTCATTATTTTAGTTTTTGTACTGATAACACATATATTCTAGAATCAATATACCATCTACCAAATGTGTGCAAAATCTCCAGCTTTGATGTTGCTGTTTGGGCACCCAAATTCCATGCAAAAAGTACCATATTTGTACATGTTACTAGCTCCTCATTATTGGTGATTTAAAGATTAGTAACAACAATGATACCTCATATGGGCAAGGCCAAGCTTGTCAGGAGAGGAATGCTCTCTAATTGCTTAACTTGCCCCCATGAGATCAGTGGACATGACAAACGCTTTCTCAACAATTGAAATTAGCAAAAGGGAGCTTTTTAGTGGGACAGGAAATATGCCTAATTTGGAGCTTTATATTGGGACAAAGGGAGTATATAACAACTCCCACTGAACGGCTGGTGGTGGCTCATGCTTTCATCATAGAAGCCACATATTTAGTGACGAAATTCCATTTTTGTATGCAAAATCTAGCGAGGTTAGCAACACTATAACAAGTTCCAAATCTCGGAATCAAGTAAAAAGTGACAATCTCCATTAAAGATCATAAGACTTTTAACAACCTTAAGTTTGAGAAGAACAACTGACATGAAGAATCATACTTAGCGTTTATAACACGCAAGATTTGAGCAATGCATTTAGACACCTAAAAACTACTCTCGGTACTAATGCTGCTACTTTATATGGAACATTTATTAAGCGAAAGCATATCAGGCATGTTTCATCAAATAAAATAGATATAAAATCCCTCGCTTTACAATGGTGAGCTACACAATGAGAGCATCTCACAAATGAAAAGGTCAGAAATCATTATAAGCTACTACAGATTGCTTAAACTAAATAACGAGCCCTGAAGTTTTGCTTGGGTTTTGGTACCGAAACTAGCTTCAGCATATAAAAATCCATAACAGCTTTAACTACTAGCTTCCATGACATACTAAAGAACGGAGCCTAATTTCTTTGAGCATGATCTTGCCTTTTCCAGAATTACCAGAATCAGAATCATCCAGTCAATTCCGACAAACCAACAAAACAATCACGCTTCCAAAGTCTGCTCACTAGAAACCCGTCAATGTACAAGCAAACGAATTTAGGACCTTTGGTGCCGAAGCTCAGATCTAAGACCAAATAATGGGAGGCTACCTTTAGGAGTGAAACACTACTACCAAACCGGCACTCACACGAATAAAGTAGTCCTCCACATGTATTGCGAAATACCAGGCATCGTTCCCAAGAAACCAACTGCACAAAAAATTTGAAAGCAAGAATAACCTCACGGCCGATTGCGTATGGCTGCAATATTGGGTGCACACGAAGACCATGCTTTGCCACCGAAGCAAGAGATGGAGACTCCAGAAGCATCGACAGTTTAGCATTTGAAATCCTAGTGCGAACTCTAGTTAGTCCCGAAATGCTTGTAATACCCAACAGATACGCAATAAGAGAAAACAATAACCCAATCCAGTACCGGAAGTGCTACATCCCTGCAAGCGGATCTCGAGTTTCAAGTTTGCAAGACTTGAACATGTCGGCTAGCTCACGAGGAGGAACGCTTGCTCTTGAAGACGAGAAGCCAGCGACAGGAAAAAATAAGACACCCTAAATCTAATGCTATAATCAAAGTAGAAAGACGAACTGGAACCCTAGCACAAAATTTTTATCTTTAGTAAGTTTAGTTACCAGCAATCCAAGTAGTGGTCAAATTGCAGAGCTTGCATGGAATCAGTGAACAAGCCCGTTTGAGTAAACACGAGCTCAATGATATGCAATTGCAGTAGTAGAAAAGTGCTAAAAATTTTACCGCGAGGTGACAAAAATGAGACGACACATGCGCATCCACAGCAAATACATTGAGCAACAACAATAAACAGCATGCGCTAACAAAAGCTAAGGTGCGCCAATCCCTAGGCAGCAGATCCTGCAAACCCTAATGGGTACTAATTAAAGAAGATATACTAAGTCATTTTAGAAAGATGAATTATTATGGACAAAAGAATAGTGAATCATAAGTATTGGCAACTTGGAAGATTAGTTTACCGGACTAAGGGCTTTTCTATGAGGTCTTTGCTTCTGCAGCCAACTATCGTCAGTGCTTCTGCAGCCAACTATCGTCAGTGCTTCTGACTATACTTGGCTTTGAAGCTCCCTGCAATTCATTCTCAAATTTGCCAGAGCAACCACTCCCCTCAACAACGGTGTCAAAATGCAACTGCTTTACTGTTGCATTAAATCCCTCACTGCTCAGCAATGACTTGTTGTACTCTTTGGAATGACGTATAGTCTTTGCGCTAGAATAAATGACTTTTGAGCGTTTTCTCACAATTCGCTTCTTCGTCACGTTCGTCACCTTGTCAATAGAATGCCTTGTCTTAACAATGGACATTTAAGTGAAAAATAGAAAAAACAATTGCCCACACAAAGTTAACCAGTGTGACTAACTAATTCACTTACAACATTCACAAACATTAGATGCGTGTTGATGTATTTATCTCAATCATGTTACTTCCGTGCCTTCATGCTTAAAGATATCTTGGCCCTAAAGGACGCTGGCTTTCAGCTTCCACAACGTCATGCAATATCTCCTCAGCGTCTGTTTAGTGAAAGCTCCTTACTTGCCAACTTATTCTCATTTTTTGCTCTAGATTTGCCTAATGAATATCCTAAAGTTTGCTCTAGTAAGGTTGTGCGGCATAGTATGAAAGGGAAACAATCTAACAATTGTGCTTTAGCTCACATTGTAGTTGGTCACATTTGTCAAATTATTGCTATTCATCATCCAAAATTTAAATGCATTATATTATTTGATTCAAAATTACATACTCACGATTGGTTCCTTTCCTCATTGCTTTTGTCCCTACTTCACAGAGATGCTCTCAAAGGCATTTCAAAGGCGTAAACAGTTTGCATACTACAAACACTTGTACTTCTTGTTCTTGGTTGTTTGCAAAGTAGATCCGGATGTGAACCTCTTCATCCATACTCCATCATTTAGTTTTTCTGAAGTCAAGCGTGTGCTGCTGAACTTTGGACTTTTCTAGTGATGATGACCTTGAACTTTGTTAGACCCTCAAAAGATTTCATAGAATTTCATGAACTTTCTATTCTATTTAACTGCAAAAATTTGTTTGGCATTGAAACCATATCTATTACTATGGTTTTAAATACATTACTCTTTTGTTGTATTGCAATTCAAAGTTGAGCAATCTCAAAGTTTTTCCTATGCACCCCAATTGTCTTGGTTCTATATGTCAATACTTTTACCATTTTATATCTAATCACTCAATGTAATCCAACATTTCAACGTTCATTTTGTGGAGTACTACAAGTTGACCATCTTAATTTTCTAAATATGTAGAGTTGTTGACCAAATTACTTTATTGGTTCATGCATTTGATAGTGGTTTTTATTCAAAGAACATGCATTATTGCATTGTCATTTGATATCACTAGTTCTATATTTTGAATGTCATTTACAATTTTGCCTTCAAAATTGGCTAGCATTCCATTAGTCCTAATAAGGCTTTCAGTTTTATAATTACAATTCCTTTGTTCCTTGCATGCAATGAACTCTCCAAACACCCTAATCATTACCCTTATCATCAATTGTAGGTAGTACAATATATCAAAAAATTCCATTTTGAAGAATATCTTGCTTTCCACCCATGGTCATAGGCCCCGTACTTACATGGTATTAGGGTACTCAAATTTTAGAATTCAAATTCCAAAATTTTAGTGACCCCTTTCCTTAAACTTTGTAATACTTTCAAGAAAATTGCAGTGATTTGTAAGAAAAATTTTCTTAGTGCTCACAAAATCTAGGCTCATGGCTCATGGCTCACAAAGTTACGCTTAAGAAATAGCACCTCCCCAATCTAAACCTTGTATTCGATTCTACATATTGAAAAACCTTTAAAAAGTACTAACTACTAAATTGGTCAATTTTCTACATTGGTAAAAATACTTTATGGTAACTTGTACCGTGACACCACAAACAAATATTCATACTCTAGTCATACAATTTTTTTTATTTTGCATAACTCACGATTTCTTATTATGAATGATTTCTTCTTTTTTCAGTTAGAAAGTACCTTACTAATGGTGTACTTGCCTTAATTTGTAAGTGAAAAAGGCTGCTATTTTAAAAGTGTGTTGTTGACACATTCCATTTGCATTGAAACGGCTTTTTGTAATCTCTCCAAGCCCTCAAGTTCTTTTTTATATTTGATACTTCAAAATCAATTTGCTAAAGATTTGAAACATCCTTTGCAATTGTACTAATATAGTTTATCATCATATCTCATATTCTCCCCAGAAATGGATGACTCTTTTAAAGCCAATTTCATTAAAAACAAAATAATAATATCCTTTCATATATATCATTTTTTTGTGGAAGTTAGTGTTATAATCTTTTATGAATTCTCAAAGCTTAAATTTATAAGGTCTTGCACAAAAAATTACAAGACAATCCTCGAGTAGGTAAAGGAAAACTACTGAAGATAAAGGCTCAAATTTTGAGACATTCCGTATTTTGGATTTTGTTGTACTTACACAAAAATTATTAGGCATAGGAATATTATTATAAGAAGCTATGAGAAATATTGTCTTTGTAACACTTGCTTGCTTTTTTAAAAAGGTGCCTGCTCAAACTTCTTCTTGGAACATTTTCTCAACATAAAAACCTCCTCCAATCCATTGCATTCTAAGGATAACAAATAATTTGCAACTATACAGCCACAAAGGTGAAGGATAAAGGTTTGTCAAAGGTCTTGTGGTTGGACATGATAAGACAATTAAAACCATTTTACACTACAAGTTGAGGCCTGTTTTTAGCGTTTGACACCCCAATGTTGAGTTTTGATTGGTTAACTTTTCGAAAAAAACCTCAAGTTCTTTACACAAGTAGTTAAGGCCAAATTTTCAAAATGTATTATAATATTTCAATGTGAATATCTAACACAGCCTTAGCCTCCAAAAATTAGATTTTCCAAAAATGGAAAGCCAATTCTTGACCTCAAGGACATTATCAAGTTTTATTAAATATGATTAATTGATTAAGAACATCCTTTTGAAATAATCAACACTACATGCACTTGTACATGCATTTAATGGAATAAAAATATCCGTAGCTCTCCTTGGTCTCTTTTTTTATCCCTTTTCTCTCAAAATTTTCAAAGTTTGCTTTGGTGGGCTCAACTTTTTGGCCTTAAGGCTTTTTACAAACAAGAGAGTTGGTCCTTGTTATACTCATATTATAATGCGCACTTGAGGCCATTTAAGCTAAAATTTAGGTTTAAATGGCCCAAAGTTTTTATGGCCTAATTAGGTCAAGGAAGCTATGGTTGAATTTACAAAAAGTTGACAAGGATTCTGACCTAATTTATAGTATATTGTAGATTAGGGCACAATCCTTGTCAACTTTTTGTAAATTCAACCATAGTTTCCTTGTATAAACTCCTAGTGTAAAGTAGCCTTTAGTGTGGGCTTTGTAAGACTATATGCCAATGTAGTAACATGCATGGCCTGCATTACTTTCTATCAGCCTTTGTCATCTATTACTGTAAGCTATTCATTTTGATGGTGGTTGCCCACCACATTGATTATATGATAATCACTTAGGCTCTCTTTACATTAGAGGCAAGAAGTCATGGAGAATAAAATCTCAACCAATGAAAATTCAAAAATTGAGAAGATCAAGCAATGTCATTTTAAATTGAATTTTCTTCCGAAGGACAAAAAAAAAGAAAAATGAGATAAATAACATTTTTGTCCTCCATGGCAATAAATGTGCACAATTTTTGGGTCCCTCAAAATTTGTGATAGGCCCATAAAAAGAGGTAGGTTTGACTTAAATTTTGGGGACCACTTGGCCAAAATCCTTACAACCAATCACTTCAATTTTTTTAATATGTCATTAAAAATTATGTTAAAATTTTTAAACACCATTACGTACGTGGCCCCTTCTCACTTTACATTACAATCAAAGGTTGGTACTTCCAAAAGTCAACTTTTCAACAAGCCATGTCCTGTGAAAGATTTTTCACATCTTCTCACCTCTGGTGTAAAGAGGGCCTTAGAAGTTAAACATCCTTATTATGACTTTTCTCTGCAATTTTCCTCACCATCATTGACTGGGAACACCATGGTAGCATACTTGATATACATTCAAATTGTCATAGATGGAGGAGGTTTTGAGTGTCTACTAGTTTGGATTGAGGCGTATTACTACAACAATCCTCAAGGTAATAACTGAATTGCTCTCAAAAAAAATCTCTCTCACAATTCTCAGGGTATCCACCCCGTTTCATCCTCTGGTTAAAAGTTTACCAAAACATTTTGGCTGTGACTAACAAACATCAATAGCAAAGTAGGGAGGTAATCACTCAGCCAAAAAACCGGCCTCATCATAAACAACGTGGTTCTTTGGCCTTGCTAGCACCAAAATAGACTAAATACATATACACATACATTTATTAACGAATTGTTTTAAATGATACAAAGGGAGCTAAGAGTGAGGATCAACTCCAAGTCGCATTTCCCGTTAACTCTACCGGTAAGTTATTTACAAGGGTCTCAGCACCTAACAGGACTAAGGTTTCAAACCAATCAAAGAGATTGCTTGTAAACCTCAAGCTAGCAACACATAAAATCAAGAGCCATCAGAGCTGCTATGCTGTCGTCTTAGAGAAACTATGCCACCTAGCAGTTGCTCGACTGTCTCTGGAGAGTACTTTACATACTTGTTTGAAGAAGAAAACTGTCCTTCAAACAGTTGCCCAAAGCTCTCGAGGTAGCTTCGGAAAGCAGAAACAACAGTCTCGATGATATACGATCTTGTCGCATCCCTCAAGTTTTCATGTTGGATAACCCAATTCCCATGGGTCCGAATCGTATCATCAAGGGCTGCATAAAAT
Source organism: Ulota crispa (assembly GCA_963920765.1). Taxonomy (NCBI): domain Eukaryota; kingdom Viridiplantae; phylum Streptophyta; class Bryopsida; order Orthotrichales; family Orthotrichaceae; genus Ulota; species Ulota crispa. The sequence continues at coordinate 24,003,850 of OY987245.1, forward strand.
GATTTGAGCTTTTGTCGAGCTAGAGTGCGAGCTGCTGATTTACCTGCTGGAAACCCCGTGAGTCCCTCGTGGTTAAGATGGACGACCATCTTTCGGCAAACACTGGTTCGGTACTTGACAGTGTGCTTGTCCACCTAAAAACAATTCATTGGATTAGTCAAGGTTATATGAAGCTTGAAACATCGAGAAAACGTAGTGGGTGCACAATATTCATACAAAATAGTCTTATACCAGAGCTTTACTTTAAGAAGGAACATTACAAACAACTTATACTAGAAGAAAAACATGACCTAAACAACTGGTTCACAACGATTGCAAATGTCCTCAACTATGAAACGACTCAATTATAGTTGTTTAGGACATTTGCAGTTGTTATGAACCAGTAGTTTAGGACATGTTTTTCTTCTAGACAACCAAACACCACCTTATGAACTTCAAATCTGGAAATATAGTTTCATTTTGAAAGCAACGACAGCTAAGCTTTAGAAAATTATGAATAACATCTGTTCAAGTCAAAATTTACTGCTACAACTGTCTCATGAATAAAATCTCAAATCAATAATCTCATACTATCAGATATACTACCACACTATCCAAATAGAGAACCTAGTAGTAAATCTGATACTGTGAGGTCGTTGGTTTCAAACTTTTTGGATGAGACGGATACAGCAGTAATTTTTACTGCTAGCAGATGTGATTCAAATTTGCTACAGCTTAGTCAGCAAGTGAAAGTTCAACGCTACTGATTTTTTGGATTCATCCTTCTCAGCCTTATAAATGAATGGGTTGAAATTGATACCTTCCGACCAATGCCAAAAATCCAGGAATCTTCAAGGATGTCTTTGAGGTTACTTTTGTCCACTCGAGAGTAGATATATTGGAAATTATTCATCAAGAAAAGGTGTCGAAGAGTAGGATCGGGCATTTCCTCCGCCCGTGCCTGCACCTGCTGTTCAAGTGCTTGCAGAGGCAGCAGAATGCCTTGAGCCAGGTCCATCAATTGAAGTCCGTCTTCACTTAGCCTGCTCTGCTGGCCTCTTAGTGCCTTGTTTACTGGTTCGAGAAATTCTTGAACCAGATAGTTCAGGTAATTAACCATAAAGCTACAAAGTTTCATTACACTGCCATCTTGTATTTGGGGTTCATTCTGTTCCTCCACCCATGCCTTCATATCCCAGAATGCCTTGAACGCTCCGTCGCTAACCTGTAGACAGCAGGCCCACATGTCAAGAGTGCTGGAATTCTTAAAGTGTAAAGTATGTATTTGGTGTTACAGAAGGAGTGAACCCAAATAGTGCAAGCAAAATAGTATATTTAAAAAGCAGCAGATTACAAACGGATTAGGTTGGGAAACAAAATAGAGAACGACTGCAATATGGTATGCACTTTATTCAGTTTAGTCTTCGATTAGGACAAATGTTCATTTATAATCCTGTGTCAGTAGTATTTCTTCAGCTCAAAGCACGGTACTATTAACTATGCACTGCCAGATTCTCTGTTCGAGAGGCAAATCTACCCCTACATCTAGCAATTAAATACTGCTAATTAGTACATCAATTTTAACATCACTTCATTCACAATAATTCTAGTTTCATACAGAAAGATGGTAAATTCAAACTTGGCATTCCTCATATTCAAGCCTATGTGAATTAAACGAACCTTTTTCAAGAGCTCTCGATATCTTGATCGAATGCCATGGCAAGCTTGACCGTCAAACACCTGAATAACACTGTGCTCAGATTTCTCCAGGCCTTCCACCATTTCCAACAGCTTGCAAAGCTTTTCAGGAGATCTCGAGCTCTTGGAAACACTCTCTCCGAATTGCAAGAATGCGGACATCCCAGGCTCAGCTAAGTAGTTTAGGCATTCCACCCACACTAAGCGCCCCATGTCTTTAAAAACTTGCCGGGCTAGGCGTCTTTCACCAGCATACAAAACCTTCACAGCCACCTCTACTTGTTGAGTCCATTGTTGAATCATTGTCTGGAGGTCAATCCATGGCACTTTATCGACTTGTTCGGGGGTAGAGTTCTCCAAGTATGCCACATTCAATGCCTGCACATTAATAGAAATCAGATTTTATTTTGTGCACAAGGTCACTACAAACTCACTCATGAAGTCCAGTACTCCAAATCTTTACAAAATCAATGAGTAAAATTGTGCATACCATAGTACATTTTTCCAAGCATTACATTTTGTCAATCTAAACTCAATGGACATGAGATATCTCTACCCCATCTCCAGGGCATTGTGGGCGCGATTATGTAAATACCTATGACTACTTTGGCAATAAACATACAAAAACTTATTAGATTTAGAGTGGGTCATCACTGGCACCAAAACTGACCACTTCCTGGCACAAGAAAGCCCTTAGTGATATGTTCTTAAAGCCAGCAACAATATATTCATTCAAAGTGTTAAGAAAAGAAACAAGAAGCACTTCTTACAGATAATCGATATGGCAAAGGAAACGTACCTCCAAGCTTTTTCTACATTGAAGACTCCGACTTTCTCGATAAGAAACTAAGCATCTTTGATACTGATCAGTACGAGCAAGTCTTCCAACGATAGCTTGCAATTTTTCGAGCACTTCCGGAGGAAAACTGAATAAGTATTCCAACTCAGAGGATGAAAAAGGAGCATCTTCAGTTTGAGGTCCCATCTTGGAGGGAAGGGACACTGGCAAAGAATTCTCGGAAAGCAAGCGCCTGAACTCCAGTTCTAGCTTGTTTAGCGCTATGGTGAGCAAATCACCATTAAATGCTCCACCTGCATTGCCATTCATCTCACGACTAAGCAAGTCTCCATAAGCGCCATAGCTTTGAAAATGCATCAATGGCCATTGATCCTTAAGCCATATCAGGAGCCGTTGGGGACTACATACGGCTCCCTGCTAATTGCGTTAAATGTTAAACTTTTGACCTTGAACAAAAGTCTATGAGCGGCTAGTTAGCCACTCTACGTCTGAGTAGGCACAAGCAAGTATGGCCACCCTTTTTGTGCTGTTAAGGTAGGAGCACCCAAATGCAACACTAGCCATTTAGCGACATCTAAAATTAAACCTAAAGTAGACACTCTTGCACCCAAACAACCCAAACAAGACACGAATACACCCAAATCAGACACGCAAGTTGACATAAGGGAATAGAAATTGTGTAGGTGGCAGTTTTTGATTGGGTGTGACATGCTCTTTTTGTTGTCATGACATGGTCTTGTTGTTCTTGCTTTTTCAGGGGTCTAGTGTCCACAATAGATCAATAGATCAATCTAGGGAGTTACCTTCAACAATTCATAATTTATTCATACGATCTCAGAAAATTCCAAACACAATTTTGCTTGAAGCTGTACCCATTTCCTAACAAGCACATGCCATTACATTCTCAAAAGACCTTCCAGATTAACACATCTTAGGTAAGTGTCACATTAGAGTGCTTCTACCTTAAACCATGTGCTTAAGTTAGATTCTGAAACTGAAACAGTACGGACATAGGGGTATACACTTACCAGATTTCTCCGCTTGCAAATCCTTTAAAACCTTCCGAAGTGTTTCGGTTCGTCGGGGATAAGTCGGAGAAGCCTCTAAGAAGTTCACAGCTTCTTGTAAAGACCTAGCTGCAGCAGGCGACTCGTGTCTATAGTAACTCAAAGCATCCTCAAGCTGTATGACTGCCGCCATGTAACCATTGAAGTCCACAGAGGGCTCTCCCGTAATAATCCTCGTCAAGTTCTGGCCCAAATCATCTAGTTTTTGCACGGCCTGAATCGACTCAGTAGCTTTGTCAATTCTAATCGATAATTCCGTCCAGGTCTTTGATTCCGCGTCTACTGGAGCGAGGGCCTTACTGACTGAAGCAAAACGACCTTGAAAATTTTGTAATCGCTCGTGTAGCAAAGAACCTGCTTCTCTGGACTTCTCCAAGGATTCGTGAAGGTTGTTTCGAGCTGCAACAAGCTGCGCCATCTTTTCATCAACCGGTCTTTCTGGTGGTCGGAAAGACCATTTTATATGTTCCCCGCTCATACTGCCACACCGTCTGTTACTACCACATTTTCTTCGTTTTTGTCCTGTAAGCAATATTTTTTTCTACAGTGCTTCGTACTGGCAGGTAATAACTCCTTCAGTGTATGGATATTTCTGAAAAACTCAAAAGCATCTCGAGCAACCTGAAAGTTTCAAGAAGCATTTGTATGCGGTTCATCTAGCAATTCTCTTCCCGTTTCTATGCTAATCCTTGAAAAAAGCTTCCTCTAAATTCAGCTCCTTCTGTATAAGGAAACCTAAACTAACTAACGCTCTCAAATCCGGTAACTACACAAGGCGCTCTTCCAAGAGCGGCAGCAACGTCCGTCCTTGCAACGCCAACTCAAATTAAATACAGAATTCCTTCCAAGCCAGAGTTGCACAAATGGTCCATAGCCATCTTCATACAGCCCTTCCTTTAAAACGAAGTCTACGCTTAAGGGAGTTTGCTGTTAACTAATACTAAGCTCTTTACAATCAAGTTATCAAAGTAAAAAAATAAAAAATAAGAGTTAAACGTTTGTCCGGCCTATCTAAACTTTCGCCTTCAGCCCGTCAGTGCGAAGTTCCGTGAAACATGTTTTCCGTCTTCGACATTCACTCGGCCAATCACAATCATCTAGTCTTCTTTGCACGCCATAGCCACAGACAAGCATGTCACCTACGATCACGCGCAATCTGCACTTCGACGGGTATGGACATTGAATTTCTCTCGAAACACTAACCATCTAGCCCTCGACAACACTGCTCACACGTCGTAGAGCATTACATCCAAGGTCGGAACAAGCCAGGAGGCATATATCGGCACTTTACGACTGTCAGACATAATACAAAAACCAAATCTCGTCCCTCCGTACACCAGAGCTCGAAGCTTAACTCTCAATAATAATAACAACAGCAGCGACTCTTAAACAAAAATGATGGCGCTTGGCGCTGTGTCAAGCTAATCAATAAAGAGACAGCCAAAGTAAAATGCTCTAACCAAGACAAATTAGCCGGAGCAATGACCTATCGATAGACGTGATGCAATCCAATCCAAATATCCAGACATGTAAGAGATTGTCAGAAATTGATAGCAAATATGAGCATAGCAAACCTGCCGCTCCGCTACAGAAAAAAAGCTTCGCAAATCAACGGGAATACTAATCACGGAAGAATCAAAGAATCACGAGAGACAACAACTGCAAGACTACAATCCCTAGCAAAAGGAGCGAGTCCGTGCTTTAGGCAAAGATGAAACTCTCGATCAGATTTCAGAGCGACAGCACATGACCCTAGGCAAAGGCACAAAGAAACCTACAGATACAGAACAATCGTAAAATACTCCGTACATCATAGCACAAAATATAATCAACTCCAATGTAAAGCACGAGGAAGAAACAAGGAGTGACAACTTTGCGATAGACGTAAAGATCGGGGGAAAGGTCCTAAGCTATGGAAGTTTTGTTTACTTTTTCTTCCAAATTTAGCCAGCGACCTACAGACACAGATCAATCGTAAAATACATCATAACACAAAATAAGTTATAATCAACTCCAAAATGTAAGCACGGGGACGCAGCAGCAAGAGTATGACAAGCTTGCGATGAACTCAAATATCGGAGCAAAGGTCCTAATGCTATGGAAGTTCCAAGGTCCTAATGCTATGGAAGTTCCAAGGTCCTAATGCTATGGAAGTTCCAAGGTCCTAATGCTATGGAAGTTTTATTTACTCTTTTCTCTTCCAAATTTAGCCAGCGACCTACAGACACAGATCACTCGTAAAATACATCATACTGATCATAGCACAAAAAATAATCAACTCCAATTGTAAGCACGAGGAAGCAGCAAGAGGTAACAAGTTTGAGACGGACGCAAATATCGAAGCAAAGGTCCTAAACTCCTAATGCTATGAAAGTTTTACTTACTCTTTTTTCCAAAATTAGCCCGCTACCTACAGACACAGATCAATCGTAAAATGCATCATCACATAAAATAAGCTTATAATCAACTCCAATTGTAAGCATGAGGAAGAAACAAGGAGTGACAAGTTTGCGATGAACGCAAATATCGGAGCAAAAGTTCTTAAAGCTATGGAAGATTTGTTTACTTTTTTTTTGCAAATTTGGCCAGCGACACTGAGGTCAGATATTCTGCTGTCCTCCTCCGTCCGCCATCATCGGTGTCCGTGATTGTCGTCTCTGGCTCTCTGCTGCGACGGGGACGAAGAGAACAGGCAGCTGTCTGTCGGCATGCAATGATGCCGTGGATTCTATCATTTCGTTTCGAAACTCGAAAGCTGTTCAATTAATACATGCATAAGCTGTGGCAACACATGGCGCCCTGGGACTTGCTCGGACTCGGAGGAAAAGGAAAAGGACGAGGGAGAGGGCTGTGGGACTGTGGGAGAGTGAGTTCGTACCAGGGTTTTCTTTTTGGTTTTCTTGGGTGGCATTTTTTGAAAATGGTTTGTAGCTTGCTGGCTCCGTTCCTATTTTGGTTGGAGTTGAAGGTGGTCCCAACTTATGGATTTTTGGAGCATCATGGGATTTTTTTTGTAGGTAAAAAATATTCATTGATCATTTTTTGAAAATGTCCTTATAATCATTGTCATTACTTAAGTATTGTATTGAATTGGATTAGACAACACCTCAAAAAAATTAAGGGGCTCAAATAAATTTAAAATGATGGTATCAATTTTCAATTTGATAAGGATTTTATGAAAACCTAAACTACAACGCGATTTTCATTATTGCAATTTAGCATTTTTGAAAAAAAATCTCCCTTTTTTTCCTATAAGCTGAAGCTAGCCTTTTATTTCTGAGGCAATTGGGCCTTAAATTGCCCAAAAAAAAACACTGGTTCGTATGTTTGTCCTTGGGGTAGGTTGCCTGTAGTGCTAGGGCTGTAAGGTACCGTAGAGACAATCAAGTAGGTCAAGTACGTGACCGCTGCACGTCTCTCGAGAGAGAATTGTTTAATGCTTTCTGGTACTTTTCTTTTTGGGTATTGACTGCTTGTGTCTGGGAGTGTCTGGGTGTTTCTAGATGCGTGTGAACAAGGACAATTGTATACTGCCTTGGTTTTGTTCTAACCAGGATTATTATTTTTTTGTTTTTCTGACCAATGGTTGTGTGGCATTCTTTGAAAATGGTTTGTAGGTTGTTGGTTTTATCCCTATTTGTGGTTGGAGTTGAAGGTGGCCCCATGCATGGATTTTTGTAGCATCATGGAATTTTTTGTGTAGTAGGTGTGAACGAGGACAACTGTACTGCTCAGTTCTATTCTAACTAGGGGTTTTTTTTTTGGTTTTTTGACCAATGGTTGTGTGGCATCCTTTGAAAATAGTTTTTGGTTTGTTGGCTCTATCCTTATTTTTGGTTGGAGGTGAAGGTGGTTCGTAAGCATAGATTGTTGCAACATCATGGAAATTTTTTATTAGGCAAAAAAGTGTTTATTGGTCCTTTTTTGAAAACATCCAAATAACCATTGGCATTATTTAATTATTGCATGGAATTGGAGTAGGCAACACCTCAAATACTTTGAAAATGATGGCATCAATTTGCAATTAGATAAGAATTTAAAGAAAGCCTAGACTGCAATGCAATTTTTGTTATTGCAATCTGGCATTTTTTGAAGTTTTTTTCCCCTTTTTTTCTATAGGCTTAGAGTTTTTTTTTTTAAAGGCAATTGGGCCTTAAATTGCCCAAAAAAAACCATGGTTCTAACTTAGCTTCAACCTTAAATGTTGTTGCAACTATTTTGTGACTTCTGAATGATTGAATATTGTTCTAATAGTGAAATATCATTGTTTTTCATCCAAAATTCTATTGGGTTATGAATAATGCAATCTATAGCATATAGATAGATAGCTTCTGCATGCACAATGTTCACAAAAGGGTCCCACTTGCCAATTGAGTAGTAAAGATGCACCACCATAAGGTGTATTTTGAATTTTGAGGATTTTTTTTACCAAAACTCAATGTGAGTTATTAAAATGATGTGTTTTTAGTTTGAGCGTAACTAGCAAGAGAAAGTTTATTAGATCTACAGTGACTACCAAAATTGTCTCCATGTTTGCTTAGACGTCAAGTTTTTCAATATCTCCACTATATATAAGTGGCATTTTATCCTCAGATTTTTTGTGTGTGATCCTTGTGCAATCACGATCAAGCATACCAAATTTCAGTTATTAAAAATCAAAATCCTATTTTTGGTAAATTGTTTTGTGTCAAAATCAAGAAAGTTGATTGAAAAACATTGGTGATGAATTTTCAAGATTTGATTGCATGGGTATGTTGGAGACATCATAGGCACATCTTTGCTTCAAACAAATATTTCCAAAAAAATTCTAAAATTTTTTATTTTTGAAATTTCAGGCCAAATTTAGTAAAATTGATTATTCTTCATGGAATCTATTTTTTGGCAAAATAAACATATCATCATGTTTAACCCTTAAAGGACCAAAGAGTCCAATATGGCCACAAGGGGTGCTTGGATGTGTGAAAGTATATAAAAGAGGCATTTTTAGCTCAAATTTTGGTCTGCTACTCAAGTCCAAATGGAGTTGCTAGTTCAATAAAAAAAAAATTGATTGGCTTGTTGTTCCTTGATGCGCCTCCTTTGCTCTAGATTCTACATGGAATATGGAAAATATTCTATTTTTTCAACAATTAGGAGAAGAATGTCTTTGGGCAAACAAAGGGAGTAGCTTAGAGAGCGGATGGAATGGGTGCTCTCATGTCTCATATTGTACAAGGGAGAAGTTTGGTGATGTGTCACTTTTTTTTTCTTGATTTGGACAAGGTTTTCATTACTTTAAAGTAAGGAGCTAGTGAAATCTAGCTACTTTGAGTGACCATATCTTTTGGAGTTTTATCCATTTGTGGAGTTTTTTTTTCCATCAAGTTTAACAAGACACAATCTCATGGGATCAACCATTAGGTAAATCTTTTTATTGAGAAAATATTACAGGAAAGTCCAAAATCCATATTTTGAACTGTTGCCCAAATTGGAAAACATGAGATTCTCAACAGTGGGGATTTTGCAAATTTACTTGGATTTGAAATCAAATTGGTTTGAAACATTTGATTTATAGTTGGGTATAGAATGACCGCTTTGGATTATATGTGATTACTTGTTCAACTTTCCGAAAACTAGAGGAATGTGTTGAAGGTTTCATATTGGAGTTATGCTGAATTTTCTTAGCAAGACGCTGAAGGGTTAAAAGTACAAACTTAATCACATCATATGAGTTATTTTGCCAAAAAATAGATTCCATGAAGAATTACCAATTTTACTAAATTTGGCCTGAAATTTAAATATTTTTAGAATTTTTAGAATTTTTTTTGGAAATATTCGTTTGAAGCAAAGATGTGCCTATGGATGTCTCCAACATACCCATGCAATCAAAGCTTAAAAATTCATCACCAATGTATTTCAATCAACTTTCTTGATTTTGACACAAAACAATTTACCAAAAATAGGATTTTGATTTTTAGTAATTGAAAGTTGGTATGCTTGATCATGATTGCACAAGGATCACACACAAAAAATTTGAGGATAAAATGCCACTTATATATAGTGGAGATATTGAAAAAAACTTGGCATCTAAGCAAACATTGAGACAATTTTGGTAGTCAATATAATTCCTCCTTGTGCTTTGAGTTTTTGAAAAAATTTAAGTTTTGAAATTTTTATTAATGTCACAAGTTGAATACCTATTACCATGGAATGGTTACTTTTTCTAACTTTACTAACATGTGAAGAAAAATTCCATCATGATAATCTTAATTGCAAATTGTATCTATGGTAAAAAAATTGGCATAACTGAATACATTTTGTAACTAATATGAGTTTCTTTAGCATTTTCTTCAAAAATTACAATAATTTCAAGTTTTCACCAAATTTTATGATTACTTTTTATACATGTAGTATGCACATACCTTCTTCTACTAAAATTATAATATTAAATTTGATGTTGATTACATTGCCAAAATAACTCCTAGAATTGAGATAATTGCAATTCCATAGAAATTCCATGGTTGTAGGCTAGTCCTTTAAGGGTTAAGTTAGGTCTATTTAGGTTTGCTTTTAGGTACTATTCTTCACTTAAGGTAGGTAGCTTGAATTGTGACCTTTTTTTTGTAAAGCGTCCTATAGGTAGCTCAAGAATGGATATGAGGTGGTCGTTGGATCAGCCTCTTTTAGTCATGGAAGAAAATGTGTATTCCATTGCAAAAGCCAATCATACTCCTTAATTGGTTTCACCTCATCCCTTTACAAGTTGCTAGTGAATGGTTTTTGGAAGACCTACAAGTCACAAATAGGTGCATGTTACAAAATACTTTGAAAGTTCATCAACAATTCAATAATGCTTCAAAAAATGAATAAAAAGTTGTGTTGCATTTGGTAACTATTTCTCATTGTTTCAAAATTAGAGAAAAATTCTTCTAGTCGTGGAAAGCTCATGAAAATGCATACCAACCTTGAAAGTGTGTTTTTTTAGCACACTACCTTTGCTCCTCCTACTTTAACCATTCTCTATTCTTCACCCCATACAAAAGAGGAGAGTCACACTTTCTTCATGTAGAAGTGCTCCCATTGGTTTGTGTTTTCACTTTAAAACTTCTCATTCTTCACAAAAGTCTTAGTCGAGGAGAAGGTGTGACTAAGGTAGGAGGCTCAAATTCCATTTGGGATTTAGAACAACTCATGTAGAGTTGCCCAAAATATTGCAGTGAGCTTCTCAAATGGGTCACTTTTTCTATGTTTATAAATTGTCCTTATGCATGCACAATTGTAGAGACTTAACATAGGGAGAATGACTACTATTTATTGTACTTATTGATCATAATTGTGTTGAGATTTGTTTGAGTAAAATGTAGATATGTGTCATACTAAAGTGAATAAGAATGTGTAATCAATCATAATTTGAGTAATTAGAATATGGAATGGGTATTTGCACGCTTTAAAGGACTTATATGAGCACCCTTAGTTTTGTAGTGGTTTCTTTTTGGAGTCATGTGCTCTATTTACAAGCCGCCTTTAAACCATGAGTGCTACAGCTTGTGATTCATAATAGCTACCTATGGGCCTTTTGCTTTGATAAATTGTATTTAATTCATACCAATTCAAAAAAAATCAATTTAACCCTTAAATGTTGGATTGATCACCATGACCAGCCCAGCTACAGTATTATACACTGTTTGGGAAGTGCCTAGCAATTATAAAATCATTTCTTAAAGTTGCAAAAGTCAACATTGCATGGTGCCCTCTTGGAAATTGCAAAAAGGGTAGCTTGGGACCTAACACAATTTCTTAGAATCTTTGCACAATTTGGGCTACCTAAAAATATGAGTGCATCTAATGAGGTAATTTTTTGCTTACCATGATGCACCATGTCTTTATGATCACTTTAAATAAAAATCAAATGAAAAATAGCTTTTTTCTGCCATACATAATGTTTTCTTGGAGTCGGAGAACAAAAACTGTCCTTTTTGACATTTAAGGATTAAATGATCATAGAACAATTTCTTTTTCTACCAAAATTATTTCCAAATTGCTAAGCTGACCTGATATTTCCACAGATGTCCTCTTTCGCATAGATGGTCAATTCATGAGCCTCCTATCTTACCCCTGATTACTAGCGTTGTTGGTGCCATCTCTTCTGATACCTGGCCACAGCTTAGTTTGCCAGGCAGCAGCAGCGGCGCTTCAGGGCTGCTGTTGTTGTGTCAACGGACCTCGTCCTTGCATGCGATCTGGAACTTCTCTGCACCCCCGCCTTTTTGCAACGGCCTGCTTCACTGCGGCGGGCTTTGCTGCTGCCAAGGGTTTCAAACTTTCAATCGTTTCGTACAAAGACTTGTGAATGGGCTCGAATCGGTCCGTAATGGAACCGTTGTGATGTGTGAGATACCCTAAACCTAAACCCTAAACCCTACACAGTTGAATTCGAACGATCGATGCTTCCCAATGCTTAACTTAGTTAGAGTGCATAATACATCACCATCACCATCATTCTGGCCAGCCATGGCTAGGGTTTCCAATCGACATGGCTTGCTTGAGCATCCGATCAGCCATGCAGTTATATCTTTTGCTACTAAGGTAGAAGGTTCATAAACCGACCATCTAAGGGCTGAAACTGAAAGTTGGGGGAGGTGAAACAACTTGAAATGTTTTTTGGTAAATGTTCCTTGACAAACAAGAGGAATTGGCATTTAACCCAAGTTGTTTCATAGTTTTTTGCTTTGTGGAATTAGTTATGAAATTCTGAAGTTGAAGTGGCGTAGGGCTCTAAAACCGTCCACCTCCTCAAATGTACATGCCTTGTACAATTTTGAAGGCTATGAAAAACAACATGTACAAGAAGAGTACATTTGGGAAGGTGGATGGTTTTAAAGCCTAAGCAGAATATGAGCTACCTACCTTACCACTAAAAAGCTCATTTTTGCTGATTTCAAATGCTAAGAAAGTATTTGTCATGTTCAATGATCTCATAGGAGTTAGTTAAGCAATTAGGGAGCATTTCTCTCCTAGCAAGCTTGGCGTTGCCCATATGAGGTACCATTGTTGCTATTAATCTTTAAATCATCAATAATGAGGAGCTGATAGCATGCACAAATATGATACTTTTTGCATGGAAATTGGGTGCCTAAACGACAACATCAAAGATAGAGATTTTGCATACATTTGGTAGGTGATATATTGATTCTAGAATACATGAGTCACTAACACAAACACTAACAAACACAGTTTATCCTTGGCAAGGAAGCCTTTTGGACGTTTTTAGAGGGACAGAGGGAGTAAGTTACTACTCATTGTGTGGTTTATGAAAATGAGACTGGCGGCGATAGAGTCACATTCAAAAAGCCAGGCTCATCAAATAATGTCATGCGAATGAGAATTTTCTTAGAGATACCATGGCTGCGGAATAGTACTTGAACTTGAATTCCTAAGGTTTTTACAGGACACTGACACAGCAGTCAGTATGACTGCAAAGCCAGCGCTGAGAATTTAGGCTTCTCTCACTCTTCATGGAATTTGCAAAAATACGCAATCCGTGTGTGTTCGAGATCGAGCTTGAGGAAGATGAAACTTGTATGACAAAATCCTGAGACTTGTTCAGAAAGATTTACTGCAAAAGTTCAAGGGATTCCGAGCAAACAAGTGACAAGAAGGACCAAAAACTGATGAGTCCCTGCTAAGGTAACCCTCTCCATACCGGACCTTTTAATAAGTCATCCCCAATTCCAATCGTATGTATCGAGGGTGTACATTTATAACTGAAATGTATACCCTCAAAACAAAAGGGTTGTAATTAGGGAGGGGTTGAGTATGAGGAGGGTTACCTTACATACTGTACAATATTGCACTTCAAATGGGGAGCATGACACCCTAAACCCTAAATGTAGCAAATTGCATGCTTGTTTGTTTCAAATGAGTTCTTCATGTTTTGCAATCAAATTTCATAGAAATTGTCATCTATTTTGTATAGGGCAATGCCCTCTTAAAAGGGCATTATGTGAAATAAGACTCCATGAAGGACACCCAAGTTCAATGTGAAGAGGCCTTAGGGCTAGTTCACACTATGTCTCATGTCCTATGTTCCAAGTCCCACTAAAATATGAGAATCTAATTGGTGTAAAGTCAAAAGTTGGGACTTGACATTGTTTACATGACAAAATTTCTTTAAAATTTTGGTGCCAAAAAGGTGGGACTTTACTTAAGGTTGGGATCAATCATTTTATTAGACTCAGATTTTAACCCAAATTTCACCAATTTTTATGCATAAAACATTCATAGTTTTCATTGATTCTCCTCTTTGCTCTTAATAATACAACAAAGCTGAGATCTCATGGTGATGTGGGACTTGCACAGATGGAACATGGGAAGTACTGTGAACTACCCCTTAGTTTGCATCATGCTCAATGAGGAGGGCATTGCATGACATAAAGCACTGCCAGGAAATAAATGAAAAATCCATAACGTCTTGTTATGGAGACAAGCCCTCCAAACGCAAAATATACTCCTAATTGCAAAATGGATTCCACCTGGAAAATCAACGTGAAATTTTATGAACTCTGCATTACAACAGCAAGAATGGCTGCATAGATTTGTACACTGCAAAGTCTTTCCAAAATTGTATGAAAAAGTTCTGCACTGGCATAGGTGTTGTGTTGCTAGAAGAAGCAGAACTCCCCCATCTTTGCTTGACCATTTAGATCATAGCTTTATTACACTTGAGACTTAGAAATCTAAAATGCATCCCTTTTTTGGCTATTCAATGGCATGCGGATTGCCATACTTTTGAGAGGAGTTACTTTTTACCCCCATCGTTGTACATCCACTACAGTAGTGGTTAGACCTTTTCAACTTTGTGCGGCCGTGACTTTTGGCTCACAATTTGGATTCTCACATTAAGGGTCGCTTCACACTATGGTCAGAAGTCAAGAGGCCATCAATTTTTACCAATCAAATTTGCAAGAAATCAAGAGTTTGGGCACTCAACCCTTCACACTAGAGGTCAAAGTCCAAAGTCCCTCACCCTTATGACATCATTCTTTCATCCAAATGATAGGCTCTCAAGAAAAGTTTGGGTTAACAAAAAACGGAGACCCAAACTATGATTGTCAAATTTTTCTCATAAAAATTCTCAAAAGTAAAAAAGATCTTGGCCGTTGGATTTGGGAGATTTAATAAATGCAATGACTTTGGACTTTGGGCTTGTTCTTTGGAGGTTTCACACTATGGCCATTCAAGTTGAGAGTGGAAGTTTATTGCCAAGAGTTTGGCTTTTGAGCTTGGCCTTTAGAAGCTTCACACTAAGCCCTAAGGGTAGCCAAAACAATCAAGAATAATATTTTATTACCTATTTTCAGCCCATTTCTTTGGCCTCTTGACCAAATTTGGCCACTCAATTTCATGGCCTCTCGACTTGGTTGGTCATAGTGCAAAGCTGCCCTAATTAGATTTATGAGAACATGCACTCTTACTTTTCTAAGCATGTAAAGTTGGCTACCAATTTAGTCTCAACAAAGGCACTACGACAGTCTAGCTACTTTGAGCCCTTTGTTTTCTAAAAGAAATCAAGATTAAATTTGGTTTAGTAAGAAAATGAAAAACCAATCAATTAGTGCATCTTGCATAAATTGGATTAACTTGAGTGAGGAAATGTCAAGTACTAGATGTGCCAATTAGAATTATAGAACCAATTCTACAAGTTATTCCTTCATTTATGATTGACTTTTGAACACCCAACCTATAGGAAATTGCCCTACCATTCTTGCGCTATAAAAAAATAAATTACAAACAATACAATACATTGCATGCCTTGTTTATGATATCAATAAAATATAATTGAAACGGGGTTCTATATCAAGCTTCAAAATCCTAAGTGAATGAAGTATATGTTGTTTATTAGGGTTTAAATGAGGGAGGGTCAACTTTAAGCTCAAATTTGAAATTGTCTTATTATCAATTTTTAAACAATTCAAGCCACCATACATGATCATATTTTGTAATTTTCATCTCTTGATTATCATCTTTTGTCTTAACCCTTGGTGATCATCCACAAAAACTAGCTAAGTTGACAAAATTTAATTGTTTTTGATGTATTGTAATTGACATTGCTACAACTAAGGCGCAAGGGCTTTACATTGTACGTTTGATCAAGGTCTTCATAGCTACTACATTCTACTTCAAGTAACTTATGGCCAAAGGAAAGGAAAAAAAATGGCACAATTAAACAAATAATTTTGAGACCTTTCTTGTAGTATCCTTTAACCCAAATTTGAAAGAAATCCCTAAAAAATATGGATATTTGATGTAGAGAAGTGATAACAGGGACAAGAGGGACAAACTACTAGTAACCCATCTGTTTATGATTGATTTGCAATCACTAACATCATATTCATTTAAGAATTACTAACCTACTTAGATTTAAAAGGTTTTGCATTACAAGTAAATCCTCTGATACTTGAAAGGGATCTATCAAAGCCTACTGCTTAAATTCAATTGTTTTAAAAAAATAAAAATAAACACAAGCGTCTGTAATATAGGTGAAGGGTCAAGTTTTCTCAACCAATTGGCTTGCTATCAGGGGATGTCTTGTTCATAAAAGTGACTGTTTGGATGCAGTACCATATCCGAGCTTTTCACCTCATAACTCTTTTATGAAATCATGCATAATCATTTAGTTCTTTGGTAGAATGATTACTCGGACTTGATATCAGAGCTGAAGAGTAGTAATTGCATTTAATAGTTATTCTTTGATAGAATGATTACTCGGACTTGATATGAGAGTTGAAGAGGAGTAATTGCATGTAGTAGTTATTCTTAGAGTCTTTCACAAGAGGTGTTGCAGGTAATTCAAATGTTAAGCATGATTATGCTAACGTACTTCAGCAGTCTTAGATGGTCTGACTGAACTAGGGCTCACGATCAATCTACAGTAAGGTCCGCCTAGACATAATCGAAGGTTTCGGGCAAGTTATGCCAGGCTTCCTTATTTAGATCCACGGGCCGAAGAGGACTTACCATTGATCTTGGAGTCGTGGGGGACGGATCATTGCGATTTGATCTTGGAATTCGGGTTCCAGGTTTACTATAGCTACTTCCAGAAGAACGATTTTCCTTACCATAGGACCTGGAGATCGTGGTTGGAGTGGCAAGGGATTCCGAATCAGAAGGTGTAGGTTGAGGTATGTACGTGTCACTTTTCCCAACGCAGAGAAGCAGTTGATGTAGTAGAATTCGGAATAGTGGATAAACCTGAAGAAACGTTGGGCATTGTCCAGTCAATAAGCGCAAAGTGGTCCTCAATCACAAGCATCTCCTAGAAGAGCATCGTTTAGGTTCAGATTCTTGAACCTGACGGTCAGACACGAAGACAGCAGGAAGAATCAATAGCTTTCCATTCAATCAGCTTCTAAAATTCCACCAATATAATAGCGATTTCTAAGAAATTAGTGGCCACCTTCTTGAGCTCATGAAAGGTATGGTCTTGCAGTTGCTCAGGAAAGTTGTCTTTCACAAGCTCCAAAGCTCTGCAGAGAAAAACGGTTTACTTAGCCTGCTTTGCTCACAAGTGTTTAAAAACAAGGAAAGTTTTATGGATACCCTTGAAGTTTGCCATTTTTGTATACATACCCCTGGTTTTCAGAAATTGCACAAATACCCTTGGATCATCATTTTTAAGTATTTGTTTTGGTTTGTTATGCACGCTACTTCCTTCATGACCAATGTTAAAGCAAGGAGTGCAATAGAATGGAAATAGAATGGAAAAGAAGCAACATGCACACAAGGGAAAAAGTAGTGGTATGCACAATAGAACAAACGCGGTCCAAAGGTATATGTGCAATTTCTGAAAAACTAGAGATACTTATACAGATATTGCAAACTTCAGGGGTATCCATGAAATTTTCCCTAAAAACAAATAGCAAGCCACGATAGCAGCTCAGTACATACCTTGGATGCTGACACAGAAGAGTGTAGCATCGGACGACCTGAAATATAAGGCGACGCGAGAAATCTTGAACCACTCCCAATATAGCGGCCTTACATTAACAGCCAACATTAAATCCACTATCAAGACGTGCGATAAGTCGGCTATCTTACCGAGTGGATCAAGACCACTCGAGAGTCATTTGAAGTTTTTCGTTTTCAAACATGAAACTCTAGATAAATAACAACTCCTTGAAATTATCCAAACCCTCACCAAATATGAAAGCATCTTTACAATATCCATAACGAGATTGCAATCTGGTCCGCAAATAGCTCCAAGTGCCAGTTCATCATGGAGAATCGACTCCAGAATGGACATTGCAATCTGCAAAATTGAGGTCACTAGCTTAGTGTCAAAGGCAGAGTGCAATCATTCTGAAAATGTAGTTTCAACCAAGAGAGATTGTTTCAGATATATCAACCAGCTTAGAGAGTCTGCTCCCAATCTCGATCGCAAATAGGCAGGTTTGAATAATATCGGATTCTAAGGCCCATTGTATGACCAGTCGTTCGCAGCCCTGCATCATCAGATTTTGCACATAGATTTCAACTCCATTTCATAATAGATTGGGTTAACCAGCAGAAAATCAATGAACTGAGCTATGCACACCTTACAAGTAAGGTCGATGACGGATAACGATATTGCTCGAATGTTCTCGTATACCTCCTCAGTAAAAGTTGAGAGGATAAATGGTTGAAGAAGATTTGGAATTTTGGCTGTGGTTAAGGATGAATAACACCAGTGAAATTATAAGTGGAGTAACATAGTTAAGGATTTTCATAATATTTTAAGAAATTTTACATTAGCAGAAGGATGGGTGGCAACTAGGATCGCCAATTCTTTCTGCACCCCTCTCCTATGAGATCTTAATCAAAGTTAGGGGGACCAATTTGTGAGTTCTAAACTGTATTATATAAACGCAGAGTATTAATTCATATGTCTCTTTTTCGGACTCTGATAAAAACATACCCCGCACAAATGAGATTCGTGTCTCGTCGCTGGAAGCCATACTCTGTACTTGGTCAACTCAACGCACGAAAGCTTCAGTGATGTAGAAGGTTCGAAAGATATTATTTAACGCAAATGAAATCACTTGAAAGTAGCGATGGTAAAAGTTGGTAGGAAACACAAGCACATGTATCATTTCATAATAGAATATCTAATTGAATCTGCAGTTCGGCCTTAATCCCATCCCAGGCAGCAAAGCCAATGGCATGACCAAACCGATACAGGAGTAAATATGGCCGGACATACATTACCTGAAAACATGTTAAAACGTTCGCGAGGCGTTTAGATCCTCTGATGTTGAGGTCGCCCACATAGATCCTCTCATAGACTGAAATCACTTCCTGCATCCCCCCATACGCAAATTTCTCTGCTATTAGAGTATCACGGTTGTTGTGCCGATCCCTTGAAGTGACATTCTATGTGTCGTCGAACATAAATCAAAATAGCGCCAAAATCGGAACTAATTGGAATATTTCTGCAATGTGATATTGCTGTCTACACGTAATGACTGGACGAAAGTGTGCTCTCACTTTTCATTTCCATGCACCACGAACTTGATCGACCCTCGGTGCTAAGTGCCTATTCAATGACGTTCTAATTATATTTCTATAGATCGAGAAAAGCAATAGGATATTATCTGTCCACGAGATGCAAGCATGAAGTATCCACACAGACACGCAAACCAGCTAGATGATACTAACTTCACAGAATACTAGGTCAATTAATGTGTGATATTCCATGCCTAAGCTACAAAGAGGACTATGCGCACCTGGATGAGAATTGCAAGCGTGCTGCAAGAGAAGTAGAGCTGATAAGCTGCGGTGAGGTAGAAGTGAATGTCCATTACTCTCCTCTGAAAAAAAGACAAGGCCAAATTGCATTCAAGGCGAGATTTCCAACCCGATTTTGCCACCGGCAATGACGTTTTGCATCGATCGTAGTGAGGTGCTCCTCAAGGAAAGTTTGAGCAATTGTTAGAAATCTCATTTAGAAGACCGACTGCGGTAGAAAGAAGATGCTTAAGCAATTGGTGATGAAAATTAACTCAAATTCATTCTCAACTTGATGTTCAAGGGGCATTCACTAAGACAATCACTCGGAAACGAGAGGCTCTCCACAAGGTAGGATGAAATTTTCGGAGACATCCATCTCAAGAACTTCTTCGAAAATTTCACGATACTGGATGAAATTCACACGAAACCTCGATCAAGTGTCCACTTAAGCACCGCAGTGCATTTTCGCGTCTTTCGCTGTCTAACAGTTCCAAAATTATTTCCGCCAGTCCCATAGGTTTCTTCATCAAATTATTTCTATGCCGACGGCCTCCTCTTCTCTTAGCCTTCGTCTGCTCATTTAAACCTACACTTCAACGTGAGCGAGATAGCATCAGACCACCGCGACCTTTTTTTGTTCAACAATTGCAGAGGATGTATGTCATTTCTAAATCCTCCGTAGTTGTAGAACAAAATAGGCCATGGCAAGCACTGCACGGGCATCATATAAATGATTATCAGAAGCAATACTCTTAAAAAATGGCCGAATTAATAAGTGAAAATCGCAATATTAAATCAGATTACTAATGGAGTCAAAATTTACATTGTACTAGTAAGCGATATGTTTAAGAAATTTGCACAAAAAAAACTCCATGAGTACAGTTAGCTTAGACATAAGCACACATCATACCTCAGTTTCGCAGTCATGGCTTAACAAAGCTGTTGCACAACTACAGCATCTACCTAAGTATTCACGAGGCCGGCTCACTAAGAACTCCATGAGTACAATTAGCTTAGACATAAGCACACATCATACCTCAGTTTCGTAATCATAGCTTAACAAATGTGTCGCACAACTACAGCATCTACCTAAGTATTCACGAGGCCGGCTCACTCTACCTGATATCCATAACCAGGTAGACTCTCAACCTCTCACAAACGGCTGCTCTTAAAGAAAGAGTACCTCCACCAACAGCATGCACAAAAATGCTCTTCAAAAAAATTTCAAATTAACAATACCTTCAGCAGGAAAATTATCAGCAGCATCATCGTAATTATCGCAGGTGTCTTCATAGCACTCTGTTAGAGCCATCCTGCCATCGTTCAGCTCCTCATCGCCATGGACGCACATGATTTCAGGCGCAGATTCTAAAATCAGTCTATCTGCATCTGTCGAAGTGCAATTCTGGTCACACAGGCCATGGTCGAGGCATATAGGATCCTCTAATTTCAAATTGTCAAATAGGCCATGGCCGCTGAAGCGCCTACTCTGCAGTGTCGCGTCGTTGCCTGTGTCCTCGAGAGCGGAGTTTCGAAGCTCGTGGAACATGTCATAGGTCGACACAAGCGCACAGACTGCAACGGATCCGCAGGCTTCCTCTTCAGCTACTGCTCGTTGCATCCATTCATTGTAGTCGAAGCGACTAAGATCGAACAGATTATCTAAATCTAAATCGCATGACTCCATGACTGGCAGTAGAAAATGCACCAGGAATTTTCTACATTTCTTCAATTGTAGCGGATGAGCGCAACACTGCAGCGATTATTCGGTGAAATGCAAAGGTAGTAAGGTTCATCGTCTTCGTCTTCTTTAGAGCTTCTCGGACGAGCTTGTGATACGAGAATTGGCCACCGGCACAGTAGGTTCCGATTTCGACCAGCGTAGCAGTGAAGGTGACCTGAACCTGCAAACGTACCGGTCATAGAACCTCTTGCGGGGAAAAATACCGGAGCGTCCGGGGACTGCCAGTTAGGCTTTCATTTTATTACTGATCCAGTGTGGCATATGACAGGGCAAATTGATCATTTCTCAACTATGAGAGGGTTGTAATTTGTTCAGATTATGATTTTCAAAATATTTAGATGTTGGAAAAGAAACAGTGAGGATTATTAACCCCTAAAGGACCAAGGGTGTTTTTTGAGAATTTTTTTCAGAAACTGCCAACCTTTAGTGCATTGCCCAAAGTTGAAATTAAAAATATTTTTTCTTAATTTCAACCATATGAAAGTTTGTAAAACCAATAAACTGATGTGTGCAAAAAAACTCTGCCCATTTGACTGCACAAATTGTAAGATTATAACATTTGAAGTGAGGAAATTACCTTTTTTTTCGTTCGTGCAAAACAAGGTCAGCAAACTTTGACCTTTCCTAGAGTAAATTTTTTGCTCTACACAAATTTGAGCTTTTTGACGATTCACAAGTATATGATGTTAGGTTCACTCATGAAAATTTTGAGATGCAAAGATAGAATCTAGCTTATTCTAAATCACCTTGCGGTGCAAGAACGTTTAGTGAATTGGCAATACATTAGTCATTCTTTCATGATTTCTTGTGCAATGAGGAAGTATTTTATTTGAAATCTCAACCTTGAAAAGTTAGAGACAATCATTTGGAATATATGAAAAAAAGTTTCAAGAGTTTTGGATTTATAAATTGAAAGATAATAGAGCTTGAAGTTAAAGGATTTTTTTTTTCTTGAAACTACCTGAACATAGTTAACAAAGTTTGACTCCCTTCTAAATGTGATGGGAGAGTTCAATTTTTTTTTTTGACAATTGTACATTATGTTTATTTAGTTATATACTTGCCAAATTCCAAAACTTGATGAGAGTTTTAGCATAAGATTCTCCAAAGATGCCCAAGCTGCCCGAGCTGCCCAAATTCTTTTGGATAACATAACTTTTGAACCAGGCATCTAATTTGGGAAAAATTTACATCTCCACTTACTAGATACATATTTGCACCTTGTGTAACAATTTTGAGAACATCCAATAAAAATTAACATCATAAGACCCTACCCGAGTTCTCAAGTGGCTATTGAATAGCCACTTGGTCCTTTAGGGGTTAAATTTCAAAAGGGACTGGGTCTTATATTCCATGTTCACTCCTTGAAAGATTATTTTTTCCCTATTTGTGTGAATGAGCTCTCAACTATAAGGGATAAATTTAGGGAATTGCTAAAGCCTCACCTAAAATTGCTAATGCCACACCCCAAGGTTTACTTTGAGCATGAACTATGAGAATTTAATGTTGAATTTCTATATTTGGATCAAAAGATATGTTTCACCTTTATCATTTTAACGTTATATTCAAAAAAATTGGAGGTGCTTGAATTTGAAACCAAAAATATAGGACTTTTGAAATATTTAAAACAAAAGTACATCAAAAAAATAACAAGGGTGCAATAAAAGTTCAACAAAAAATTGTGTTTGTTTTTCATTCTTTCAAGAAGGTGGTAATGCCTTAATTGAATGAATGATGGACCACTCGAATTAAAAAAATAGCATTAAATTAGCAAAATACATGCTTATAGGGGTGTGGCATTAGCAATTTTGGATGTGGCTTTAGCAATTCCCTATTCTTTTGTCGTATGGAGTATATTCTAAACTTCTTTTTAACCCTTAAATCACCACAAGGCATAGTATATACGCTGCTGTATAATTGGCATTTGCTAACAATGAGAAGTTTTAATTTGGGATCTCAAGAAGCTCACAAGAATTGCTTTGATCTATTCTCCAACATATTTGTTGATCTCACATGTAGTAAAGGTGTGAATCTATTCCAGACACACAAAAAAAACCTTGTATTGTATTGGTTGCAACGACACACTTAGACAGTCAAGGGTTAAACTCCTTTGGAACCTACACAGTTATGCTTTATACCTCATGTTTTCATCACTTTTACACTAAATACAATTTTTAGAACGTCATATTCATTAAAATGGAAAAAACATGGGTCCTATTTTGTATTTTGCCTGAATCCAAAAAGTCCCGCTTAATTCAATTAAGAAGGTCACTTGAAACTTGCTTAATGAACTTTTATCTAAAATTCCAAATTTTCTGTTCAAAATTCTAGACTTTCTGTCCAAACATAGCGTATTTCTAGATGATGTATATCTCATTTCATTGGAAAAAATTAGAAAACAATCAATAGATTTCCAATTCAATGAATATGGTGTTCTCAAAAGAAAAAAAAGCCAGAAGTCCTAATTTATAAGAGTTTTCCCATTTTAATGAATATGACGTTTTAGGTTATTCAAACTAATTTCTCAACAATTTACATTGCATAAAATACTTGTTGTTATTTTGTAATTCTTATCAATATTAACCGCAAAAAATAATTCTTAAAAAGCCTGGCAATAACAACAAAAGAGCAAGAAAAAAAAATAACAACCTTCATGTTGTCAACCACGTGAAATGCTAATATTTAAAGAGTTACGTGTACCTCCAAGTGGTCAAGCAACAAGTCATGAGGTAACATTCTACCAAAAAGTCAACCTAATTGTTAAGGCGGCCTAAATTCAATATTTAACTAATGTGGTCTTGTGTTACGTTTTAGTCCAATTTGTCACGTGATGTGGTATTGTAGCTATGCCACATCGGATGTATGTCATTAGTGGTTGATTTTTGTTTTTAGTAGTTTTGGGGAAGGTTAGGGCTTTTGGCACCTCATTTCTAGTTGGCACCTCATTTGAGGCCATTTAAGGTTTGGGGTTAGTTAAGGTACGTTACTTCCCTGACTTGGCATTTTTTACCAAGTGATAAGATATGAAATCTAAGCACTTAAGCGTTAGTCAAGCTACCTCTCACTCCGCTCATGGGAGAATCCGAAAGTGCAAGGAGAAACGTGAAAGATAGTATAAAACTCAAGAAAATACAACAAATGTACTCTCTCAAAAACACCTCACAAGACTTGACTTGGCAAAGAATGCCAAGTCAAGGAAGTGATAGTACACAATGTGTTGTGTTTAGCGATATCTATTTACACAACAAATTTTCATCTCCCCCATGCCATCTCCTCATGCCACCGATGGCTAAATTTATACTTTACTTCAATTAAACTTGTACTCTACTTTATTTTTAAGTGGACGTCCAAATTATACTTTAGTTAAACTTTTACTCTATTTTATTTTTACATATAACTTGTATTTGGCCAATTAGTAATTTTCTTAAATTTTAATCCATAAAAAACTTTGAAATCGATCATTTTCTCATTGTAGGCCCAAATGCTACGGAACCAAGCCCGTGCACCCCCTCCTTACCAAGAGCTTTCCAACGGTACCAAGCATGCAACAAGGGAGCACACGGTCCACAAGACTTCAGTGTGACAAACATCCAAACAACCTGATTTA
This sequence comes from Ulota crispa, assembly GCA_963920765.1. Lineage (NCBI taxonomy): Eukaryota > Viridiplantae > Streptophyta > Bryopsida > Orthotrichales > Orthotrichaceae > Ulota > Ulota crispa. Next base: position 24,028,488 of record OY987245.1, read on the forward strand.
AGGTGTAAGTTTAGATGTAGTAGTTAAAGTAGTGAGCGACTAGGCAAACACCCCTTGGTTGCTATGCGGACACCCCATAGCTGAACCTATTAAACTTGAGATTATTATTATTTTGAAATATGAAATAAAATCAAAGCAATGCTTTTGTGTACATTTACGTTTACAAACTTTGCAAACATACAACAAATGTGCCTCATTAGTGACACATTTAGGAGTCAAAGCAATAAATGAAAAAAACAACTGGTTTAACTCCTAATTATGTCATAAACAAGACAAAATTATTATGTGTTTGCAACATTTGTAGATATAAATGTCTACTAAAATATTTTTTTGATTTTATTTCATATTTCAGCATAATAATCTCAAATTTAATAAATTTGTCTTTAGGGGTGTCCGCGTAGCAATTGGGGGTGTCCACCTAGTCGCTAGTCGCTCCCTTAAAGTATATTAATGGATACGATGAAGAATGCTCCACGCAGATGAAAGTTTGCCAAGTCAAGGAACGCCTACAATCGGGCCCTAATGTGGAAACTGTGATTTGCCGTAACCCTAATTTAGTGTTGCTGATCGTTCGCTTGCTCCCTCTCGAATTCTGCCGAACTCTCTGCCGAATCCATCAAACGACGCCCCCCGATTGCGATTGCAACAATTCCAATTCTAATTCAGGCGAGTATTCTCAGTTAGGGTTTTTTTGCAAGGGGGCGATGAGCGAGAGTACGACGATGATGCCCATGGCAGTGTACGGGCAGGAGTTTCTAGTGGACGATCTTGTGTTCAATTCTACCATGGACGTGGACATGGATGGCGATTCCCTGGACCGGCTCACTGATGCCGCTATTCTGCTTCAAGACCACAAACCTATGGATGCCGACTTCTTTGACGCCTTCGAGGACGACTTTGATGATTCCGATCTTGTTTAGTTGTACGCAGATTAGGGTATAATCATTTGTTTAGTAGTGCGTGATGAGAATTTTTGATTTAGCAAAGCGATGGACCTGTTTGAGATTTAGGAGTTTTGCTATTGCTCGTTATTGTTTTTTCGCGCATTCCTATCGCAGAATTGGTGGCGATCGCCGCTCCCCGTCTGGAAGAATTTTTACCGCATTACCTCGATTTAGGTCATTTTGTCGCCGGTTTATCGATGGATAGAAGAGTGGAAATTTGCTATCCTGAGGCATGTGGCATACAGTCATGCCTGGCCAAGAACGATTTTCAGATGGCAAAGTAAGTAGCTGTACTTTAATCTTGGTTATCGATTACGTTTCGTTTATTGAAATTATCATATATTGCTACAATTTGCAAAGGGAATTGATATGTCTACCACACCCCTGGGGTAAATTTTAGATTTCTAATCTTGAGAATTTGGAATTCAGATTTGGACTCAGAGACCATGATTTAGTCTTGAACCATTAAAAAAGTTGCAATTCAACAACACCCAGTGAAAAAGAAAAAGTTTTGCTAGGAAGAAAAGTGTTACTTTTACTTTTGTTTGCAAAAAAATAAGCTTTTTCATTGGGTGTTGTTGAATTGCAACTTTTTGTATGGTTCTAAACTAAAGTAAGATCTCTAAGTCCAAATCTGAATTCCAAATTCTCAAATTCAACTATTTGATGGTAGAAATCTAAAATTTACACCAGAGATGTGGTAGAATAGCTGAAAGGGTGCGGTACACATATCAATCCCCATTTGCAAATTATGGAACAGTATATGCGAACTTTGTATACAGTCATGTTTTTATTTTCCTTATCGATCTCTTTTAGTATTGGCTTAAGACGAATGAAAACGATTGCTGCTTCTCGCTTTAGGTCGTAGTCACTTTTCGTCATGTATTGTGACACTGCAACTTTTGATGTCTGTTGTCTTTTTTCTGTGCTTACTTGGGAGGTATTATTGTGTTAACAGGTGTCGCACCAACATATTAGAGCTGCAGGATTGCTGTAAGCATGCGCAGTACAAGACGAAGCACTGCGCTTCTGTCACGGGAATTCTCGCAATGACAAAAAAGAAACCAGAGAAAGAGCAGCCAGACAAGCCAAAGCCTGATTGACTGTCGCTAAAATTTTGTTTCTCCCAATTCCCTGAATATACAAAAGCCAGAGTTGCGAAGTGTTTTTCTCGGTTTGACTCACGGTACCATTTCACCATGCCTACATCGTCCAGATACATTTACTCAGAGAAAGTTGTACACCTTAATACTGGTTATGCAGTACCAATTGTGTGTTAGTAAAAACTTATTTGTTTTACCGAAAAGCAGAAATCATAGTTATTCTGAGAGGGTTAACAGAAGGTGTGTCAGTCCGTTCGAGACACTCGTGTTCCGTAATAAGAGGCTATTCTCAAACATGCCTGTGAACGTTTCTGTTGAGAGCTACTATTTTTAATCCGTAAAGCACCAAGTGGTTGTTCAATGGAAGACAATATATCCCCTGTGAGTGTCATGCGCCACCATGCGCCACCTTTCTTGATGTGGGACCAGGGTCCAAAGGATCCAAACAGGGTAAGAGTAATAATTTGCCCCCTATTTTTCAGTTGTTCAATCATAAACTTTTCCAAGGTTTTTGAAATATAATATGGTCTTGAATCCAAGTCTGAATTCAAAGTTCCATAATTCTATCTCTAGATAGTAAAATTCTGAAATCTCTAAATTTTTGAGATGTGAAAAAGCTCCATGGCCCCACCCCGCAAAAGGAGGTGCATGGCACTCGCAGGGGGATATATTGTCTTTCATTGTTCAACAGCCACTTGAGAACTTAGGTAGGGTCATATGAAGTTAATTTTTATTGGATGTTCTCAAAATTGTTACATAAGGTACAAATATATATCCCCCAAGTGAAGATGTAATTTTTTCCCCAATTGGATGCCCATTTCAAAAGTTATGTTATCCAAAAGAATTTGGGCAGCTTGGGCATCTTTGGAGAATCTTATGCCAAAACTCTCATCAACTTTTGAAATTTGGCAAGTATGTAACTAAAAAAACATAATGCACAATTGTCAAAAAAAAAAAAAAAAAAAAAAAAAAAAAAAAAAACTCTTGCATCACATTTAGAAGGGAGTCAAACTTTCTTAACCCTTAAACAACCAACCGACCATATTACACAATATAATATGATATGTTTTTCTTGTATTTGGAACGCATCCACACCTTAACTACATTTGAGATCAACAAAGAAGATAGAAAATAGATCAATGAAGTTCTAGAGAGCTAGTCAAGATCCTAAATGAAAACTATTTTTTGGTAGCAAATGCCAATTATACAGCAATGTACATACTTTGTACTATGGTCAGTTGGTCGTTTAAGGGTTAACCACATTTGGGTAGTTTCAAGAAAAAAAAATCTTTTAACTTCAAGCTCTATTATTTTTCAATTTATAAATCCAAAACTCTTGAAACTTTTTTTCACATATTCCAAATGATTGTCTCTAACTTTTCACTATTGAGATTTCAAATAAAAAACTTCCTCATTACACAAGAAATCATGAAAGAATGACTAATATATTGCCAATTCACTAAACCTCTTTGCACCGCAAAGTGATTTAGAATAAGCTAAATTCTATCTTTGCATCTCAAAATTTTCATGAGTGAACCTAACATCATATACTTGTGAATGATCAAAAAGCTCAAATTTGTATAAAGCAAAAAATTTACTCTAGAAAGACTCAAAGTCTGCTGACCTTGTTTTGCAGGAATGAAAAAAAGTAGTTTTTCTCACTTCAAATGTTATAATCTTACAATATGTGCAACCAAATGGGCAGAGTTTTTTTGCACACATTAACTTGTCAATTTGACACGCTTTTGTACAGCTTGGAATTGAGAAAATGGATTTCATTTTCAATTTTGGACCATGCACTAAAAGTTGGCAGTTTTTGAGATTTTTTCTCAAAAAACACCCTTGGTCCTTTAGAACGAGGGTGTGGGGCTCAAATCACGCAAGGCTCCAAATGAAAAAACAAAAAGCGAAAACCTAAGCAACTGAACTCGCACTGGAGTCCAAGTGGAAAAGAGGGGGAGAAAATTTGCGGTACGTTTTTGAACTCAAAGATTCCGTGCTTTATGTGTTTTAGGGGAAGTCTTATGGATACCCTTGAAGGATACCCTTGAAGTTTGCAATATTTTCATAGATACTCCTGCCTTTTCAAAAAATTTGGGCGTTTGATTTGTTGTGCATGTCAATTTCTTTCTTTTTTTGTGTGTATGTTGTTTCTTTTTTGTTTCATCACATTCCCTTCTTCAACATTGGTTATGAAGGAAGTACAAGTATAACAAATGAATGCTTACATTTTTTGGTCCAAGGATGTTTCTGAAAAAGCAAGGGATGTTTGTGTAATTTCTGAAAAAGCAGGGGTATCAATGTAAATATGGCAAACTTGAGGGTTATCTTTGAAATTTTCCCTATTTTGTAAGACTTCACTGAAAACCCGCTAATGTAAACATTGTGATTTGTTGAATATTATAGATTTTAAATTCTTATCCACAAAGTGCTTCGTTGTCCCCTCCACATTGGAGAATATCAAGAAGGAAGGAAAATCAGTGGGGGGAATTTGTCAAATCTAGCAAACTTTTGCCAAAATTTTAAACTATTCAATAGTATAAGTCAATTTAGAACCCTTAGCTTTTGTCACAAATCAGCCTAGCGTTTTTTTTATTGGCAAACTTTTCCCTAAATCTTACCTCAAAATCCTTGTGATTATCAATACACTAAGGAACTAGGCTCAAAAAGTGGATGAAATTGCAAGATGTCTCCTAGAGCAAACATATGGTTTGCCAGCTTTTGGATGAAAGTAGCTCATATTAGTAAACTTGTTGGATGAACGTGCGCACATCATTTGTTCCTTCCAATATTAGCCAATTTTTCCTTACTTACACGCTTTCTAGGCTGCGAGTTGCTCTAAGGTAGAAGCACCCAAATGCAACACTAGCCGTTTAGTGACTTCTAAAATTAAACTTAAAAGTAAGCACTCCTGCACCTAAAGAAGACACGCATGCACCCAAACCAGACACACAAGTTGACATAAAGAAACAAAAATTGTATAGGTGATGGTTTATGATTGGGTGTGACATGCTCTTTTTGTTGTTGCTTTTTTTAGGGTCTAGTGTTCATAATAGGTCAATTTAGGGAGTTACCTTTAACAATTCATAATTTATTCATACAATCTCAAAAAAATTTGAAAACAATTTTGCTTGAATCTATACCCATTTCCCAACAAGCACATGCCATTACATTCTCAAAAGACCCTCCAAATTACCACATCTGAGGTAAGGAATGTACACCCATAAGATTCAATGTCCCCATAACTGTCATCTTTGAAAATCTTGGAAAATCTGTGGAAATGGATAGATGTAATTACAAGGATGTACAACATGTGAATATGAAGTCTTGAAAGTGGTTATGGATGCAATGACAATTTGCTCTTTAAAAATGCACAACTTATTCTCACAGTATCCAAATAACACATTCAAAAGTGCAAATTCATTATTTTTCTGTTCCTAATAGCATCCTATAATTTGCTAGCTGTTTATTGATACTCATCACGTTCAGAACCCTCAATTTGACGCTTATGGGTGTACATACCTTAAGTGTCGTATTTGGGTGCTTCTATAGTGATGAACAAAACCGAGTACTCAAACATAGAACTCAACTTTAACTAGTTATGTGGCACCTAATAATATGAATTGTTAAAGTGAATGATAGAAGTGTGAAAACAACTTGTTCCACTCATGTGTGTGAAAACAAAAGGCGAAAAAGTGATAAAGTGCTTTAGAACAAAGGGTTTGAACCACCTAAGGTTTTAGTGCTCAGTATTGTTCAAAGTTGTCCGTCGCACTTCAAAATTTGTTCCCGTGAGTGTTTGCGCTTGTTTTGGAGAGGTTGTTGGTGTATTGCGACTCTACGTCTATGGGCTTTGTGAGGATTGTGAGGGTTTTCTATTGTTTGAGTATCGCTCCCATAATTGAGATGAAGAGAAACGTTGTTTTGTCTCAACTTTGAAGCGGTCTGTCGACATGGAAATTAGCTGTTTCAGTTGGTATGAGTTAATCGTGGGTGGCTCAATTGCGAAAGGAGATTGCTAGAGAGATGGAGAAATAGAAAGGAGGGTGTCCAAAGCATCTTAATGCAAGAGAGAGGCGACGTTGCGCAACCCTATTCACTGAAAGTTGTCGTGGAACTGCGTCAAAGACAGCAAAACAATTTTGAAACAAGACAGGCAAAGTTGTGTCTGACATTACCGTGAGACGCGCTTTTGAGAGGAGAAGGTTTGGTTGCACGGGTACAATAGAAGAAACCCTTTTTGGCACAGAGACACTTTTTAACACGTTTGAGATTCGCGAAGATATGCAAACTGGATAATTCATGATTGGAAACGAGTTATTTTCAATGATGAGATGAAGATAAATAGGTTCAATTCAGATGGTAGATCTTGGTGTTGGATTAGAGATGGAGAACGTGTTCAACCACAGTATGTTTGTCAAATAGTAAAACACGGTGGCGAGCATGTCATGATTTGGAGTTGTATGATAGCATTTGGACCTGGAGCTTGGTAGAAGATTGAAGGTATCATGGATCAGCATAAGTACAAATTTATTTAAAAAACTTTTTGTGGTTTACAATTCGGCATTATAGTATGGATCGAAGCAATTTAGTGTTTCAGCAGGATAATGATCCAAAACACACAAGCAAGTTGGTGCAAGGATGGCTTAAATTGCAACCATTTGAGCTTCTCCAATGGCTTGCTCAATCTTTAGGCTTGAATCCCATAGAGCATTTTTGGGCTCTTTCGAAACAGCAATTGAATAAGTATTCTACTCCTTCAAAAGGAATTGAAGAATTGTGGGAGCGTGTGTGTATAGTTTTTTCAGGTTTTAGTCAGGATGATTACTTGGCATTGTATGAAAGCATGCCGTGAAGAATTGCTGCTATATTGGTTGCTAAAGGCTATTGGATGGATTATTGAAGTTCAAGAAGTAAGTTGAACAATACTGAGTACTTGTATATAGTTGTAGATTATAAGTTGTAAGAAATTATATAGTTTTTAATTTGATTTATGGTTTTGCATACATGTTCACAACTCTATTTACTTACGAACACAATTTATAGTTCTAAAAAATATTATGTAGATTGTTTGTAATTATATTTTGAAGTTCACTTCTTGAAGATAGTACTCAGTTTTGTTTGTCACTGTACCTTACCTCGGCAAAGTACATTAAAAAAACACTGAATCGGCCTCGTGGATTCGTGGGAGTTACCACACACAGTGACCGACCTTGCAAGTAAGTGCACTGCCCGCCGCAACCCTGAAAATTCGCACTTATTTGGTGGGAACTGTAAACGAGACTGAATTCACGGGACATCGGCTGTTAGTAATAACAGTAATTTAATGGCATTGGAAATTGAATGGAACAATGTCTCCGCTGATTGCGACGAGCTCGGCGGTACCCTCCTGGAATGCCGCTCCATAAGCAGTGCTACGTCTGGCAGTTCCCATCGCACGCCGTCCGATGCTGACGATTCAAAGAAAGGCAGCTCTCATGAGGCGTGACTCGAAGCTGTGACGAGAAATTACATGTTGGTACCAAAAATTTAGCCAGATTTGGCATGTGATGTTAATACTCAAGCATTGTCACGTTTCCACGATAAGCAGATCAGCAGGTTCCTTGCTTCTTCGGCGAGTATAACTCTTTACATTTGAAATATGCGTGGGAGTGGTTCACTTTGCTCTACTTTACTGTTCAAAGTGTTTGACGGTTTTTGTTAAAAAAATACTTAAAATTACCGGCTCCGTCAGCCCAATAATTAACCCCTAAAGGACCATTGTCCGTTTGGGGATAAATGGGATTTTGGGCAGGTACCTACGGCTTCAATTTCTGTCCTGATTTTTTGAAATTTTATTTGAAAATAGAAAAACACATTAACTTTTGGGGAATATAATTTTTATTCCAATTAATGCCAAGGAGTAAAAGTTATGCCCAAATAAGCAAAAGTTTGGGGACTCCGGGCAGCAAAATTTTTTTTACAAAAACTTAATTTTTTTTAAATATTTTTTTCCCTTGTAGATTATATCTTCATTTACATCTAAAGCTTTGATTCATTCCATTTGGACTAGTTATGAGAAAGTTATGGACATTCTTGTTTTTTGGGCAATTCAAGCATCTTCTTCAAAAAAATAACTTATACAATTCATTTTGGAATGGAAGCTTAACATTTTTTCAAACAAAGTTGTTGGAGAGGGTGAAGTTTTCTTTCTAGAACAACCTCACCATTGGGATTATTGAGTTTCAATTCCATTGCAAGGTTATTAGCAATTTAAGTTTTTGTTCAATCCCATACCTTCTTCTACCTAATGTTTTTTTAAATAATGAAAATTTAGTATTTTTTGTTTTGGTTTTTTTCCGATGATTCTCAACTTAATTCCCTAGCTTAAAAAAAATAAACCTGAAAACTCCGTGGTGCAAAAAATTTAAGTTAAAAAAGTTTAAAGTCAAATAATCTAGTCGTGCAAGGTGCAAGAAAACTTGATTTTTATACTTTAAACTCAAATATCTTGCAATCTATGCTAGTTAAGTTTTTAAGTTTTGAACGACACATTCTTATACAAGTCTAGTATAAGATCCTATGGTCAATTATGCAAAAAGACCAAATTTCAAACTTTTTTACTCTTTGCCATGGAAGTGGCAATTTTGAGTATCTTTTGACAAAATAAAGGCCATAGTCCTTTAGGGGTTAACCTGCAAGAGCCAGGCCATTTTCAATAAAATGAGGTTTTGGGAGACCTACAACTTTGATGCATGGTATCTCGGTCAATTGGATGATCCACAAAAAATGATTGTTGAAAATAGTGGAGCATCTACTTAGGAAACGGCTTGTAACTTTTGAGAACACTTGACTATGGGAGATGGGAGATTATGACATTTGATCAAACAACTTCTAATGGAAAAATCTCATTTTTGGCAAGTAGTTGCTATTTAATGATTTTTACAAAAATCTATAAGCCCTTGATTCATCTCAACTTTTTTAAGTTGTAAGATTAGATGTGAATGCATACATTTGCAAATTATTCAAAGTTATTCTTCTTGTTAGGTTAAGATTTAGGGCTTCATTTGCTATTGCATGAAAAACGATGATCATCACAATTGCTGAGGGTTGCCTTGACAAGGTTCTAGAATATGCTTGAACCCTTAGTGGTGAACATCCCGCTACCATGCAAAGGCACATACAAGGAAGCTTGTAATGAGTAATTTATTGATTAGTTGTAGCTTGTAAGCACTAGAAGAAACCCATGTTTTTTATAACAATTTTTTTGGATGTCCACTTGAATTATGTTACAACAGATGTTAAAACTATCATCTTGATATCATGTTTGATGTCATTGTTAACATAAAAACATGTAAACATCCAAAAAAATCCGCTATAAAAAACATGGGTTTTTTATAGTGAAGACATTGCTTGCTATAACGCCTCGTATGGTGTTTCACCCAATTAAAACTCTTGAGGCACTTGTATAACATTTGGTTTGCCTTGCCATTACTTCCCTTTGCTTAGACCACTTGAATACCTTTGATAATTGTAGTTTATAGCAAGGTCAAAAAATTAGATCCAATGCTTCAAACATGCATGTGAATTCTTGTGAGGACCATTTTGGTCCTCTAGGGCATTCATGGGTTAATTTTTGTTCAAAAAATCCCAAGGATACTAATAGGAGCAATGCAACTAGACATATTGATTAGTCCTCTTAGTGCGCCACAACATCTTTTCCAAAAATTACACAAATATCCTTGGACCATAATTTTCAGGCATTTACTTACTGTGCTTGTACTTCTTTCATGACCAATATTAAAGAAGGGAATGCAACAAACCAAAAAAGAAGCAATGTACTCACAAAGGAAGAAGGGAAGTGGCATGCAAAACAAAACAAACTCCTGAAACTTTTGATTCAAGGGTATTTGTGATATTTCTGAAAAAACAAGGGTATCTATGTAAATGTTGCAAACTTCAAGGATATCTATGAAATTTTCCCTTTAAAATGTGTTGGTTAAAAGTTTTGAATAGTTATGCTAAACTTTATAGTGCATTTAGATTATCTCACACTAATTTTGTAACATTCTACATTGTATAAATACTTACTAGTATTCCAATAATTTCATCAATAAATATTACAAAATACATATTTTTAAGGGCTTGTCAACAACAATGAAGTTGCAAAAAATAAAACAATACCATTTAGGTCATAAACCATGTGAAATCCTAATATCTAAAGAGTTGCAAGCACCTCCAAGTGGCCAAGCAATGAGTCAAAACCAAACTTTGTAGGGTAAGGCAACCCAAGGGTTGCTTCCCACTATGGCCTAACCAAGTCAAGAGGTCATGGGATTGAGTGGCCACACTCTATAGAGAGGCCAACAAAATAGGTTGAAATAGGCAATAAAGTATTGTTTTTGAAATGTTTAGCCAACCATAGTGCAAAGCCTCCAAAGACCAAGCCCAAATGCCAAACAACACATTGTTCATTAAATTGGGAAAAAGCTCTCATATTGAGACTTTTGAATCTTTCAATTTTAAGAAATTTTAGGTGATTTGGAGAGAATATTATGATGATCTATGATGAAATACCTCATATGAATTATGAAAAAAACTCATCTCAAATAACCAAAATATTGTCACAAATGCATAATTGAATTTTCCCAAAATAGGTATTGAGAAAATTCTTTTTCCCAATTTAATGAATTACGCATTAAACTTCCTAATCTAATGGTAGAGATATCATTTGTCAAAAAAAATTAATAGCATTCAAAGTTAGTCAGTATATGACATTTCTGGCAAAAGTTTGTTGATTTATGGTGTCTTACATTTTGAAAAAATTTCATTCTCAGAGAAGGTGTGACTACATAACATTGTTAAGCTGGTTTGATTCCTCCCCCTAGCTGTGGAGGAATATGCCTCTCCATATACTTGGGGGAGGTTTTAGTTGTAGTTTCTCAAAGCTCATTGGTACTAGGACAGAGTTGACGAATGACATTGGCTGGGGGATCTTCATTTTTGGGGAGCCAAAGGGACCCCACATAGTGAAGGTTAACAATGTTATGTAAGGTAGGAGCACCCAATTGCAACACCAGCCGTTCTTTGACATCTAAAATTAAACCTAAAGTAGATAGATTTGCACCCAATCAAGACATGAATGCACCCAAACAAGACACAAATGCACTTAAATCAAACACACAAGTTGACATAAGAACGTGATATTCATTAAAAGGGGAAAAACATGTGTACCATTTTGTATTTCACCTTAATCCCAAATAGCCATCTTAAACTAGATTCGAAGGTATCAAATTCAGTCTGAGCCACTAAGATTTTTTCCCTCACAAATTCCTCCTCTCAGGTGAGGCCACGTGTACCCAAAAAAATGCTAGAGCTTGAATTAGGGTGACCACCCTAATCTTGCAAAAGTCCCAAAATACAAGTGTTTTCCCTTTTTAATGAATATCGCATTTAAGGGAATAAGAATTGTGTAGGTGGCAGTTTTTGATTGAGTGTGACATACGCATGACATGGTCTTGTTGTTGTCGCTTTTTCAAGGGTCTAGTGTTTACAATAGGTAAGTCTAGAAAGTCGTCTTCCACAATTCATAATTTATTCATATGATCTCAGAAAATTCCAAAAACAATTTTCCTTACATCTACATGTATTTCCTAACAAGCCCATGCTATCAAATTCTCAGAAGACCCTCCCAATTACCACATCTGAGGTAAGTGATGTGGTAAGTGTCGCATTTGGGTGCTTCTAGCTTACCCTAATGCAACATTCCATAACACGGACTCTGTGTTCCTCGAAATCAGTAACCGGAATTGCAGTTTTCAAGTTTCCAAGGAACAGTCCAACGTTTTTCAAATTTCCACGTTCCATAAAAGACTGTAGCGTTTCCATTGCACTCCGATCCCTCCTCAAAATAACAAACTTGAAGTCTTGAACCAGTAGTGACTTGTACCTGCTCCCGTGAAACCAGTGACTCACCGGATTCGTCGCAAACGCTACAGCAAGCTCGTGAGGATGAGATCTCGTCATTCTCGTTGATGCACTGGAAGCCGATCTCATTGCGGTGCCAGGCAACCTAAGGGCATCTCCAATGGACATCGGCAAACAATCCCTGTATCCGGGTTTGCAGGGACGTTCCACCAGGCCCTGCACATGCAGGGCTTCTCAAAAAGCAAATCACCTCAACGCACAGCAGGCAAAACAGACGACAAATTAACTTTTCAAAATATTTAAAGAAACAAAGTTAAAAATGTACACTGAAACATGGGAAGTTTGAATTGACTGACAGGCTTATTAAATTGGTTGACATTAATAATTTGTGTACCGGTGCCAACGTGGAGGCCTTTCAGATTCTACAAATTTGCCGGGACTGGGGCCTCCGATACGGAGACTCTGAAAGTGTCGGAACAGGCAACAGTTCCATTGGAGCACAATTATTTTTCAACATCGGCACTTTTTGCCGATGCAGGCACTGTTGCCGTGTGCATTGGCGATGCCCTAACGACGACGACAAGTGCCAACTCTCGTTTGTCATCGTCAATACGTCAGCCAGCGCCTTCACCGCCAAAAATCTCGTTGCTGCCGTTGGCTCTTTCCCACCTTGCATCCCATCTCTCTCCTTCATCATAAGTCCCCCCAGCTCCTCAACTCTCATACCTCAGATGTCCTTTGCTCAGTCCCTGTGCATGTGAGTGTCACAGCTCAGTCCTGTGTACGTGATTCTCACAGCTTAGTCTAGTGCATGTGAACTTCACATTGCATTCGTATTCTGGGCTTAGGAGGACCGGTTATCAGGATGGCAGGCATGAAGAGTGTATCCGTTGTGTTGCTAGGGCTGTGCTTGTTGGTGACCGTGGTCGCCGACCCAGCGTGGCAGTTTACAGTGGACGCCACCCCGACTACTCACGACAACGAAGGAGGGCATTTGGTTCCCGACAATGGTTTCAAGTACAAATTCGATACTATCGGCTCTGGTTCCACTGACAACAACGCTGCTCAGTACACCGAGTCTAACTCCTTCGCCGAGCAGTTCGACACATCCACCGAGGCTGCACCGTACGATTACAACAACAACCAGTTTGCTACACAGACTGCTGAGCATGAGCCTACTGCCACGTCATACGTGCTTGGCACTCCTGAAGAGAATGATGCTCAACCTGAGTACGTGTACGATGCGACTAAGCCGAGTGGTGACTCGTTCGCCACACAAACTACCAAGCCGACTGGTGCTCATGCACACGAGCATCATGGTCCAGTGTCGTTTTACACTCCCGGGAGTGAGAGTAATGGAGCATTCCGGTTTTATGATGCGAGAACTTTGGAGGAGAGGAAGGCTACCTCTGTGTTGGATGTGGAGCCTGCTGCAACGGGTGCTCAGTCGTTCTCGCAGCAAGTGGATTTGAATGGTGATTCTACCATTGCTTCTACGTCTTCCATCTTTGCTACCAGCGTGGTTCCTCATGGCACTCATGGGTGTCCTGACACGTAAGCCACCATCTCTGAACTGCTCACATGCTTGAACTTTCTTCGTCCTTTCTCTCGCGTGGAAAAGCTTATGTATGAGGTCATTTTTGTCTAGTGCTGGTCTGAAATCATGTTGCTGAACCAGATCCACATATGCTCCATTGTGGCGCCTTAATATTTTCTGCTTTTAGATCTGGATGTATTGTTGTTTAGTTTCTCATGTGATTATATCATTTGCGTTACCTGGCCCCGAAATCGTCACTTGTATGTGTTCTGTTATTATTCGAACTCTTCATCTTTGCATGCGTTGTGTCCAGCCCAATGGTGTTTTGGCAGACCTAACCTGTATGCTATGGATGCAGGTATTGGGCTACACATGTGGCACAGTGGCCTGCTGGAATTAAGAAGACTACTCCTGTGTGCAAGGCTTTTGGAGGAGTGAACCTGAGGAAGAGTCTTGAGATCATCTTTGGTACTACGACGGTGTTTCAAGCGTTATTAGATACGCGCAAGGATCCTTACAGCAAGCTTCTGCGATTTGGTGTGGCAGCCTTGTTGAACGCCGAAGCCAGGCCTGCGTTCCCATTGAAGCCTGCGACTGTGTCGAAGGAGTTTCACTTGGCCTTGGCGTCCAAGACCTTGGCAGCTGAGCAGGCACAGAAGTTTGAGAATCTGAATCACGCCTATGGAGACAGTGACTGCAAGTAGAGCAGCATTGGTGGCTCTAAGTAATGATGAACATAAACTATCGTATTTGGTAGTTAAAGTTGTAACCAGAAGTCTTCATGAATTGGTCGAGATGTTCGGTGAATGATAAGTAAGTTCAGGAGTCAACCAAGATGCTGGTTGTTCAAAAGGCCGCACGGGTGACCCTCCGGACGCTTGTCCGTTGTGATTGTTTTCCAGCGGAGCGTGAAATGACGCCCGTTGTCTCATAAATTCAGCTGTCTTCTTTGGCTCCCACACTTTCGTACATCGTTTGCTAATCTGCATGTCTTTGCGATTCTGTGTATGCTTCAGTGATGTGCTCTATCACGTCAACTCTTTAGAAGGAAGATATTTGAAGCGTGATTAAATGTGGTAGCGTGCCGAATTTCAGTTCTTTTGATTAGTGAAAAACAATAATGCCATTTTCGTTAAATCGGAAATTCGCCATTTCCAAACTGCACCTAGCCTTTATCCCCAAAAGTGAACTTAAATTATTTAAACGCCAAATTCGAAGATATTAATCCGAATCACTAAGATTTGTAACTCGCAAATTCTGCATCTCAGGTGAGCATATGTGCATCAAAAAAACCGAAAAACCATCACAAGTTAGAATTTGGTTTAAGGTAATTACGTTGAACCTAGTTTAGCCTCTAAAAAACACTGCATAGGGCTAGAGTTTGGTTTAAGGTGATGAACCCTAGTTTAGTCTAAATGAACAATTTGTCCTAAATTATCGAATATGACGTTTATTTTGCTGTATCTAATCTTCAAACTTTCATCCCTGTGAACGAAAAATCAATACATGTAACTCAATCAATGCTGAAGCTGCACATAGAAAAAGATTGACATCATAGTAAACCATCAAAAAATGCATTTTCATAGTTGTATAACTTCAACACAGTCAACGAGGATATGAATAAAATTGCACATTTCTACCCTAAAAGAGTATAATCATAGCCTTTCGAGGTGTCAAATATTTGGAGTGCTCGGAGATTGTGAAATGGGTTGTCTCCGAGAGGGAGGGCGCACGTTGCGCTGGGAAGAAGCGAGCCAAGCGCTGGTGGTGGCGTGGGGCCCCGTGCGTGTTGGCGTTTCGCGCTGCCACCATATTAGCGACTTGCTCCTCCGCATTGACCTCGTTTTCGTCACCTTCTTCTCCGGTGCAACCCTGTGCTTGTTGACTTTTAGTGCGATGTGGCGCGCACGTCGATTCATTGAAACCTTAATTTTGCTCCGGCAAAGTTATAATTATCCATTCCCGCAAGTTGAACCGAGCTCCCTTGCGAGATCCAGCTTTCTAATTAGTTCGGTGGGTTATCCGCTATGGCACACCTGTAGAAGGAAGCTACATTCAAGTTCCAGTGCGGTGAAGTGTCCTGGAAGAAGAGCTTGGCAAGGCCCGCCAAGTTTTTGTAATTGACAAGTCCCGTTGGACCTAAGAGCATCTCTAGCCTTCCTCGCTAAATGACCAAATATTGGGCCTTGGCTTGGTCGGCCTTTGAATTAAAATCTAGCAGGGCCTTGTCATACGGAAATGTTTTAGGGAAAATTTCATGAATATCTCCAAAGTTTGTAATAATTTCACAGATACCCCTGCTTTTTCAGAAATTTCACAAATACCCTTGGACCAAAAAAATTAAGCCTTTTTTTGTTGTGCATGCCACTTCCCTTCTCCTTTTGTGTGCATACCAATGCTTTTCTTTTTTGGCAATTTGGAGCCAGTCCGGCAAAAACTCTGACAAGTTTGAGCCACTAGTGCAAGGCCCCTCCTTTTTCTAGCCAATCGCTTGTGGACACAAAGAAATTTGGTGATAATTGCCAACACACAAAAAATGCGCTGGTGCATACTAATTTTTTCTTGTTATGTGTGCACACAAAGAAAGAATGGAAGTGACATGCAGGGAAATGCTAAATCGTGAGCAAGGATTCGTGAGCCGGGAGCCGTGAGCTGTGAGTGTATTTTTTTTTATCAAAATATTAAAATTCACATATAAAGGTGTACTTAGGACCTTATTATTGCACATTATAAACATTCATTTTTTGAAAATTTGTTGCTTTTTAAGTGTTTTCATTAATTTTGGGTTCAAAATTGATTCCCGCTCACAAATTTTGGCTCACCGCTCATAGGCTCACTTTTCTACACTCACAAAATAGTTGACCTTGTGACATGCACAATGAGAAAAACACTTGAAAATTTTGATCCAAGGGTATTTGTGAAATTTCTAATAAAGCAAGGGTATCTATGAAATCATTGCAAACTTCAAGAGTATCCATAAAATTTTCCCAAATTTATAAGGGAATTGCTAAATCCACCACACTTTTGCTAAATCCACCACATGCCCCACCACACACCCCACCCCACACCACAAGTCCCATGCACATCATAGGCCCCACTCCAAATTCTAAGCCTCTTGTTGTGCAAAATCCTACATTTCTCATTGTCATCCAACTTTTTGATCCATGCAGCAGAAAATAAAAAATTAAATTGGTTTTTAACCAACTGATTTCAATTTGACTAGATTTTTTCACATTTCATTTGGCTGACTTTCAATTGCTTATCGGCTCTCACCAATCCCCATACATTATTTAGAAGTTCCTTAAAGAGAAAAAAAAAAGTGAATTGATATGGGCACACCCGAGGTTTGATATATGTGCACCCCTCAGGGGTAAATTTTGGAATTTCATCATCAAAAAGCTGAACTTGAAAACTTTGATTTCAAATTTGGACATAGAGACCTTTTTGATTTAATGTAGAGCCATGAAAGAGGTTACAATTGAACATCCTATCGTTACTTGGATTCTAAAATGATTCCCAAATCCCTTATATTAGGAAGTAAAGCTAAAATTTTGGGAAATATTTAATGCTATAATGTTTCAATTTGGTAATCAACATTGTAGGATAGAACTAAACAAGTGTAAGGTAGGAGGTTCTAAAATGGAGCATTTAAGGGCTGAAATTGAATTTTGGGAGGTAGAATTGTTTGAAATATTTTTTGGCAAATTTTTTGTGAAAGAAAAGAGGAATTGACATCTAACTCAAGTTGTTTTATACTTTTTGGAGCTTTGTGGGATTAGTCATGAAATTTTGAAGTGAAAAAACCATAAGTTTCTAAAATGGTGCACCATCTCAAATGTACATTTCCTATACGTTGGGGCTATGAAACAACATGCGCAAATTGAGTACATTTGAAGAGGTGCACCATTTCAGAACATGCACCATTTTAGAACCCCCTACCTTACTTGGTCTTCTTCATTCTGTCTTTTTTAAAATTTCAAAACTTAAAGTTATAACCTCAATAAACTCAAGCCCTTGGCACATGGGCGAAATGGGCTTGCTTACTCTAGTTATAAACTTGTCATAAAAGGATTGAGGTTGTTTTATTCCTCCTGGTTTATAATTCTGGTTTGACCCTTAATTGCTCGTGGAGCCAATAAGTGGATAAGGAATGGTCAAACGTAGTTTGATCTTATTAAGCCCTAAAGGACCATTGTGCGTGGGCCAATGGGATTTTGGGCATGTACGTATGGTTAAACTACTTTGCATGATTTTTGAAATTTTTATTGAAGATGGGGAATTCAAATATGTGCATGGGTATCTAATTTTTATTTCAATTGATGCCAAGGAGCAAAAGTTATGTTCAAATAAGCACAAATTTGGGGACTCTGGGTAACAAAAAAAATCTCATAAAAAATTTGAGAATTTTTTTTTCTCATAGATTATATCTTTGTTTACATTTGAAGCTTTGATTCATTTCATTTGGACTAGTTATGAGAAAGTTATGGACAATCTTGATTTTCAGGCAATTCAAGCATCTTCTTGAAAAAATAACTTTTAAACTTCATTTTGAATGCAGGTTTAACATTTTTTCAAAATAAATTGTTGGAGAGGGTGAAGTTTTCTTTCTAGAACAATCTCACCATTGGGATTATTGCATTTCAATTCCATTGCAGGGTTATTAGCAATTTGAGTTTTGTTCAATCTCATACCTTCTTCTCCCTACTGTTTTTTTTTTTAAGAATGAAAATTAATTATTTTTTGTTTTTTGTTTTTTTCTCAAGATTACTAACTCAACTTTCCACCATGAAAATATAGAATTCCAAACTTTGTGGTGCAAAAGTTTTAAGTTAAAAAAGGTTCAAAGTCAAATAATCTAATTAGGTAAGGTGCAAAAAAAGTTGTTTTTTTCTTTTTAAATGCAAATATCTTCCAATCTGTGCAATCAAAGTTTTTGAGTTTTGTATGACACATTTTTGTAGTAGTCTAGTACAAGATCCTACAATTAGATATGCCAAAATGCCTAATTTTCAAACTTTTTAACTCTTTGCCATAGAGGTGGCAGTTTTGAGTGTCTTTTGACAAAATAAAGACCATGGTCCTTTAGAGGTTAAAATGGATGATGTTCATCCATTTCCTTGAAGTAAGAGTTCCTTTAGTGTGTGCAGCTCTTGTTGATAGCAATCTCCTCATTAAGAACCTAAGTTACAATAAAGAATTCACACAAGAAGACTGATGCTAAATTTTTAGATAGCAAAAACAAGCGATTCCATTGTACTTGACTAACTTCTATCTCCTTACTTTGAAAGTTTAGCCATTAGGATGATATTTCTTGAATTTTGATTTCAATTAATGAAATGAAGTACTCCAAGCCCACTTTCTTTTCCAATTTGAAAATTTGAAAAAAAAGCTCAAAATTTGAATATTATATTGCAATCTAAACTTGGGGCTTATAACAAAAGGACCTTTGATTTTCTAATTAGAGCATGACTAAGAAACTTGGTTTACCACCTCATTGTTACACACTATAATATACACATATGATGAAGTTTTTAAAAACGTATTACAAATTAATTTTGTATTTGATATGAATTTGCTTCAAGGAAATTCATGAATAATGTCAAGTTTTCACAAATAAATCTTGAACTTTTACTGGCTTGTAAGAGACATATGATTAGACTATCTTTAAAAAATAAAGAAGCAGTATTAGAGGTAGTCACATCTTTCTTTAGCCCATTAATCTTTAAAGAATGGAGACATGGTGGTCTCTTCTGGACTTGCAAAGGCTTCATTCTTTGAAGATTGAGAAGTACTTCTCTTCACCTACAAAGAAGAAGAATGGAGTGGAGAAGGCGCTGCAAGCAAAGTTTTAGCCTGTGTTTGTTTCTTTTTGCACCCATGTGTGTCATTGCGTAATTGTTGCTTAATTTCCAACTTAGCAATTGTTACTTCTAATTTCACAATTGCTCCTTCTATTTTAACCAATCTCCATTCTCCACCATCCACAAAAAGAGAGTAACACCTTCATGGAGAAGTGCTTCCATTGGTTTCTATTTCCACTCCAAAATTTCTCATTTGCCACAAAAGTTTTATTCTTGAAAAATGTGTGACTACTTCTACTAAAGTTCAATTGCAAAAAAGACCATCATACTAAAATCACAATGACCTTTTTTGATATTGCGTCTTCAATTTCTATGATACTACAGAAAATGAGGAGATAGCTTTTAAGGTTGAGGTGATATTAGAGAGGGTGCATGTAATGATATTAAAGAGGTCTCAGTTTTATTACTTTTTATTCAAAATTTTGTGATTATAAAAGAACTTTGAACTTTTGTGATTTTACTTTTTTGTTGCTATTACCAAATGATTTGGAACATTTGTTACGTTGAAGCAATTTTGAATTTCACAAAAATTCTTATAGTGAATGCGTAGCATAACAAGCGCCAATTGCTAGAACATGTTGAAAGATTTTGAAGTTTGACCACATGGCCAAAGGCTCATGCTCATAAGCTCCATCCTTGAAGGGCTAAACAGTCCTTAGTAGAGTTTTTTTTGTTTGTTTTTTAACCAATGGTTGTGTGGCATTCTTTGAAAATGATTTGTCCATCCTTGTTTTTGGTTGGAGTTGAAGGTGGCCCCCTTTGCACGGATTTTTTGCAACCTCATGGCTATTAATAATGAAATTAAGGAGAGACGGACACAATCAACTTGTTTTGATGGTGCTTTTGGATTTGTCTCATCATAAAATGATGGCATAAATTCTCAATTTGGTAAGAATTTTATGAAAGCTTAGGCTGTAATGCAATTTTCATTGTTACAATTTGACATTTTTTGAAAATTTTCCCCCTTTTTTCTCTATAAGTTTGAAGCTCACATTTTTTTGAGGCAATTGCTCCTTTAGCCCTAAACACATGAGGCACCAAACTTTAGTGTAAAAAACACCAAATTTTGGTGCCTCAGGCATTTAGGGATTAACCTCTAAAATTCTTCTGTGTTTAGAGGCCCAAAACTGCTTCAAAATACTAGTCCCCAAAATAGGGTCAAAATCTTCATTGAAACTTATTTTTTAACAAATCCAACCGTAGGATCCTTTGGTTGGCTTGCACAAGTACATTGTCCTAAAATTTTAGAATGAATATCCCCACCAATTGCAAGATCAATGTGCCTAAACTTCAAAATGTAGATTTTTCTAGTCCTTCCAAAAGGTGAAGTTTTGATTTCAAACTTTTTAGAAAAAACACATATGTTGTATTTCTTGTGCAATTTTTGCAATATGTTGGAAAATGGGTTGAAAGCATATATATATAAAATTTAACCAAAAAAAGACTGGATTCATTTTTACAAAAATTGTAAAGTGAAAGGTATTGATGAATGAAAGATATAACTAATATGCTAATAAGTTTTGGAAGAATTTGAAATTTTTTAATCCCAATGGTGAGAATGTTCTAACAGACAATTAGTAACTTTACTTCTTTTTTTCATTTGTAATTTTTCAAAATTGAGAGTAAAAGATAACTTTATATGTTTTTTCTATCCTCTTCCTACCTTCATTGCCTGCAAAAGAAAACTCCTTGTAACTCTTACCTCATTATTTGGAATTGAGTGATTCAATTTTTTTGAGTAGGTATCAATCTATACAATTCTAAAAAAAAATTTAAAAAAAATTAGAATATATTTTTTGCTGCCTGGTTTGACATTGAAATTGAAAAAACCTTATAACTTTTGCATTACACATTGGAATGACATGAAATTAAGCTTCACGTGTAGATTATGATGAGTAGCATTTATCCTAAAAATTTCATGAAAAATTTCCAAATCATGAAGTCAATAGAGCCTGTCTGAGTTCTCATAAAGCCCAAAATGGGTTCCTTGGGCCTTTAGGTGTTAAGGTAGGAACACCCATAAGCGTCAATGTTCTCATAACCGTAACCTCTAAAATCTTGGAAAATCTGGGGAAATGAATAAATGTAATTAGAAGGATGTACAACATGTGAACTTAAAACTTTAGTGTTGGTTATGGGTGCAATGGCAGTTTGCTCTTTAAAAATTCACAACTTATTCTCACATTATCCAAATAATACATTCAAAAGTACAAACTCATTTTCTTATGTTCCTAATAGGATCCTATAATTTGCTAGATGTTTATTAATTGTTATCATGTTCAAAACCCTTAGTTTGATGTTTACGGGTGCTCCTACTTTAACCCTTAAACTTCGGGTTGGTCACCGCAACCAGCCCGGCTACAGCAATCTACAGTAATGCGTAGTATTCTCATTGGTGCAGTGGTGCCCAAGAAGCAGCAAAAGTCAACAATACATGCTGACCTCCTGGAATATGCAACAAGGGTAGTTTTGGACCTAAAATTGTGTCTTTGAGTTTTCTCACAATTTGGGTTACCTAAAAATATGAGTGCATGTGCTACGGTAATATTTTTGGCTGCCATCATAAACTATGTGTTTATGATCACTTCTAAAAAAAACCAAATGAAAAATTGCATTTTTTTGTCATATAGATAGATTTTTCAGGTCCGAAGGATGAAAAATGTCCTCCTTGTCGTTTAACCCTTGAACGTTGGGCTCATTCCCATGGCCAGCCCGCTTCAGTGACTTCTATAGTGTTTTTCAAGGATTCCAGAACTATGATAGGTGTAACAAGTGCTCAGCTAGTTGCAAAAGTGAACAGTCCAAGTTGACCTCACAAAAATTGTAGAAATGGCAGTATGGATCTTCTCACAATTTGGATTGTCTAAAAATATGAGTGTATTTGATGAAGTTATTTTTTACCTTCCATGATGGAGCATGTGTTTATGATCACTTTTGGGAAAAAATCAAATGAAAACTTGCTTTCTTCTACCATACATAATGTTTTTTCAGAGGCAAAGGACAAAAAACATCCTTCTGGATGTTTAGGGGTTAAGGGTTAACCCCTAAGTGCCCAAGGCCTTTTCTGAGCTTTTAGGAATTTGCTCTAAGTTGAACAAAAAGCCAACATTTTAATAAGTTTTATCAAATTTTTTAAAATTTTAACCATACAAACTCAAACTAGATATGTTAATCATCACATAAGAAAAGAAAACACAACAATAGCACTTACGGATTCAAAGATTATAATGTTTGATCAAGAGGGTGATAAAACTGCAAAAATGATTTCAAGTCTATCAATTGTCTTTTCACATGTCAAATCTATAAGGTTGGTCACCAGAAAAATATGAGGTTAAAGGACATAACATATATAACTCCAATCCATTTACATCTTTTCAAAATCTCTTTTACAAATTTTTAAAATGAATTTCTAGTGTGAATTTTTCTCCAAGATCTAGTGTATTTGAGGCTCATTTTCATGGGTTCTCAACACTAAAAAAGTCAAGACTGCAATGGACACCCTTGCTCAAAATCTTGAATAGAAAGTTCACAATGAATAATTTTCAAAATCAAAATTTTGATGATTAAAAATAGACTTCAAATCGAATAGTTCTAAAATATAGAATATTAAAAATAGCAGCTTAGTTAGATTTTATTGAACTTCAAAATATTGTTGACACCAAAATGTGGTGCCTTGGGCATCTAGGGGTTAACCCTTAAAGGACGGATGGATCACCGTGGCTTGCCTTGCCTGTAGCATTCTACAGTGTTTTACACAGGGGCACTAGTAGTATTGCTTCAAAAAGTTGAAAAAGTCAACAGTACATGGTGCCCTCATGAAAATTGCAAGAAGGGTAGCTCTCAAGCTAACACCATGTATCACAATTTAAGTTACAAAACAAAATGAATGTGTATCCAGAGGTAATTTTTTGGCTTCCATGACGCACTATGCATTTATGATCACTTCTGAAAAAAATCAGATCAAAATCAGTATTTTTCTGGGATACAGAGTCTTTTTTCAGAGGCAAAGGACGACGTTTAGGGGTTAAGTGCCCAAAAGAAAACCTGGTCCCAAGTTTCTCACATGGTCATAGGCTCCCTCGACTCGCTTGCCGGTGGGTAGCGGCCCCCATCGCCCCGTTGCAGCGTGCGCATCCGCCGCTGCCCGGGAGCCCGGGCTCGCCGTCCGTCGTCGTTGCCAGAGGAGTGTTGCTGTGCTGTGATCGTCGCAGGAGTGACGGAGCTTGCGTACACAGCCAGGGACGTAAACCAGGCCACGGCCGCCATAGCTTGCTCCGATCACGCCAATTTTCAATTACACATCCACATCGTTTTCTGCAATGCTCCAACCATTCTCCCAGTTCACATTTCTCTCTCTTCTCTCTCAGTTTGTCTCGCCTCACCCCTTGTATCCCCTTCATCTTCCAAACCCTAAACCCTAAACCCTATCCAAAACTCACTCAATCCAAGTAAAGCGAACCCTCACCATCATCATCCGACCCGCGCCTGTCATTCCCGAGGTGAGCCCACTCAACTGGATATTTTACAGCACCCCTGACTGTATGGTATCTGAGTCGTTACTCTAACTGCAGGGCAGGAATAATCGTTTGAATTTTGAATAGAGCCGTTTAGTCATTGTAGCCTTTAAGTTTAGGAGTATGCTTTTCAAAATACAATCTGCCTCGGTTGCTGCTCCCAGAAGGTTGCGTAATTGGAAAGCGTGCGTGCGTGGGTGGGTTACTTTCCAATGATTTTATATGAGGGGAAACCCTAATATCTCTGTTCGCAAGCAGGGGTTTTGTGACCGTTCTATCAAAGGCGACATAGGAAGAAGCGTTGGATTGAGATGTGTCGGTATGCAGCACGTGTAGAGAGCGGTGCTGTTTCAAGGAGATTTTACAATTGAGGAAGCCCAAGTGCCTGGGGTTTTGATCGTACTTCAATTCCTCCCCATGGCCACGCCGGTGGGATCGCCGCCTGCCCCTGCTCCTCGTAAAGGTCGGTAGCTCTGTTTCAAGCTTTTGATAACTTGTGTTTGTTTTAAAAGAGGTGTGAGCTTTGCCTTAGAGGTCGTTTGTTTGGTTAATTGGTGAAGATTGTTGAGCAAGTGTAAATTTTCAAGAGTCTAGAGGCTTTGCGTTGATTTAGGGTTTCAAGGTTGAAAATGTTGTTTTCATCAAGGAGGATTGGCTTGATTTAGCACAGATTTTGTCATGATAAAAACAATCCTTGTTGCGGAAGTAGTAAAAACATATTGATATAGTGCAAAGATATATCATAAACCAACAAAATTTTGGCCAAAAATGTCAAATAGTGGCTGACTGACTTTGCATCATGTCAGTAACTTTTTTTTGCCAAATGATAGTTCCAATCTAGTTTTTTTAACTTTCATCCTAAAACCTTTATGCTTATATTTACAAAGAGTTTGAACTTATTGAGAGATGCTATGAACAACTATCTATGAACAGCTCATATGGTTATTAGGTCTTTGTTGCTTTATGTTGTCTTGCACTGTAGGCAATGTGTCATCATAATTATGCATTTGTAGGGTTTTTTCTGTCTCAAAATTCTTGTTTGCCACAACATGCCCACAGGTTTTATTGAGTAGTTTCTTGTTTTTTACACCGCTTGTAGGTGATGAAAAGTGGTCTATAAAACTGGGTCTCTGAGAGTGAGTGAGTTATCAACCAATTTAAACACCTGATAAACCCTAAGATTTCCTTGATCTAAATTTGCTTGATACATAGTTCTTTTTCCAAGTTTAAAACCCCCTAATGTGTACAATCCATGTATCACATCCATATACTCCATGTAAAATATGATAAGATTTTTGTAATTCTCTATCTTTTTTTAAAGTAGGCTTTCATCTCCTAGATGCCCGTATCTAGGTGTTATGCATGTCTTTGAAAATCTTTAAAGACTTAAAGCTACCTTTGAGTGAGTATGCTACCTTGCAATCCAGTTGCGTCAGAACTAAAGGGTGGCATACCAAAGTAAAACTTCAAAAGGCTTTTCTATATTATGATTTTGGGAAGGATAATGGAGTTGGCTATCTCAACAGAAACTGTAAAGCATGCGACTTTTCATTGATTGCTGAAGTGGTCTACAAGGGTTTTGATAAAAATTTGGGGTATGGAATCTGTCTTTCAGTGGTGGTGCTCTTTAGAGCTACTGGAGATGCCCCGATTATGAAGCAATCGAAGTTCAAGGTGTGTGAAATTTAATCCTTTAGAGTTTTCATCTTATATATGTATATTTTAGTTTATTTTCAACCATGTGATTAGTTCAATCATTGGGTGTTTCATGATTTTTGTTTGTACAAGGCTTTGAAATCATTTCATGTTGAGATAGGACAAAGAAAAAAAACTTACAAGAATGAGCATCTAGTTTCTGGAATCTTCTTCAACCTTATTTTTATTTGGCTCAAAATCTACATGCTTCAATCCTCTGCGCTTTTAGGGGTTAAGTGAGTGAGAACTGCATTTGTAGTGTGTTATTATTTTTAGATTATTATAGTTTTACAATGCAAGAGTTTCTTTATCTTACTTACGTTGAGTTTTTTTTTGTCTTTTTTTACTTTTGAACTCAGATCGGAGGTACGGAAAAATTTGCCAAGGTTATTGATTTTCTCCGCAAACAGCTTCACCGAGAGACGTTGGTGAGTTGCAGATATATTTTCTCGTTGCATTCCAATTTTCAAGTGTTCTATCACTTCCAGTTTATTAGTTTTTTTTTAGTTTGTGCACATAGTAACAAAATATTGCACGATGCTATTTTGTGAGCCTAAATTGGTGAGCCATGAGCGGTGAGCCAAGATTTTGTGGTTGGAACCAACTCTGAGCTCAAAATCAATGGAATAACTAAATAAACAGCAAACGATTCAAGAGATGAAAGTTTAAAATGCACAATTATAGGACGTTATATGTAAACTTTAGTACTTAAACAAAAATTCCAGGCTCACTGCTCATGACTCACAGATCTCCGCTCACAATATAGCATTCCCCCAACTTTTGTTTCCTCTCACTTGAGATAAGCTCAGGATTGAGTACAAAATATGGGCTCTTTTTCCGAAGGTGACAATGAGGCAGCTCCTCAAGAATGCTGTGTATAAGACCGCCTTCTAAATTAACTTCTTTTTCTTCGTCTGTATGGTATATTTTGCAGTTCTTGTATATAAACAGTGCTTTCTCCCCAACTCCTGATGAAAATATCTGGGACCTGTTTGAGGTACGTTTTCTTTTTCTTTTGGCTTTTATGAGTGCTACTTCGGGACTTGGTTTATCATGTTATTGTTATTACCTTTTAGTCGTCTATCAGTTACTAAGTGATTTATACAGCAGTCAGAAAGAAAATTTGATGCCCTTAGTTCAATATTGCTGCAACATAAAAAAAAAACACAATCCATTTGGAGCATTATTAAATAATGTACTTTTAATGCAGTATTAAAAGTAAACAACGCGTTCTTGGACTAATTCATACTTTCATGTTGTATCTACATTGCTATAGTTAATTTTGTCTGTGCTGAACTTTCTGTACAAATTGTATGCACGTATATATTGAAATTTTTTTCATATGTTGCGTGTGCTCTGTACATATTGAACCAATCCTGATTCGTACAGGATTTTTTTTTTTCTACTGGTTTATAAGTTCGAGGCTTTTCCCTCTTAGGCACTTACTGATACCTCTCCTTCTAATATTCTAATAGAGGTATTTTTAATTACATTGGGTCTGTAACAATAAATAGCTCCGCTTTAGGAAGGGATACTGCAGGAAACCCTAATGCAGCGCTTTGTGATGTGCAGAATTTTGGCATCGATGGAAAGTTGGTGGTGAATTACGCATGCTCTATGGCTTGGGGATAATCAAACCCTAGTTTACTCACGGCCTCTTTTGTGGAATATTAAACCCTCTCATACTAATGAACAGCTTCATTACTTTTTATGAGGTAAAGTGAGATGCCCAACAGCTTGGTTTAGGACAAATTATGTACAAGGTGATTGTTTTAAAGACACTGGTTATTGATGAAGAACCGGTGTTGTTGAGAGGATTGAGGCTGTTAGACCGAGATTCTCTTGATGGAGATGGGATTTCTCAGTTGATATAGTCTTTACTCTAAATTTTGCAATTCAAATTAGTTTAGTGCCATGGCGAAATTCTCTTTTTCATAATTGGTCCTCTGACTTTGGTTATCAATATAGAACTAGTTTGCTTGGAACCAATTAGGCTACACCACGTTGGCGAGGCTACTTTTGGAGATGATTATGCAGAAACAAATTGCAAAACTTGCCAATATAAGTCGTGTGTGTATGATCTTGCAGCTTCTTCAACCCTTGAACGTCGGGCCGGTCACTGTGACTGCCGAAAGTGCCTAGTCATTATAATATTGTTTCAATGTATGGTGCCTTCATGAAAATTGTAAGAAGGGCAACATGGGACCTAACATAGTGTCTTTGAATCTTCTCACAGCTTATCCCCTAAAGGATATTGCCTACCAAAAGTGTTGTATGTATTTCTATGAAGATTATTTAGTACTTGAAGAAATGGCTTTATGACAAATGCCAAAAATTTCCCAAAAAATCCAAGTTGATCAACAATATGTTTGTGACTTGGCTTGAAATCTACAACTCCAATAGATTCATGTATTACCCAAATGCCCCATGTATACACTACGGAAGTCCGTATACAAAACAACATCCTTTAGGGGTTAAGTTCCTTAAAAATATGAGTGCATCTAATGAGATAATATTTTGATTTCCATGATGGACCATGTATTTATGATCACAACAATTTTTTGGACGCAGCTAACACAAAACGTCCACCTCGGCGTTTCGGGGTTAATAGGGTAGTTGTGGAACCTCATTCGCTCCACCTTCACCTGGCGAGATTTCTCACTTCATCAGCTGCTATGTTCCTAGACTTTTGTTTCCACATTTTTTGAGGCCAAACAGATGTTTGGTTTTTAATTGCTGCTAATTCACGTACTAGCTAGGTTTAATGGAAAGCCAGGCTTTCAAACCTTCAGTTTTCACAGTCCATAACCTGATGCTAAGAGCATCTCTTTACCCTGCAATTATTGAGGTCCCTTCAATTGAAATTTATCCATTTGAGAGGGGATGTCTATTTACATCCCCAATAGTGTAATTTTCTAAATATATTCTTAATCAATTTTAACCCCTAAGCGTCCAAAGATTTTTCACCAAAATGAGGGATTTTTGAGACCTTTAACTTTGATACATCATATTTCAGTCAATTGGATGATTCACAAAAAGTGACCATTGAAAATAGTGGAACACTTGCTTAGAAAAGCGCTTGCAAATTTTGGGAACAATTGACTATGGGAGACGGGAGATTATAACATTTGATCAAACAACACGTGATGGCAAAATCTCATTTTTTGGCATGTAACCGCTATTTATTGATTTTTACAAAACTCTATAAGCCCTTGATTCATCTCAAATTTTGTGGGTAGCAAGATTAGATGTGAATGCACACTTGCAAATTATTAAAGATTGTACTTCTTTGAATGCTAAGTTTGAGGATTTCAAACCGCAATGGTGCCAAAAACAATGTTCGACAGAGTCGATGAGAATTACCTTGAAAAGGGTCTAGAACATGTTTGAACCCTTGCCAGTGAATTCCTTGTTACTACAAAATACATTGCAAGGAAGTTTGCGTGGGATATTGATTGATTGCAGCATGTAAGATGCTCCTTGCCAACTCCCCGCATATGGTGTTCCATGCAATCATGACTCCCTAACTACTTGTACAACACTTGGCTTGACTTGCCATTACTTCACTTGCAAGGACCACTTAAGCACCTTGATAATTGTAGTTTAGTACAAAATCAAAAAATTAGATCCGGTCCCCCAAAATGCCCCATGAAATCCTGAGCAACAAGATCCCGACTATGGGGCGCTCAGGTGTTAAGTCAAGGAACTTCCAAAAGTAATAAGGGCTGCTTCACACTATGAGCGGCCAAGTGAAGAGGCCATGGAATTTAGTGGCCAAACTTTGGTGAGAGGCCAATGAAATGGGCTGCAAAAAGGGAATAAAATACTCCCTCTGTCCCAAAATGATCTTCCTATTACACAAAATGTTATAGATTAAGCTTGAAAATAACCATTTTTCAAAAAAAATTGACATATGAATAGAGTTTGATGTCTTCCTATTGTTCTAAAATTTTGAGTTTCAAATTAGTTTTCAAGTGTGGTTTCAAAGTGCTTGAAAATTGAAATTTTGAGGCACTTTTGAAGAGTACCAATGGCCACTCACTTGATGACATGCGATTGGTTAGCATGCCCATACTTTTGGACTATGTGCAAGTGTCGCTAGCTTCCTTCTTCCTACAACAAGAAGATCAATTTGGGACAAAGGGAGTATTGTTTTTGACACCTTTGGTTGCCCTTAGTGTGAGGCCTCCAAAGGCCAAGTCTAAAGGTCAAACTCTTGGTAATGAGCTTCCATGCCCTCTCAACTTGAATGGCCATAGTGTGAAGCCTCCAAAGTCCAAAGTCATAGCATTTATTAGACCTTCCGAATCCAACGGCCAAGATCTTATAAGCTTTTGATTATTTTATGAAAACAATGTGACGGCCTCTCAACCATAGTTTGGGTCTCCATTTTTGCTTGACCCAAACTATTGCCAAAAGGCCATCAACCTTAAATGATAAAGTGCTGCCATGTAGACATTTGGAGGATGATGGCCTTTGGAGTTTGGCCTCTAGTGTGAAAGGTTGAGAGGTCAACTCTTGTGTTTTTGTAATGTGATTGGTGGGAACCGACGGCCTCTTGACCTTTGGCCATAGTGTGAAGCTGCCCTAAGTAAGCTATGATGACTTGCTAATCCCAACATATCACAAGTCAAGGAATTTTCAAATTAATAACTAAGCTATGATGACTTGCTAATCCTAAGAGAAGTTAAGGCTACAACCCCTTCAAATATACCTTCAAATATGGCTTATTTGAAGGGGAAAAACAAAAGTTAAGATTGACACACTAAAACTGATGTTTATCAAATAAAAATTAGAGGAGAGGGAACATTTGGAGGGTTGAAAGAGATGCTCTAAGTGGGGCTCTGCAAATCGCACATCAAGTCTATTTTAGCCTTATCTACAACATCGGTTGTCATAAATTTCTCTCAGACCATGATATGCTTAGAGCCATAAAGGCTTAGATGGTTCATGGTGACCCCTCCCCCAGAACACTGGAAACAAAAGCATGCATGCAACGGTCAAACCCCTAAACGTCCCAGCATGCCGCTGCAACCATCACAATACGGGATATTTTTCTTGTATGTGGAATGGATCTACACCTCTACTACATTTGAGATCAACAAAAAAGTTAGAGAATAGATCAATGCGGTTCTAGTGGGTTACTTGAGATCTTAAATTAAAATTTCTTATTGGTAGCAAATGATAATTATACATCAACGTATATACTATGCCCTATGGATGTTTAAGGGTTAACCACCCTGAGTAAATGTACGTACGTATATAGCATTCAAATTTCACTACAGTTCTGTGCAGCAGATGCAAAATACTGCAGAAGAATCAGGGTTGCGGTGCCGGGCGCGATACCCCTAACCACAAATAACTGAAAATAGTTATACAGGCTTATGTTTACTCACACGTTTTGGAGAGCAAAGGGCAGGGTTTTGTTTAGCAACATTGAGTGCTGTGTTGTCCTCGTGAGATTGAGAGGTATATTTGGAGGGAAGGTTTTACATGGGCCAAAATCTGTCACAAGTGACGACCAAAAAAAAGGTAGTAAAGGGGTCACTCAAAACTTCTTATAAGGCTAGTAAAGGGGCCACCTGAAACTTCTTATAGCTAGCACACGTTTGAAGGTTCACACGTCTGATGCCGAGGCCACACAAATCAAAACAGCCGGTTTGAAACAGATGAAGTAGCTTGTATTTTTGGAAAGTTATGAAACCATCATCACTTTATTAAGATTTCATCTATTGTTCTACTAAATATAGCCTCTCCACCAATCTAGGGCAAGAGGTGGGATCAAATGACTGAAAATGACAATTTTGAGTATTTATTGAGACAAAAATGGGCTTGGGCCTATAAGGGTAAATATCCAAAACAGAAAATTGAGTAGAATGAGTTAGTTTTGATTTTTGAACAAAGAGTCATAAACTACACCCATATTGAATACGTCCATTTCCTTGGATCTACCACTACACCAACAAATTATTTTTAATGAAATTAACAAGCTGAAGTCCCAAAATACTTTTGGAAATTTAATTTTGAATTGAATACTCGAGCTTTTCTCAAGATTCTTTAAGCTATGGATTTATAATTGATATTTTTGATATTTTTGACATATTAGATATTTCTTCCACATTTTTGTTGTATTTTTCTTGAAGAATTCGCTTTGTAATGAGGAGTTTTGCTTATGAAATGAATACATCCTTGCAATCTTTTAATTACAAGACAGTTGTAAAGAAGAGTTCTGAAGTTTCAAACCGGATAAACATTTGAAAAATGACTGATGAGTCTTTAAAATATTGGATAGGTGAAGTAGGAGAGTGTGAGATGAGAAAACTGTACCTTCGACGACAAGAATGATTCTAACTAGTTTCTTTAATATTGTGAGATTAACCCTAAAATGTTCCATGGGCTTATTGTATACACTGTTGTATAATTAGCATTCTGTACCAACAATTTATTTTAATTTGATAACACAAATAGCTCACTAGAATTATATTGATTTATATGTCAAAGTATTTCAGACTTTTAAGGATTAAATAGGTGTTCGCATATACTAGTCTTGACACCTTGTGCATTATACCAAACGCAGAGCTGAATCATAAGTTATGAAAGTGTAACCACGGAGGATTATATTTTGTGCAAGATTCTGTTGAAAATGCATACTATTCGTTTAAATAAAAATGTTTAGTGATCTACTTCACCTTTTCAGTAGACGAAATTACTGATTTGCTTTACGGTCTTGAGATGGTATCGCTCTGCTTTGGATAAACGTGTACTTGTGCTGAAGAATTGAGTTTTCATCCACATTTTGCATATGGCAACCGTATTTATAGATGAAGATAGCTTTATCACTGCCAAGAAATCGTTCTCGACACCGCCCAAATTACCTGAAGAATAAATTCTGGTCATCAATGATAACACTGCTTTAGGTTATTAACCCGTAAAGGACTTGACCCATTTTGAAATGGTCAACCTTCATGTCAAAGCTCAATTTGCTTTTTAAAGTGTGTTCAAACAACAACTTTGTATTTTTATTGCTTGAAACTATGTATGATATATTGGTGCAAGAAATTTCAATTAATTTTTATCATTTGTTTTTCAAAAAATGAACATAAATAAGTTAAAATAGCAAAATAAATCCAAGAGGCACAAGTAGCATTAAAGATAAGTTCGAAGAAAATTCAACTAGTTAATTTATTTTTTACACCCAAAACAACCACAACAAAGTTTCTAAAGTTAAATTTCACTATCAAACCAAGTTTATCATTATATTTAATTAATTTTTAAAATTTTAATATTTTTTTTTGTTGGAAGACACATTCATTTTCTATTTACATTATTTTTTTTGATAAGCTTGATGGAAAATTCGAATTATGGTTTTTAAAAACTAAATGTAGAAATAAAATCATATCAATTAGAGTATATATTAAAAATACATATAATTTCTACAATAAATGAATGGTAGAATGTTTTGTAGTTAAAATTTTAAATACATTTGAAGAGTAGGAAATATAAATGAAAAACACGCCATATTGTGTTATTTGGATTCTGACACTTTGAGCTTTCAATGGCAATAACTCCTTTGATTTTTGACATTTTTCAAAAAAATTAAAAGGAACAGAAAGAAACTTGTCAATTCTTAGTTTTAACCACATGCCAAAAATTAATATTTTGAAAGTTACAATCAAGGTTGACCAAGGTGCATCCACTTTTTGGATGCACGGACCTTTAAGGATTAATAGAACCAATCTTTTTGAACATTGGACTACCGTAGTGTGACATGGGTATTGTTTTTTATTAATTCAAAATTGTAAAAAAAGAAT
Source organism: Ulota crispa (assembly GCA_963920765.1). Lineage (NCBI taxonomy): Eukaryota > Viridiplantae > Streptophyta > Bryopsida > Orthotrichales > Orthotrichaceae > Ulota > Ulota crispa. The sequence continues at coordinate 24,061,859 of OY987245.1, forward strand.
TTCCAAAAAATGTCAAGAAACAAATAACGAAATTTGTGAAAAATGAGTAAGAGATACAACAAAAAGTTTAGTAATTGTCCTTTGGCACCCCCAAATATTTTTAATAAATCCATTGTAGTACATTGCATATTCACTATTTTTTCACTACTATACTTAAGCATCTTTTCAAATCCAAATCTAGTGCTTTCTCTTCCTAGCTACCATTACCAATTCAATGAAATCACCCACTCCACTTTCATTCATTGTAAACATTATAAGAAATTAACCATTTTTTAATTGTCTTTTTAAATTTGAAAGGACGTGATATTTTGTTCAAATTGAATGTATGATGAAAACTTTAATAATTATGTACTTACAAAAACAAAATCATTACTATTCCATTTAAACAAAAACAAACCTCTTCAAATAAAAATAATAACTATTCTGTCATTGCAAAAACAAAACCCATGTCACACTACGGGTACTCACATTCTTAGATTCTATAATGACATACAAGCAATGTTCAAGAAATTATTTGGACTTCACCAACTAAAAACTGATATTTTCTATACTCAACCGATTTTTTGCCTAAATTTACATAGTGATATATTATATTTAGATTTTTTGTAAAATACAATTGACTTTTTACCAACAATTTCAAAATGCAACCAGTTTTTTTCCCAATTCCACCGGCTAACATTGAACAGCCCGTTTTTCCCGCACATTGCATAAGGAAGTTCTCTAATGAATAGACCGTTTAGATGGTTGGCCATTCATATATCAATGTAAGGAAAGACATATTCTACAAGCAAAGGAAGTATTTACAGCAATATATTTTACGGAGATCTATCTCCACGTAAATACCTATTTCTTTTCATGTGAAGATATAACTCAAAGAACGATTGTAAATGCTATTGCTTCTCACATGAAGATATAATTCAAAGCACGATTACAAATGCTCTTACTTTTATGATTTATCATCCAAAAGGTTCCAAAAGGTATAAAAGACTCATCAGAATTATGATAGCAACCACAATATTTGAGATAGAATTAGGACCTGTAGCTCACAGTATACTAGATTCACCTAATTAACCCATTAACGACCAGGCGACCAGAATGTGGTCGATTTCCCGTGTATTTTCGGAACCGGGTCATTAATGGGTTAATGTGAACTAGCTTCTTAGTGCGACTGGACAATTCACTTACTTCGTGAGGTTACCGATATTGGTGCGGGGAGCAGTAATCGAAATAATTTGTGTTGCAAGAAGCTTTTCAACAATAGCAGCTTTTGGCCAAGAAAGCTCAGAACACCTCAAGGCCAGTGCATGATGCGAAGTGGTCTAGTCGACGTAAATATGTGAAGTTCACAATGTAAGAATGATAGCAATACCCCACAATGTTGCATTCAGTGTAAACTCTCTGATCAACAAAATAGTACACTCTCAGACATTCAAAATTCACGAAAACAGCAAAACATTATGTCCTACAACCTCCCTGAGCCATCTGGTCCACACTTCAAGGTAGAAGCACCCGGGTTTGAAGATATGAAAGAGCAAATACCACAGATGTCACCGCACTCAAACCCAGGAGTGGTCCTGAAGGAACGGGCTTGCCTGTGGCTGCCAATCGAATAGCTGAGCATTCCACACAGAGCACCCAAATATAGCTCAGAAAATTTCTACGTCCAGTTACTTTCAAGAAATCCAAACAAAATACATGTACACAACGGCCATGCGATACTACTAGTCTTACTGGAATTAAACTGTTTCTACTGACGATTGCAAACGGTTTGTCCAAGAACAGAAAATTCAGACGAAGTTGACAACTGCCATACAAATATTCCAGATTTTTCTTGAAGAATCGTGAGGGTTAGCCTGGTTTTAAGTGCATATTTTTTACTCCTTTTAGGCTTGGTAGCGTAAGCCTAAAATTGATTTCAGCCCAAGCTAATCCAGTATCTTCAATTCTCACAAAGTGATTTAGCTGCTCCACTGGTTTTAACCCCGGCACTCCTTTTCCAGGGCTAATTTGAACAACTCTCCCAATGTACGCAGTATGCGATGTGTAGACAAGGAATGCACTAATTAACAAGGAAAGCACCATGGAGTGCCACTGACGAGTATTATGGACCACCCTGATGACCACCATCACCTAGCTTTGGAACTTGTTGATACCCTAAAGGGCAATTTTCGTTAATTCACAAACAATATAGGTAACACGAATAGAACTGTAGATATCAAATATTCGTATATTATGTCATCAACACTTAACCCCTGAGCGCCCACGGGGCCAAAGTATGGCCTCTCTGTTTTGAAAAATATCCACGTTTGACTCTTATCCTCTTCTTAATGGTAAAGTCAAAGGACTTGTACTTTTTCATGTACATTCAAGCATGTGTCTACTACCACTAAAAAAAATTCAAGCTATTTACCTCTAGTTAGGTAATACTTTTATTGCACTAAGTACACAAGGGTATGGATTTGAGTGAATATGGCCTGGGCGCTCAGGGGTTAGTAGCAGTGTAGCACTGTTTACTTGTCTAAACTCTAGCCCTTCAGCAACATGATTCGGAAAGTACAAATATGCTTTGAAACAAATACATATGCATGTTCTCTATAAATGTGGAGCATGATTTTAAGGAATATATGGTACAGTAACGGCTAAAAGATAACAGGGCTGTTTTTTCATCGCAACATATTCATCAAACCTGACATGCCTTTGTCAGAAACTTTTACTCAATATCAAGGCGTTTCAAGAGCTCTTCTATTCTTTAGAACTACAGAAACTCATGCAAGAGATAGTGCATTGGAATTACTCACATTTATTCAAACAACCAAAACACTTGATAAAAATGAGGCAGGAGTCTTACCAAAGACGGCAGCAAAGAGCGCGGCAGCACCAAATCCAACAGCCTCACCCAGATCTCGAGTCTCAGGCACCTGCATCAAAAAATATGCCTGCAAATGGATCCATCACATAAAAATAAGTGAACATCTACCGTGAACCCAACGTCAGCGTCCCGCTGCGTTACGGGGCCATAAGGACTTCATCTAAAATCTCAGTTACATTTTTCTCTCAAAATTGATTGGACGGAAATTAAAATTTTGCTAAAAGTTCCAAGTCCCAGGGTTGCTTTCCTTGACGTTGTTTCAAAGACAGCACCTCTTTGAAGGTTTGGCAATTAAGCAAGAACTGAGCCCAACCAAAGTACAAACCTAACTCAGCCTCTAAGTCCCAATTCAAATGTTCTTTATTGCACCAAGGAAAGCGAGACTTAGCCTTGAAGTGGGACTGTGGAACTTGAGACTTGTGCATAAAGAGGCTCTAGAACGTAATCCAAAGAAAATCTCATACAATGTGAGAATTAAACAACACAAGGGTTTCCCAAGAATTAAAGCCAAATGGAAGCAACATTGCGGCCTGGATTTCTGTACAAAGTGAATACTACTTCAAGTATTCAATCCAACTCACCACGCCTAATGCAATCCCACCAGTTATACCACCTCCAAGGGAACCTGTGCTGCCAGTCCTCGTGTCTGAATCCAAGTAAAGACAAAGCCAGTGCTCAGAACTACACAAATCATTTCAGTACATCATCCCACATTCTCAATGCATCTGACATGCTGGCTACACTTGAGAACTGCGGCAAAACCTCTGTAGTATTAATAAAAAAATTAGTCGCAAATCACACTATTAACCCTCATATGTCCAAATAAAAATACAAAACCTATTTTGAAAGTGAGTTTCAAAGAACTGACTATCATCCAAAAATCCAGGGTACGGTTTCTACTTTTCTCTTGGTATATTTAGTCAACTTCCTCAAAGCTTTCTAAATGATTTACATACCGACTCTTATACAAATAGAGGCAACCACGTTTAAATAATTTGCTCGCTTAGGGCTTACGCTTCAAAACTTGGACAATTCCCCACGACAAAAGCCTCCTATTCCAAGTTTAGGAATAAGTTGTGGTAAACTAAACTGATCAATTAAAAACCTGCTTGCCAACTAACATCAGTGCCTGAGATTCGAAAGCTCATGTTTCCGCTATCTTCATTCACAGAACAGCTATTCTATTCATCAATACTGCGGAAATCCCTCGCACTTTGTTGAATGCTTGTATTCTCATGGTAATACGAATGAACTACGTGCGTCCCTAATCAAATGAATGCTTAAATCAACTAATCAGAGTTGGTTAAAGAAGCGTTTTCAGCCGAGATAAAGGAGAAAACAAGAAGATGTAAGGATCCAGATTGCAAACTCCATTGGAACGATATAGCTAAAACAAGGCATTGAAAAAACACTTACATGCAAAGAGACCACCGCCAAGAAGACATGCGCCATAGACAGCGGCAGTCAAAGGAGCGTATTCTTGCAAACTCGCTCTTGGCGCACACATACATCTATTTCTTCTTTCAATAAGTGAAACATACTGCCGCTTACTCACTTGCTCTCCTTGAAATGCACTTTTCAGAGCAAGTCTCTGTCCTCCAAATTCCAAAGAAGCAGCATTACGAGCTCGGAATCCAGCCAGGTGCGGAGTAATAGGCTTCAACGCTGAAGCAGCAAGAGTACAATACACCGAAGCCATATCTTCAAATGCCACAAACAAGAGAAACATCAAATCAATCAATGACTCAAACAACAAGACCGAACTCAAAAAACTGCGCAAATCTGAAAACCTATCAAATCAAGAAAACATGTGAGAGTAGATTCAAACTCGCAATCCCTTCCGGCTACCATCAAGGCCCCTCTTCCTTTTAAAAGCTTAAGGAACTTAAACACAGAACGCACGGCAATGCAACAACTTAAAATCTCTCATAGTAATTTTAAGAGCGTTAACATAAGAGCTCGTGTCAGATTATCTTAGAACCCTTAGGACCTTTGCATGCAGTATTCAAATAACGCAATTCCTAGCACATTGAATCCCAATCTGTTAATGAGTGTACACAATATCTTGACAATTCTAATAACATTAATGACTCTTAAAATGTTAAGATTAGGTGTGGTTACCGTGTCTGTTAGCTCAAAGGCTTCTGACTGTCGAAACTAGAAAGAATGCAACAACCTAAATCTCTCATAGTAATATTAAGAGCGTATACGAAACTTAACATAAGAACTTGTGTCAGATTATCTTAGAACCCTTGCGACCTTTGCATGCAGTATCCAAATAACGCAATTCCTATCACATTGAATCCCTATCGAACTGCTAACAAGTGTACATAATATCTTGACAATTCTAATAACATTAACGATTCTTAAGATGTTAAGATTAGGTGTTAATGCCGTTGTTATTACCGGCCATGTGAGCTCAAACGGCTTATGACAGTCGAAAGTAGAAAGAATAAAATGAAGTATCCAAATCTCTCACCTCTCTCGTTTATCCATACCAATGCATTGAGCTGCGTTGATAGCAAGTGGACACCAAAGGGAAGAAAGAAAGAGGAAGAGGTCAGTGACATTGTTGATACCTCCTCAAAATGCTAATCAGCACCAAGGTCTTAAGCTTAGCGGCCGAGAAAAACTCCCCGAGGAAGCTGTGTTGATCCAAACGGCGAAAATGTGGATCAACGCAAGCAGCGCAACACTAATGCTTCCCCTTTTGCAATGCGGATTTGATGGACTTGTTGGAAGCACTGACCGATTTCTTGCTCACTAACCCTCAGCAGGGCTTGAAGGCTCGGACTAACCAGTGCGGTATCACTAATCAAGGTATGGTCTCACTAATCACTGTGCGGTCTCACTAATCGCTATGTGGTCTCACTAATCAAGTATCCAATCTGTTTGTCGTGGGCGCTTATACAAGTGACACGACCGAAAATGTACAAACGATGAAGATTTGAGTTTCATAGCACGTGCAGAAGTGCATGGGGATTGGGGAGTATGGGTATCTGAGGTGGATGCCACTTGGCACAATGTCAGTGGAGCAGGTTTGTGTTGTCATGTACTCATGTCTCCCTAGCAGAAGGTAGGAGCACCCATAAGTGTCAGTTTAACCCCTCGACTTCCCAGGTTCTCAGAATACACTGAAAAGGAGCAAAATTTTTGCCCCTTTGGCATTGGGGGGTTAAGTGTTTTGAACACAATTAGTATTAACCCTTTAGAGACCACCAAACCATATTTTGGTTTGGGAGAGTAGTTTTTGGCTTATACAATAAAATCGCTTAACAATTTGGAAAATGATCTTGACAAACGCTTGTGATCACAAGAATTTTGCATCCAACCCAAGAAACAACAATGGAATTGGAGTTGTGAGTTGATAAATGATAGTGTTTATACATTATGGCCTCAAAATACGTATCCATATTTGGTGAAAGATGGATCAAAGCAACAACACAATACATCATACATCCACAAAGAATGCCAATTTCAATTGTGCAATCTTAAAAAATTCAAATTGCTTAAGGACCACTTGTATTGTTTCTCTATACTGTAGTATTACAATTGTATTATTTGAGAATCTATTGAAATGATACTATCATTTTATTTAGTTTAATTTCATCCTACATTTAGGGCCTATTCTTGATTGCTTTCACCAATCGGATTTTCCATAACAATTATCAAATTTCTTGTAGAATTGTTTTAGGGTAGCAAAGAAAATGGGATTTTTGACCCTTTTTGTCCACATAGCTACACCTTGTGATTGCCATTTTTGTCTATTTTGTGTGAAACTAGTCTTATTGAAAAGGTGGGAAACCTTGCTTTCTAGAAATGTAAGGCTCTTCTCAACCAAAGCTTGCATGAAGCATTAACACTCAAAACCACACAAGCATGAAAAACTAAAGGTTTTCCACATATGGCTCACTCAATCATTATAATATTTCACCTCCAACAATAGATCTAGCTGAATTTCTATAACATTACAACAAACAAGGTGTCGTTCACATTTGTACGGATGGATTATTCAAATTGGGTTCATATTTGATTCAAATGCACATCTCCCTTTATTGCCCCGATTTCTAGTGGATTTTGGGAAAATGTGTGTGGTCTTTAAAGGGTTAATAAATAAATAGCAAATTATAGGATGCTTTTAGTAGCAAAAAAATAATGAGTTTGCACTTTTGAATGTATTATTTGGATACTATGAGAATAAGTTGTGAATTTTTAAAGAGCAACCTACCATTGCACCCGTAACCAACACTAAGGTTTCATGTTAACATGTTGTACATCCTTGTAATTACACCTATTCATTTCTATAGATTTTCTAAGATTTCAGAGGTGACAGTTATGGGGACACTAACTCTTATGGGTGTTCCTACCTTAGTAGCAACCCTATTAATTTCATTTTTTGTTTTTATCTTTACTTGCCAAAGACGTGGGTGTAAATTGAATTTTTTGCAATCCACCTTGAAATTTAGTAGTGGGCAAGTTGCAATACTTTCTCATTCAGTTTAGAATTTTGTCTATAAGGTTTTTTTTGCCTAAGAACTTTCAACTACATACATGGCACCTTGTTAGGTTATAAATGGCAACTTTTAAGTTTAGTTCATATATTCTTCAGTTATGTGAATTGGTGATGTGTAGGATCAATCTTCAATAGTTGTTTTATTTTGTTAGTTATAATGCTAAACTTGGACATTTGCAAAGGGTACACTAACAATTTTGTCAAGAAGTCGCTAAAAGATTATTTAGTATATTTGTACAAGCGCCAAACCTTGTCATGACACAATAACTACAAGCAATCATTTGAGAGAGGGCAGGTGCATAAAAAGCGCATTTACGCTTTGCATTATAGCTAGGTGGGGGGAAATCAGATATGATTAATGGCTACTAAAGTTGATCTGATAGGGCAACACGTCAAATCACCCCTCACTTCAAAGACACTTTTGCATCTTAAGACTTTGTCTACTTTTTAAATATTCCTCTTTGTTTTTACAATACAATTTTAAAGCAACCAAATTTGAGATACAAATTTTGCTAAATTTAGCCAGATTTATTACCGCTGTCCCTAGAGGGTTCTCTTTCTTTCTCAAATTTAATGTGAATGCGTCCCAATTTTTTTTTTGTAACCCTTAGAAGTCTTCAATAACCAATTAATTGGGCTTGTTCTTATCGATAATGGATGATTTTCATCCAAATCTGTTTAGGAAGGGGTTTGTAAAGGTTATGCAGCTCTTGTTGGTGGAAAGTTTGTCTTAAAAAAAAGGCACACAAATTTTTATACAAGAGGATGCAAAAATTCACAAATGACAAACTACGTTTTTCTAGTGTCCTAGACACTTTTGTTTTCCTTGCTCTATATTTGAATTTTTTTCATAAAAAGGACATTTTTGAATTTAAATCCAACTCCCATCTTAGAACCATGATACACCTTATTAAACATAATTTTTTTAAGGCGTTGCCATTGGCCATTACTTCTCTTCTCTTCCCTTCATCCTTCTCTTTTTTCCTTGCTTCACAAACTCTTTTGCAACATTCAAATTGGACTCACAACTGATCCCAAGGCATTTAAATAAAGAAAATAAACCAATATAAGTACTGACGTTTTAACACCTTCGTAAGTTCAATTGTGGTTCAATTGGACCTAAACTTTCATGATCTTCATTGCTAATGTAAGACTTTCATGACCTTGACTTTTAGTGTAAAGTAGTCCAAAGCAAATGGATGAGTAGACAAAACACAAAATAAGATTGATACAAAATAGATTTCAGAACCCAATTTTCTTTACGATCTATAAACTATTCATCATTTTCTGAAACTTTCAAAGAGTCATAAACCGAAAAACGGACAAATGCACAAATATGTTTAAATTTTTTGACAAATTTGTATACTTGTGCAGTTCAAAATCCGAAGGAAATAGTACTCGACCAAATGGAAAATGGAAAATGAAAAATACATAACCGCCATGAGCACTCCGCCTTGTCACGCAGAATCTCACACACCAACTCCGCAACAGTTCAAAACTTACTACCGGTATTGACCTCCGATGCTTCCCAGTCCAGGGCATATCCAAAAATCTACACAGAAATAACGAAATGGCCACAATCTGAGAACAAGCAACGAAAATGACTCCCTAAACTCAGAACCTTTGTATTCCGCAAATGGTTTGGAAATGTGAAAACACCAGGCAAATGAAGACTGGTTATAAATGTGTACCGGTAAGCTAACAGTGGAAATTCGTCATCACATACCATTTAATTGAAGCAATAACGGATCACTAAATACCTGCTCCACATATCACCACAACAATGCTTGTGGACTAAATTTAGTTGAAGGAGCCAATTCTGACGTCGAGTGTACGTGCAACTTCCAAATGTGCCCACCTTCGTGACTGACATTTCAGAAATACAGTTTCATCTTCAACATAGAAATGGCCATGGAGTATTGCTATGGTACAGGACCCTACCTTGATTATTCCATATCCCTCGAGAATTCTTCTGCGATGATTACAAACCATTTTGAGGAGGGACCGCTCGTCAAAGTGAAGGCACCGGTTCCTCGTCCAGAATAAACTTATTGCACATCGACAGTGCCGCCTTCGTTAATAATAGTCCCATATATATCAATAACCTCCGGCGAATCTCTATTCATGGCCTCCATGACTTCATCCTGGAGCATCATTTCGTCAGCAGTGACGCCCTCCTCAACCATATCATCCATAAGATCATCATCATCGTCTGAGGAGTCTCGCCTTTTCTTCCCTCTCCTTCCAGGAGGAACGTACCCTGGAGTCGCTTCCCTGTCAGCCCCCATGCTTTTTCTGCTCTTCACGCCTGATGTTTCCACCTTCAGCAAATGTGCCTCATTCTTGAAGTAATATGGCACTTGAAAGCAGAAATGCTGGATATCAGTGAATATTATCTCCGTAGAGGTTTTCCTGGCGAAATGTGTTCACAGATCACAGAAAGATATACAGGTCATTAGGCAAAATATAACAATCATTGGCACGTCATTCAAAATTCAAGGCCAGCTGCAGCTTTCTAAGAGTGATCAATTCTTCAAGGCTTTGTGACCCCTAGGAGAACATACGACAGCTCTTGGCGATTTAATTCTTCATTCTGCTGGTAAACCACTCAGATACTTATCAAGCTGGAAGAAACTAATATCAAAATAATGCGCTAGAACTAGGTGAAGAGCGAACCGTACAGGTAAACTTCATGCTCTGAAGTCTTCTGCATAAGAAGACAGTGAGCGTAAAATCCTTCATCGTCTGGATTGTCTGCTTGCAGCTTTTCGCAGCTGATTGTACTCCCCGTTACATACTGCCCATTCACAAAATATCTTACAATAGTTCGAACTTGCCAAATATTGCATGCACTAGAACGACTGACAACAAAATTCCAAAATTGAGCAACTACATCCCAAATCCAAATTGGACAATCACTCTTGCCCACAGGCTCAGTTATTTCGTGAAGACATTTAGCTTTTTCTATGATGGCAGCATTCCATTGCAAGCATAACAGCCTCACACACTGACTTCATTGCTATGGTATCGCAGGTCTAGGTTCAAGTAATGAACTCACCACATAATAACGACTCCATGATTCGGCATGATAGACAGCCCACACCTCGTCATTTCCTGGGTAGACGAAATAAGAGTCTTCGAACTTGATAACCCTCGTCACCCTGATCCGAGAACTCAAAAAAGTTAGCCTAGAGATGTTCAAGAGCAACGTACAAAACTAGCGCAGCCAAAAAGCTCGTGGATCCCTTATAATCATTCAAACTCGACTAATTAATGGATGCAATTCTCCGACGAATTTCCACATGAATTTTACACAAACACTGCGATGACACAAACATTACGCAGAATCATTATAGGAAACTATATGGAATGATAACGTTGTCATTGAGAAAGTAAAACTTCACTTTGTGCGTCAGATAAAATCCCCAATAGAATTATGCAGTCAGTAAAACTTACAAGCAAAAAATATGATAATAAAATTGAATTGTAATGCACCTGTGAGAGAATGCCAACCATGAGTCCTGAGTATCAGTTACAGGACGTATCTTCAACAAGCCACACCCTCGCTGTGGGTTCCACTCATCCACTTCCTCTCGAAGGTAGTTGGGCGTCATTTCGAGGTATTGCCTGCAATAAGCAGATATAAACCCCCGGTCACGACATATTTGATAGGTCGAATTCAAGAAATATAAAATATGATCGCATCATCTATAAATAAAATAGAGTTAGGAAACAGAGAAGACGAATAGTCATGTACGTTATTAGCACTATTAAAAGCAAATGCTAGTTGATATGAGGAAGAACATTCACAAAAAAGATTGAAGAAATCAGTCTTCACATTTCTATCTTTAGAGGAGTCTTTGTGACGTTGCGTTTGTTCCCAGCATCCGGGATTGGAGAGAATCTGTCCCCTGTCCTAGACTGAATGACAGCATACCAATTCGGTCGCCCATTCTCATTGAATAAAGCCCACACCTGTCAACAAGCAATTCCCATCTAACTATTATATCCGAGTGATACGGGCTATGTAAAAAAAACCAAGAGAGGGAAGCCATCACATCGAAGCCTGTCATCCTAAGCTACACAAGAGCAGGTAAATTTAAGCAACAGAGTTCCGAGGGATTTCCATTCTGGGCCAATGACAACTGGCAAGGAATGCAAATAGATTCAACGTCCCACTACTGCATATCCTCCAAACAGGACAGAAAGTTAATCGCGAATGAAAAGCCACGTACATCTCCAGGTTCCATGGCTGATAACTCCTCCTCTTTCACTGAACCATGGATTTTTACCGGCTTTCCTTGAGAACGAACTACACTTTTCAGCAGAGGGCTGGTGAGGTACGCAATAACTTGAACCTGTAACTCCCATAAAGGACTTCGATAATGAGTTCGGAACCGATGTCACGGAAGCCTAAGCAAATCAGAAAACGATTCAACAGAGAATTTTTCTTGCGTCTAAGAATTGGATATCAAACTTTAAGACAAGATACTTAAGATCGTCTGTTACAACTATCAAAAGCGATAAGATAATCTTACCGAAAAGGTGTTGCCAAGGAGAAACCACCTGTCAACGGTCTTCAGGTTGTCCTGTTGAGTAGGTTTCTTCTCCCGAAATTGCGGTTCAAAGAAGTACCGCGACACCCTGTTCTTACGCAGCTGTCTAGTAGAAGTCGATTCAGGGGTCGCTCCAGGCTCGTCAGCTTCTGATTTTCTAGCAACACATAGAAAACCCAACATTTCACTCAGCCTATATGTACTAGAAGTAACGCCACTACCATAATAATATGTTACGTTGTTAATACCACAGCACAATTGATGGTGAGCAATACGAAGTAAACGGTTGAAGAAATATCAGGTAGCACCAAAAAAACTAGTAGACTTACGCTGGTGTCTTCATGACATTTTCTTGTGTTTCATTTTTTTCCGTTTCTTTTTCCGTTTCTTTTTCCGTTTCATTGTTGACTTCTCGTGCCACGTTGGTATAATCTCGAGGATAACCCATGAGTCTTTCAAGTTCTGGAGTCGTAATGTAACGCAGTTGCTTGGTGGATTCTTGGAGCACAAGTTCCAGCCTGGCTGAACTACCCTTGTTAAAGTTGCCGCAGAGGACGACCTGAGCGCTCACACTGAATCAGGAACTGTACTCAGCAAAAAAAAAGTCTCAATGCAAATCAATCTGTTCAATTGAGGTGTGAAAGCTTACTCCACATTTCTGTTCCAGCGCAAGTGCATCATCAAGGCAGCTTTGAAGGGAAGTGGATGGATGATCGCGTAAGCGAGGCAGACGTGGAGGATGAGGAATGTTTGTCCAGTACAGACGGCGGCGTTTACTAGGGGTGATATCTTGGGAGTCTATCTCCATGGGAGACACTTTCAGATGTCGAGTAATTTCCCCTCGGTCAACCCAATTCATTGATGCAACATTTTCCACCAAGAACCTGCAACCGATGATGGGATAAATATTAAAACTAAGATACGTAACCCTGGATGTCGCCAAGGTCGCTCGACGTTCAGGACTAATTCTAGCTTGTCTGCGCTATTTACAAGGACTATCGACTGTCGACGTTTGCTGCAGCACCGAAACCACGGGCGACCACATGTTTACTCAGTATGGGACCAGAAGATGATAAAATGCATGCTCCAGGACTCCATCCAGTAAAAATGATGCGATTGTCTTACCATTTGGGTCTGAAAATTTGCAACACGCGAAGAAGTTCGAAGAAGAGTTTACTTTTCGGCCCGTGAAGTCTGGCAGACAAGAACCGCAGTAAGTCAAACAAGAGGTCGTATAAATCAATCAGAAACCTTGGCATTAATCAGATTACGGATTTGTTGCAACGTGCGTTTTTAGGTGAGTGTTAATCTGATAAGGACAAGAGCCACGGCTACAGCAAAACACTCTTCTTTTGGAAGCCTTCCTTTTAGAAACGAAAATATCTTAGGCAGCTGCGTTATATATCGTATCAAATGGAAATTCTTGGTCTATCCGAAGGCAAAGGTCAATAATACTAAACCGCCAAGGCGGGAAATACAGGAACGACCTTCACCAATTGCGACCTTCCAACGAAATTGAGAACCACCATACAAGCGCAATGATTTCGAGCCTCACCCCTCTTTTTTGCCCATGATACTTAGGTCCTGACAAGGGAATCCACCAACTACAAGATCCACCCTCTCATGTATGGCATTTCGCTGCAACTTCCTGACATCTCCCACATGTTTGACGCTCGGATGTCGGGCTTTTACCACCTGTATTGCAGACGGGAGCTGTGGCAAAAAATAACGAACATCAATTCCCACATGCACGATATCATAGTACGATGCATCAGGTCCTTGATTTAAGGGATTGATACATCTGATTTTGTTGCCTAATTCAATCCCAGATGATACGGTCCTCAAATTTATCACAGACATATTCTGTGACCGTACGAAGGATGCTCTCTGCTGATCAAAACTTCTGGACATTTGCTCTACCAAAGTACCTGGATGTTGTTGATACGGCAGTCGAAGAATTCAAAGTAATCCGAACGGCAACAGTCTAGGGTATAGGTTTCAGAATTATTACCAATGAAGTTAAAAACAGAACAACTTGTGATTAGATCCTTAAATTAAAACATTACAGCTCGGATACATAGAACATACAAACACAACGTTCAAGATGCTGAACCCTAATTCCATCATAAATACATAAACTCGCCAGCGAAGGATTCACTTCTTTAAAGACAGAGCTGTCTGTTGAAATGTGAGTTTTGTGCTAACCACTTCAGAGCTGTACCCGCTGAACGGAATGCCAAGCTTAGTAAGCGCTTGCCAGATACCGCCGAGTCCATCAAAGAGACTGAGAACCACCAGCGGTTCACCCGTCCAAGCGCCAGCTTCCGCCTTAAACGCTGAAATCCAGTCACCGTCTCCTGCCCGCTCGAAATTCACCTATTTCAAGTCGTAGCAGCAGTCAGGCATTAATATTCATTCGCATTTCTCCGACGGATCACTTGCTTCAATACAAACAAACAATTTACAACGCAACCAGCTCAAATCAGAATGAGTAACGCAATCAGTTAAGAGAACTACGAAGAGGCAACATCATTAAATATTAATAAACGAGTCAAATCTTCGGTACCGAAAACTCGATTGCAAGAAACGAGTTATGTCAGTAGGTTAAGGAAACGGCGGACTTAATTAACGTTAGGGCTCATCAAAAGCCCTTCTCATGAATGCAGAGACTCATCAAACAGCACAAATATTAATGCGTTCACCTTTGAAGAGACTTGAACGTTGGATGGCGAATGAGAGGAGATGCCATTCGACAATTGGCCTCCTGCAACGCTAGTAGCATTGACACCTCTCTTGGATTGCCTTTTGCTGCTCCGAGGCGGTGACGTGACGGCAGCATTATTGTTCTGACACGGACAGATTTGCCTGGCAAGTTCAGCTTCCCGCTTCAACTCCTCAATCTTCTCAATGAACGGATCCATTTCCACTCCTCCTGGCTTGCTATCCTACCGTCTCGCATCTACATTCACCAAAAAACGTTCTAACATCATCAAAATCGTTACGAACCAGCAGATACTCCCCGCCAAACCGAACCTCAGGAGTTCAAAAATTCAAAAATACAGAAAACAAGACTCCTCAATTTTCTCAATTAACGGATCCATGCCATTTCCACTCCTCTCTGGCTTGCTATCCTAACGTTTCGCATCTAAAAATGTTCTAACATCATCAAAATTGTTAAGAACCAATAAATCCTCGCGGAAAGCCGAGCCTCAGGAGTTCAAAAATTCAAAAAACAGAAAACAAGAACGTCTGTCTCATTGATATTGTTACAAGAAAATCGATAAACTCGTTAAAATGAATGCCAAAGAACGCGTTCGATGAATCCTCACCAGTTATAAAAGCGCTTTCTCGAGGAGCCTTCAAAACGAGCTGCGCTCGCAATGCCAGTTGAGGTCCAAAGACATTCGTTCTCCGTCCGGTTTTAAGCTCGAAGATTATTCTGACAGGGACAGATTTGCCTGACAAGTTCAGTTTCCCGCTTCAACTCCTCAATCTTCTCAATGACCGGATCCATTTCCACTCCTCTCTGGCTTGCCATCCTAACGTTTCGCATCTACATTCACCATAAACGTTCAAACATCATCAAAATCGATAAGAACCAGCAAATCCTCGTGGAAAGCCGAACCTCAGGAGTTCAAAAATTCAAGAACAGAAAACAAGAACATCTGTCTCATTGATATTATTACAAGAAAATCAATGAACTCGTTAAAATGAATGCCAAAGAACGCGTTCGATGAATCCTCACCAGTTAAGAAGCGATTTCTCGAGGAGCTTCAGAACGAGCTGCTCGCAATGCCAATTGAGCTCGAAAGACATTCGTTCTCCGTCCCGTATTGAGCTCGAAGTAGCGGATTCGAAGGCGCTTCGACGAGCGATGCGCATCTCGAGATTTGTATGCCGCGATGCGGCAACGGCGATGGACCTCTCCGGGTCCTGATAAAAACTGTTACTGAAGTGGAGCTCTCCGTCCTCTCAGCATCTTGCAAGTCAGAGCTGCCGCAAGCAAGGACGGAGCAGATCATCGACGGACGTTAACGAACGTTGACGAACGAATGTGCTGATTTCGACGGAAGTTGACGGAAGTTGACGGACGTTGGCGAACGGAGCCGGCTTTCGACGAACGTTATTCGACGAAGGTGCGCGCGTCGACGGACTATGACGGGCGGAGGAGAGCGTCGACGGAGATGTTGACGTCGACGGACGTTGACGGACGGAGCTTCTTGGATTTGAGCGGGACCGTTGGCACGTTTCGGCTCCCTTGATGGCGACTGGAGCATGGTGTCTTTTATGAAGACAGTGACCGGTCACCCCCACGTCACCCTTCCCCCACTAATAATGCTAAATCTTGCTCTCCTTGATTGGAGGATTGGGGACGTCTATGGGTGTGTTTAGTTCTTTGTGGTGATTTGATTGTTTAAGTCATTGTAAAGATGATCTGTATTGATTGACGTCTCTTCCAACGTTAGTTGTTAGAGTTTGTAAAATGTAATACTTGGTGGAAATAAAGGAACTCTTGTGTTTCTATTTAACCCTGAAATGTCAAGGGGGTCGGGGTTTGTACAATAGATGACAAAAAAGTAGATGGATAAAAGTTGTTCTTTATTTGGTTTTTTAGAAGTGATTATAGATACATAGTTTGAAGGTAAAAAATAACCTTAGTAAATGTACTCATATTTTGAGGTAATCCAAATTGTGAGAAAATTCACAAACACAATGTTAAGTTTCATATTATCCTTTTTGCAATTCTTATGAGGGTAGTATGCACTATTGACTCTTGCAATTTTTGGAAGCAATATTATAATGGGTATGCACTTACCACATCATTGTAGCGTATTACAATGGAGGGCAAATAGAGTGTGACCCACCAGGCGTTTAGAGGTTAATTGTATTGAAAGTCAATATAGTCATATTCATTGGAACATTCAAGGTATCTGATTTTCAAGGCTTTTGTGGCAAATTGCAAACATTACAAGAAAAACTGTCCAAAGTGAGCCATCTGAATTGACTAAAATGTCCAAGTTGATAAAAATTTGACAAAATATGTCCAAATTGACAAAATATATATATCCTAATCAAGATGCCCTAATTGACCAAAAAAATGTTCAAATTGACACTACTACTTTGTAGTGATGTTGCCTTGGTGGATTTCAACAAAATGTTGAGTGAAATTATAAAATAGTGATTTACTAAAAAGAAGGTTTCATAGAAAATAGCAAAAAAAATTGATACTGGGATATACTTAAAATGGTGAATTCAACATTCTAAATCGTTACCTGTTTTGGATATAATGAAGTTGCTATATTTTCGGTGGTTATAATTGATAATAAGACTAAGTTTGTATATGTTTTTGTTTAACTTTGTTTATTATTCAAACGTACAACATGACACAGATTCTTGTAGTTTGTTGTGTTTTATTGTTAGACTGTAACTTAATTGCAAAAATTAAAAAATTGGTTGATAGTTAGTGCTGTGATTAATAAAGTATCATGATCAAATGGATTGTGTAGAAATCTTTGCTTAGATTAAATGGATTGTGTAGAAATATTTTACTTTGATCGAATGGATTGACGTATAGAAACCTTTGCTTTGATCGAACGGATTGTAAATAAATCCTTGCTTTTGTAATCAAAATCTAAGGTGGGTCACTTCTTAAGTTAGAAAATTATTGTAAGCTATAATAAGTGATATTTTAAGTTTATTTCCATGTTTTTTTTTCTGTTAATTGAAGGTTGAAGCAGAAACAAATACCATTAATCGTATTTTTTAAGAGGAAGTTTATACATTTAATTTTAGAATCGATATGTGCAAACCTGGGGTTTGATATATGCACATTTTGTAAGATAAATTTTAGATTTTTACCATTGAATAGTTGAATTTGAAAATTTTGAATTCAAATTTGGACTTAGAGACTTTGATTTAGTCTAAAATTGTAAAAAAGATTACAATCAAACAACACCAATGAAAAAATTTACTTTTTTTACAAAAAAAAAAATAAAAGTAATAGTTTACACCCTACCTAAGCTTTTTCATTGGGTGTTGTTCAATTCCAACTTCTTTTATGATTCTAGACTAAATCAAGGTCTCTAAGTCCAAATCTGAATTCAAAATTTTCAAATTCAACTTTTTGATGGTAAAAATCTAAAACTACCCCGCCATGGGGTGTGCACATATCAATTCCCTTTCTTTTTGGTAAAAAAATCATTCCAACATAAATGCTTCTTTCAACACCAATATTGATGTTATTATAGTTGAAAAATAAATTGATATATCAAACTATTGTTTCAGAGCCTTATTTCTTTGAACTTTCAGCGACTCACTATGTCTTGATTATATTAACCTAAATTTGGGCGTTCTTAGTAGTAACATGAATATTTCAAAGTTAACCTCTGAGCATTCATGCCATTTTCACTAAGCTTTTGGGAGACCTACAATTTTGATGCATCATATTTCAGTCAATTGGATGATTCACAACAAGGGACCATTGGAAATAGTAGAACACCTACTTAGAAAATGGTTTGTAAATTTTGGGAACAACTGATCTTGGGAGATGGGAGATTATAACATTTTGATCAAACAACTTGTGATGGCAAAATCTCATTTTTGACACGTAGTTGCTATTTAATGATTTTTTCAAATTTCTACAAGCCATTGATTCATCTCAAAAAAATTGAGTAACAAGATTAGATGTGAATGCGCACACTAGCAAATTATTGAAAATTTTATTTCTTTGAAGGTTAAGTTTTAGGGATTTAATTTGCTAATGCATAGAAAGTGATGACTGCCACAATTGGTGAGGGTTGCCCCGACAAGGGTTTAGAACATGCTTGAACTCTTACTGGTGAATTTCCGGCTACTACAAAGCACATGCAAGGAAGCTTGCAATGAGTATTGATTAGTTGTAGTTTTGTAAAACATTGCTTGCCACCACGCCCCGTATGGCGTTTCACCCAATCAAGACTCTGAAAACACTTGCATAATATTTGGCTTGCCTTGCCATTGCTTCACTTGCATGGACCACTTGAATACCTTGATAATTGTAGTTCATACCAAGGTCAAAAAATTAAATCCAATACCTCAAACACATATGTGAAACCATGTGAAGTCCATTTTGATCCTGTGGGGCGTTCACAAGTTTAAAGGCCTTAACCCCTCTAATCAAGGCACCAAACTTTGATGATTTTTACACTAGGATCTGGTGCCTCATGCATTCAAGGGTTAATTTTTATATGTTCAAATCTCTGAAAATCACATCCATTAAACATCTTTATAAAGGACGTTCTAGTGACAATAAGATTACTTACCAAATTTGGTTTACCTAAATTGGTTCCTTAGTTACAAACAATGCTCAAAAAATCTCAATATATCAAATAAGGTATAGATTTGTAAAATAACATGCCAAAGTGAAAGTTGACAAATTATGATATGTAAGTTTGGAAATTTGACAAGTTCATTTTGTATTTTGTTATAATCACCATATACAAACATCTATCCACCTCGCGATTGCAAAAAAAATTACTTTCTTAAAATTTGAAATCATTGTGTAAACAAGAAATTAGTCTTGGTTAGCTAGATTCTGTTAAGGCAATCATAACATTTGTAGCTCGTGAATAGTTTTAAAACTACATGATTTGAGTACCAAGCCTTAAAGCAACCATAAACATTCAACTCAAAATTATTCAAGTATCCATTTA
Organism: Ulota crispa; assembly: GCA_963920765.1. NCBI lineage: Eukaryota > Viridiplantae > Streptophyta > Bryopsida > Orthotrichales > Orthotrichaceae > Ulota > Ulota crispa. Next base: position 24,081,488 of record OY987245.1, read on the forward strand.
CCTTAATTCGTAAAGGCCCAAGGGTGTTTTTCTCTTTTTGGAATGTAGTCTTGAAGTTTTTGAATTGTCCTTGTAAGATCATTATTAAACATCAAAACAATATTATAACCGGAGAATTTTGAACTTTAGGGCTTCTAGGTGGCACTACCCAAAAAAATACAATATGGTCACTCAAATTTTAAGATATTTGTGATTGAATGTGGATGAGTATGGAATTTTTTGCTTTTTTTGGAATTGTCCAAAATTTCTAATGTAATTTGGCAACTTTTGGATACAAAATTGGGGAACAACCACTTAGGATGCTTTTATGTTTATTGTTGTTACTTGAAAACTAACCCCCCTTCCAAATCCATGACCATATTTTCACAGATGAACCTGCAACGCAACTATCAAAGAGCAACCATCTTATACAAAGAATTTTTTAAGCTTCAATTATTAACCAAAAATCATTATGAATGCAAAAGTCTTCAACAGTGTATGAATTCTAATTTGTATAACAAAGACATTCCACGTGAAATAAGTCCAAAAGCACTTTTAGATTTTGTTAGATGACTATTTTGGTAAAAGGGCCCTTATTGCCCAAGGGAGTGCCCAAGGAAATCTCCACTTTTTTCTCAACTTGATGCTTGTCTTTTCAATGTGGCAACTTGTCATAGGCTATGTAACACTAGGACACTATTCATGACACTATTCATGACACTATTCATAACACAAAATGTTTAGTTATAGTTGAGCTTCCATAAAAAAAAATTGAAACAAGATATAGAGGGAATTAAAATTGAATATTGAAACTAATTTCAGTTAGCAACTTCTCCAAAAATAAATCTTAAAACAATAAAACATGTGCCTTCAACAGGTTTTTAATAAATAGTTGAGTGACCATTTTCAGACAAAAGTTAAAAGCTGTAGCCTAAATATTCGGTTATAAGCACACACTTGACTCTTTTGCAGCACAAATCAATTTTCACGTAGAAAACATGAATCCAAATTCAAAACTCCATGAAAATTGAAATTTTGATGATATTGGCTTTCACCAAAAGAAAAATTATAATGTACATAAGATTAGACTGTGAATTTTACTTAAGAAATATTATCTTACCTACAATATTGAAGTCATGCTTCAATAAGTAGTTGGTTGAAAATATGAATAGTTAATTGCTCTAACGGAATAAACATATCCTCTTCATACAGTAAACAAATGTTACAAAACTAAATCAAGAATCTTACCAAAGTGGATCTATGAAACTGGTATATGCTAAAGTCGATCTTTCATGTGCAAATGTTTACCATTACATGTATGCAAATTCTATGTTAGAAGTTGTAATGCATACAAGAGAGAAACCCAAATGCTTTTGATCGAATATTCACCATTATGAATTCCATATTTAATTTCAAGGTGGGGAGGGTCATTGTAAATGAGATAACATTAGCCATGGACAAGCCAAACACTACTCCCTCTGTCCATCTATAAACGTCTAAAAAACTTCCGAACGAAGGATTAACTGTGATTTTAGTCTCTGCACTAGTGATATGCATTTTAGAATCAATGTATATAAAATCTCTAGTTTTGATGTTGCTATGTAAGCACCCAAATTCCACGCAAAAAGTACCATACTTGTACATTGTTAGTGAATGCTACCAGCTCCTCATTACTTTAGACTTTTCAATAGCAACGCATTCTAAACAGAATACAACATCTACTAAATGTATGCAAAGTCTCCAACTTCAATATTTGGGCACCCAAATTTCATGCAAAAAGCACCATATTTGTGCATGCTACTAGCTGCTGCTAGCTCCTCATTAATGAGGCTTTAAAAAGAAGCAACAATGGTACCTCATATGAGCTTGCTAGGAGAGGAATGCCAAGAAATGTGTTTGATTTGGTTGTTTTTAGTGGGACAGAGGGAGTACTTGCTAATAAGCCCAACCAACGAGAATGAATAACAGGCTGCTGGTGATAAGTGTCTAAATAAGAGACAGGATCAAATCCCGTCTCTTACAGCAGTACGAGCACACAATCAGGTTCTACTAGCTTCATCTCTAAATCTCTCTAATGTATTGTTTCCATAATCAGAGAGTAAATAAAAAGTGATATTAGATAACTGAAACCTACAATACATCAACTTGACTTCGTGAAAGCCCGCAAACGTACATTCCCAACGTCTACATGCATCAAAACCAGGAAGCCAGGGACACCTGAGCAATTTTTGAACCTCTTCTCTACAATCATCGTTTAACTGCCTTCAATCTGCGCAAGGAGTACACCGTCCCTGTCCGTAAATGCATCGACATTTCTACAGGAATAACAATACAATTCGAACCCAGAGTTGGTGCTCCCGGACACCTTATGAGAATTACATACTAACTGAAGCCGTCCACTCTCATTTTCAAAATGGTACTGGACTCAGAAGAGCCCAGAACCCCAGAAGTCCACTGGTACTAAGTAGACAGAATGCCCGTAGTCCCAAAACTACAATAGCTACTACGTCCCAGATAAAACTTCACATTAATGATGCCCTTTCAATGTGTGGGCATCAATCACTTGCTTTCTGAACATCCAAGAAAAAGGTACGTACCCATCCAAAAGGCAATGTATTCACACGATTAAAAAAAAAAGTACCACTACTAAGCCAAGATATAAATTGTTAAGCATACGTGCCGTACTGTCCATGCCCTAAAGAAGTACGCAACTTGGTTGCAACTTCCAACACGACAGGAATTGAAACCTGATAAGCTTGAGGCCGAGGCAAACGGTTGGTGATGCACATAAAAAAAAATCAGATATCCGGCTGTAGTAATGCTTTCGGGAAACAAATGCACAATCGCATGCAGCCAGAACCTGCAGTGTTTTACACATACTCTGTTTTTGCACGCTCCTTGAAAATAGCCAACGAGAAAACCGGATGTCGTCAGCAACAGTCGACCTTGAAAGAGACTCAAAGCTAAGAGAGTGCCTCTTTTGGCTCTCATTCGGAATGAGATTCAAAACATCAAACGTCCTCATAGATAGATAAGAGAGGAGGTTGATTTCTGAAGCAGGAGAACTAAAAGCTGCAATAGAATGACAGACCTTCAGACTGCTACGATGGTACTCGGTGAAAAGTAAGCCTTCTCATCCAAGCTCCGCAAGAGAAGGCCTCACCTTTCACTTATTCCGTGACAGTTTGTACCTGCATCACCTTTCATCCCAAGCTCTGCAAACAAATTCACAAACATGAGTGCCATCGGAATTGCAAATCAAATCCATGCTGTAATTTGAAAAAGGTAAAATAACTTACACATGCATGAACCTAGACTCAAAAACACAACTTGCAGAACCACCTCCGCATATTTGATACATGAATCAAGCTGTGCGCTATTGCAATGTACTAGCAAACCATAATTACCTTCCTATAATCGCAATAGCAAGACTGAACCGAAAAATACTGGTTTTGACAAAGTAGTAGGTGCTCCAAACTTACTGAACACAACTAATTCAAATCATTCTACCTCTGAAATCATTCCACACAGCTCACATTGACCAACTGTCGCTAAGAGAGAATGCATTGCAGATTGGGAGTGGCTTCCGATCATGGCATAAAATGAACATGGTTCGAGCCAAACAGGCAAGAGTAAAAGCAGCAGATACCCTATCCTATGAGGATCGGATTTGGAAAAAGCACCTTCCGCCCCTCTCATAATTACAAATTTGGACTAAACACCTCAAGACCTACATTTTGCAGCCACTGAGGATGCCCAATCTGCTTGTCAAAAATTAAAACCTGCATGGATGAGAAAATATGATTTTTGCTTTAAGAACATGAAACAGGTGTACTTCATTTCTACCAAAGAGATCAGTTACCTGTTGATATTCATTTCCCGGATGCCTGCATGTGAATCAAAGTTACTGGAACAAGTGGAAACTGCAGGCCTTGCGTTCAGAGCCTCGTACTGCCAGTCGGTTGAATCACTGCGCTGTTGCATAGATTCGTCTTGGCCATCAGCTTCATCGGGAGGAGAAGCATTCAAGTTTGTACCTTTCCAGTGCAACCTACCCGCAGGCATTGATCTTTCTTGGCCAGTATCATCTTCACTGCCAAGAGCTATTGTGTCCATCATACACAAAGCTGCAGGAAAGCTAGAACTGGGGGCAGAACCTATCGCAGCATCGTTCTCTACTGGAGTTTCAGATGTTGAGCCCAAAACTGTCCCTGCCTCCAAAAGTACAAGAGGACCAGAAACAGAGAGCTCTTTACCAAGCCGTTTGCAGAGTCTTGGAGAACTAAGCTCAAAAGCTTTACAATGAGGTCTTTTGTACACTTTGTCACAAGCTTCAACCTCGAGCATTGTCTGTTTGCCTCCAACCTCTGTATCGGCATGATTTCCTGTACCAGAAAGATCGGCAACAACACTAGGGTCAGATCTAAAATTGGGCCAAATGATGGAAAAATAGGCCGTTTCACCCTTTAATGATATGGGGGTAAAAAAAATTGAGCTCTATGTACTCCCGAGAATCACTGGCCACCTTCTGTGAAGGCCCACAGTAGTGAAGATGAAGTAAATCAGCCACATGAGTAGATTTTAAGAATTTCCGCCATTCAAAACAAAGAGTTACCATGACGGCACATTAACCCTTAAACAGATGCTGCAAAAGTCAACAGTGCATGGTGCCCTCATAAAAATTACAAGAAGGGCAGCTTGGGACCTAACACCGTGTCTTTGAATCTTCACACGATTTGGGTTACCTAAAAATATGAGTGCATCTAATGAGATAAATTTTTGCATTCCATGATGGATCATGTGTTTACGATCACTTCTGAAAAGAAAGCAAATGAAAAACAGCTTTATTTTATAGTACATAATCTTCTTTCGGAGCTGGAGGACAAAAAACGTCCTCCTCTACGTTTAAGGGTTAAGACACACTACTATCTATTCTTGAATGTCCGAATATTTAGTAGTACACTACATAGTATAATAGTTTTGGTAACACTCATTCCAGAATTAGCTGGAAATAAAACTAGAGCCAAGGTGCCACTATCTGCCACTTGTGACCATTGCCATCATGGAAAGCTACAAATGATTGAATTTACAAATGTGGTATACACTGTGCTCCAAATCGAACACCTCTTTGTAATTAATAACACGTGGACTATAAATGAAACTCATTGCAGTGAAGGCTTGCATCTACCTGCTACTGTCTGTACACACTCACCAATTGCGGCAGAAGGACAGTCTGTTTTGGACCTGGACTCTGCGTTCTTAGTCCATTCAGGAACTGTTTCAGCAGAGATCTCAGAAGCTCTTTCAGCACCTCCAGTTTTATAAGGAGCAATATGATGAGTAGCAAGCTGCAATGAACCCAAAAGGTCGTTTTCGATCACCTCGTACCTGTGATACAAACCATACGCAAAAATTCGGAATTAGGGTTAGAGCATTAAACTAAGTGAGCGGCAATCAGTAAGCCTGTATCGCCTATGAAGTAGGGAAAAAGAAAAAGGGCAAACAGGCATAGATATAGAAAATCTTCGTTCTGATTCAATTGTCACAAGTATAGGACCATAACAGTAGGTACAACCGAAGACTTCAAAAGCAGACAGCGAATACAGAAAATATGTACACGTTCAATCCAAAATGAACATTGCAAGTAGAAGGTTTGAAGTTCAAAAGATAGACATACATGCGCCTGCAGAGACCATCAGTCAAAGTGGTAAGGTTGATAACTTGAAGACGGATATCCTGCACGTAGCTGTCATCAGTATTTAGCTCCATGGGAGTCTCTACCTGCTTCACGAGCTTAGACAAGCGCTCCACAGTTTCCTCCAACTGCTGCTGCTGATCTTCAAACAGATTCTGATTGATGGCGTTTTGTTCTTCGGAGATATCATCCTTAAATATATCATTCCCAAACATGAAGTATGCAAAAGCAAATGAATAGGACAGAGCCCGTCGGGCACGAAAGAGCCTCTGCAAACCAATCGTAAGCCAACTGTAATCTTTCACTTGACAATGACTTTCTTCAAGTTGACTTATTTTCTCTTTGACAGCATCTTGTTGCTTCTGCTCCAACTTTAAGGAATCCATATGCCCTTTCCAACGTGAGTGGTAGTGAATATATCGTTTCAAGTCTCGTTGAGCTCGAGCAGCCTCTTTCTCCTTCTCGTCCTTGAAACGACCACAACTGTGTCCCTCAATACTATTCCAGTTATGTTCTCGACCAGTTGCTGATCCGCATAGCCAGCTGCAAGCGAACACGACAAATAAATTACAGTAAATGCATCAGTCCCGTTGTGCTGAACTACAGATAAAATTTAAAATTTCCGTCAACACTCTTTAATATTTTCAGAAAAGGGCAAAGAAGACTCACCAGAATGCCTGACCACAAATACAGCTGACTAAATTACATCCGCCGTTTTTCTCGACCGACTTGTGGCATTTCGGACAAGGTTTAGTATGGACGGTGAGCCAATTTACTGTCTCGGACTCGTCCTTGCACTTCTTGTCCCACAATGCCCACATATGACATGAGCATGGAGAGTGAGGTTCAGCCATGCAGTTAAAGCAAAATTGCTGACCACATATACATTCGATTTCACAATATGGCTCCCCCTCCAGCCGAATGGCATTTCCACAGTGAGGCGTACTAGGGCACCACTTCACTTTGGCATTGTCTTCTATGTAAGACTCCAATAGGAAACGTTCATAACGTTCAACGGACTCTGGGTCTTCTGAACCCACCAGCTCTCGTACTTTATCTTCATCACAAATTGCACCACACTGGTGCTCCATGCACGACACACGTCGACTCTGGCCATCCTTAATTTTGATAATAAAATACTGTGTCCAGCCTGAACCAAAAAGCAGCTTCCATTAATTAGCATCACAATCCAAAAGATATGATTACAATACATACATAATATATTAACCTCTAAAAGACTAGCTACCAAATTGAAAGTTAGTCCTACAGAGCAACCAGAATAATGAAGCCTCTCCCCAGCACAACGGTCAAATTTCAATGAGCATCAATCCAGTTTCCGTATCAAGTATTTGATAAAGCAAAAGATAGCCATAGATATTTACATTCGTTGCAGAAGGCATGCCCACAATCCATTCGAGTAGACGCACTAGTAGACACCTCTTCAAGACATGTCCCACACCGAACAGACTGGCTGGTATCATCAGCAACAGGTACTGCAGACGTCGAATCAGGTGGTGGCAAACCAGCTTCCAAGAATATTGGAGCAGTACCCCTCTCCGCAAGAGCACAAAACAGATTTTCCACATTCCAGCGATAATGTATAAGCAAAGTTCGTGCCTGACGTTGCCGTATGGCGAGAAACTCCACAACTTTTCTTAGGTCTTCACTCTGTTTTCCAGTATACACAAAAGCGCATGAGCGGCTTTAAAACACGCCAGCAGAGTAATAAAAAGGAAACTTTGGAATACTTAGAAAAGTAAGCCTCGACTAATGTAATTTTTGTATCAAGTAATAGTATAATATAACTTCTAAAATACGCAACAAGTCCTTATCTTATGAATAACCCGACCTAGTTGGCCCAAGAACAGATACTAGAGTATGCATGCAGTGTTCCCAAAAGAAAAAGAAGCATTCTGTACACACACAAAAAAACTAACCTGTGCAGCGAGAAGGGACTCCCTTGTGATAACCTGCAATAAGAAAAAAAGCGGAATTAAAGTCAGGCTCACAGGCAACATAAGTGTGCATGCAAAGGCTAAACTGAGGAGCTGGCATTAGAAGAGTAATCACAACATACAGAAATTGCCTCATACTTAGTTTTGCCCCACGATCTTAGATCAGCACCGTTTCACAAATGCCGCTCATATACTCTAAGACTAGGCAAGGTGGCCCAGGGTTACAAGCGTCATGAAAACCTAATTTTTATCGTGCCCCGAGCTTGTGTATGACCTATAGAGACCAAATGCACTCCTGCAAATAATTTTCTATAGCTTCTGGTAAAACAAAAGAAATGAACATCCTCAAAAGAAAGTACAGTCTCGAGTTCTGAAAGACATTCAAAACTAGAAGTCTCCCCTGAACTAACCTAAGGCATCAACACGCTACTGGACTGGAACTGTCTCATGCTAGTTATAGCCAGGACGCAGTCAGAGGAGTCACAAAAAAGAAAACAAACAAATTCAAAACAGAAGCAGCACCTTATGACACATATCAAGCGCTTCCTGATGAGTCAAAACGTCTTCGTCATCTCCGACATAATCCTCGTAACCTCCGCAATCTTCATCGTCTCCAACATAATCCCCCTCAGACTCCGTATCTCCATAATCACTCCCATAAATCATCCCGTCGTCACCCATGATTCTCTATTAGTGTTCCCTGGAAAGTTGCCGCGCTTCAACGTGATTACTCCAATCACTGCACTGCTGAAAAGAAGCAATTTCCATAAGCTATTCCCGTTCCGAGTAACCTCATCTATGCTTCATATCCAGACGCAAAAACTCGCACTCTGCACGCGAACCAAACATGCAAACAAGTCAGCTCAATCACAAGCCTAAACTTTCACCAAGTATACAAGAATTAGGTTATTTTTCAATACTCTACAAAAAACAAAAGTAAGCATGCAGCAAGTTGATACAACACGTTAACCAAAAACTTCAACTAAACTAAGATTGCTACACCTGACGGCCAAACCCTTACTCGTCGTCACAACAACACAAAACACCTTCCAAACAACCAGGAACCAAAATTTCAATCGTGCTCTCCAGCCAATCGAAAAACCGATACAAACAAAGTAGCAATCTTAAACCTACGACTGACTTCTTCCCCGAGAATATCAGTTCGGCAAAATCCAGAAGTCCGTTTAAATAACACGTAGCTCCTCTAAAAAAGCATCAGACTCGATCCTTAAAGCAGGCAACTCCTCATCGCTTGCATATCCAGACACACAAAGTTCGAAAACAGACGGATACGGACAAAAGTCTTCGCATCCTCTGTAAAACATACCGACACATCTTCCTCCACACCTGTAGCACATTTCTATGCCATGCAGCAAACTGGATCTCCGTTGTAAATACACAGCGCCACGACGCACCAAAACCTAACGACGGGAAAAGACTACAACCGAATCCGCCGTCAACAACATCGAAAACCTCTGAAAGAGCAGACCGAAAGTAAGAACCACCTGTCCGAGGGGAAAGGATCGTTTGCTCGGTCGGGGTCGCACAATCGCCGCGAGTAACGAGAGAGGAACAGGAAAAGCACCGTGCGGTCGCGTTAGAGCACCGATTTGAGCATGGCGGGGGGTCTAAGAGGAGAGCGGAGAGACGGCGGAACGAGCAAGGAGGTGGCGATGGCGGAAGGGTGGGGGAAGGGGAGTGGTGCAAGCTGCAATGAAGACAGGGTTAAGAGCAAACACAGCGGCCGTAGCCGTGCGTGTTCAGCAAAAGAGCAAAGGTTATGATCCAAGTTGGCTCTGACACAACAAAACACCACCCCCACTCACAGATGCGTCCGTCTTTATTCTCGTCCCGCTAAATTTGGTAGCCTCGGGAAGCGGGCCCGGTGGAGGGGCCGCTACTTAACCCCCGAACAATGAACGGGGAGAGCCGAAAAAACAATAGAAAGTCAGCCGAATAAGTTGTGGAAAAAACCGATTAAATTTTGAATAAATCGGCTAAAAACCGATTAGATTTTTGGAATGGAAAATAGTCGGTGCATCCACTAAAAAAATCGGATGAAATTGAGAAATGTAGGTTTTTATCGGAAAAAGCTCAAAATCTCTCCGCACACTGCCCCCAAACGTTGGCTGGGGCTAGATGGCATGCCGTTTTGGCTGCGGCCCACGCTTGACACCCTGCCTGTGCCCAGCCCTGCCCACACCATTTTCTCTTTCCTTTTGAACTCTAAACTCTAACCTTCACTTTTCGAAACTTGCGTTTGAGTCCCTTCACTTACTATTGTGCTTCTTGAAATTTGGTTAGTAACTAGTTCATGAGCACATCAGTGAAAGAACCAGTTACAAACCAAGTTTCAAGGAGCATAATAGCAAGTGAAGGGGCTCAAACACAAGTTTCAAAAAGTGAAGGTTAGAGTTCATAGTTCAAGAGGATTGAGAAAATGGTTCGGGCAGGGGCTGGGCAGGGGTTGGGCAAGGTGTCAGGCTCGGGCCCCAGCCAAAACGGCATGCCATCTAGCCCCAGCCCTGAACGTCCCGAAAGCCCTTTGCGGCCGTATGTATGGCCATATGTACATACGTATTTGAGATGCTCTAAGGGCTTTCCAAAAAAAATTATGCACCTATCATCATATAACCCTTCAATATGTATGGTTGTAACATTTAATTTCCAACTGATTCAAACTTCTGAATATTGATTGCAACCATATTTGGTATCGTAGCTCTAGAGCCCAAGGGCCCTTCAAGGGTTAAGTTACTCCTTGCCGACAAATACTCCGCAAACCCTACTTGCAACAAAAAATGGAATTGTTATTTTGGGCACCCCTAAGGGCTAAGGCCTACTTTATTACTGCCAGTTTTCTCTCTCCAATCTCGGAAAATGAATCCAACTTGAAAAAGGAGGAGCTGAAATAAGTAGAGAGTAAAAACTAAGTTTTCAAGTTGGCGTAAGAGTTGTTTTTGAGCACAAAAGAAGGGAGCCAATGGGGGCCAAGGCTCCTTGGCCTCTCAATATGCCATGACAGTGTCCCCCAACCTCTAAATTTGATGGCCCCTCCTGTTACAAGCCCAAAGCAGGCCAATTTTTTGGGGCGTGGTGGTGATGCCCTAAACGACTCACCAAATATATTACTAGTTTTTGTTCTTTTACCTTGGTGTAAAATTAGAATGTGTGATTATTAAGTTTTCAAGTTGGCGTAAGTAAAAGGATTGTTTGTCTTTAGAGCACCATCAATTAGGCACTCTAAGCGACTTACCAAATATATTACTATATTTTGTTCTTTTACCTGGGTGTATGTAAAATTAGAAAATGTGATTATTATTATTGGAAGCACGTAGGAAGAGTCTTTTATTAAACAAAATAATATATGGAATTGGAAATTGGACAATCAAAATAAAGCTCATTGAAAACAAGTTGAAAGACAACAAGCAATGGCAAACCATGCCTACAAAAGAAAATCTATGGTTATGGCACACCAAATTTTGAAAATTTGGTGCATTGTTACCATGGATTCTTTATGTAAAGCATGATTTGTTGTTTCTTTTGTCTTTTAGCTTGTTTTTTATGTGCTTTGTTTTTATTGTCCATTTTCCAATTCTACATATTATTTTGTTTAGCTAAAGAGTCTTTGTACATGCTTCCAATAATAGTAATCACATATTCTAATTTTATACCAAACAAAAAATAGTAATTTAATGAGTTTTTTAGGGTGCTAAATTAATAGTGCCCTTATATGTCACATCAAGTTCTAGGGATTAATTCCTAAAAGCACATTGTCCATGCAAGGGACAAAACGGAATTTGGGGTAAGATCAAGCCCACTTCATGTGTGGGGCTTGGTAGAGGGCTAGTTTGAAGTCTCCAAATTTCAAACAAAAGGATTGTTGAATTTATCCAAATCTGGCCCAAAGGCTTTATATAAGGGTTGGCCCAAACCCACAATTAATCCCAAAGGGCATTATTTTAGCACCAATATTTTAGGCCCATGTCATGAAATTGGGACAAGGTTTTCAAAAGCCCAAACTACAAAGTTGGAACAGATTGAGTTCCCAACAATTGTTCTTTGTTCCTTTCTTGACGCAAACTAGTTTCTAGCTTCAAGTTCCCTCAATTTTTTTTGCAAAGAGGAATGATATCATCCACATGCCATTTGGGCATGGGTGGAATGGGTGGGATGGGTGGAATGCAAGTTTAGCTAGTTCTGTTGAGTTTCTTCACTTTACATCAATTGAGGCTATTTGCATGGCCTGGGACCAAATATAAAGCTAAAACATGTCTCAATCAAAACAACCTTCCATGGAGCCCTAACTTGTGTATAAAACGGACCTTATTTTATTGAATTTCTTGATCAATTTCTTCAATTTTTAAAAAAAAGTTTTGCAATCACTCTTGATTGCAAAATAAAATGCTATTTTTTTAATAAAAGCTAAGTCACCTTTTGAAAAGACTCTACTCTTCAAACTTGCAAAAAATGTTTTCATGAAGAACCTCCATAGATAAGAAAATGATTTATTAGCCTCTTATAATTGTATAGTTGAAAATTCAATCTTTGTTATTAGGATTTAAAATCCACCAACCAAATTCTTGTCTTAAATTTTTTAATAATTATATTAATGTCTTCAATTTTTTATTTATTATCTACTGTAATTGCTTGAATTAAAATTTCAAGCTTTTCCGTATGTTCCAATAGTATTTTGGATTTTTCCTTAAGTATTACTTCACGATCTTTAGAATAAATAAATTTCTTTTGTGGTAACCAATTCAAATCATATTTTTCAAGTAATGATATTAATATTGAAAATGATGAAATTGTTTGCATGAAAATTACATGTACAATATTTTAAAGAGTTCTTTGAACTAATCGGAATTTCAATGTAATAATAGTTACATTTATTTGAGTCCTTTGTAATTTTACCATCCTCTGACTGCAAATGCCAAATGAATTCCTTTTTTAATACCTTAGTGATAAAATTAAGTGATTTTTGTTTTCAATTTCATTACTATTTTTATCTCATTTTATTAAAAAATTCATTTTCAATACATAAATAAACATGAGAGAATTTATTTTAAGATATATTTACAATTATCAATGATTTAATCAAAATTAAGTAAAATACTAAATGTCAATAAAAATATCAATTAAAGCATAAAATCATGAGATAGCCCTTCATCTAGTACTAAAATGCAATATAATGTACTCTTTGGGGTTATTTTGAAAGCAATACTACTATATCAATATTACATAATGTGGTTGATTTTATGCACTAATCTAGGTTATTTTACAACTAAATATTAAGATTAAATTTTTATATTAATATTAATTATCATATTCAACCACTGATGTTCAAAAATCACTAAAGCAATCAATGTACGCTTATTTAAAATTGTACACAATAATGTTTAAAAACTCATTTGAATGGGTTCATATTAATGAAAGATGTTATTATTTAATTGAGAAAAGTAATAGCTTTTATTTGTTATTTGGTGAAAAAGAGCCATAACATATTGTTAAAAGCAACCGCATAATTCTTAAGGTTATGTTCTTTGCGGTTGTTGCTTGTCTTTACTATAATTATGTGAAGAATGTATTTTTTGACGATAAAATTGGAATATATCCTCTTGTATTTCAAGAAATTGCTAGACGATTTAGGAAAAATCATTCGGCTAGTACAATAGAGACAAACCCAATTGCAACTATCATGTAAGAAGTTATGGAACAAATTTTGATAAAGAAAGTGTTTTCAAACAACAGATTGATTTTTTCACAAAATTTAGAACCATAACCTGTTGAAATCTTTGTTCAATAGGATAATGCAAAACTACACTCAAGTCTAAAGGATCCAAATTTTATTCAAAAAAGTGATAAGGATGAATTTGAATTCTATTTGATGTGTCAACCACCAAATAGTTTAGATATGAATGTGTTGGATTTTGGATTTTTTAGAGCCATTCAATTGTTGCAGCATTAAAAGACATCTAGTGGGATTAAAGAGTTGATTACTGCAATAGATATCTCATTTAATGAGATGAAACAAAAAAACTCAATGACATCTTTTTATCACTTTAGCATTGCCTTATTAATTAATAAAGGTAAATGGTGGTAACAACTATAAGGTTCATCACATAGGAAAAGCTAGATTAACAAAATTAGGTTGTCTTCATATTAATCTTGACTATCTTCTAGATGTATTACAAGGTTCTTGGAATGCTATTTGTGATAGGTTGATCACTAGGAAGCAAAAATTACGGCTCATTGAGTCAAAAATTTAGTTTAATGAATTAAAAAGAAATTCTACTAAAATTTGTTTTTTTTTAAAAATTATGTGTCATAAAGATTGTAATTTTATCTATACAAAAAGCTTTAGGTTCATTTTATTTGAATTAGTGATACAAAAGTTGTAGACAACATTGTTTAATGGGCAATTATATAATATTCTTGAACCTTTTTTATAGATTTTTTTTAAATTTAATTTTCACAATTAGGTTTTTTTAATTAAAAAAAACAAGATTTATTGTTTAGACAATCTCATTTTTGCACCTTTAATTGTTCAAAGATGGAATTGAACAATTCAATTATTGTAATTTAGTTTCATCTATGCACATTCATCATTATAATGGTTATTGCAATTTTGAAAGTTATAGATAGAATAAACGTAAAAAACTATATATATGTGTTTTTGTCAAAAATAAAATATTTTAATTACTTAATATTCTAATTTTGAAATGGCATATTCTCTCAAAAAAAGATCTAAATGTAAATGAATAAAATTTAGAAAACAACAAATTAATATAGTATCTTTCTAAATCTAAAGTCTAAGAGTTGTCTTGCAACCTTTGGTGACTATTTAATAGATAGAATTTACTAAAAAAAAATAGTTCATACAAGTGGTATGACTTGTAGAAGTTATTTGTAATCAATTCTCAAGAAAATTTAATATAGAATTCTATTTCAAAAGTGCAAGATATGAGTAAGATTGAATTTTTAGTTTGAATTTGAGCTTAAAAAATACTTGATTGTGGTAGTTGTGAGTAAGAATGAATTTTGAGTTTGAGTTTAAATTTAAAAAATACTTGATTGTGGTCTTTTGAGATAGAATTCCAATGATGTGAATGATATTGGAAGTGCTTTTCATTATCCGTATGTACAATTTCAAAATTTCCATGTAAAATAAGAGAATTGAAAGACTTGTAAACAATGTTTATCTTATAGTCAAGAGAATTCATCAAGTGATTTGCTTACCTAGGAGAATTCATCAAGTGATTGGCTTATATAGGATATACTCAAAGTGCAAGTTGGGCATATTTGGCAATGAACCTCTTATAGTAACTTAAATGCCATAAAACCCCTAATTTGGGTAATAAGAGTGGGAATGGGTAAATTGGAAATGTTTATCGCTTTATCAAGATTAGTATTTATCCTTTCCTACTTACAATGTCGCCAAACAATTTCCCATATGGGACGATAATTTGGCATTTAGCCGCATTAATAATATTCTAAATTTGGAACATTGAACAAAATATAAAATTAATCTTTGTGCATGTTTCGACTTGGTATTAAATATGCAGAACTCCTTCAAGAATATCTCCATAAATTTACAAAGATATTCATGGAAAGCTTGTGTGACTACTTGTTGAAAAGTACCTAGTCCATTGCATAGACCAAATAGCATTATTATAGAAGCATACATTCCTAAATTGGTGACAAAGGCAATTTTATGTTGGTCCTCCTTTGTAATTTGGATTTGGTTACAATTGGAAAATTCATCCATGAATGAATAACATTCATGGCCGGCAACTGTATCCATAAGACTATTTATAAATGGCAAGGGAAATCCATCTTTCTTTGTCCCTGCGTTCAACTATCTAAAATCTTGACAATTTTGATTTTGCCATTTTTTTTGGAACATTTACTATTGTGCTAACCCATTTGCTATAAGGGGCAGGCACTACAAGAAAATTATTTGCAGGGACATGTCCAAATTGACTATAATGTCCATATTGACAAAAATTTGACAAAAACATGTCCGAATTGATAGAAAGTGTCTGAATCAGCATGACCTAATTGACAAAAAATGTCCAAATTGACTCTGTTTTCTTGTAGTGAGGGTAAATAAAGCCTATATCTATTACTTTTTCTATCTATTCTTTAACTAATAGAGAATACTTGGGATTCAGCCAATGAGGCCTTTGCCTATTAGGTTTGGCCTCTTCCTCCAAGTCTATATGATGTGTACATATACTTGGAGGAATACCAAGTAAGTCTTTATACAATCATGCAAAGGTACACTATAAGAAACCCGTGTTTTTGGTGATGTCAAAACAAAAACAACCTCAAGTTAACCGTGTTCATTCCAACAAAATTTTGACATCAATTGGCTTTCAAAATCTAAATTTTTTAGATGTCAAAATCTGTTAACGTGAACTCAACATGCAATAGTTAGGAATAGCACTTTCAATGTCCAAAAACACCACGATAACATCATCTAATACATAAATGTCATTATAGATGTCTACCAATACATGAATAGACACATAATTACCAGTTTGACAAGGGCACTTTTTTTCACTATGGGTAACTCTCTAGAATTTACCCCTCCAAATTTTGGTTAAAACGCTGCCCATTTTTAAATTATGGCCTAAAAAATTAAAGATGTTTTGACGTCTATCTAGACATTGTGATTAACATGATTGTAACTCCCTCAATGGGGGGCAGTTTCACCACGGGTAACTTTCTGGGTTTCACTATTTACATACAAGTGAAAGGGCTGCCCACTATAAAAAACACAGTTCACAAAATTTTTGGACGTCTAACAAAATGTCTTGCTTGATGTCAAAATGAACATAGCTGCCAGGGTGGTACTGATGGTTTGATTTACCAGAAGTAACTTCCCCAAAGTTATTGAGCATATAGAAAGTGAAACCATTTACCTTAAAAAAACACCTACTTTGGGAAGTTTGACATGTCTGCCAAGATGTCCGCTTGAATATCAAAACAAACGTGTCTGACACTTTGATAAATTGGGTAAATTTCATTGAAAGTAATTTTTGGGGAGTTACCATGCATTGTAAGGTAAAAAGCCTACTCACTTTAACAATTTAATTTTATCAAAGTTTGAATGTCAAAGAAATATCCATTTCAACAACAACCCCAACATGTCTGCCATGCTAACAATTGTGGCTCAGTTTAACAGTGGGTAATGTTTCCAGGAGTTACCATACAGGGCTAGGTGAACACATTGCCCATTTTCAAAGTCACAAACTCCATACATGTTGAGGTCTGCTCCGACATTGAGTTACACATCATTGTGAACATCTTGTGCCGCGTTCAAAACGACGTCCACTTTGACATACTGCTGAACGCCCCTTCAATTTAGGGTGACAATTGGGTTGTAAGGGACTTTCTGAGGTAGATCAAGCACAAAACATCTGTGTAGACATGTGCCACAATACTATCAACGTCAACATTGATGTTTTCTCAAACACAATTTCTAATGCAGATAACAATAAGTCATAATGCAAGGCTGACGATAGCGTGTTCAATGGAACGTTCCACTAAGTATGTAAATGCTCTGAAAATCCACACTGTTTGTGACTAACCTAGGCCTTGACGTCCACTAATACATTGTGAATGTCATACAAAACGTGCTTAAAACAATGTTTTGGCCATGCAATCTAGAGCTACATCGTGTATCAATCCTCATTTGCAATGGCTTCCTCTACATTTTCCTCTGTAGCAATTACAACATAGGTACCACCTCTAGTGTCTGATCTTCTTCTTGGTTCCGTTTCTCTTGCAATGGATGCTAAACCAACAAAGTCAACATTATTACCAACATCAATGATGGTAGGATCATGCTGATCTTCATGCGGTGTTACACGTCGCCCACGCACGTCCATTCTACAGATCAAAACCGAATGAGAAAATAGTCCCTAACACATGGACAAAACTTAGCAATCCATCAGATACCAAAATCAGTGATTAAATTTTAGAATACCCCACCCCACATCTTCAAACTAACAAAAAAAAACAGTTTCAAATGAGAAAATAGCCATAATACATGGGCAGAACTTAGCAATCTATCAAATACCAAAATCAGAGATTGAATTTTGAAAGATTCCCTTGACAACCCCTCATGAATCCAAATTTTATCAGTTTTGAATGAGAAAATAGCCCTTAACACATGGACAAAAATTAGAATGTAATAAAATACCAAAATCAGTGATTAGAGTTTGAAAATACCCCACCCCACCTTCCCAAACTAACCCAAGAATAAACAATTTCAACTGAGAAAATAGCCCTACACAAAGGCCAAAACTTAGCAATCAATCAAATACCAAAACCAGAGCTTGAATTTGAAAGATTTCCTTGACAGCCCCTCATGAATCCAAATTCTATCAATTTCAAATGAGAAAATAGCCCCTAACACATGGACAAAACATAACAATCAATCAAATACCAAAATCAATGATTAAAGTTTCAAAATTTCCCTTGACAGTCCTCAATGAACCCACTTTTTATGAGTCTCAAATGAGAAAATAGCCCCTACACAAGGCTAGCACTTAGCAATCAATGACATACTAGAATCAGATCTTAAATTTTGGGAAATTCCTTTGACAGTGCCTAATTAACCCAAAAAAACAATTTCAAATGAAAAAATGGCACTAAAAAAAGGCCAAAACTTAGCAATCAATGAAATACCAAAATCACTAAATAAAGTTTGAAAAATTTCCTTGACAATCCTCAATGAACCCACTTTTTATTAATCTCAAATGAGAAAATAGCCCTTATCACATGGATAGCACTTAGCATTCAATGACATACTAGAATTAGAGCTTAAATTTTGAGAAATTCCTTTGATCGTGCCTAATTAATCCAAAAAAACAATTTCAAATGAGGAAATGGCCCTCCTTGTAGAAAGGCCAGAACTTAGCAATCAATGAAACACCAAAATCAGTGATTAAAGTTTGAAAAATTCCCTTGACAGCCCTTAGTAAACCCACTTTTTATCAATCTCCAATGAGAAAATAGCCCCTACACAAGGCCGGCACTTAGCAATCAATCAAATACCAAAATTAGAGCTTGAATTTTGAAAGAATCCCTTGACAGCCCTTAATGAACCCAGTTTTTATCAATCTCAAATGAGAAAATAGTTCCTAACACATGGACAAAGCTTAGCAATCAATCAAATACAAAAATCAGAGCTTCACTTTGAAAAATTCCCTTGACAGACCCTAATTTACCCAAATTTAATCAAACTCAAATGAGAAAATAGCCCTAACATGTGGACAGAACTTAGAATTCAATGAAATACCAAAATAAGAGCTTAAAGTTTAAAAAATTCCCTTGGCAGCCTCTAATGAACCCAATTTATATCAAAATTGAATGAGAAATAGCCCTAATACATGGACAGAACTTAGCAATTCATTAAATACCAAAATTAGAGCTTAAATTTTGAGAAATTCTTTTGACAGCCCTAACTAACCCAAATTTTATCAAACTCAAATGAGAAATAGTTCCTACACATGGACATAACATAACAATCAATCAAATACCAAAATCAATGATTAAAGTTTGAAAAAACCTCACCCCACATCCCCAAACTAACAAAAAAGAAAACAATTTTGAATGAGAAAATAGCCCCTACACAAGGCCAACACTTAGCAATCAATCACATACTAAAATCAAAGCTTAAATTTTGAGAAATTCCTTTGACAGCACTTAATTAACCCAAATAAAACAATTTTGAATGAGAAAATAGTCCCTAACACATGGACAGAGCTTAGCAATCAATCAAATACCATCAATCAATGATTAAATTATAAAGACCCCCCAAGGACTCAAACTAGACCAAAAATATACCAAAACCAAAAGATAAAATGAACCTAACACATGGACACAACATCCCAACCAATGAAATACCAAAATTACTGACAAAACTTACAGCCCTAATCCCCTCCCTAGTCCATCGCGAACTCAAAATTTATTTATTCTAAATGAGAGAATGCACATAACCCATAGACAAAGCATGCTTTGTCCTTAAATCACCCAAGAAAAAATTACTGCCTTAGCATGAAGCTTGACAATACAACAGTTTTTTTTTAAATCTATTGCGTCATTGCTCACAGAATTTTGGATTTTGACATTGTTTAAAACACAATTACGTCAACTCCGATGTCTATCATGAAGTTTTAGGCAACACTTGACTCTTGCAAAAGTGGATTTCGGGAAAATGGTAATCTCACACTATTCCATGTGGTGTACTAAATATACAAGATGACATTATTGCCCAGCTTCTGCCACAAGGCTCAAAAAATTGCATGGAATGAGTAGGTGGATTAGGGTCCGTCATTCTAGATTGTGAATCTGCACGATACATTTCAAAGACGTCAACGTAGTGCGTTACGGAGATGATAGGGTTTGGAAGGCTGGAGAAGGCGTATCACTAGATTTGGACGTCACTGACGCTGCATTTGCCGTATTCACAAATTTTGTGCAGCAAGTGGCCACAATGACTCCTCCTACAACTCCAATCACGCAATCTAAGAGTGCTTGAACAAGACAAGGATTGGCTAGCAACTAGGATGCAACGCTTGGAGGAGAGGCTACTGCCCACGGGAGCAAGGCAACTGGGGCGGAGCGGACGAGAGGTTCCGCAGGGTTGTTGCCAAAGGGGCGGCCAGCTCGGCGTGCAACACAAGCAGGAGCGGCTGCGTCAGGAGCGGCGACCGGAGGAGCAACGATGGGAGAAGCTGCGACTAGAGCCCCGAGAACACGCAAGAACAGAGAACAGGTAAGCTTCAGCGGTGGTAGGCCCCGCTTGTGGTACCTAGCTGCATGGCCGTGTCTCCAATCTAGCTTTTTTGGCTTTAATGAGCTTGACGGGCGGGCTTGTTCCCATGGGCAATAGAGGAAAGCGCGAGAGAGTCGGAGGCATTCTCAGTTCACCGATTTAGACGTCTTGTCAATGCAAGTGTGTTGATGTTGCGTCATTTGCCTCAAGTTTGTTGTGGTTATTCATGCAAAGATAAGGTTTGAATTGCACCTAGTAGTACTCAGCCTTTTGCCTTGGTAGTTCCAATGTTGGACTTCTAGACCAGCGAGGATGGAAGGAAAGGCATCAAGATCAAAGAAGCGGCCTTGTTTCTCGCAATTGCAGCCCATTGACTTTGGTGATGGATCAGACGACAGTTGCAGGCATGGTCAGCCCCAACAAAGACGCAGCGAGGAGGCGTGCCCTAAAGCTTGGCAAGACCCGAGAGCATCCAACTCGAGAAGAAAGGCCAAACTGCTGGTAGAAGTGGTGCCGCGACAGCAGGCTTGGAAGGGAGAGGTAAAGCTATCCATGAAATCCCAAGAGGAGGAGATTGAGGTTTGAGAAGAGGCGGAAGAGGAATACAACTACTAGTTTGTTTTGGTACCTCCAGCAACGTCACTTTTCACATGCAGTGAACCTCTTGTATATGTAAAAACTGGCAAGAATTTGGATTTGAATTTAGGATACTCCCAGTCTCTAATCACTGATTGCTGGTATTTGATCGATTCAAAAGCTGTGTTCATGTAGTGGGTGCATTTTATCTTTAGGGTTTGATAAAAATTGGGTTTGTTAGGGGCTGTCAAGGGAACTTTTTGAAATTTAAGCTCTAAATTGTGGTATATGATTGATTGCTAAGTGCTGGCCTTGTGTAGGGACTATTTTCTCATTCAAGATTGATAAAAAGTGGGTTCATTGAGGGTTGTCATGGGAATTTTTCAAAGTCTAAGCTCTGATTTTGGTATTTGATTGATTGCTAAGCTTTGTCCATGTGTAGGAACTATTTTCTCATTTGAGTTTCATAAAACTTAGGTTAGTCAGGGGCTGTCAAAAACATTTCTCAAACTTTAAGCTTTGATTTTGGTATTTGATTGATTCCTAAACTTTATCCATGTGTAGGGGCTATTTCCTCGTTTGAAATTGTTTTTTTTGGGTTAATTAAGCGCTGTAAAAGGAATTTCTCAAAATTTAAGCTCTGATTCTAGTATGTCATTGATTGCTAAGTGCTAGCTTTGTGTAGGGGTTATTTTCTCATTTGAGATTGATAAAAAGTGGGTTCATTGAGGGTTGTCAATGGAGTTTTTGAAACTTTAATCACTGCTTTTGGTATTTGATTGATTGCTAAGTGCTGGCTTTTGTGTACAGCTATTTTCTCATTCAAAATTGGTTTTTTTTAGGTTAGTTAGGGGCTGTCAAAGGAATTTCTCAAAATCTAATCACTGATTTTGGTATTTGATTGATTGTTATGTTTTGTCCATGTGTTAGGGCTATTTTCTCATTTGAGATTGATAAAAACTGGGTTCATTTAGGTTTGTCAAGGGATTCTTTCAAAACTCAAGCTCTAATTTTGGTATTTGATTGATTGCTAAGTGCTGGCCTTATGTAGGGGCTATTTTCTCATTGGAGATTGATAAAAAGTGGGTTTACTAAGGGCTGTCAAGGGAATTTTTCAAACTTTAATCACTGATTTTGGTGTTTCATTGATTGCTAAGTTCTGTCCATGTGTTAGGGCTATTTCTCATTCATCTTTGATAAAAATTGGGTGGGGCTGCCAAGGGAATTTTTTGAAATTTAAGCTCTGATTTGTAGTATTTGATTGATTGCTAAGTTGTGTCCGTTTGTTATGGCTATTTTTTCATTTGAGTTTGATTAAAATTGGGTTCATTTGGGGCTACAAGGGAATTTTTCAAAATTTTATCATTGATTATTGTATTTGATGGATTGCTAAGTTCTAACCTTGTGTATGGGTTATTTTCTCATTTGAAGTTGATTTTTTTTGGGTTAGTTTGGGGATGTGGGGTGGGGGATTTTAAAATTTAATGACTGATTTTGGTATTTGATGGATTATTAAGTTCTATCCATGTGTTAGGGTTATTTTCTCATTTGAGTTTGATAAAACTTGGGTTTGTCAGGGACTGTCAAAGGAATTTTTCAAAATTTAATCATGGATTTTGGCCTTTGATTGATTGCTAAGTTCTATCCATGTGTTAGGGCTATTTTCTCATTCAAATTTGATGAAAATTGGGTTTGTTTGGGGCTGTAACGGAATTGTTTGAAATTTGAGCTCTGATTTTGGTATTTGATTGAGGGTAAACCACGGGCATAGGTTTGACAAAATAAATGTGATTGTGTAGGCCGTGGCTTTGACAACCAGTGCAGATGTAGCAAAGAAGAATTGAAGCCCTTTGCTTTTGGGATGTTGGTGAGTGTGAGGATTTGAGATTTTGCAATGAAAACATCATGGTCAGTATTTATGGGTTTGTGAGCACGCTATCATTAACATAGTTGATATTGTAGTGGATGCTATGTACAGCATCTTCCGTGCATTAACCCCAACAGAGGCGATGATGATTTTGACTTCTTAATGAACATCTAGCGCAACATCAAATTTAATCTAGTGGGAGAGGAAGCTTAGCTTTACATGTGGAAGCTTAGTTTTAGTGCCACGTTACTTTATGTACACATGGAACCTTGAAATATGCATTAGAGCACAGTTTATTTTATGGTTATGATTCTTATTTGACTTTCAATATTGGTCATACACCATCATTCAATACGGGAGGATGAAAGTGATTGTAATGCATGTGAGGAATGACATTGAATACATTAGAATGTGGTCAATGGCACATCTGTCTTGATGTTCATCTAGTCATGTAAGGGACGTCAATTCTTCACTGTACCATGAAAGCATGTTTAATGAGGTACTTCTATAATCACAATGGATGTCCAATGGAACATCTAAGTAGATGTCATGGAGTACAGGACTCGATCGAAATAGATGTTCATGGAGCTGTTGAGTTCAACAATTGACGTTTCTATTTTGTAATCCATGACATTGATATAGGCATGTATGAGGTGAATTGTAAGCATCTATGAAAACCATTTTTAACCCATGTTGTTCACTCAAACAACATGGAGACATGGATGGACATGGAACACTGCAAGTGTTGCATTGAAATGAACATCATCCTAAACCCCATGCATCAAAGTTGATGTCATACAAAAATTATCACCAACAAACAAAGGCTGCAATGTGTTAGTCAATGACATCACGTAAACACACTGCACACATAGAGCAACGTCATGTGAAATTAATCAATCATCCACCTGGATGCTTGTTTCACGGCAATTGATGTCATGAGGTACATGGATCAGTACATGCATTGTCAATGAACTTATGTTTTTTTAACAACAACGTGCAAGAAGTTACACTCTGGAAGACATCATTTTTTACACTTTTACAAAATGGCGCGCAGCCACGGCTGTCAAAATCAATATTCATGCCAATATATGTTATGTCTTGAAGGATGTCATGGAAAATAGGAATGCCATAGAACATGTCAATTTGAGCACTTTGTTTAGTACTAACGTGTTGGAATTTACATGCTTAATTCAGATGGTAGAATGCTATATGTAATGTGGAATGCCAAAACGGACAAGCTTAACATACATACTAAGTCCAATGATGTAGCAAAGGTTTTTCATGGAAACGTATGCGTGTGTGGTTTGATGTGAAGATGATCACGTAAATCAACATCTATATGTCAATACTGACAATTCCAATAACATCCAAATTAATAGTGGGCACAATTTTAAGTGCTTGGAGTGACAGAATGGTACATCAAAGAGGACAGTGAATGGAAAACAGATTCCTGGAGTCCAAGTGTATCATGTCCTCATATGCATGAATTGGAACATCTTGCAAATAAGGTTTACGTGACATTTGACGTCAATGTGGACATTGATTTTTATATTTTGGATGTTCTTGATGATACCCTGAACATTGATTTTGACATCACAGTTGATGTTATTCTCTTTGTTGGAATTGGTCACAGTGACCCTATCTTGATATGCCACGTCAGATTTTGAAATACGTGCATGTCAGAGTTAACGTCAAATTTTTGTTGGATGAAAAAAATATTATCAGATGAAGTTTTCTAGGGCGGGCATTACCCATTTGCCCCCTTGGACAGTTCTTTCTTACTCCCCTAGAGCCATGTTAAAGTTGATGTTCACCGTTAACGAGCCCTTGTTTTTCTAAAAATTGTGATGTTTTTTGCTAATCGAGGTTAACGCAAAATTTTTGACATAGATGCAGACGCGTTTTACAGACAAATCAACGCAAAATTGACATATTTTGAACATCACAGAAATCGCGGGTTTCTTATAGTGGTAGTACAATTCTCTTTTAAAAAATTCTTGCATTTTTGGGTTGTTGTGCTTGTACTATAGACAAAACAAACAAATTCTTTACACGCCTTGATTTCTCTCAATTTTGTAGAGTGACATATTTGTGTAACCTCCTTGTGTATGTCATGATCTTGTGAAAACATGTAATCCCGTTATGCTTGTGTGAGGTTTATTTTGGGTGGATTGAGAATTATTATTATTGGAAGTTGTTGGCAATTGTTGACTTGGTTGTGGATATAGTAGCGGTGTTTTACTGAGTTTTATTATTGTTTGATAAGATTGCATGCAGGACACTTTTAATCCATTTACACCAAGACGTAGCTCCCTAATTGTAAGAGTTTTAGAAAAAATTAAGGTTGCGGTTCTTAGAATGTCCGCTTGTGCACTCACCAAAATATTTATTGAAAATTGTTGTTTCTTTGCCATCAACCATTGCGGAAGAAGATTTGTGGTGTTGTTTGTTATAGTCCAAGGAGGGTGATAAGTGCTTGCTCAAAAAGATGTAGTATTAGACAAGTAACATATCAGCTGAAGCTTTTTAAAGATCATATTGATGATGAGGTTAAATATTTCCTTGTTCTCATGCTGATAATCTTAGAGGAAGATCTGGCCAATTGAAAAGAAAATTTGGCCAAGATCAACCAAGAAGAGGGTATGAGCCCATGTTATCAAGTGCATAGGAGGTTGGAATTATTTGAAGCTTTGAAGATAGACAAGTTTAGAGCGATTGTTATAACGTATTCTTGACTTCAATTGAAGAGTTGTAGCTATTTAGTGGAGTGTTGAGATTTGCCAAGTACAAAGTTTATGAGCACTTCAGCAAAGACAACAACAATTAAAAGGTAGTAGGAGATAATGATAAGCTCATCCAATAGACCGGTGAAGAGTAGTTGAGAAGAAATCCTGGTTCTAAATTTTCAATGTGTTATGTGTGAAAACTATAACAATTCACCTAGAAATAGAAAAACATGCAAAGTTGTAAGAATTCTAAACTATTTGAATGTGCAAAATGAGATTAATTACCCAATTGAGAAAAATTGCCTTATCAAACTGACGCATCAGGCGTTTGCATTGGGTACAATTAAAAATGCTTCAAAAAGAAGGATTTATTGCCCCAAATATATAAAAATTAATAATAAAAGAAGAATGTATCTTAGATATTCAAATACTATCTTGGCATTTTGACTAGGTCATAGAGCAAATGTAAGACAAATTGACCAAACCTGATTTATTTCCTAGATTATCGGACCGTTTTTTTACAATACTAGACATAAGTGTGCTTGTATACATTGTGTCTAGAGCATAAGTGATGGTTTGCAAAGATATGCAAGTAATTTGGGAATAAGAGTGTTATTCTTTTATTTAAATCTTTTAAACAAAAACCTATTTGAAAGTGACATTAGTCACAAAACAAAAGACTTATTTCACCATTCTCTTTAAAGAATTCCTACACTATTGTTTCCGGAGTTTTTGTAGAAAAAACCAAGCCTAGTTCCCTAACTTACTTGTATTTTCTAAATTTTTAATGAATGAAACTAAGTGTCTAGTGTTTGTAATTGTTTTTGGACTTTGAACTCAATTTAGGAAGGTTGAAAAGTAAAAATTCAAAAAATTAAGTTGCAAAACCTTTATAGTAAAAAAAATCTAAAGCAAAAAAACATAGTCAAGCAAGGTCCTTAATTTTATTCTTGAAAAACATGTAATTGATTATTTTGTCATGGGTGATAAAATATGGAAATTTTGAATTCATCTTTGGATTCAACAATCTCAAACTAATTAAATCAAGTGTAGAAAATACATAATCTAGCATTAAATTAGGAGTTTTTTTAATTTATATTTGTCTCTAAAATGATTGATTGCAGGACAAGTGAGGGGTCTAAATCATGTTCAAACTTCTGCTCAACTAAATTGACGCTCTAGAGGGTAATATTTCTCCAAACCAAGGTAATTCCAATACTCATGTTGACTTTATATTTGAAAGAATCAGTCGTTTTATTCCAATGTACGGCCCTATCTTGTTTCAATTATGTATATCAATTTTCAAGTAATTTCTCTTTGCTTTCACAAAAGTGCGAAGGTTTATTTCATGGACCTTCCTTCACATCATATTAAGAAGATCATTTTGGAACAAAAAAACAAAGGCCAATAAGAAGATCATTTTGGGACAAAGGAAGTATTTAAGAATCCAAATATACAAATAATAAGTTCTTAAATATTGAAAACATGAGTTCTCAAATATTGAAAATATGAGTTCTCAAATATTGAAAACATGTATCTCACAGTTCATCTAAATGTCCTATGTTTGGCTTATATAAGGAAAACAAGAGAATTTATGCAATTCAATTGTGGTTGAAGGTTAGAGTGAGGTATAGTCTCACAATGTACTACTAATATAGAGATGGGGACACAAAGATCCATTCCTCAATCACACCCCTCCCACACCGTCACTACTTCACCAAATCTAAAATTTAAAATTATGCATGTTAAAAGCTCTAATAATAACGTGAGAATGTATTGGTTTTAGACTAATGGTGAACTTGTAATGATTTTAAAAGCGTTTTAATCATAACTTGATGCTTTTTCTAAATGATTTTTTATTAACACTTCTCCAAATTTGATTCATGTCAAATTTTAGTATATTGTGTCCCTTTTTCTATCTACAAGAGGCTCGCTTGAGTTTAGGCAATTTCAAGCTCTAGAAGGTGGTTAAATGCTAAAAAAATTGTTGGTGGAAGACTAAAAACTAATGAATATAGTATATTTGGTAATGCAAAATTGCACTTGGCATGGGTTAAAGGCATGGAGTTGGAATACTCTACATCTCAAAATTTAACACATGTTTTCCCCCTTTATAGGCTTTTAAAATATGTAATTAGTTTTAGGTTTGGTGAAGAATTAATTACATGGAGAGGGTTTGAGTGAGGAATGGATCTTTTTGTCCACATCTCTATCTAAACTCTCATTTGCTCTTGTATTCACAATTTTTAAATAAACTCATTCCTTTCACCCAAATGTCTAGATACCTATATATTACTTTTTGCTATATACTTCAAAAATTTATATATACTTGCGGAACATTTTGGATTAAAAATAATAATTATCCTCGATTCTAAACAAGGAAGGATAAATCAAAAGCCAAACAAATTAGAAGTGTGTCCAAAAATATACAAGTACTCAATAGATATTACTTGCAAACCATTTTATTTTCAAATATCAAAATTAGGAGATTGACTTGAACAAACCTTTTGATTAAACCAAAATCTATGTTAACTTTTGCATACAAATTTTGATACAAATAACCAAACAGTTATCTTGTATTTCACTTAAGTTTAGCTAGATTTTGACTATATATGATTAAGAAATAAGATTTTGTTTTACAAATAATCATAGATTAAATCCATTTGTTAAATTTTGATCTCATAGCTCACACGCATGTTTGATACACTATAAGTATTGAAAAATCACATTTGGATTTGCGTTTATAATGTAGTTGCTACTAAAAAAAACCATTTGTCCTTCACACATAGCATTCATTCAATTTTTCATTTTGTTGCATATCACTTTATCATATTTTTATCAATTTTACAAATTTGATTGAATTTTTAAAGCCGGAATTCATTTAGAGCTTGATGAACACATGATATTCATCAATAAAAAGATGATTGGATACATTACGTATAACCAACATAGTCATTGGAATGTACAATGAGCTTTATTGCTAAGCTAGAAGATGCAAGTGTCAATTCTATAGTGCAAAACAAGTTTCCCATTTCCAATCTTGCATAAGACATTTGAAGGGATGTGTCCAAGCAACTCTATTGATAGTCTTAATGTCTTCTATTTGCACACAAGGTGTATCGACCTTCAACTGTTTGTTTTTTGTTCGTCTTGTTTCACCATTCAAAAACACTCACATTTTATAGAATAAAACTAGTATTTTAATATCTTGTATCACTAATTTTTAATTCTTACTCAATCCCTATCAAGCATATCAAATTTCAAGTTTCAAAAAACCAAAAGCCTATTTTTGGTGAATTATTTTACATAATATTCATGGTTTTACATGATAATTGATTAGAAAAAAATGGTGATGAACTTTTCAGATTTGATTGCATAAATATGTCAGAAACATTTATATGCATATCTTTCCTTCTAACAAGCATCTTCAAAAAAATTACAATTCCTTCTATGTAGGTTTTAATGTTGGGATGTTTACAACCAAACCTTATAAAATAGATATTTGTAATTTTTAAACCCGCTTTTGGCAAAATAATTATATTGTAATGCTCAAAGATTCAAACCCATTCATGTTGTATAAGTCAAATAGAATATCTCATCATCATAAAGAAATGTCTATTTTATAAGATTTGGTCATAAACATCCCTACATTAAAATTTACATAGAAGAAATTGTAATTTTTTTTGGAGATGCTTGGTAGCAGGAAAGATGTGCATGTGAATGTTTCCTACATACCCATGCAATCAAATCTCAAAATTCATCACCAATTTTTTTAATCAATTATCATGTAAAACCATGAATATTATGTAAAATAATTCACCAAAAATAGACTTTTGATTTTTTGAACTCAAGATTTGGTATGCTTGATTGGATTTAGTAAGTTAAAAATCAAGATATTGAAATGCTAATTTTATTCTATAAAATGTGAAAGTTTTTGAATGGTGAAACGAGGTGAACAAAAATAGTTGAAGGCCACGGTACATCTCATCAAACTGAAGAATCTAAAAAACACCTCATGCAATTTTGGCAATGATATCTTACTCATTTCAAATATGAATGATCTAAAAATAGGTGTAAACATGAAGCACACTCTTCATTCAACTAGAAATCCATTTAAGTAAAGATTTTGTCTTTATGGGTGAAAATGTGTAAAAATCAACCATAAAGTGGTCCACCAATTCTTAAGATATAAATGATAGTGTTTTCATGATAAATAGAACAAGCAAATTTGTATTCATACTATTGTACATGTTCATAATTTGAAATATAATAGGTTGTCCAATCATGTATAAAAATTTTGATAAATTTTGAAGGCATAAAATGATTATGCAATGAAGTGTTCATAATAGTTGATGATATCTTCAATGCAACACTAGGGAAGGTGCTTGACTAGAAGATGTGCCACAAGCATGCCTTGGAAGTTAGAAAGTCAATTTGCAAGTGCTCTACCTACTTTTGTAATTTGATGTATTGCAAATTTTGTTAGTATCATAGATTTGTTGCATTCTTTAAAGTCTTGCATATTGCACAAGAGAGCTTTGTAAATACCATGGGGTAACACATGAGGGCTTCAAGGTGCACAAAAAGAATAATTCCTCCTTGGATGATGAGAAGGAACTTGCTATCTAGTGATAACCATTGCCCTTTTTGCTCCATATATTGAGCTTGCATTGGAAAACAATGCACTTGAACCAACTTGTAAAAATTTATGCAACAATTTTAGTATGGCATTCTTCTTATTTATTGTGTGCGTTTTTTGAGTGATTTCAAGATGCTTTGGGTGTAAAATAATTTGAGAACTTGGTTTATTGCTCCCTTACAATATACACTAAAAAGTGCATTTAGGTTGCCTTGACCATTAAGATGACTTACCCTAGAAAGTTACCTCACAACTCATTGCTTGGTGCATGCAACTCTCTAAATATGTAGGATTTCAAATGGTTTACAATATGGATGCCGTTTAACTTTTTAAAAAGTTATTCTTCTTACCATGCCCATTAAAATTTCTTTATTACAATAATTATTGATGGAAATTATTATTGTATCAATAAGTATTTATATAAAGAGTAAATGTTGAGAAACTAGTGTGGGGCAACCTAAATGCACTAAGGTAGACACACCTAAATCCAACTCCCTGCTCTAATGTTGTCCCTGTGTACGCCATGTGGAGATTTTACCCCTAGAATCTAGGTAAGCCATAGATCTCTTATTTATTGGGTCCCAAAAAATAAGAGATCTATGGCTTACCTAGATTCTAGGGGTAAAATCTCCACATGGTGTACACAGGGACAAGATTAGAGCAGGGAGTTGGATTTAGGTGTGTCTACCTTATTGGTCCTTGAACGACCGAGCAGCTCCTTGCGACCGATACAATACGGTGTATTTTTCTTGTATTTGGAGTGCATCCACACCTTTATTACATTTGAGATCAACAAAGAAGTTAAGATATAAATCAATGTTGTTCTAGTGAGGTAGTCAAGATCCCAAATGAAAACTTTTTGTTGGTAGCAAATGCCAGTTATATAGTAGCGTACATACTATGTGTTGTAGTAGCTCGATCCTTTAAGGGTTAACCCTTAAACAACCATAAGGCATAGTATATACGCTAATGTATAACTGTCATTTGCTTCCAACATGAAATTTTAATTTGGAATCTCAAATAGCTCACTAGAACCGCATTTATCTATTCTCCAATTTCCTTTTTGATCTCAATTGTAGTAGAGGTGTGGATCCATTCCAAATACAAAATAATACCCCGTATTGTACTGGTCGGAGTGGTGCGCTCAAATGTTTAAGGATTAGCCCTTAAGCGCAGGGTCACTGTGGATACACGGCCCCATATATGAGTGGGGATGATTCTTGTCCCTATGGTCCTTTAGGGGTTAACCCTTTAAGGACCATACCTATTTTCACAAAATCCACTAAAAACAGGGGCTGTAAGTTTAGATGTGCAATTGACTCAAATATGGACCCATTTTCAGTAATCCAACCATATGAATGGGAAGTAAAACTTGCTTGTTGTAAAGCACCAAAATTTCAGCTAGATCTATCGTTGGAGGTGAAACATTATAATGAATGAGTGAGCCGTATGCAGAAAATCTCTAGATTTTCATGCATGTGTGGTTTTGAATATTAATGCTTCATGCAGGCTTTGATTGAAAAGAGCCTTACATTTCTAAAAAGTAGGGTTTCCCACCTTTATAATAAGATTGGTTTCACACAAAATAGACAAAAATAGCAATCACAAGGTGTAGCTAAGTGGACAAAAAGGGTAAAAAAACCCACTTTCTTTGCGATCCTAATACAGTTCACTAGTAGAAAACTCCTTCCAAAACAGCAGAAAGCCAACAGTTTCTTGTTGATTTGGGCACTTGCCCACGCTAATTGACTAATTTAACAGAATTCTGTAAAAAACTAAATACGTTTTGTTGATTTGGACACCATTATCTAAATCAATAGAAATTTTGGAATCTTTTGAAGATCTTTTGGGAATTTTTTGTGAATCTTTAAGAATCTTCAAGAATCTTTTGGGAATCATTGAGAATCTTTTCATGATTTTTAAGAATATTTAAGAATCTTTTTGAGATTTTAGAATCTTTGAGAATCTTTTAGGAATCTTCATGCATCTTTGGAAATCTTTCGGAATCTTTTCAAGTTTTTTTGGAATCTTTGAGAATGTTTGAGAACAATCGAGAATGTTTGAGAATCTTTGAGAATCTTTGAGAATCTTTTAGGAATCTTTGAGAATCTTTTGGAATCTTTTCAAGTTTTTTTGGAATCTTTGAGAATGTTTGAGAACAATTGAGAATGTTTGAGAATCTTTGAGAATCTTTGAGAATCTTTTAGGAATATTTGAGAATCTTTGGGAATCTTTTCAAGTTTTTTTGGAATCTTTGAGAATGTTTGAGAACAATTGAAAATGTTTGAGAATGTTTGAGAATGTTTGAGAATCTTTTGGAATCTTTGGGAATCTTTGGGAATCTTTGGGAATCTTTTCAAGTTTTTTTGGAATCTTTGAGAATGTTTGAGAACAATTGAGAATCTTTGAGAATCTTTGGGAATCTTTTGAGAATCTTTTTTGAAATTCAAAAAATCTTTGAAAATCTCTAAGAATTTTCAAGAACCTTTTTGGAATCTTTGAGAATCTTTTTAAAATCTTTATGAAATTTGTTAAAGTACTTCAAAATACTTATAGAAATAGAATCTCTTAGACTGAATTAGAGTCCTTTAGGAATCTTTTTGTAAATCATCAAAATACTTTCAAAAAAACTATCACAATAGTTTAGGTTTGTTTTTGAAATCTTTCTAAAACCTTTTTGGACCTCATTAAATTTTTTTGAAGTTTTAAAAAATAAAAGAAGTTTTCAAAAAAAAAGAATCTTTTAGAAGTTTGAGTGTACATTGACTGGTTTTATTTTCTTTACTTTTCACAATTTGGTAAGATTTAAAATTAGCAACCTTTAAAGTCAAGTAAACACATGACCATAATAACAAAAAACTCAACAGTTTTTTGTTGATCTAGATACTTTTGGACACAACTTCACTAATTCAACAAAATTTTATATAAAAAGTACAACATTTTGTTGTTTTAAATACCAAAATTTCTTTACAAACAAATATAAATGATGCTCCTCAATTCTTTGAAGAAATCATAAATGTCCCTTAAGGATTAAAAGTATCAAAAATATCTTTGTGTTACATGATAACCAAGTGTATAGTTTAATGCAAATTCTTACAAAAAACCAAAGGTGATTTTTACATTTCAAATAACACAAGGATGTGTTCAACATTTCAAAATAGAAGAGTTCTTTATTAATTTTCCAAAATAATAGGAGTATAATTGATATTACTACAAAAAATAAGGACTATTTTTTATGTTTCACATATTTTTGGCGTAAACTTGATATTTTGAAAGACTTAAAGGATATTTTTAGTAATTTTCCTTCTATTACTAACCAAATGAATTAAAAAAAAACAATCTTATAAAATATTTTTATAAGCTTTAAAAGATGGGAATTGATATGTGTACCACACTCTTCCAATTACTATACCACACCATGAGGTAAATTTTAGATTTCTACCATCAAAAAGCTAGATTTAAAAATTTTGAATTCAGATTTGGACTTAGAGACCATGGTATTGTCTAGAACCATAAAAAAAGTTGCAATTCAACAACACCCAATGAAAGAGTTTAGTTAGGGAGAAAATTGTTAATTTTACTTTTGTTTGTAAAAAAAGATAAGCTTTTTCATTGGGTGTTGTTGAATTGCAATTTTTTTTATGGTCCTAGACAATACCATGGTCTCTAAGTCCAAATTTGAATTCAAAATTCTCAAACTCAAATTTTTGATGGTAGAAATCTAAAATTTACTCCAAGGGTGTGGTACAGTAGTTCAAAGGGTGTGGTTCACATATTTATGCCCTTACAAAATATCCAAAACTATTCAAAAATCAATAGAATTTTGATTCTATAATTGCAAGGATTTAATTTCGTAACTTTTCACGACTTCATGTTATTTGAAGCTATCAAACTATGGAGGCTATTTTAACAAAATAAGGTTCTTTTTACAAAAAAACTAACACTAAATAATATTTATTAATGAATTTAACCTTTGCTTGCAACAATCCTTATGAGATTTGTGAATTCCAAAAAAAAATTATAAACAAAATCAAAAGGATGGAAATAAATAATTTATTTAAAATTTGTAAACACCTTCTCTGATTTTAGCTCATAACTTTTGATAAAAAGATTGAAATCCAAAAAAAATTGTTGGAGGTGAAAATAAAACACATTTACCAACTTTTTTTAGTAAAGTTTTTTGAAAAAAAGTCCTTTAATGGGCGGAAATAGCCTCCAAAGTCTACTGGATTAGTAAAGACATGAACATTTAATGTACAAATAGAATCAAGA
This sequence comes from Ulota crispa, assembly GCA_963920765.1. Taxonomy (NCBI): domain Eukaryota; kingdom Viridiplantae; phylum Streptophyta; class Bryopsida; order Orthotrichales; family Orthotrichaceae; genus Ulota; species Ulota crispa. The sequence continues at coordinate 24,115,984 of OY987245.1, forward strand.
TACTAATGTATGCATGTGCTTTTGCACATTCTCTAGTGGTTTTGAGAATGTGTTAAGGTTGTGGAGTGTGAGAGGAGAGGTGGAGGGTTCAAACCCCGCTACCGGCAGTTGCCCGAGAGTTCAGGCAGCTGCCCATCCCCCTAAAAAGTTCACATTTTCGTAAAATAATAACAAATTCTATGAAAAAAAATTTAAAAATGAAAAGAAATAGAATTGAACAACATAAAATATGTAATGGAAATCAACAACAAATTAACAGAAAACTGTAAATAATCAACAGAAAATCAACAAAAAAGTACCCAAATCAACTTGACCAAATTCACAGAAAAAATCAACAGTTTTTGGTTGAAATTCTATTGATTTTGTGCTGAATTTTCTACTAGTGTGATCACATGCGTTCTTCAAGACCAAATTCCAAATTATTGAATGATTTCAACCTATATGCCAAAAACCACTCCCAGCGACCAAAATATGGTTGCGTGGTCCTTAATCCCTAAATGCATGAGGCCTTTTTTGGGCTTTTAGGAAACTGCTTCAAATTGAACAAAAAGGTAACATTTTAATAAGCTGTGTCAAGTTTGTTTGAATTGTACCAGTACAAATTCAAACTAGATATGTTAGAGGTCACACAAGAAAAGAAAACACAACAATATCACTAATGGATTGAAAGATTATAAAGTGCGATGGTGAAGGTGTTAAAACTACAAAAATGACTTGAAGCCTTTGAATCCTCCTTTCACATGTTGGAATCAAAAAAATGACCATCAAAAAAATATAAGATTAAAGGAAATAACATGCATAACCCCAATCACTTTATAGCTTTTCAAAATCTCTTTTACATTTATTTCAAATGAATTTTATGTCTAAATTTTTCTCCAAGATCTAGTTTATTTGATGCTCACTTCCAAGATCTCTTAACACTAGAGAAAGTCAAGACCCTTGCACAAAAGCTTGAATAAAAAACTCATAATCGATCATTTTCAAAATCAAATTGTTGATCCAAAAATTAGACTTCACAAAGAATAAATCCAAAATGTAAACTACTAAAAATAGCAACTTAGTTAGGTCAATTGAATCTCAAAATATTGCAGATTCCAAAATTTGGTGCCATAGGCATTTAGGGGTGGCATTTAGGGGAACCCCTAAATGCTTACGACACCAAAATTTGGAATCTGCATTATTTTGAGGTTCAATTGACCAAACTAAGTTGCTATTTTTAGTAGTTTACATTTTGGATTTATTCTTTGTGAAGTCTAATTTTCGGATCAACAATTTGATTTTGAAAATGATCGATTATGAGTTTTTTATTCAAGCTTTTGAGCAAGGGTCTTGACTTTCTCTAGTGTTAAGAGATCTTGGAAGTGAGCATCAAATAAACTAGATCTTGGAGAAAAATTTAGACATAAAATTCATTTGAAATAATTGTAAAAGAGATTTTGAAAAGCTATAAAGTGATTGGGGTTATGCATGTTATTTCCTTTAATCTTATATTTTTTTGATGGTCATTTTTTTGATTCCAACATGTGAAAGGAGGATTCAAAGGCTTCAAGTTATTTTTGTAGTTTTAACACCTTCACGATCAAACTTTATAATCTTTCAATCCATTAGCGATATTGTTGAGTTTTCTTTTCTTGTGTGACCTCTGACATATCTAGTTTGAATTTGTACTAATACAATTCAAACAAACTTGACACAGCTTATTAAAATATTGCCTTTTTGTTCAATTCGAAGCAGTTTCCTCAAAGCCCAAAAAAGGCCTCAGGCATTTAGGGGTTAAAGGATTAAGAAAGCAGACCGTGTGATAATATTGAATATGAAGTTCTGGTAAGATCGTAGAGTTGCATCGAGGCCGTCCGTTCAAAAACTGATCCGAGGCACGACACTCTGCCAGAAGTTAGGGATTCCACGAATTCCGTTGCTGTTGCTCGCTTGAGCTCTTCTGCCCCGTCGGGCGAACTCCGACGTCCTTTCTCCAGCGCCCTCTCCCACCGGGGAGCTCCGTGAAATCTCCATCGCCGGGGTCGGACTCGACCTTCCGCCACCATGGCTACCTTCGCCAAGCCCGAAAATGCTCTCAAGCGAGCTGAAGGTGTGTTCAGTTCACCCTCTCAATCGTTCTTACCTTACAGATTAGGGCTTTCGTCTGCTTCTGTGATTTGTGCTCAATTCGATGCTCTACATTGCCTGCACCTTGTGGCGATGATCGTGATCGATTGACTCAACCTCGAAATGTTACTTCTGATCTGCACGGTCTTTCGATCAATCAAGTTAGGTTTAGGAACTTCGGTTTTCCGAAGTATTCGTATTTATAGATTCTTAGAGACGGTTGAGCTCAAAGATTGCTCTTTTCGTGCCGCAGTAGTGATCGATGGATCTGGCTATGGAACGAAACCCTAAAATATCAGAGTGGCTTGTTACTAAGATTGAACAATTTTTTAAGAAGTATAGAGATCGAATTACTGTAGTTAGTTGAAGTTAGAGGGTGTTTTAATGGGGTGGCTTTCGTTGGAAAGCACTGTGTTTGCCGCTCCAGTGGTTGATCACTGTGTCAGTCATGGTCGTGGTTTATTTGTATTTAATAGATTAGGGTTTGCACAGATTCGGTGATCATCGAAAAGTCTTGATTTTAAAAGGATAGACGGATTGCGGTGGATGAATCTAAAATTTTTCAACACGTTTTATTGTCATGGGATACTAGTACACCAATTTGCTATTAGATTACTTAATGTAGTGTGTGATTCACCGGCTTTAAGCTTCAATGTTAATACAAGCTCCGTGTGCTAGTGTATTTATTCATGGATAAGAGGTGAAACAGATTTGAATTTGCTTTGAATCTCGTGTTAGCCGCTTGTATTGGCTATTTTGACTATGGTCACTTGTTGATTGATTAAGTGATCATTCTCTTGATGGTAATTCTAGGGTTTGCTATTTTAAAATTAGTTCATTTACTCTATCGAACTATTTTGGTGGCATATTAGTTTATGGATGACACTCAACGTAATGACTGGTGAGGTTGCTGGAACTTGTGACATTGTTGAGGGATGAGTGAGTTCCATTTGGAATATGCGTTGGAGTGCCGTTCGTCTTGGCTGGGCTTACTGTTTGTTTTTGGTTTCTGGCAGAGTTGATGAATGTTGGTCAAAAGCAGGCTGCTTTGCAAGCACTTCACGACCTGATTACGTCGAAGAGGTATCGAGCATGGCAGAAGACACTCGAGAAGATTATGTTCAAGTATGTGGAACTTTGTGTGGATATGAAGAAGGGCAGGTTTGCGAAAGATGGACTTATTCAATACCGGATAGTCTGTCAGCAAGTCAATGTCAGTTCTTTGGAAGAAGTGATCAAGTATTTCCTTCAGCTGTCAAGTGAGCGTGCTGAGGCTGCACAAGCTGCAGCTGCAGCTGCCGAAGTAACACTAGATGTGGAAGACTTGGAGGCTGAGAAAAGGCCGGAGGACTTGATGCTGAGTTATGTCAGTGGTGAGAAGGGAAAGGAACGCTCTGACCGCGAAACCGTGACCCCATGGTTCAAATTTCTATGGGAAACTTACCGCACTGTCCTGGAAATATTACGGAACAATTCAAAGTTGGAAGCTTTATATGCTGTAAGTATAGCCCCTGAAAATGGGCATCCACTTTTTGGTATAGTGTTTGGTTGTGATTGTAAATTGTTGGAATTATAGGCGAATCTTAAAAGTGAGAGTGTAACAACTAGCCACCCAACCATGACAATGATACTGAGAGACATGCTATTGTATTTCCTTCATCCATTGAGCTACCATATATCACTTAATTGCCTCTTTATATACCGTAGAGTAGTTAGGGCTTACTAGGCTTCTTGTGCACCTACTCGTTGTTTGGCCTTTTGGTCTTATTTCTACCTTAGTACTATGTTCTATGGTGCCTCAGCTATCTTAGAGTCAAATATATAGGCTTTTGGTTCCTTAGTCCTTTAATACTCGAGCCACCTTATATACCATAGAATTTTGTATTAGTTAAATTCCCTAAATATTAGTTTAAACTTAGAGTAGGTTATTTTGGCAGAGTACCTGTCAATATTTCTGTCTGCGGGAAAGAGTGTCTGTTGACATTGTCGTATGAGGAATTATTTGGGTTCTGCTTCAGTAATCAATCCATCCATTCGTACTGTGTCACGAAAATCCATGTTTTGGTCTCATTTGATTTCAGGGTGTTTTCCAGTCCGATTCTCACCTTCATTGTGTAATGCTTACAGATGACAGCTCATCGGGCTTTTCAGTTTTGTCTTCAATACAAGCGGACCACTGAGTTTCGACGCCTCTGTGAAATTCTTCGTAACCATCTTACCAATCTGAATAAGTACAGGGATCAGCGTGATAGACCTGATCTTACTCAGCCAGAAAGTTTGCAGTTGTACCTTGAGACCAGGTTTGAGCAACTCAAGATAGCAACTGAGCTAGAGCTATGGCAGGTGCGGTTGATACTGTTGCTTGCATGGCAGGGATGTTGCTTGATTGTACATTTCCGTGGGTAATAATTGTAACTTAATGTCATACTGCCACGTATAGTATCGAACTCGTACGTAGTTATCCTTTTTTGAGGTGCAGCTGCTGCAGTCACTAATTACGCTCAAATGATGATAGTGTTATTTTGATAGACAGTTTTTGTTGAGGCTTTGTTTGTTTAATTCTAACATGTTTCTTTGTAACAGTATTTTGATTGAATTGTTGATGGCATGGGAATAGGCTGCATTAACTTACTTATATTTTCCTTTTCTATATTCCAGGAAGCATTCCGCTCTGTAGAGGATATTCATGGACTGATGTCAATGGTGAAAAGAACGCCCAAACCGCAAATGATGGCTATCTACTATGCTAAGTTGACTCAAATATACTGGGTGTCTGATAACCAGCTATACCATGCATATGCATGGTACAAGCTGTACAATCTTCAGAAGAGTTATAATAAGAATCTTACAGCAAAGGATATGCAGCTGATGGCCTCGTCTGTTGTATTGGCTACTCTTGCTGCCCCTCCCTATGATCGCAAGCATGGTGCCCACCATTTTGAGTTGGAGATGGAGAAGGACAGAAACATTCGGATGGCTAACATCCTGGGTTTTAATTTAGACGCAAAGAAGGATTCTCGGGAAGTGGTAAGTAACTGTAGAGGAGACATTTTAGGTTTATTGATTTGTAACTTGAGTCTGATAAAAGTACTACGTGGAATTTGTTATAAAGCAAGGTCCTTCGATGTCGCTCGCTTTCTGCTCACCGGTTAGGAGCTGGTTAACACTCCATGGATATCAGTTTCTATTATCATTATTGGTAATATTAATATTTTTATGCTTTTAACATTTGTGGCTGTGTTTTTATTTGTTTTGCAGCTTTCGAGGGGAGCTCTTCTTTCTGAACTTGTAAGTCTCTTGTTGATCCTAGCACTTCATTTCATTTGTAGGAACTTTTTTGATATTAGCATAATGCTTTAGCCCTTTGTTCCTCGTTTTGTATGATTATTTTCTCTGATAATTTTAGATACTACATAGTGAAATATTTCAAGAATGACAGATACTTGTGATGCTTAGGAGTGCTGATTTCCTTACATTTATTTATTGTGCGTGCAGTCCGAACCATTTTATATGTTCTTGTGGACCAGAGAGTGCTTGAACTATTCATATGTGTAGCTGCGGTTTTAATATGTGTTACTTTTTTTTCTAAATATTTTTTTCTTCACCAGGTTTCAAAAGGTCTGATGACGTATGTTTCACCCGAGGTAAAGGATTTGTATGCTCTGTTAGAAAACGAATTTCATCCTCTGGACCTCGCAGCAAAAGCTCAGCCTGTACTTTCAAAACTTCCATCTTTGAGTGATAAGTTGTCTTCAGCATCACCTGTTCCAGAGGTGCATCTCGAGCAGTACATCCCAGCTCTTGAAAGGCTTACGACTCTCCGAGTTCTTCAGCAGGTGAATTTTTGAGCGCCCCTATGTTCTTGTTTTGTCATTTGAGTGAAGTCGTATTGTAGGCTAGTTCTGATTTGTTTCTTTATTATGTTGCGTATGTGTAAATGGAGAATTTGGGGAACCTGGTACCTTGATATGCACACATTTACAGTATGTGACATATATAAAGGCCTTCTTTGTGATAGTTATCAATTCTTGTAGGTAGAGAGCTTGGTGTTTGGTCGACCTGGATGAGAAGACTTTACGGATAGCTTGTGCTTTTGCAATGTAGGGATGACACTTATTTCTATAATTGAGCCTAACTTATGTTCCTGTTACGTTCGATGCAGGTATCTCAAGTATATTCAACCATCAAAATATCAGAACTAACTCGGATGGTTACCTTTTTCGATTTCTCAACCGTCGAAAAATTGATTGTCGAGGCTGTGAAGTACAATTACGTGCAAATGAAGGTTGATCATTTGAGAAAAGTCGTCAACTTTGGCAGTCAGGTAAGTGCTCTGCAGTTTCACCTATTTTCATTTGAAATTCTGACTCTTTGTGAGTAACTCAGTAAGGTAGCAGCATCCATAAGCGTTGCGTCCCCATGCCCGTCACCTGACAGTGGCAGGGCTAATCAATAAAAAAATAAATGGTTGTGGGTGATTGAGTGATGGTTATGGGTGATGAACTGATGGTTGTGGGTGACTAGCATGAGGTTTTGAGTACCCATCTCACTATTTAAGAACCAACAAGCCTTGTGATTAGCATCTCTTACACATGGTTCCTACAATTTCTGTGATTTTGGACTTTGAAAAATCTTTGTGAACAAATGCTTGCAGTTGGAACCTTGAAATTGATGCCAATATTTTTGGTTTCCATTTCCTAACATACAGTATTTTTTTCAAAGTTAGTCATTGTTTTACCTACTCCAAAACCCTTATTTCCACGCGTATGGGTGCGCCTACCTTATAAGAATCGTTCAACATGTTATTCGCCCTTCGATGTTTAATTCTGTCAATTTTCAAACATTGCTGTTTGGGGTTTTTTCAGGATTTGGAATCTGAGAAAGTGAAGAATCACCTTACTATTCTTGCAAAGAGGTTGAAGAAGGCTTGTTTGATGATCAGTCCACCTCCCTTCGAGAAGCCATCCAAACAAACCTTACCTTTCACTGAGCTTCAAGCGGTGGTGGAGAAGGAACATAAGAAGTTGCTTGCCCGCAAGGTTTTGATTGAGCGTCGTAAAGAAGAACAGGAGCGACAAATGCTTGAAATGGTTTGTTTCTAAAATTTTATTGATGTGCAACTGGCAATACTTCTTCAAAATAATTGGTCTTTCAATGTGGCACTGTAGAAACTGACATATGGTGTGAACACTTGAAGTCTTATGTGAGTGGATGTTTATCCTTTGCTTTTTGTCTGCTGAATTGTGAACAAAGATTTTTTTCTGAATGTGGTTTTTCAATAGGAGAGAGAGGAAGAGTCGAAGAGGTTGAAGCAGCAACGTTTGACAGAAGAAGCTGAGGCTAAAAGGCTGGTAAATGAATCAGCTAGACGAGAGGAAGCAAGAATTCGGAAAGAAATTGAAGATAAGGAACTTGAAGAAGCAAGGGCGCTGCTTGCTGAAGCTGAAAAACGAAAGGGCAAGAAGGGCAAGAAAGGAATTGCTGTCGATGGAGTAAGCGACTTGTTCATGTTCATTACTGTCATTTTTCCTCCAAACTGATCCCGCAACAAATGGTCTTTTTTATTGTTTCCTCATGAATTTATATGTGTTTGTCAATCCGTTAGGATTTTTGGGTCGTAGTTTTATGTCAATTAGGTGACGAAATGTTGATTGACGTAATTGAATGGATGCAATTGCAGGAAGTTACGAAACTCACAAAGCAGCTCCTTATGGAAGAAGCTTTGAGTGAGCAAATGAAAGAACGACAGGAAATGGAGCGCAAGCTTCAGAAGCTCTCCAAGACTATGGATCATCTGGAACGTGCTAAGCGCGAAGAGGAGAGACCGTTGATCGAAGAGGCTTATCACAAGAGACTCCGGGATGACCAGAGCTTTTACCAACAGCAGCAAGAGGTGTGTTTATTTGGCCTGGGAAATAGGCACGTGTGATTTGTATTTCAAATTTTCTGGATATTCCCTCATAACATAAAAACTTGTATTTTGCAGCAAGCCATTGAGCAGAGCAGGAAGCAATATGAGACAGACGTGGTCGAGAAGAACAGGATGATTCGAATGGCTGCAGACAAGGTATCTTTCTTTGATCATGCTCTACATGTACAAGGATTTTAACATTCATCCTATTCGGTCTTGCTCTGATCTTTTGTGTTGTTAATAATCAGGAAATATTTCAACTTCACGTTGTTAGCCTCAGGCGAGGTGAGTTCGAGAGGTTGAAGCGCTTGCGGGAGGAAAGGATTGCTGAGGAGCGAACTATGAGATCACAGGAACGTGCAATCAGACGCAAGAAGGAATACTTCAAAAGACAAGAAGAGCAGCGTCTTCTGAAGATTCAGGAAGAAGAGGAAGCTAGAAAGAGAGAAGGTGAGCGTTTCACGTTCCTGATCATTTCTCCCGCTATTGATACTTGCAATTGTCCGTAAGGCTTACTAGCTACTTCATTGATAAATTTAGGGTTCCCTCACAACGGTCGAGTACAAAAATAACAAGTTTTGTTGTCTTTAACTCAAGGGAAGAGGTTAAGCACTGGTTAGAAGATATTGAAAGTTGGGGTACCCGTTGAATATGAGACGTGTTAAGAGCATTAATAGCATGTTGTTTTCCAGAAACGAGTATTGTCTCGTCGTATTTTGACATGTAGTAGGAATAGCGGCATTTTAGATTGTCATAACAGGGTTTTTGAATGACAAACAGCAAGGATTATGCAGAGGGTTGTTGTAAGGTAGGAGGTTCTGAAAGCGTGCAGGCTCTAAAATGATGCACCTCCTCAAATGTACTCTATTTGTACGTGTTGTTTTTCATAGCCCTTCAACAATGTACAGGGCAATGTACTGTACATTTGAGGAGGTGCACCATTTTAGAGCCCTATGCCATTTCAACCTCGAAATTTCATAACTGATTCCACAAAGCTCCAAAAAATATGAAACAACTTGGGGATTAGATGCCAATTTCTCGTGCATTTTAAGAAAAATTTATTGAAAAATACTTCAATAAGTCTCACCTCCCCAAAATTCAGTTTCAGCTCTTAGATGCTCCATTCATGAGCCTCCTACCTTACTTAAGCTCCACACAAATGAAGAACACGTGAAAGTTGTTCAGTTCTGTCTGTGATAAGGTAGTATGCTAAAAAACCGTCACTTAAGGGCTGATCTGCCTTTTCATGGTCTTCCAAGACATGAAGGTTTTTTGTCTAATTTTCAGACGAAGAGAAATGGATGTCAAATGTTACACAATTTTTTTCATATCTTTTGAAGCATTATTGAATTGTTGATGATTTTTCAAAATTTTCTGTAGTAGACACCTGTTTGTCACTCTAAACCTTTCATAAACCGTTCCTTTGCAACTTGTAAACAGAGATGAGGAGAAACCGAGGAGTATGACTGGCTCTTGCAATTAGATACACTTTTTTTTTCTATGAATTGAAGAGGTCCATTCAAGGACCACTTCGTATCCATTCTTGAGCTACCTATGGCACGCTTGCATTTAGAGCATACTACCTTACAGAAACGTGCAATTAACCATTGATTGATCTCATCAGAGGAAGAGCGCAAACAGAAGGAAGAAGCAGAGCGGCGTGTCAAACTGGAGGAAATGGCAGCCAAGCAACGCCAGGCAGAGATTGCAGCCGAGGAGAGGGAGAAGCGTGAGAGAGAAGAAGCATTACGAGCCAGGCTTGATGACAACAAGCCTGGAAAGTTTATCCCGCCTTCACTCCGAAAGAAGATGGAGAGTGGTGGTGGTGGTGAGGATCTTCGCCGTGACGACCGTGATCGGCGAGACGTTCGTCCGGAGGAACGGCGCCCTTTGTTTGGCAGAGCAGGCACTGCTCCGTCTCGTGAAACAGACAGACAGGTTGAAGGAGAAGGCGGTGCTCCTCCTCCTCCTCCGTCATCGAATCGTTACCAGCCACCTCGACCTCGCCAGTCTGATTCTGACGGTCCTCCCTCAGGATCGTATCAACCTCCAGTACGCCGGGCTGGTTATGAAGCTCCGGGTGCAAGGGGAGATAATGCTTACGAGCCTTCTCGGCCTGGAGCTTATGCTCCACCGAGTCGCACTGCAGGTAGGCCTTTGGGACAGCGTCCTGTTATTGGAAGTGGGCGTCCTGCAGAAGAGCGTCAAGACCGCTGGTAATTTTGACACTTGACCCTGGAGTTCAATAGTCCAATCAGCTGGAACTTTAGGATACAGCCAGTGTTTGTTTTTATCTCTTCTTTTGGTGTGCTTAAACTTGCAAGGATGAAAAGCGGGGGATAGCATTTCTGGAGCAGAGTCAGATCGCTGGTAATTTTCACACTTGATACTGGAGTTCAATAGTCCAACTAGGGAGAACTGTAGGATACAGCTAGTGTTTGTTTTTATCTCTTCTTTTCGTGTGCTTAAACGTGCAAGGATGAAAAGAGGAGCATAGCATTTCTGGAGCCAGAGTCATTAGGTGCCTTCTTGTGGCTTTCTCTGTCGTGTATCTTTTGTGCAGTGTATGTTAGCTCTCTCAGTAGTGGTCCATGACATCAGCCTTGTTGTTGAGGTTGACATGGACACTGTCTGTGGTTGTTAATATTCATTTTCAAGGTTAATTTTATTCCTTCTCATTTGGAGGTGGGTTCTTTAACACTGGAGCGATACAGCTAGTGTTTGTTTTTATATCTTCTTTTCGTGTGCTTCTTAGGGCACAACATGCAAGGATGAAAAGCGAAGCGTAGCATTTCTGGAGCCAGAGTCATTAGGTGCCTTCTTGTGGCTTTCTCCGTCGTTTATCTTTTGTGCAGTGTATGTTAGTTCTCTCAGTAGTGGTCCTATGACTTCAGCCTTGTGGTAGAGGTTGACATGGACTGTGTCTGTGGTTGTTGACTTTCCTTTTCAAGGTTGATTTTAGTCCTCATTTGGAGGTGGATTCTGAAACTGGAGAAGGAGTTTTTTAGTTGCTTAATATATATTTGAATCGTCAAATTTGATGCTGTGACTAAGTTAAGCCTTTGGAGTTAGTATGACAAATTGACAACTGACTGGGTTTACTATGTCTCATAAACTTGGTCAGTTTAATTTCCATAACTATATGTCATACAATGCAAATAGGAATTTGTAGAAAACACAAAAGAACCAATGACTGCTGCTTTAGCACATGCAAGGCTTTAGAGCAAATGGGATTGTTTTGGAACTAAGGTAGTACGCTCGAAAACCGCCCATCTAAGGGCTCATCCCTCTTTTTTATGGTTATCCGTGGATGGGAGGATTTTTAGTTCATTTTTCAGAAATAGATGCAGAATGCAACACAAGTCGTTTCATATTTTTTGAAGCATTTTTGAGTTACTTATGAATTCTCAAAGTGCATGTGTCATAAGCACTTATTAATATCCTTAGACCTTCCAAAAACTGTTCACTTGCAAGTTGTGAAGAGATTTGGGAAAGCAAGGAGAATGATTGACTCCAATTAAAAACACCTTTTCTTTCATGCACTCAATGAGTTGCAAGAGGCCAATTTAAGAACCATCATTGCACCATTTCACAATAAGCTACTGGATGGTTCAAAATGTGCAAATGATTTATGAGCGTACTACCTTAGTGAAAAGTACTTAACCCCTAAAGCCCTGAACATTTTTTATTTTATTTATTTTATTTTTTTGGCAACATAGCAATTTTGGGTAGGTTAGTACTTGTAATATATTAAATAAATTTTTACCAAATTTATAGAGGATGTGTGTCCAAGGAGTAGCTTTCCATTGTAACAGTTTTCAAGCCATTTGATTTGTAGAAAAAAGTTATGATGAGATATGTAATTTTGTTTGCTCAAGGGGTAGCTTGGGCAAGATATCTTATTCTACAACTGAAATTTTTGGATCTTGCCCATAGGTTGAGGGGTAGAGAATCTTCCTTATCAGCTTTGATCCATCCTCATTTCATGAAGGCAATTATTTTTGCTTATTGTCCTTTATTTCCCCTTGGTTAGAAGTTGTCCTACATTGATCAAGCTTGTCAAAGTCACAACTTTTGGCCGATTTCCTTCCTTTTTTTTCATTTTCTAAAGCTAGCTAAAATCTAAAACCCCAATGTTCGCATTTTGAAAAGATTATTGCATGTGGAAGCTAAAAATTGTTAAAAAACTAGCTTTGTATGAGAATTCTCTTGAACCTAGTTTTGTACGCTACTTTTTAGTATGTGTACTTTAATTCAAAATGTTACAAAAAATTTTGGGCATATGATCAACTCTATTGTAAAAGTCAAACTAAAAAAATACAATCAAACAATGGAATCTATTTGTGCAAAAGCCTCCTTGAATTAGAGCTAACCAAAATTTGAATGCTGAAAAAAAAAATGATTTATGACTTCAAACCTTATAATCTCACAATCCATGTGGTAATTGTCTTTCACATTTTTACTATAGCATAATGAAATAGTTTACTAGTAGATCCTATAGTAAATTGCACCAAGATTTCATTTCCATGTTTTTTTGCCTTTGCTATCAAACAACCCAATTTGAGTATTTCTTGTGAAACATAGCCACATGGCTTTAGGAGTTAAGAAGTGTGTATAGCCAAAAACAAATACTATTCATTTCAAATTATCTCATCAATATCCAAAAGCACAAGAACTAAAAAGATTCAAATCTTAAATTTGAAAACAACATTAACAACTATAGTTATATGCAACAATGTAATTCATACATATAATATAATTTGATCTATGCACTAGACAATGTTAAACTTGAAATATACATGTCTTTTTTGAATTAAAAATAAATGAAAAGTAGTCAAAGAAGAGGATTTTATTTGTGTACTGCTTCAAAGTTGTGATTATAGTATAAAGTACACTGGCAGGTGTCTTTTGATTATCCAATCTATCTTATATTGAGTTTCATTATTGTTCTTGAAGATAAAATATTTACTTTGATGCATTCAGCCTCTCCTAACTTTATCAGACCATTCAAACCTAATTTCCAAGTACATGGTAAGGTCAGGCTTGTCTCTACAAATAAGAAATGGAAGGTTTTCAGTTTTTTTTAAGTACACATAAAAATTTAAGAATTGCATTGTGAACAAGATTGTATGGAATATTTTTGATGATAAAGCAAGATTTTTCAATCATAAAAAATATATATCAGTCAACTAAAAACCAGATTGTGGCCAGAAGTGAAATAAATTTTGTTGATAAATTCCTACAAACAATAAGAGAGCAAATTGCAAAATTAGTCGCCGTAAACCCTACTTTGCTCACAAGGTGTGAGACATGTCCATGGTTGAAATTATGTGAAAACAAAAGTTATGAGAATGTACCTTGCTATCCAATATATTCTTTTTATAGAAATTTCCTAACCTACATCAATAAGGAAATGACTCCCAATAGTAATCGAACTAGAATATTGATCCTTGTAAATTTTTACCCAAAGTACATTTCATTTAAATAAAAAAACATAAGGAGGGTTTCAAAATGCAAGTTTGATCATCACTACAAAAAGTCATAACTTGATTGCATAAAGCCTAATAAAAAAATCTAAAGGTACCTATACCCCTCTTCATACATCAACAAGATTCATTCAAAATCTGAAGCTACTTTATGTCCTTAGTTATATGGATCAAACGGTGCATATGTTCATATTTTGTTAGTCAAGGAGAATTTATTATAAAGGTTATTTGAGGACAAAATGAGACCTTTGGACAAGAAGAGCCTTTTATGTCATGGTTGGGGGCCGATTGTTGCAACAAAATTTAGCTTTTTAGATGAAAACTCAAAGAAAGTGGTAATTCTTTGTCCTTTTGTGTTTGAGCAATCAATGTGTCAAACTTTGCAAACAAAGCTTGAAAGACACAATTCATGCAAAAAGGACTCTCTCATTCTTTGGTCCTCAAATAACTTCAACCTAAATCACCTCTCATTTTAGAGACATCATTTCCTAGATTGTTACTTCAAATTCTTTGAAATTTGCAAAGTTTGTTCTAAACTAAAATTCTTAACCCCTCAAGGACCATTGTCTGTTTGGGGGACAAATGGGATTTTGGGCATGTACCTATGGCTAAACTACTTTGTGTGATTTTTTGAAACTTTTATTGAAGGTGACAAATTCAAAAATCTACGTGGGAATGTAATTTTTTCTTCATTCCAACATTTATTGAGGAAGTTATGCATGAAAATCTGGAAAATATTGCTCCTCGGGCAACCAAAAACTTCTTTTATTTTTTAATTTTTTTCAAATAAAAATCTGAAATAGGTTCTTTAGACTTATATAGACGAGGGAGGTTTGAATCATTCAATTCTAATAGATGAGATAAAAATTATGAGGAGTTTTTGTTTGCGGGCAGTTCTAGATTCTCTACTCTAAAATAAACTTTGAAGTCCCTTATTTTACTCTATTTTCATTCTTTTGGAAAATAAAACAAAACCAAAGAATGTAGATTGTTTATCACAACACTATAACCATTAAGATTTGTATTTTTAATTTCAATAATTAAATTCTTAACAATTTAGTGTTTTGACTCATTCTCTATTTCTTTTTACTTACTATTTTTTCCCATGTGTTGTATAGTTCCAATTGATTTGAAAATTCTCCAACACATACCTAACTTGGTCTCCTATATGGGAAAAATAAACCTCAACTTTGTGTAGAGTAATTTTTTTGATCTAAGAGTGGTCAAAGCCTTCTGAAATTTTTGGGCAGGAGCAAATTTTTTTTTTCTTCTGCAATTGAGGTGTAAATATCTCACTCATTTTTTAGTAGATTGAGCTGATTTTTTTACCACGTGCACCTCTTGTAATCTACTGTAAGATCTTACAATTGAATTCTTGTAAAAAAAAAATTTCTTACCATTGTACTTTCTTCCCCAAAAGTGGCAGTTCTTTGTATTTTTTGCAGAAAAAATGGCTTGGTCCTTTAGGGGAACAAAAAACTTCAAATTTCTAGAAATTTGTAGTGCGGAGAATTTTGGATTTAAAAATCAATGCTCCTTTTAGAGCAACTCGTTCTAACCATTTTTGTCAATATTCATTATGTTTTTGAAAATGTTCCTTTAAATATTGATGATTTTTTAAAAAGAATTCATAATTAGATTTTCTTGAAAATCCCTATGTTCATAAATTCAATTGTGAGATAAGAAAGATAGAATAATGTCAAGAAGCCTTCTTTTAATGTGATAACTAATTGAAAAGCAAAGAACGATACACTTCTTTATTCCACAACAATTATTACAAAGCTATGAGGAGGAAAATTCAAGAGAAAAAACAACATGTGTAATATGAGTTTGATTTTACGTTGTTTCTATATAAAACAAACACAAAAATCATAATAGTAAAAAAATTCCAACCTTGTAGAAAACACTATTTTTCAAGGCATTTGTGTAAGGAGAAAATAAAGGGCTATTTATTTAAAATTGTGTATTTCCATAAGAAAATAAGAAAATAGTTTGCACCTAGCAAGGTGCATAAATGTGTGAGCATGCGCTTCTTGCATGAGAAGTTGACTAACACAATAAGAAAAAAAAGCCTTGAAACTACCCTGAAAAAGTAAAATTCATCTCTTGCATTAAGAAACATGTAGAAAACAAATCTACAAAATCTATTGAGCTTTAAAGCCTTTTTGTATATACATATTTTATATTGCAATCACATAAAGTCCAAATTAAGTAATTAGGATGAGTCTTGCATGGTAACAATGTTTTAATTCTCTAGTATGAAAACCAAGAAGCTTTTGTTATGCATTAAGATAACGGACTTTATTTGTGCCACAATTTAAGTTTGGTCCCTTGGAAGTAGTCTAAGAGAACAAAAAAATTAAGGTTCATGCACAATGGAATAGAAAGTTAATGCAAGTTGAATCATATTCTTTTAGCAATGTATGTATTAGAGAAAAGAAAAAGAAGCACAAGTCCAAGGCAAATTATAAGTGCTAGTAAGAAACCTCAAAATGGGAGAAAAAGTGCATGAAAATATTTATTTTTACATCTAAAACCTGCCATTCAATGAGCCTAAACCACCACATGCATTTGACAAAATGTAATGACAATTCTATCCAAAAAAGTTCTCAAAATCACTCAATATAGCCACTTGCAAGTGATTGTAATTTTCCTTTTAAAACATAATTAGATAAAAATAACTCAATGCTTGGATTTATCTATAATGGCTATTGTTGAATTGACAAGGAATAATTATGTGTTTGTTATCAAATTGTGTGAGGGCATGCTTTTAGGCATAACATCAAGATCAAAGGACAAGATCTTAAATCTATTTTGATGATATACTATTGAATGAAGGATTTGATAATGTTGCTAAAATGCGATGGCATTTTGCAAGTGATCTTAGATCCCATTTGAGTGCTTCATCAAACATTGTACTTTTGAATTCAAGTATGAAGCATGGGGCCTTCTAAAGTGAACCCTGGAACGTAAGCATATAAGTTGATGATTGTCTTCCAAGCAACTTGAGTGGGATGTATGGTGTCAAAAAGCACAGCCTTGCTTGGATCTCTGCACTCCTTGTAAAGGGGTCTTCCTTCAATGTCAATATTTCCACATACTACATCGTACAGATTTGTACCATTTCCATGGCAACAAGGTACCAATGGTTTCACAAAACCTGAATGCACCACAACAAAATCAATCCCAAATCACCACTAGCACTGTCAAACCAAAAGCAAAAAAACTTCAAGGAATCATGAGATTTTAACCCTGTAAAGCACCAAACTACCTGCTTGAACATGACCCACCTAACTGTTCAAATTCAATGCTAATCATGAAATTTCTTCATTTACACTAGAACCCAACAACACTATCATATCAATGACTATGAAATTGCACAATTAACACTATATTCATTAATTTGGGAAAAAAGCCTTCCCAAAACCAATTTTGGAGATACTAAATTTTACATTTGTGAGAATCTTTTGGTGATTTAAAATGGATTGTTTGTTAATTCCTTCAAGATAATTTATCATTGATGTAAGGTCTTGAAGAAATCATCATAAAATCCACTCTAAATCACCAAAAATCTCTTAAAAACATAAAATCCAAAAACCCCAAATTTATGATTTTTCCCCAAATTAACAAATATTGCATTAATTGAGCTGGAGGATTAGTATGGCAAGTACCGTATTTAGCTCCGTTTGTGAACAACTCTTGAAAAGCTTTGGTTTGGTCAACAATGACAATGTGTACCCTCCGCAGCTATTGGTTCAAGCCCTACACATGTTTTTGTAGCAGCAAGTTGTGGAGCTCAATTTGATTCACGATGGAGGAATTGGTGCTGCAAGGTGTGAATGCCAGCTCATGAGTGCAGAGCAAAATGCACGCCATCATCGACACGTTGGTGACAACGATGTGGCGAACCCCAAATGCATGCAGGCGCACAATCACCATCTCAATCCCGTCCACCACCGTCGTCACAAACGTCGCCAATTCTTTTGTAGTCTTTGTTTCCTTCAAAACATCCACACAATCCAACGTCAACATCATGGTTGTTACTTTGGGCAAGATTTGGCTATTGGACAATATAAGCAAATGCACAAAACGGCACAAACGTGTCCTTAATCTCTTGGTTTTTAAGGCATTTTGGATTTTCGACCAAAGAATAATCAAATTACTATTTTTCATTTTTACTATGTGATATTGATTTAAATCAATGTTTTGACTTCATGTTTGCAACAATGACTCGATGAGTGCCACCAACGTGTACAAAGTAAATCTTTCTCTATCAATTTTTATCATTTTTTGAAGTTAGCTATGAGTTGACTACTGAGCTCAATTGGGCACTTTTGGGCAATCATATAGGTAATTAAACAAACAAGTTGTCCAATATGACAACCATGGTCAACATACCGCATCCAAAACTAGATAGGCTTTGAAATTGCAATCCTCAAAACTATCAAGAGCGCTTTGAAAAAACTACTCAATGGTCATGTAGGATTTGGAGGACCTGAAAAGGTGCTTTCAAGTTGTGAGTGTCGTAGTCATTGACGCCAATGTTGAGCACAACAAATGACTTCCAAAAATGCGCCTTGCCAAATTTGCCTATCGTAATCGCAACCATTTCATCCACTTGTTGATTTAAAGTGGGAATTTCCCAGGCGTATGTGACGCCCGCACTAGAATGGGCGAAATTGACACCTTTCAAAGGTATTGAATTGTTTTGGAGGAGCCTAAAGGGTGTTGGGGAAGGCAATCCAAACAGCTCCGCTGTAGTCATCAAGCAATCGGGATTAACATACTAAAATTGAACCAACATTTTTAACACCATACTAGGTAAATTGGGAAAAATGAAAGGACCTTATTGTACTCCACCTTAATCCTACTTACAATAAATGTAGACATAACTATAGCTCAAAGTTGTCATTACAAGGGATTTGGACACAAGAAAGGGCTAGAGAATAAAAATTAAAATAAATTAAAATAAATTTAAAAAAAAAAAAAAATTTACAAAAAAATATTAAAATATTAAAATCTGACATGGTTGCCCTAATGCCATGTTCATACGGCTGCAGATTGCTTATGTGGAAGTGTTGTGGAAGTGTTTCCTAAATTTCCATAGTTTTGGGGGAAGGGGCCCATTCTTGGGTTCAAATCCTTTGTAATGAATTATCTAAAGTTCTTGGAGCAATCATTGAAACCTTACTATTGCACAAGAAAGGGCACAATTGTTTTTGTAATATGTTGAAATGTACATAATGACAAAAAAACGATTAGTCTCAGGATGTACTATTTTTCCCAATTTACCTAATACTAAAAAAATTTGTTTCCAACACATACAAATGAGTCTAGATCTTGCATAGCTCACGTAGTTCCATCTCCTCTTGAGACCAATCTCCAACTACTTAAAAACTTCCTCTTCCTCTTCTTTAGCTTAGATTTTACAATTTTGTTCCAATTTTGTTGAAACTCTATTCAAATATATATCATCTTCATCTAACTAAAATACAAATTAATATCTAATTGGAGAAATAAGCTAGGAATCACTCTCCTCCTAGACTTTTAACTCTAAATATTGCTTTGATATGGAATTTCCTACAATCATTGCATCTCCATTTCAATTAAGCTAGATGATTCAAATTATGAGCTTGAGAAATTGAGTGAAATTTTAAGTCCCTCATCAGTGCTACTATACTAAGCTCCAATTTTGGGTTAAAGCAAGAAGTACAGATTAAATTAAAAATTGCAATCCTTTTCAGGGGCAAGTCCACTAGTTCAAGACGCCGCTGCAAAGCAGAACAAAAGCAAGGCACTTACCAAAGTAGTCAGCTTGATTGCGACCATTGGAATATCAATTGTCAAGGACTCCAGGCCAAGTGCTTCCATATGGAGATTTCATCATGAATACATTTCCAATATCCATGTAAGAATTGCTCAGCACGTACAAAGCTTCCGCCGCATCCACAACACCTAAGTGTTCACAAATCATGGCAATAATATTAGATCAGACAAATTGGTATCAATTTCTTCATACACCAGGCTGAAAGAGAGACATGTCCAGATTCAGCTTACCAGTATTAGAGACTACTGTCACCATCGTAGCCAGAATTGCACCAAGCAATATGTCAAAGAGCTTCATCTTTGCCACCAATACGAAATTCTATATAAACAAAAAAAAAGCAACAGGCTAGCTTGACTTCAATGCAAGCCTTGTTCAAATCGATCAGATACAATTGATCAATTAGATACAATTGAGAATAATAAAAAAAACTTCCAACTTCTCTATGGCATGATTTATGCTCTTCTAGTTTTGGGTTTTTAAAGATGGAATTTTTTTACAATTGGTTAACATGAGATTCTTATTTTGTTATGGTTGACATGAGATTCTTATTTTGTAATGGTAAAAATAGTTGTTACCTATGACTTTAGAAACACACCATTGGAGAAGCGATTTGAACTACACTAATTACTACAATTATGTTGTCTTAGTGATTGGGTTTCCTTATCCTGGAGTGTTATCTCTTGACTCATTTCTTGGAACCGTCAAACTCAACCGCCGCCGCACAATATTTTGTTATTATTTATTATATATATATATATATATACATATTTATTTATTTATCTCCATCTCTATCTCTATATATATTTGGCACATCATAAAAATATAAAAGAACATTTTTAAAGTAATCACAGAATGTAAACATGGTCCAAAATACAAAAAAATACCTAAGTTTAAAATATCTTTAAATAGAATTAGATATTTAAAAAAAAATCAAATTCTACAAATACATATGTTTTTAAAGTTTTTAAAGCAACTCAAAAAATTCAAAATTCATTGCCGTTCGATAAATAGAAACTTAAACTTTTGAAACTTTGCAACTCTAAAATCAACAATATAATTTTATGTGCAATGCAATGAACTAATATGGCAAATAATTGATTTTGGTGTTTGTTTGTCACACCCAATCACTTTGCCATATTATAGTACATGTTTTTTCATATTCAAGTCCAACATAACATCAGACATTTTAACTTGAGATTTAAATAATTTCAACAAATCATTACAATTAATTTGTGCATATTTTTTACCGTCAAAGCTTTTTATTAAACTCAATAAAGGTAATTGTAAGTATTTTTTATTTAACAAATGTAACAAAAATTACCACAAGGGTTGTCTTAGTAACGCTACTAGACTAGTCTTATTATCAATTTAAAAATGCTTATTTTCTTATTTTTATCTAAATCTGACTTTTGAAAAATATTAAAGATTGAAAAAATCATATCAGCATAAAGCTTTTTAAAGTTGTACATTAGCTTAATATAACAAATTTTAAATGCAAAAAGAAATTTACAAAGAGTTAGTCATTTGATGAAATTAATATTTTTCTCCTCAAAAAACATGCAAACCTAAATAAAGCCTCATCACCACATTTATAAAAAAAAATAGTGTTTTTTTCTACGTCTTTGTCACTTTGTTGTATTGGACATCTTTAATTTTCATGTTCTTTGAAAGTTTTTTGTTTTGTATTTTTCACTTTAATAAGTCTCTATTGAATATTAACCCACAAAAAAAAACTTTAAAATCAATTATAAAGTAAGACAACAATATTGTACATTCATTTGATTTATTAGAAAGACTATCTGGCATGACCTCATTCAAGTCAAGAGGCTCTATATGGATTTAAGACTTAGGAAAATAAAAGTCTTTCACCTCAAACCTTCATGCTTATCAAATAATTCTCCATAACCACTTTAGCTTGATTTGAGGAAAATGCCTACTTATTAGAATCAATTGGAAAAAACATGATCTTTTTAAATTATTTGTTTTCAGAAAATTAAAAAACACACAAATATACAACAATCACAATCATGTACCAATAGACTAATGCAGCATACAAACATTTTATATAAAAATCTAGTTTTTTTTTTTTTTTTTTTTTTTTTTTTTTTTTTTTTTTTTTCATTTTTTGATTTACTTAGACATGTAATTAATTCCATAAGCTATTTATTTGGTACAAAAAAAAATTAGGTACCCATATTAGTATGTAATTGATTACGGGCCATTAATATAATTGAAGACTTTCTAAGTCTCAAAACATCCCAAAATCTCCTAATGTTTATCACGTATCCTTTGGAGTTTTGCACACATATTGATATTTTGAAAAATTGCTCAATCAAGTCTGCTTTGGAATATTATTTATTGACTTTGAATAGTTCACAAATACTTAAGAACGACTTTAAAGTAATATCATCCAAGAGCACATGTATATTGTTAATTAATGTGTTTGAAAAGATAAATAAGGAATTACATATATTTTTGATCAAGACATATTTTCAACCAAACATTTAGTGTATTGGTTTTATATAAACCAACACCAACCTTGGCATTTTTTGTTACTGATGCATAAATGTTTTGAGTTTGTTTTAAATCAATATTTTTTATTGATGTCTTTATAGAAAAGACAAACGCCAACAAAATTACTCCTTTAAAGTTCATGAAAAGCGGTAAAAATGCTAGTAGCACTATCTTTGCATTAACGTTATATACTCGTAATGAGATCTAGAAAACCAAGCATTCCTCTATGCTCGTCTTGACCATTTGTTGTTGTTACTCTACTCAGATGATCTTTGTTAATAAATATTATTGTAAGTTGAAGGTGTTTGTTTCCAAATTTCTTCTATTTAAGTCACATAATTCTTACATGTAAAAGGCTATACGTAATTCTTAAATCCAAGTCCTAGTCAATTTTTGCTCAATTGCAATAACTAGGATTTTTACTCATACGTTGCCTTGTAGAGAGCAAAAAATACTTCACATATGTAAATAGGTATCCTGTAGCTCAAAATTCTATTCTAAAGGTACAAGTTTTCAATACCGCCGTTGTACCGACTACATGCGTTTTGGTGCATGTGACTTTTCACTTACCTTTTCCTTACCTTTTCTTCTCCCTCTCCCTCCCCCCTTCCTTCCCAATGTTATAGAGAGCTTCAAAATTATATATTTTTTAAAATGTCAAGTTTGAAAAGTTTTGATAATTTTTTAAAGTTCCAATGACTTTTCACAATTCAAGTAACTTTTAACATCCCATGCCCTCCATCCCCATGCACCCCCATCCCCATGCCCATGCACCAACTCCATCTACATGCCCATGCACCACCTCCATCCATATGCCCATGCACCACTCCCATCCTCATGCGCTGCAATAGTTTGGTTTAAAAACGAGCTTAACTCCTAAAGGACCAAGCCCTTTTTTCTTTGAATTCTAGTGAAAATTGCCACTTTTGGGGAAATAGACACTACAAGGGAAATTGTCCAAAATGACAAAAATATGTCCAAATCAACATGGCTAAATGTACAAATTTTTTGCAACTTGACAATTTTTTGTCATTTTGGACACATTTAGTCAATTTGGATATGTCAATTAGGACACAATTTCTTGTAGTGAAGTTTTTTTGGAAATTCAACTGTAGGATCTTGCCCTAGACTATGGGAGCTACTTTTGAGAAAAATTTCAGCTCATTCTAAAAGTAGAGGAGTAAGATATTGACATCTGAAGTGAAAAAATGTTTTTTTCCTTGCTACTCAAAAAAATTAGAAGCCTTTGACGGCTCCTATATCAAAAAAAATTGCTCTACAAAAAGTTGAGGTTTATTTTTTCCATGTAGAAGACCAAGTTAGGTATGTGTGGGAGAATTTTCAAATGAATTGGAGGTGTTCATCATACTTTGTAAAATCTTGCAATGCCGGAAGGCCATGAAATTTGCATATACACTAGGCAAATTGGAGAATTTATGTAAAATTCAAAAATCTAAATTACTTTGATCCAAATGATAAAAACCAAGGAATCTTAGTTTTACTACAACTAGGAAAAAAAATGTCAAAAAACAAATATACAAAGAGCTCAAAAAAGTAAAGCAACAAATTTTACAAGGGGCAAAAAAAATGGAGGTTTGGGAGTCCCATACCTACTTGCAAACTAAAACTTGTCATAAATTTCATCTCATTGAATGATTTAAAGACTCCCACATTTGTACAAGTCTAAGAAACAATTTCATATTTTTATTTTAAGAAATGCAATTTTGATTTTTTTGGGTTGCCCGCCTTCCCCTTTTTCAGAAAATTATGCATAACTTCTTCAATAAATGTCGGAATGAAGAAAAAATTAGATGCCCACGTAGATCTTTGAATTCCCCACCTTTAATAAAAGTTTCAAAAAATCACAAAAAAATAGATTAGCTATAGGTACATGTCTGAAATCTATTTGTCCCATGAGGGCACAGTTGGTCCTTTAGGGGTTAAAAATCAGTTACAATCGCCTGAGGACGACCACCATAGACACAATTCTAATCACTTTCTATCATAATGTAGATATTCCCACTTGTTCTTAGAGAGAGTTTGAGTAAATATACAACAGTGCATGAGAGGTCATACATGACTATCAAATTAATCATCAAACCACCAAACCTACTTGATAGCTTCTGAGTCAATCACTCAAACTAGTCGAAGCACCTTATATTAGTAGTTAGTAGTTAGTAAGTGACAATAGTGGTAAGTAAATTCTTTTTTGAAATATGAACATTCCCGTCATCTAAAAGCACTTTTTTGTAAAAGTGGTTAGACCACAAAGTCTAAATCATCAACTATTAGCATATTTGATACAATTGCATAAAATTAAAAACTTATTAGTTAAAATCATATACAACTTCCTTTCATATACAGCCTCTTATCACTATCAACCTCTAAAAACACTTGATCAAGATTGTTATGTAAATAGACAAGAGTATTGTATGAATTCATGTTTCCAAGCGCTCAATTCTCATCTTTTGTACTTGTCAAATCTTCCTTTTGCATCCTAAACAGTATTTTCAGTATATTATTATCATAGCTCCACTATCACTTTGTTTTTGCCCTTTATAAAATTTACATTGGCCAACTGGGATTTAGCTATTGCATGTGCTTTTTTGCACTGCAGAAGGGCTTTAGCAAGCATGTCTCTTTATCAACTCCATTTCTTGCTTGTACATGTTTTTATTGGTGTACTTACATTTGTCTTGTAGCAAAATGAATTTTGTTTACATCATGCACACTACAAAGTTAGACATTGTATTCTATATATTAGAATATTAGACATGCACGTAAAAAGCTAAACATCACATTCTTGTACTAAAATTTTAAACATTATTATTTCATGTTTAACACTAAACATTGCATTTTTTTGCATTAAAAATTTGAACACTGTATTTATGCACCAATATGCTAGACTACGCCTTTTCATGTTATAAAAAGACATTGCATTCTTTTGTACTAAACAATTAAATACGTGTTCTTCACATGCTGTAAATAGACATTAAAATGAGTAATAAAGAGCTCCAAGTATAAACACAACATGAGAATCAACTCATTAGAGATTATCAATTTATTTAGTATGATATGTATGTACAAGTGAAGCATCTAATCAAAGCTCCATGGCAATTCACAATTTGTGGACATGAGAAGATTTAGACACAATAGTGTCCATATCCAAGTCTGGCTTTAGCAATTGCAAGACCAAGTAGAAAACCAGTCTGCAATTGCTCACCAAATTGAAGTCAATATGAAACATTCACATTGGTTATTAAAATAAAATAAAAATTGGAAGATTGAGACATGTATGATGGACAAGATTTCATGGTTAACAAGTGAGAAGGTATTTCAAAGTTTTTAAATCTTTAAACGTTGAGGAGGACAAAAAACATCCTCTGGTTCTAAAAAAAGATTATGTGTTACTAGAAAAAAGTTGTTTTTCATTTGATTTTTTTACAAAAGTAATTATAAATACACAGTCCATCATGGAAGGAAAAAAATTATCTCATCAAATGCATTCATATTTTTAGGTAGCCCAAATTGTGATTAGATTCAAAAATACGATTTTAGGTCCTAAGCAACCCTTCTTGCAATTTTCATGAGGACACCATGCACTCTTGCAACCTTAGGAAATTATATTATAATTGATGTACACTCAGATGAATAGTGAAAGTACTGTAGCCGGGTTGGTACAGTGACCAACCCAACGTTTAAGGATTAAGACACTAGGTTACAAATGCCAACAAGTGAGAAGGCATTTCTAAGTTTGTTTAAGACACTATGATTTTTGAATTGCCTTCCTTTTGCATATACTACCGTGCATGCTCAGGGATTAATGTTGCTGACTACTGGATCATTTCAACTGCAAAAAGAATTACAGAAGTGTAGCTACAATCATTTGCTCATTACAATTCTTTTGACCCCTAAAGGCCCATTGTTCCTTTGGGGGACAAATGGAATTTCGGGCATGTACCTATGGCTAACCTACTTTGCAAGATTTTCTAAAACTTTTATTAAAGGTGAGGAATTCAAAGGTCTACGTGGGAATATAAAAAAATCTTCATTTTGACATTTATTGAAGAAGTCAAAAATTAGTAACTGAAAAACAGGGGACTTTGGGCAGCCCAAAAACTTCTGTAAAAATTGCGTTTTTTTCAAATAAAAATCTGAAATAGGTTTGTTAGACTTATATAGACGTGGGGAGCTTTGAATCATTCAATTCTGATAGATGAGATGAAAGTTATGAGAAGTTTTAGTTTGCAGGTAGGTGTGGTTTCTCTCAAATTCACACCTACCTGCAAACTAAAACTTCTCATAACTTTCATCTCATCTATTAGAATTGAATGATTCAAAGCTCCCCATGTCTATATAAGTCTAACAAACCTATTTCAGATTTTTATTTGAAAAAAACGCAATTTTTACAGAAGTTTTTGGGCTGCCCAAAGTCCCCTATTATTCAATTATTCATTTTTAACTTCTTTAATAAATGTTAGAATGAATTTTTTTTTATATTCCCACATAGATCTTTGAATTCCTCACCATCAATAAAAGTTTCAAAAAATCACACAAAGTAATTTAGCCATAGGTACATGCCCGAAATTCCCTTTGTCCCCCAAAAGGGCCCTTGGGCCTTTAGGGGTTAACAAATGCGTGTGGAAAGGGTGTGATTTGTTCAACTCTCACTTTGTTAAGGAATCTTTTTGGTTGGTTTAATTGTCCAAATTAGGCTCAAAATTCAAATGGAACTGGGAATAATAGGTACTTAATTTGAAAATGCCTTGTTTTAAAAGAGGCACAAACGATTCATTGTAGTTTTTCACTTGGATTTAAGCTCAAAATCCAAATGGGATTCTGCAAAATAGGAACCTGCTTTTGAAATGCCTAACTTGCAAAGTTTGCACATGGTCCTTCCAACACGCACAACCAAGATACCTACACTAAATATTACATTAGGTTGCCCCACACTAGCTTCTTGTTATTTTACACTACATTAATACTTACTGATACTATAATCATTTTCATTAATAATTATTGAAATAAACAAATTTTAAAGGGCTTGGAACAACAACAAAAGTTGCCAAAAAAAAAAGTAGCACGTCCAAATCGTTAACCATGTGGAATCCTAGTATCTAGAGAGTCACATGCGCCTCCAAGTGCCCAAGCAATGAGGTAACTTTCCAAGGTAAGGCAACCTAATTGTTGAGGCAACCAATATTGAGTATAAACAAAGTACAGGCGGGTGTGAATTCACAAATATTGCATTCCGGCATGAAAATGTACAGAGCACAGCAAATACACAGGAAGAAAATGCAGATGAGCATTAACGTAGCGAAGCCCAGTAGCGAAAACAAGCTGGGTTCACATGCACAGCTCTTTGCATCCAAAGTTGCTTGCTTTGCAACGATTCTAGAGCATGCACGCCTGCATCCTTGGACTGTTCAGCAAGCAATCCCATCTGATAATACAACTCTCCAGGTCTCTCCTCTGCAACAACAGTCAAGGAAGGGAAATCAGAATCCACGTTAAACTTGGATAATTCAGACCAAGAGCAAAGATGTTACTCCTAATTGAACCAGATTAGTTTTTAGGAGGACTCCCACCAGCATAACCAATTGTGCTTGCGTAAGTCATGCATGAACAATACGGGAATACCTGCAGGCCAGCTTTTCCACGACAATTGAATCCACTTATTGGCGTTCTTACTGCGACTGTTCACTTTACTGAGTTCGGCTTGTGCCAGCAAGACACCTGCAACCGAAATCTCTGAAGGGCCTCCTTGTGCAGCCTTGCTCAAACTACGAATTGCTGACGCTAGATGCTCTGTGTAGCCTCCCAAGTTACACAGCGCTAGGCAAATTGCACCTACATCACACATAAAAAGCATAATATGAGAATTGAAGAAATTCGGTGATACAATTTGATATTTGCTATTAGAATGTGCAGCAACTTAATCAAAAGGCATGAGGTAGAATGCCTTTTTCATACCGTGAAAGAGATGCAGAGGAGCAGAGTCCGGATGAACAGCACAAGCTTGAGCAGCAGCTTTCTCGGCAGATATATAGTCTCCCGTTTGCAGAAGACCTTGAGCTTTTATAAGGTATAATAAGGAACTCCACACCTTCAGAGTGGGCTCACCTTTCAGCTCAATAGCACGCTCAAAATTAGAGTTCTGCAGCTCTTTTGAAACCCCCAGTTTCTCGTCCATTTCGGACATCTTAAAGTGCCCCAAAAGATCATCAGGCTTCAGATTTTGTCGGCACTTTCTTACTTCCACTCGCAGAAGCGGCAAATTCTGGGTAAAAAGGTAGCAACGTGCTAGCTGAAAGCTTGCACTAAATCTAATCTCTGGTGACCCGTTTAACACACATGCTGCTTTTGCGTACTGCAAAGCAGCTGCAGTATCACCACGCTCTAATGATGCATTAGAGGCACATACTTTGAGTAAACTATTCATGTCAGGGTTTGACACTGACTGTGAAGGTACAAGATATCCAATCGCAGCGTGTGCATTTGGCCTCTGCGCCTTTTGTAATGCGAGCACCAAACTGGCTTTAGCCGTTTCGTTCCAAGGCTCCGTGTGCACCCACCTACGTACGACAAAATTGGAAGAGTACCCGTGTCAGTTGATACTAGAAACAATACACGAAGCAAGACAGAAGAGTAGAGACACCACGCTGACAGAATTGACAGGGACCACGGTGCAGTGGATTAGAACTAAAACAGGGATAGAGACAGTAACAAGTTACGAGGAAAATGCCAAATTCTAAATGGAAAGGGACATATTTGATTATCAGATGCATATGTTCATAGTTTCTACTTTATGACAGAGATAAATAATTAAGAGCGGTCACGAACGTCTTACCGAACTAGTTTTGGAATTGCAGAAGAGGCATCAGCTGAATCAGCCATTAAAGCAGCTACCAAACTGATGCATAAAGCTTCTTGTGAAGTTGCTGCTGGAATAGGGACGTTGCAACATCTCAAAGCCAGATTCGCACAATTGCCATACTTGTTTCCTGTAAGCTCCTCACCAAGTTTGAACCTGTCACCAGTAAACCAAGTCCATAAATAAACCGGAAAGCAAGACAAAATAAATGGAAGATGAGTATCAGACGGAAGGAATCTTCATATCTCGTTCACCTTCCCCAAATTAGAATGCAATTTACAGACAGCTCATACCAAATTAAAGAGATTCGGACCATTCAGCTTACGAAGAGAATAATTCTAACACTTTAGGCCAAATAAACATATATCTATCACAAGTACCGTAATGAGAGGCTGTCCGGATATGAATGCAGAGCCTTCAACAAACCATCAGCTGTACTCGTGTATACATGTCCTTGCTTGCCCTGACAATTACAACAATACAGCTCAATAGAGTCAAGTATATAGCCTACCATCTCTCTACGATGGACCCTCCACCATCAAAGCAACCTAAATTCACGTAGCCTGCTTTGCGACCTCAAAACCCAGAGTACAACTATCACATTTGACTTCACATTTGACGAGCAAAATAAATTGATACCTGTTTCCAAGCAGCTAATAATTGATGCGCCTGAGGGCCTCTTTCATGATCAAATAAAATATTACACCTGTACAAAACACCAGCTACAGACTGCTGTTGGTCCGCTGCTACAGCCATAGCCAGAGCAGTACCACTAAATATCATATTATGAAACAGATCCATACTGGCCCCTCTTATCTCCTCCAACACCAACATAGGCCCTGAAAGCCAGTACATCATTCTGAAATAGAGTATAAAAGCACCCGGGTCTCCGTTCAATTCTACAGCCTGCTTTGCAATTGCAGCTGCTAACTCTCTCTTGTTTCCCAGCCATGCAGCCATAGAGTAGCTTCGCATTGCCTCTGGCTCCTCTAACAATGGGCCTGTTTAGGTGAGCAACATTAAATCGTGAGCTTGCATACTTGATTATGAATTAGAAATTTTCATTAAAAAATTCTTCAGTCATAGGTAAGAAATATTCGCCAAAAGTAAAACCGTGTTTACTTTCAGTACGAAGTTTAAGAGCACTTTAAGGGATAGCATAAAGATAAATATATGTCAACCTCCGACCTTACAAACCTGAAGAGCTCTCTCGTTCCAAGATAACAATCAACCAACATCAAGCGTATCCTACATATATCTATCAGAAAACCAAATTTCACGCCAATACGATGCTGTAGAATTAACAGGAGATATAGCGTAGGGCCTCTGGTTCCCTTAGGAGAATGCCTTGTACCTGAATCTGCAAGCATCTCATACACTTGAACTGCATCATCTGCTCTGCCAGCCTGCGAATGAAGAGTGTTTACGATTGTGAGTAAAGCAGAAGACGTAAGCCCTCCACAAACGGACTAGTGTTAGAGGCATCTAGAAGCAAAGATTCAAACTCTTAAGCCCCTAAAACAGAGTACACAAAATATTCATGCTGAAGATATCTTCAAAAATGACTTACTTTGCATAAGACTCTTGCAAGGTTCAACAATATGATATTTCCCTGCTTTGCAGTTGATAAATCCTCCTTTCCAGATCCTTGCTTCATAAGGTAATGGGCCAGCTGAAAAGCAATAATTGCAGTCGAAAGGCTCCCACGAGACTCGCAAACAAGGCCCTTAAGATTGAGTGCTTCCAAACTCAAAGGTGCTCTCTGCAAACACTGCGCTATAGCTGCATATACCTGTTTCAAATAATCAAGAGGAGATGCAATTGTGGGTAAACATGTGCCAGTAGTAGCAACCAACAAAATACTCTGTAATTTAGATGGATCACACATGCAATAAATATGCGAAACGCTCTGACTATTAACCTCACAGCAAAATGATAGGTTACTGGATTTTCTAATTTGTTCAGCACCTGTGCTGAATGTAGGTGATGGGTACGCTCTGCCAGCCTTGCAAGACCAAGCTGAACCTGCGGGACCTGGTCAAGCAATAAAGAGATTAAAGTTGTCAGTTTTGAAGTAAAATCCCACATTTGCAACTCACATTTGCGTGCTTAGTGCCGCGTGGATCTCTACGAGCAATATTTGATTTAAGCCTTGAACTCTAAATAAATGGTCCCCACTTACCGGTGATAAATGCACGGAATACAAACAACTAGCAAAGGCTTCGTCCATCTCCTTTCTGCAGGGACGCAACAAACATTAACAAGAAATTTGTATGTACATAATGTCCACTCCGGACAGGAGATTGCTAACGAATCTATCATACATGTCAGATTTCGCACATATGGCCTGAAACTCTCGCTAAGTTTACAGTAAGAAAATCCACAAGCAAAGTATTACCCGTCACCAAGGCTGTGAAGAAAAGCCATTCCTGCCCAAGGAAGACTTAGCGTCGGATCTGCACTCCGAGATCTATCAAAGGCCTGCTTTGCTAAATCAAATTCCCTCTCCAACAGGTAAAGCTGTTTCCATACACAAAAATTACAGGATCAATCAGTCCATATAAAGACCAAGGAACCGTTGGGTTCACCTCCTGGGTTTCTAGATAATATTAAAAAAACAAAAATTGACAGTAAGAAGTGTTAACACCTGTCCGAGGTGAGCCCAAGTATTGGAATGATAAGCATCCAACCGTAGAGCCTGAATGAAAGCATGCTGTTTGAGGGCTTTATGGCGTGCCAAGACACCAAATAAGAACCAGAGATCTGCATCAGTAGCATCCAAGCCCAATCCTGATAGAACTGCTATTTCTGGGTCCAACCTGCGGATTTGAGAGAAAAATGGAAAAGTTAGCAATTCAATCCATCCTCTTGGGTGGCTTGCATATAATCATCTTGTATGAGGTGGAGACCACATACCTCACTGATGTGCTCTCTGGTATATCCTGGTTTAACAAGAGGCAAAGCTTCCTGGCCATGGCAAAATCACCGTACACACTGCCTTGTTGAGGGCATATGTGAAGTAAATGAAGGTATGCACGTTCTGCTCTTTTGCTAGCAGCATTACGCTGCTGATGCCATTGAACAACTTTGTGCTGAAAGGACGCTGCAACTTGTGGGTTGAAATCTTCATTTACATCCAATGTACAATCCATGGCATCACAAGGCAGTATAAGGGCGTATGTAACCTGCCTCAAAAATTAGTGCAGAGAATTTCTCTAAGTTAACGAAAGCAACATGCTTATTTAATCTCTTAAATGCATGACAAACGGAAGCCATGACTAATTAACTGGCTCCATCATCCCCCATGTACGAGACTGTGTAATTAGTGGTTGCCACAGATACCAAAATACGATAATGTCGACAGTATTTGATCGAGCGTATGTAAGATGTACCTCGATATCCCCCAACAACTTCCAACCAGCTGCAACCGTACCATCACTTATTGTACACTGGTGCGCAACAACCGCAGCTTCCTGCATTCAATAGATATGTATCACTAAAGAGAGGATAACCTAGAAGTACACATTATGGTCATCAATGAAAAAGAAAATCTCACATTCAACCCATATAAAGAATGCATGAAAATACCTGCAAAAGGGTCGCAGCCCAAGTTAAGGCCCCAACACCTATGCACTGACGAGCACGACCTAAGAGTGCAGATGCAAGACCACATTGTGCAACTATATTTCCAGGATCCTTCTCGACAGCATTACGGAGCATGTCAATAGCCTGCAATCAAGGTCCACCACAAAGCCTCAGCATTGCCCGCTTAAGCATATTCAGAAAAAGGGAGATTCTTTGCTAAAAAATTTAGCGCAAAAAGAACGTATGGTGCAAACCTGCGAATATGATGCTAGTGACAGGAGAATTATGCCACTCTGGAGTAAAGAGAACGTTGAAGAAGTATTTCCCAAAGCTACAACTCGTTCGTATGTCTGCAACAAGGCCAAAGATGTTTACAATTGTGATTACAAATAAGAATCTATTATTTCCTTAATTGCGGTGTAGTTTATGGGATGCTTAGATCACCTTTAGAGCAGCGGTCAGCATACCAAGGTGTTGATAAGCCAACCCCAATGCCTGCAAACATGGAAGTTTAACCTGTGAGACAGATCTTTGAGATGGAATTTAGAAAACCAGGATTACTTACAACATCTAAGGAAATTGGTTCTTAGAGTGACAACAAAGATGAGACTCATAGATTCTGTTGCAATACCTCCCACAGCGATCCATCTGAGTTATAGCCTCGAAGTGCATGCTGCAAGTTCGTCACCGATTCTGACCACTGCTTTGCTTGCACCTTCAGAG
The DNA here is from genome assembly GCA_963920765.1 of Ulota crispa. NCBI lineage: Eukaryota > Viridiplantae > Streptophyta > Bryopsida > Orthotrichales > Orthotrichaceae > Ulota > Ulota crispa. Next base: position 24,149,010 of record OY987245.1, read on the forward strand.
CAAGCACATTTCGTGTCACTAAGAATTGCGCATTTTATCAAACTTCCGGCATATGCGACCATAACGATTTTGAAAACAGTCTACCTACGCCCAATCGCAAGTGCCCAGGACGAACGCCAAATTTTTAATATTACGTAAGAGCGTCCATAAATCTTAACATTTATTAGAGTACCATGATACATGAGTAGCAGATGTTCCACAAGTTCAAATTGAGAGCACAGTATACCTGAATAAATCCAAGTCGACGCCATGCCCAATAAGCTCGAGGTGAGCGTTGAGAGGCTTCTCGACAGATAGCACCTTCCAATATAATCTGTCCTCCTTGTTCCAGCAAATCACAAAGAGCTTCCTAGAGCCAGCAAACCGTTTCTATACTGAGTACACTTTGATGTAATATAACAAGGAATACAGTAGACTAGTTCTGAAACAGAGACTCGACCGCTAAATATTGCTATCCACAAGCAAGACCGACCAACTCAATCATAGTGAAATATTTTGTTTGTAGCTTCAAGACTAGTGTATCTTACCCCAGCCTCTGCATCTTCAGGATCGAGAGTGATTGCTTTCTGATAGGAACGGGCAGATCGTCGCGTATCACCAGCTATCTGATTATAATAGTGGCCTAGATAACGAAAAACAATTGCCTCTCTCGGATCCAGCCGTGCAGCTTCCACCAACTGTGCCACTGCTCGCTCCATTCCTGACCGCTCACCTATTTCCCAGTAGACTAAGCCCTGCAATTCATGAGCATCTTAGGAATCGGAGAACAAACTCATCAGAGAGACTCACAATTCAAAATATGCTGAATATTGTTCAATAATTGTCTCAAGCTGCAGTAACCTTCAAATACCAAATAAATCTAGGGAAAACTCATAGATACTGTAAACATACCAGGCGACGGCGGTAAGTGGAGTTATCTCCACATATCTCCACAGCTTGCTCCAATAGGTTCACAGCACTTTTTATGTTACCTTTCTTGAAGACCAACCAGCCTTGCTCTGCTAAAGCCCAATGGTTCCTACCGTCAAACGACAAGAGAGCCTCTAGTCTAGCTTCAGTTTCTTTCAAATCGTCTTGTGCAATGGCGCCCTTCACCCTTCCCTGCACAATACGAAAGAACAGCACAGCATGTTGTGATAAAGACCACAAGCAATATTCACTATATGCACCCTTTGGTGTAGACCAAAGCCAACGGGAGAAGCGTTCGTCAAGTTTGGTACTACGTGCACACAAAAATAAATGTTTGACGGTTAAATGTAATGGGCATTATCATAGAATGTTTCAATATTCTTAGAGCATCCTAAGATGGTTTCTAAAATGACTTATTAAATCCCAATCCACTTTCAAAATTTGTGCTTTAGAACTTGAAATGCCAACCTGCATCTCTTCCTAACACGTCAAAATTGTTCCCCAAAATATTAGATCGACATTGAATCCGCGGTTTACTATGTAGAAGGTGATACATCAAAAGACGTACCTGCAGTGCAGAAGAAGTCAAGTCTTGAGCTTCTCTGCCAGCTAACTTGTGTGCACCCTGATAAGAAACCAAAATGTTTAATGAGAACCCATTGCACCCATCAAAACCAAGAGTAGAAAACTGGTGACAATTAGTTAGAAGAAGCTCACCTCCAATACGAACTGGTAAAGCCTTTCCGCATCTCCGTAATTTCCCGTAGCAAGATAAATATTTCCTTGTAAAAGGTGTAGACGTAGCTCTTTCGCGAAAAGCAGTAGACCATACTTGGATCTCCACACCTCTAGTGCTTTAAACCCCCGCTTTACACTTTCAGCGGCACCAACATATGCTCCTTCTGCAATTTGCAGATCTGCCAACAACTGCCACCTGCAATATTCTCATGGTTACGGGACAGGATATTCAAGTGTCATCTCAAGCAACTGTTACCTAAAGCAAGTGTATACAAGGCTCAGGAACTTACCCGACCAAACACGTGTTATCAACTCGAAGAGCTTTCTCACACAAGACCTTCTTGCGATCCGCACTGTACAGAAGAAACCAGAAAAATCCTAAGAAAATAATACCCGCATCTACTTAATACCTGCCAGTATCTAATAAAATCCCCTGCGGTCCTGGAAAATAATTTCCTACTGGCTATAGACCCCATCAAAATCACAAACACCTCAACGTTATGTCTCATTACATACTCAAAGACAAAAAGATAATCCCTACGTCAAGCACATGGCCAGCACTCAAAACTTAGTCCTAGATCCGCTGAGCACATTGCTCATCAAAAGCAAAAAAAACTGGAGAGATTCTTAGAAAGTATTGCCAATCACTTTGATTTGAAATGTGGATTGATGTAGAATAAAATCAGACCTGCTTTGTGATAAAAATGCTATCGTAGCAAGGGCAAGACTATGAGATGGATATAGGTGTGCAAGCCGCAAACCAAGTCTAAATCTGTAGTAAGAAGGCCCGTTGTTCATATCTCTTGCATTATCCACGCTCTGGAATAGGAACTCCGAGTTGTCTTCCTCACATAACATGAGAGCCACTTCGAATGCAATCGCAACATTGGATGATAAAGTTGTTGCAATAGCCTGCTGCAAAAGTCGAATCTGAAACTCCTCTCCTGAAAATAAACCAATGATTAAATCTCTTTACATAGTGAATAGTTGAAGCGTTGAATGCCAAAAAATTGATCTCTTAACACTTCATGCAACACCACACAAACACACACTGGCCTTTAAGAATGATCACAAACCTTTCGACTCTCTGGCTATTTGAAGGAGAAGATCCAGTAGCAGTACATTATGGCGCTCAACGTGCAAACCAGGCTCCTGGAGTACAACCTGAAGGTTTGTCTCTAAGTCCTTCCGTAAGGACTTTACACTGTGCTCTCCTCTACAAACGCTAGAGGGCTCTTCTCTCTCCTGCTGCATTGCCAAATCGAGCAATGCAGCTTGCGCATCAACCACACCACAAAGAGCCCTCAACCGTACGTCTGGTGTCAGGTTGTTGACATCCTTCGACAAATCCTGCCAAGCACCTAGTGCTTCTTCATGCCGCTCAGCTTTAGCAAGTGCAGATGCAGACCTCTCCATGCAAGATGCATGACTCTTTACATCACCAGAGGCCAAGGTGATCTGCTTCGCATTGTTACAAGCATCTAAAAACTTCTCAAAATCTCCAGTGGCTTCATGAAGATCCATGAGTGCCTGTAGGAGAAAAAACACCAGATCCATGAGAGACGATAATTGCAAGATTAGCACAATAAACCACAAAGCATTAAAAAAACCTAGCCCCAAAGCTTATGCTAGCATTACCAACACTACATCAATCCACTATATACAGAGTTGCTATATTACCGAATCAACGAAGCGGTAGTACTGCCACGTCACTAAAATTTAACTCCATATCAGTAATTAACATAAAGAAAACAAATCAAGACGTGGCTCTTGGTTGACATAATGTAGCTTAAACGATCAGGAACTCTACAAATCTCTTCAACCTCTGGCCAGAATAAACCACCTGTGCACATCATTTTGACTTGGAAAACTAGGATGCAACCTCCTACGATAATACCTAAAAATTAAACCAGTATGTAACCCTATAGCCGCGCAGTTGCTGTCAAGCATACTTCAATAACTCACCTAAACCCTAAAACCATGAGTGACAGGTAAATTGTGTGTTTTACAGTGAATTTGTGGTTACTGCAGGAAGCCAGAGCTTAAATCATGAACATAAAAAAATCAGATCACAAAAAACACGGTAATTCGTTAAAGAATCACGCAGATATTTTAATAAAAAATTCGGCAATGTCCAGAGCTATTAAAAATGGAGCTTAACACATTACTTTGACTTTCTCTCTACAGTCTACCAATTCAGGAAACAAAAATTGCGTTGAACAGTTCGAGAATCACCCGAAACCTATCGATCAAGTGCGAAAAATGCTGTAACGAAATCCATAGTTTGGAAACTAAAGCTGAGAAAAATTTCAGGAATAGATACGAGGTTGAGTTTGGTTACCAGCCACGCCGGAAGAGCCGACTTATCCGTCTCCACGGCTTTGCGAAGAGCCGCTTGAGCTTGCGGGAAGTGATTGGTACCCTGGAGCGCTCTGGCCAAGAGCACGTACGCGCCATAGCTACCTCGGTCTTGCTTCAAAACCAGCTTACAATACTTCACGACCTCGGGATAATTTTGTTGTCCCAAAGCTTGCTCTGCTGCTCGCAACGCCGCAGCCTTGCTAACGTCCACCATCCTTTCCTCTTTTCCTCTGCCTCCCAAGCTCCCTCTGATCAACCACGGAATGAAACCATAAAAAGTAGATTGGAGAAAACTGATTCGAGATTTTTTTGATGTAAATGAGGTTAATGATTGTGCGATCGATGGTTGGATTGTGATGTTGCTATTTAGGGAGGGTCGTCGTCACGGAAAACAATGCCATGAAGCTCTGGCCATTGTTACGATATGAGCAAAACTGTACTCAAAGCTTCAAACTTCGAAGTGCAGGGAATATGTCCGAGAAACACGAGATACGTTATGCTTTTACGTTTTGCTTTTGCTTTTTCGTTTTCGTTTTGCTTTTGCTTTTTCGTTTTCGTTTTGCTTTTGCTTTTTCGTTTTCGTTTTGCTTTTGCTTTTTCGTTTTGCTTTTGCTTTTTCGTTTTCGTTTTGCTTTTTACTATTTCGGCGCCATGTCGGAGATAGGATGCGCGGAATGTATACGGAGGCGTGTGTGTTATGTAAGCTTGGATTTAGGTTTGGGAATTTGACGTGGTGAAAGGGATGGTAAGAATGTGAGAAGAGACGTAAAATGGGGGAGGTAGGGGAGTTTTGCACTATACTAGAAGGAAAACGTGTTTTAAATGATTCATACACAATAATTGTAAATGTTTGTAATGGCTATAATTGAGTCATTTGATGGGGGCATTGTATAGTCATTATGGACATTTGTAATTGTTGTGGATTAGCTGTTTATAACATATTTTTTTATTAGTGCTAGAGGCTTTTAGAGCTCAAGGAAATTAATTGTTCTTTTTGTGTTTCTGCTCATGAAATTGATTGTTTTGCAAGAGAAATCAATTTTCATCATACAAATTTTACTTTACTTTTAAGAAAATCAAAAAGCTTGGCAAGGTGCAAAAAGGTTCACTAGAGCTCCTTCACACAAAAATTTGGCAGAGAAGGCAAGAAAATCGGTAGTCATAAATAAAATTTCTATCTTCAAAACCACTAAGAGAAACAAGGATTATTCTCTTGCAAAAAGTGACAATATAACTTCTTTTTTTTTGAAATGTGTTGAGATAGCAATGGGACCTTGGAACGTACACTTCAAGAAAAATTGTCCACAGTGATATGTCCAAATTGACTAATATGTCCAAATTGACAAAAATCTGACAAAAGCACATCCAAATTGACACTTTTCTCCCTAGCTAAACTTTTTCAATGCGTGCTGTTCAATTGCAACCTTTTTAATGGTTCTTGACTAAATCAAGGTCTCTAAGTCCAAATCAAAATTTAAAATTCTCAAATTCAGCTTTTCGATGGTAGAAATCTAAAATTTACCCACGTGGGGTGTGCATATATCAACCTCCGATGTGCCCATACCATTTCCCAAAAAAATAGCTCAATAAATTCCTGATGACCTCTAATTGACAATGGAAAACCAGAACTGTATAAAATCACAAAAATGATGCAATCCATATTTATGGAATGCGCATTTATAAACTCTCATAATTGTGGAACGCAAACGGCAGATCTCACATTTATTGTACATTAGTTGCCATAAACAAATCTCTATACAATACATTCAAAAAACAAAAAACAAATCCCCATAATTTATACAAATTACTATAAGAAAGTTTGTTGATTTAGAACGTATGTTTAAAGTTATTTTATATTTTTGAAAAAAGTAAGTCCATACTAATAAAGAGACTTAACCCCTAAATGCCCAAGGCACCAGATTCTGGTGTCCAAAAATTTTCAAGAAACTTTGAAACCTTATTGAAGGCACATATTTTATTATTTTGAGGGTTTCTTTTTTTGGAAAAGTTGTGTGCTAAAGTTAGCTTCAGCGTTCACACTCAACTTCCTCCATATCTTATTCCATTTGTTTTTGGTGGAAGGTTAACTACAAGCATACATTTTCTATCATGAATAGTGTTGTGAATAGTGTCATGAATAGTGTTGTGAGAATAGTGTCACGGAGCCTATGAGAAGTTGCCTTGTTGAAAAGACGGGCATCAAGTTGAGCAAAATGTGAGGATTTCCCTTAGGCACTCCCTTAGGCAATAAGGGCCTTTTTTATGAAATTTTAACATCTAACAAAATCTAAAAGTGCTTTTGGACTAATTTCACTTGGAATGTCTTTGTTATTAAAATTATAATCTATTCACTATTGAAAATCTTTCATTTGTAATGATTTTTGGTCAATAATTGAAACTAAATATTTTGTTGTATTAGATGGTTGCGTTTTGATAGTTGCGTTGCAGGCTCATTTGTGAAATTGTGGTCATGAATTTGGAAGAGGGGCCATTGGTTTTGAAGTAACAACAACAAACACTAAAGCATCCTAAGTGGTTGTTTCCCAATTTTGTATCCAAAAGTTGCCAATTTGCATTACATCTTTTGGGCAACTCCCAAAAAAGGAAAAAATTCCATACTCATCATCATTCAATCACAAATATCTTAAAATCTGCGAAGCCATTTTGGATTCTTTTTGGGTAGTGCCATCTAGAAACCTTGAAGTTTAACCCTTGAGCGCCCCAAGGGATAGAATGTGGCCTCTCCCAATCTTGAAATTCCAAATTCCGGCTTGGTTGGGGTTCAGCTGCTTGTTGTTTATGAACAAAGTACAAAAGGGGGTCATGAAGCGACGGAAGGAAGTTGGCAATTTGCTAATTGGGGAGGTATGTAATAGTGGTCACCATTTTTCTGCAAACTAGATTCCCATTTTTTGATGTTCTGGCAATTTGGGGTCAAGTACAAATTGTACATAGCTTGGTAAGCATTCACCTCCTGCAAGCATTCTACAAACTTTGGAGCTATTGTGTGAGTTCATTTTTGCATCAAAAAATCCACAAATTTGTGAGTCTCTCAACACGCATGTCACCTCCCTCCTTTGAAAATTTCGTGGAAATTGGATAGTTTCTCGAGCCGCTCTGAATTTTCTAAGTGCCGAATCTAGTTGCTCCAAGTGTTTTTTCTTGGAGTCAATACTGGTTTGACCGTTATAAATTCCAAAACCGCACGGTGAAACCTTCCCAAAAAATCCAAGAAGCCTACTACACTAAGTATCTCCCACTTTGAACGGTCACCTGGCTTTGATCCTCTTGCTGCATTTTTGGTAAGACCTCAAGTGGCACTATGTCCATTTTGGCCGTCTTTTGCAATTCAAGCGTTGGGCGCTCAGGGGTTAAGATTCAACGGTTACAAATTTGTTTTGATGTTTAATAATGATCTCACAAGGACAATTCAAAAACTTCAAAACTACCTTCCAAAAATGAGAAAACACCCTTGGGCAATTAGGGGTTAAATTACACATATATTAAAAGCTTTCTGTAACACAAGGATATATTCCAAAATTCTCAATATGTCAACATGAAACATTCCAAGGTAGTCAACAGTATCCTTCATTCCAACCTCAAAAAACTCAATATCAATGAAACAACAAAAATTAAAAAGAACAAATAAAAGTAGTAACAATATTGCTTTCATTCATCCTTTAATAAATATAATTATTTTGTTAATCAAATACTAGTAAATCTAACTTAAAAGTACTAAGATCCAATTTAAGGCATTTTTTTTCAGCTTGAATATTTTTGCCAAATCACAGCTATGTGCAACCCCTTGGAGAAAAATTGGAGGGACTAGCATTGATTTGCCCAACACTGACAGATTCTGACACTTTCGTTGCCAATTTGGCGTTCTTTTGCCAAAAAAATTTGGGTTGATCCAATTATCATTAGGGAATTGATATGTGTATCACACCCTTTCAATTATTGTACCACACCCCAGAGTAAATTTTAGATTTCTATCATCAAAAAGCTGAATTTGAGAATTTGAAATTTAGATTTGGACTTAGACACCATGATTTAGTTTAGTAACATAAAAAAAAAATTGCAATTCAACAACACACAATGAAAAAGTTTAGTCAGGAAGTAAAGTATTACTTTTACTATTGTTTGTAAACAAATAAGCTTTTTCATTGGATGTTGTTGAATTGCAAAAAAATTGTGGTTCTAGACTTAATGACAGTCTCTAAGTCCAAATCTGAAATCCAAATTCTCAAATTCAGCTTTTTGATGATAGAACTCTAAAATTTACTTTGGGGTGTGGTACAATAATTGAAAGGGCGTGGTACACATATCAGTTCCCTTATCATTATATCAAAACAAAAACCATTTAGTTCACACAAAGAAATATAATCATTGTGAATTCTAAATTTTCAAGTTCCAAAAACATTGAAGGCTGCAAAAATCTCACATACAAAGATTGTATGTTAATATAATTGCATTTAAATGTAGCTTCTTGATATTCTGTAGCACCCAAAAACCATACCACTTTCGGTGTGGTGCTCACATTACCACTGCAATTCTATACTCGACGTGTCTCAACACGGACTGGCTAGTAAGTTACGCTAGTCAGTAACGCTAGTAACTTTACTAGTAAGTATGGCGAAGCCACAAGAAGGAGAAGGGCCGGAGGCTCTCCGTCAACCTTCCATCCAAATGGGCTTCATGAAAGCTATGGTGTCTCTACAATCATGTCCTCTCTACAATCCTTGCTACAATCTCTTCACACACGCCAGCCATAGCCGATCAGATCACAAAAAACGTTAGAAAATTCGGTTCTAAATTGTCCTGATACGACATCTTTACGGCTGGAATGGACATATCTCGGAGGAAACTGATCATAGCCGCGCCATGCGAGACGATTGTGCACGCATGAGAGTAGCAATCGAAGGATTCTCAGAGAGAACGATGCAGTATCCGTCTTGGATGTTATTCTTGAGAGCTGCTGGAGCGAGTTGCCACACGAGTGCACCCGCAGCCGGGCCTCCGGAGCGCGCCGACGCATACACAGCGTTGAAAATGTTGCTCATGTCGGCGTAGCGGTTCTGTGCCTTGTACCCCGGCGCCCTGTCCGATCTCCCGAACTCCGCGAACAAAACAGGCTTCCTCAACCTGTACTTCGCGTCGTTGATGTGTGTGCTGATCCACGCCGCCATGAACGCCTTCTTGTTGTACTCCGATTCATTTGGAACCCTGGACAAACGGGATGCACGGGTGAGAAAGCAAACCCTAGCTTCGTTAGATTAACTGTAAAGCAGCTTAAGACCGAAGAAATTGGATAGGAAATTGGATAGAGAAGGAGTTTGTGCTTTACCAGCTGTCGGGATAAGAGTGCACAGTAGTGAAGTCGATTTCGGGAGGCTGGCCATTAAGAATAAAGTCCGTCCCGAATTGCTGCACGTAAGTCGCGGGATTGGCACTCTGTGAACTAACCGAGTTTGAATTTACACGCGAGCTGTAGAAACCTTCGAGTCCGACCTCAAGCAAGTGCTTCGTGTCCAGCGATTTCACATATTGCGCCATTTCCTTAATCCATCTCTGTAGCACGGGTTGAGTTCAGTTCATCGTGTTAGGATATGCTCAAGATAGGTAATGAAACAATCCAGTGAAGAAAACAGAGTACCGTATGCATAGTAAGATGTATATATTCAATTTCCTTGATCCATCTCTGTAGCACGGGTTGTGCAGTTCATCGTATTAGGATATGCTCAAGATAGGTAAACAAACAATCCAGTTAAGAAAACAGAGTATCGTATCGTATGCATAGTAAGATTTTTATTGCAATACCTGCAGTTGGAATCCAGTCTGATCCGACTCGCAACGAGGCTCGTTGATCAGCTCCCAGGAGAAAATCGTCGGATCGTCCTGGTACGCCACTTTCGTGATCGTATTCACTCTCGTGAGCACTTTCTGCTTGCACAAAGCAACAACAAAGGCTTAAGTCCAAGTCTAAACCATTAGGGCTTTACATCGAGTCCAAAGTATTGATTCCCTTCATAGCATTATTCAGAAAGCAGAGAGTGAAACTTGAGATCGCAGTGGTGCTTAGGACTTCTGTGACGAAGTCCTTGCAGGAATCTATGGATAAATGCATGTCAAGCATCGTACCCCCGATCGTACCTTGATGTGATTCTTGTACCATTGACGCATGGTTCCGTCAGAGTAAAAGTCATCCAGCTTGGAGTTCCAGTTACCAGCGTACTGTTGCGCCCAGGCAACGTACTGCGCCCTCCCGCCGTAGTCAGGGTAGTTGTTCACAAGCGAGAGGATCAACCGGATCCCGACCTTCTTCGCCTCTGATATCGCGAAATCCAGTCCCTGCAGTTCATGCAATTGTAACATCGTCAGATCGTCACTTCAGTTCTGGAGACAAGTTTTCTAAGAACTTGATGTTTTCTCGGTCGAAACCTCAGATTCACATCAGTCGTAGGTTACAGAGCTCTGTGCAATAGAATGTCACAATTTTAGCGCTATGAAACATTCAAACTTTTATTAACTTTTGTTGATGTGATGGTGTGAAGGGATTGGAGTGCATGATACCTGGAATGTGGACTCGGAGTACACGCCAGGCTGCGTTTGGAGGTTCTGGTTGCCATCGCCATCAGCAAAAGCCCAAGCACGAGCAACGGTCATACCAACACTGGCCGACTCTTGCAGGATTTGCGTCACGAGGTACCTCCGACTGGGATCAGAACCGAGAGTCATCAAGTAGTACAAATTGACGCCGTTCACGAACAACGGCTTCCCATTCAAGGAGAATTGTTGCCCTCGCGTCTGCACGAACTGACCCGCATCCGACGCCGCTGCGGAAATCACCACGTCGTCGTCATCCGGTTCGGTATTTGTGTACAACCCCTCGTCTGCTGCCTCTACAACCGTGTTGCCACCGTAGATGGCATTGTCATTGTAATTGTACATCTGCGTGTAGTCGAAGCTTGGATTGCTCTCCTCGAACATAAAGTCCCTCGACTGATACTCCGCATTGCTGGATGCCATGAGGAGGCACGTCACAAGTAAATAAAAGCATTTTGAGTCCATTCTCAAAGCTGCCATTGTTCAAGGATCAAGCTTTGTCTGAGAGTAAGATCAATACTCCTACAACGAAAACTCAAACCTGCTACTGATCAAGCTCTGATGATTGTATAAGACAGAGGAATGGTGGGAGAAGTAGGTATGTGAGGTTTTGGAGCAGAGTGGCAGCTTTGAATGAGCTTGGATCACCAGTGAGTGCGGAACCAGTGAATATGGGGGGGAACGATCACGGCATATAAACTGTAGAGATGCAATGGTTCCTTAACTGTAGAAACTGGAGTTTTGGGGTTAAACTATTATTATTCTTTTGATGAGACGTCTACCGGTTCGGCTGTTCGGCGGTTTCGGCGGTTCTCGAGCATAGTTCGGGACATCATCGGTCCGTGATTCGGAGGAGAATGTGAGCCGGCGCACACACCGCGCATGCAGAAAGGTGTTTATGATGCAAACGAGATCGCGGAGTGACAATAGGAATGTATCATCCAGAGTGGCGAACTTCATCCATCCGTTACTTCAACTTCTGTTACTATTTTCTTCAGAGTGAGTCCGAAACATACTGGGATTTGTTAGGAGCCGCTCTAGATTGCTCATGCCCCCGTTCTCACTGGTACGTTCACTCACCGATCAGTCAGTTGTGAACACTATTCCAGACTAGTTACCACGGAAATTCCATTGTCATTGATGATGAACGGTGTCTCTTGGCTGTAGTAAAGTTATTTGTGAAAAGGGGGAAAGTATTAAAAACCCTTTACTTGTAACCTCCTTTTGGAATACAACTCTCAAGACTTGTGGGATACATCCAATAACACTTGAACTTTTCAAGTTTGCGTATTGAGTATTCTCTCAGCCTCGAATATATAATATATAAAAGAAGATAAATCAAAAATTCAAATACCAAAAGATATAAAAGAAGATGATATAAAATGAGTTAGATACCCAAAAGGTGTCATACTTTGCCCTTTAAGTAGACTACGGGTTTAATCTCCTAAAGTAAAAGTTACCTCAAAAGTAAAAGTCATTTTAAGGTAAAAGTAACTCTTTGCCACTAACTAGAGAATTCAACGACCTTAATAACCTTTTGACTCCAACTACCACTCCTTAGACCTAACAATCCTTGGAGCCAACACAAAAGAAGTAAAATGCCTAATTTTCAATAAAGGACAACCCACATCAGGACAGCAACAAAGGAACAAACATGAATAAAAAACCATACATAGAACCAAAAGCACACAAAAGTTTTAGAACCCCACGGCTTAGAAGGTCCCACTTGATTCTTCCCTTCTTTGTAGGTCACATGGATTCATCCCATTGCTTGCTAAAAATGGAGGACTGTGTCATTTGAGATAAATTTTTATACTAATGCATTCTCTCACACGTTTGACTAACGCATCTAAAAACCATTTATGTAGACCCATGTCAAAAAAGAGGACAAAACTTCCCTCACCCATCCACGTCCAATTGTTTGGTGGAAATGGGCCTTCAATAGAGTGGTTGTACCAAGAAACTGTAAGGCATTTTTTGCAAAAGTATTACAAGATGTCCTAATTGCAATAGATTACTTCTTGTAGGTATGTCACTTAGAGCTGCCACGTGAAACTAATTTGAAATTTCAATCTATTCCTTAAAATTGCTTGCTTTGACTACTACAACCTCAAAGTAGCTTTTATTGCAAATATTTTGACCAAATAGTACCTATATTTTATTTTATTTGTGACTTGTATCATTATCTAACTATTTGAATCACCTAAATACATGTAGGCGCACCAAATAAATCACGATCCCTTTAAAGAAAAAATCATCTTGGGAGGAGGTATATTTACTGTTGGCATTTGACATTTGAAACTCTAAGGAGCAATTCCATGTGTGCTCTTGTTGTTTACTTGCTAACGCCATTTGTAAATATATATACATCTTTACAAGGGCTAGTTACAAGGGTTAAGGTAGGAGCACCCATAAGCGTCAAATTAAGGGTTTTGAACATGATGAGTATTAATAAACAGCTAGCAAATTATAGGATCTTATTAGGAACAGAAAATATTGAGCTTGCATCTTTGAATGTATTATTTGGATAATGTGAGAATAAGTTGTGAATTTTCAAAAGGGCGACCGCAATTGCACCTAATACCAACATTAGGGTTTCATGTTCACATGTTGTACATCCTTGTAATTACATCTATTCATTTCCGTAGATTTTTCAAGATTTTAGAGGTGATGGATATGGGGACAATGATGCTTATGGGTGTTCCTACCTTAGTGCCAGTAAACTTTAGCCAATTCCAACTGATTTTAGTGGAATCTAAGCTACTTTAATCTAATCCAAGCAGCTCCAATAAAAAAATCTAATATTTGAGATGAATTGTAAGGGCCGGGGTGAATTGATCCCTTCATTGCCCCAAGTTTGGATGAGTGGGGCCTTGGGGCTTTGTCTAATGCATATTCATGTTTTTGGGCCAAAGTGAAAAAGTTTTGTAATACTTCAAACAAGGGTAAAAGTAATAATTTGCCCTTTATTTTAGGGCAAGTAGGTGAATGAAATCTTCACAGAGTTCATGCTGATATTTTCTTAGAGCATCTCTTGCCATTTGTCAAATGAAGCCCTTAGAAATTAGATTTAGAGGGGGATAGAAGTAGCAAGTAGTGCAACAAGCGTAAAGTTCCCTTGCAACCCAGAAGGTTTCAAGGCATGTACCTGTGTTATAACAAATCGCACTCATACATCTGGCTATATAGTGACTTTGCAATATGAATAATGCGTGAACAATGCTTGGCAAGGACCGTGAATGGGGCTTGGAGAAAGCTTGAATTTGACATGAAAGTGGCTAAGCATGAAAAACCCCACTCTTGCATATTGACAAATACAATGCAATTGGAAACTTGGATTGCAAAAGTCATTATGGGTCAAACGCAAAGGGCTCATATGGCAAGCGGCAGGAGATGCTCTTAGTTTCTCCTTTACAGGTGCCTGTCTCAGAGGGCCCACAAAAGCCGTCCTAACTAAAATTGCGCCAGATTAAACCCTAATCCGAGAGCCGTAACTACCAAACACACCCCAATTCTGGAGCAATTCGGTGGACCAGGAATGTGCGCAACGTTGCCATTTTCAGTGCCACAAGTTTGCGAGCTACGTGTAGCTCACCTCGGAAAGCAATTGGAATTGCGGAAGTCGGGGAATTGCGGCATTCCTTTACCCCTTTTAGTAATTATTTGAAGGTGTACAGAAGTCTTCCTAAAAACGATTTCACTTCTAGCACGAGTAGCTAAAAACACTGCTAAAAAGCTGAAATTTTCAAATTTAACGCTGGAAAGTTTACATATTTTTTTTAGCTGCATGTAAATTTAGTTTGCAATCCTACAAAATTTAGCCAGTTTAAAGAACATTGATGTACAGTAGTGCTTGGCTAAGATGAACCTTTATAAGAAATATGCTTGGTTAAGATGACGGTCCGTGTCGGTTGGGGGAGCTCCAAGGGATATTTGGCTACAATAAATTCTTTCCGAAGATGAATTTTTATTCTGTCCGGATACCTTCATCTTAGCCAGGCACTGTGCAGAGTTTGCCTTCAAGCGATTTTGCTTTACATCAACGTAGGAGGCTCTAATTGGGTTCAAGGTTCTAATTTTGTTTGCTTTTAGGAATGGGTGACATGCTAAGCCCACTTAACTCATCAATAACAATTATAATTTTTTTGAAGGAACATGTCACCCATTCCTAGAAGCGGACACAATCAGAACCCTAAACCAACTAAATTAGAGCCTCCTACCTTAATTCCCTACAAAGGTGCGTTTACATGTGGTTTGTTTGATTTGATTATCTTCAAAGGTGCCTTCACAAGTAATTTAGGTCATTTGTTTTGTAATACACGTAGCCACTTCAATATATGTTTTATAAACTAAATAGTACATTTGAGTTGTCTTAACAATTAGGTTGCCTTACCCTAGAAGGTTATCTCATGACTCATTGCTTACCTAAGACATAGTTGGAGACCCATGCAACTCTTTTAGATATTAGGGTTTCACATAACTTACAACCTAGATGTTGTTAGTTTGTTTTCAGCAACTTTAATGGTGTTGCCAAGTCTTTTACAAATTGCTTATTGCAATAATTATTGATGAAAACTATAGTAGTATTACTAAGTATTTGTGTAGTGTAGAGTGTCAAGAAATTAATGTGGGGCAACCTAAATGCGCTATTTAGAGTACCTGTAGCTGTTGCTGAAGAAGAGATTGTACATTGAATATTGCATTTAGGTTGCCTTGACAATTAGGTTGCCTTACCCTAGTAAGTTACCTCATGACCCATCATTTGATCATTTGGACGTGCATGTAACTCTCTAAATACTTGGATTTCACATTGTTTATGACTTAGACACAACTAATTTGTTTTTTTGCAGCTTAGTTGCTATTGTCAAGTAGGGTTTCATTTTTTGGTGATTTGGAGCAAAATTGCACCAATTTTTTTTTTACTGGCACCAAGCCTATAGAAAAAAAAAAACACAATTATTTGGATGAAATTGCCAAAAAACTTCAAATTTTAGAAAGCACTTGGATGAAATTGCCAAATTGTGATTGAAAACCAAATTATAAACATGTAATATGTGTTAATGTGATATTTTCAATCCAATATGTGAATGAATGTTGAAATATGGAGCACCACTATAACATTTTAAATTGCCACTTTGATACTTCTTAAAAGATGAAAAAAAAAAAACCCTGTTGTCAAGTCTTTTAGAATTTGTTTATTGCAATAATTTTTGATGAAGAATACTGTAGCAGCAATAAGTATTTGTATAGTTTAGCATGTCGAGAAATTAGTGTGGGGCAACCTAAACGCAATATTCAGTGTAGTGATGCACTCACGCGGGAATGAGAGAGTAGCGCAATTTGGTGAAGAACGTGAGGAATTAATCGTGTGATGCGCCGATTGGCAATCCCATCCGAGAAGCTCGCAGAGCTGCTATTCCAGGTGTCTATTTTCCAGGAATGCGTTCCATGGCCTTCTCAATGTCCGGAGGTTGACTTCTCTCAGGCGGTAACTTTGCACCGCAAAAGTGCCCCCAGGTACATTATTACAGTACAAACTTCCGCACGAGACTGCAGAATTACAGTGACCTCAACAAAACAGTCAATGTGAGTGATGGCGGCTTTGCAACACGAGTGGAGGTCAGGGTTTTTTTTTAAGGATTTCAACTTATGGAAGTGTTGGCAATTATTTATGACTGTAATTCACTGAGGTGGCTATATTGGAAAAACACTTGAAGAAGCATGTTCCGTTCATGATAAAAGGTGGAGAGAACTTTGGCTATCATGGTTTCTTATTACAGAGGTAAGGAGGCGCAAATGAAGTGTATTGGTCATGATTTTTGAAATATTACTACAATTAAAATGTGAGAGATGAAATATGTGACAAATAGGACACCCATATTATCTTGGTTGGAAATTAACCCCTAAAGGACCAAGGGTGTCTTTGAGAAAAAATCTCAGAAACTGCCAGCTTTTAGTGCATTGCCCAAAATTGAAAATGAAAACTTTTGTTCTCAACTCCAACCATACAAAAGTGTGTCAAACAAATAAGCTAATTTGTGTAAAAAATTCGAGCCCATTTGACCTCACGGATTGTAAGATTATAAGGTTTGAAGTGAGAAAAATAGTTTATTTTCATTCTTGCAAAACAAGGTCAACAGACTTTGAGCCTTCCTAGAGTAAAATTTTTGCTCTACACAAATTTGAGCTTTTTGACCATTCACAAGTATATGATGTTAGGTTCACTCATAAAAAATTTCAAATGCAAAAATAGAATCTAGCTTATTTTAAATCACCATGCGGTGCAAGGAGGTTTAGTGAATCGGCAATACATTAGTCATTCTTTCATGATTTCTTGTGCAATGAGGAAGTATTTTATTTGAAATCTAAACCGTGAAAAGTTAGAGGCAATCATTTGGAATATGTGAAAAAAATTTCAAGAGTTTCAGTTTTTTAAAGATTGAAAGATAATAGAGCTTGAAGTTAGAGGATTTTTTTTTAATCTTGAAACTACTTGAACATAGTTAACAAAGTTTGACTCCCTTCTAAATGTGATGTGAGAGTTCAAATCTTTTTTTTTTGACAATTGTACATTATGTTTTTTTAGCTACATACTTGCCAAATTTCAAAAGTTGATGAGAGTTTTAGCATAAGATTCTCCAAAGATGCCCAAGCTGCCCAAGTTGCCTGAATTCTTTTGGATAACATAACTTTTGAAATGGGCATCCAATTAGGGAAAAAATTACATCTCCACTTACGGGATACATATTTGCACCTTGTGTAACAACTTTGAGAACATCCAATAAAAATTTACTTCATATGACCCTACCCGAGTTCTCAAGTGGTTGTTGAACACCCACTTGATCTTTTAGGGTTATGTTGGCTATGCTATTCAACTAATAAGGGAATACATATATGGTCCTCAATCAAGGTTTGGCTATAGGGTTATCAATTACAAGTGAACATTGGCAAAAAAAACACTCTTTTTCACATTTATTTCCTATAGTGATAGTGAAGCATAAATTTTCATGGTGAATTTTGGCTATTTTTAGCAAATAAAAGAAACACTAGTGGAGGTCATGAAAATTAGTTAGGGTCATTCAAAGCCAAAAAAAAATGGGAGCCACTAGGTGGACACCCCCATAGTCTAGCCTATTAAATTTGAGATGAATATGGCGCTGAAATAGGAAATAAAATCAAAACAATACTTTAGCGTACATCTGCATCTACAAGCAATGCAAACATACAACAAATTTTCCTCATTTGTGATACAATTAGGAGTTAAGCCAATTGCTCCCTTCATTTACTATTTTTACTCTTAACCGAGTCACAAGTGAAGTAGATTTGTTGTATGTTCGCAATGATTGTAAACACAAATGTACACAAATTTATTTTTTTGATTTTATTTCATATTTTAACATAATAATAATCTCAAATTTAATAGGTTGGGCTATCGAGGGTGTCTGCATAGTAATTGGGGGTTGTCTACCTAGTCATTCCCAAAAAAAATTGCTCTAAGGTAAGCATACTCAATTCCAAACACTTACCCAATGTTGTTCATATGTATCCAATGTGGTAATTTTACAACTAAAATCAAGGGAGGCCGCAAATGGCTTGCACAAAAAATAAGCTTATCTATGGCCTCCCTAGATTTTAGATCTAAAATTACTACTTTGGATACATATGAACATCATTGGGTAGGTGGTCGGAATTGAGTATGCTTATCTTAATGGTTGAAAGAATGGTTCCAAACATTCATTACAATAAGGGCCGCTTCACACTATGGCCAATCAAGTTGCAAGAGGTTGTGGGATTGAGTGGCCAAATTTTATTTAGGGGCAAATAAATGCTCTCAAAATAGGTAGTAAAATTATTATTTTTGAAACCTTTGGCCACCCTTAGTGTGAAGCTTCCAAAGGCCAAGCCCAAAGTCCATTTTCATAACATTTAATAGACTTTTCAAATCTAATGGCCATGATTTTATAAGTTTTTGATTATTTTGCAAAAAAAATCATTACCTCTCAATCATAATTTGAGTATGTTTCCATTTTTGTTTGACTCAATTTCTTTCAAGAATCATTTTTTATGAAAGAATAATATCATGGAGGGTGAAAGACTTTGAATTTTGACCTTTATTGTGAAAGTTCAAGAGGCCAAAATCTTGATTTCTTACAATTTGGTCAGTGGAAATTGGCGACCTCTTGACTTTTGGCCATAGTAAGTGTGAAATAGCCCTAAAAAGTTTAGGGCCACTCCCTTATATTGAAGGCCTTGAGGCCAAAAAGGCGAGGTCATTAGTGCATGTTTTTGAAAGTTTTAGAAAAAAAAGGCACAAACAAAAATCAAGTTGAGCTATTGAGATTTTTATTTCATCCTGCGTAGATCAGTTGCCTCAAGATAATATATTTGATTTAGATAGTCACATTTTAATAAAATACAACAACGGCCCCATGTTTGAGAGATGGCATTCCATTTTTGGAAAACTTAATTTGGAAGTTGAGATTATGTTAGATCTTGCTTTTCAGATATTGAAACATGCTTTTGAAATGTTGGCCTTGACTCCTAGTATAAAGGCCTTGGGGTTGTTTTCCATTGAGCTCTCCAGAAGTCCTCAATATCAGTGACAAAGCAAGTTATTATTTGGGGCTAGGCATGCTAGCCAATGAGTGCAAGAAAAATCACTCATATTTATTGCTATCTTATATGAAAAGTCTTAGCCACATGCATAATCCAATACAAAAGGTATTGTACTTATAAAATATGTAAATGTATTCACTAGTTATTGTTCAAGAATTTCACTCATCTATACAAATAGAGTAAAATGGAATTTATGGTTATATTGTACCCACATTTTTGTCCATATTGGGATGGCATAATAATATAACTTTCATGATTGCATTGAACTCAAAGGGTGGGCAAAAATAGGGGATTAGTGATTTATTTGTTGTAATATGTACAATACAGTGGGGTTGGATAAGTTTCTGTCCACCCCATTTTACTATTCAAAGGACTTAGCATTTTATAGAATGCAATTGGTCTTTTTGTATCTTGTATAACTAAGCTTTAATTCCTACACAATCCTAATCAAGCATACCAAATTTGAGTTCCAAAAACTCAAAATTCTATTTTTGGTGAATTTTTTTAGATAAAATTCATGGTTTAATATGATAATTGATTAAAAAACATTGGTGATGAATTTTTGAGATTTGATTGCATGGTATGTAGGAAACATCCATAAGCACATCTTTCCTTCTAACAAGAATCTTTAAAAAGTTTCAAATTTCCTTTGATAGAAATTTTAGTGTTGGGGTGATCATGACCAAATTTAGTAAAAAAATTATTTTTTGATTAGCTTTTGGCAAAGTAAACATACCATCATGCTTAAAGGTACAAACTTGATTCATGGTGTATAAGTCAATTAGAAAAATCTAATTACCATAAAGGAATGTCTATTTTACTAAATTTGGTTATGATCACTTCAACATTAAATCTCTGCAACAAGAATTTTGAACCTTTTTGGAGATTTGTTTTAGAAGGAAAAATGTGCACATGGATGTTCTCTACATACCCATGCAATCAAATCTCAAAAATTCATCACCAATGTTTTTTAATCAATTATCATATTAAACCATGAATTTTATCTAAAAAAATTCACCAAAAATAGAATTTTGAGTTTTTGGAACTCAAATTTGGTATGCTTGATTAGGATTGTGTAGGAATTAAAGCTTAGTTATACAAGATACAAAAAGACCAATTGCATTCTATAAAATGTCAAGTCTTTTGAATAGTAAAATCGGGTGGACATAAACTTATTCAACCCCACTGTACATATATTGAGATCTTTTGAAACTTATTAATCCCTAAAGGACCAAGCAAAGTTTTCATCAAAAACTCTTCAAAATTGCCATTTTTAGAGCATCAACCAAATTTGAAAACAATTTTATGCATATGTGACTGTAAGATCTTGTAGAAGAGTGGTTTTAGAAGATGTGGAAAAAATTCCAAAGTTTTCCACCATGTGGATTGGAGGTTAGAATGGTTTGAATATTCAAAAACATCTTGTGAAAAACCGGGCAGCTACCCTTTAGAAGGTGAAATTCCTAAGAGAAAAAGGCCATGTGGGTGGTGCTTCTCTAAATTCCTTATTCCACCTAAGTAAAGTACATGTCAAAAAAGTTTCAAATCATTTGGAGTTATATAACATATGGAAAAAAGTTAGTAAGTAAAATGAAGTAGAGAATGAGTCAAAACACTAAATTGTTAAGAACTTAATTATGGAAATGAAAAATGCCAACCCCAATGGTCATAATGTTTTCATAAACAATCTTCATCCTTTAGTTTTGTTTTTTTTTCCAAAATGTTGAAGATTGAGTAAAATAAAGGACTTCAAAGTTTATTTTGGAGTAGAGAATTCATAACTGCCCGCAAACAAAAAATCCTCATAACTTTCATCTTGTTGATCCAAACGGATTGATTCAAAGCTTCCTACATTCACATAAATCTCCTAAACCAGTTTGAAATTTTTGTTTTTGAAAAAAACAATTTTTAAAAATCTGCTTAGGCTGTTTGGCAAACTTAAAAAACAACATATTAGGCCATAATTTTTTAGTTTTACTCATAATTCCAAATGTCATGAAATTTAGTGCGTTGTCCTGATGGAGATATCTCCATCATGTAGATACTCGTTATATGTTTATGTTTGTGTTGATTTCAATAAATCAACAGTTGAGGCAAAAGGGGTGGTCGTGGTGAGGACCACGGTTTGGTGACAGCGCAGCGGCCATAGATTCCAGTGCGCTGCGCCGTCTTGTCACATGCACAGCTCAGGGGAGTAGGTAGCGGGTTGGCTGGGCCAATTTCCTGCCTCACTAGCTGCCAAGCCGTGAGCCGCCGTCACCGCTCGACGAGTCCGATGGGATTCGAACCCGGACCGGCGGGCGACCAGAGACGACCGCTTCTCCAGCCAACCAAGTCCACGACTTGGCGACTGAAGACAAGCGTTTGACGCTATTATATGCTCGCAAGGGCACGTGGCCACTTTACGATGGCATTTATTTTGTAATTTAATCATTTTCATATGTTTATCTAGATATTTTGGAAGGCTCATATATTTTGCCTTTGTTTGAATAAAAATACTAAGGGTTTAGAAGTCAATAGGAAAGGTGTGAAAGGAGAAAAGGTTTGGCATCTATGGTGGGGTTAGGATAGGGAGGGCATGGGCTGATGTGCCCTACCTCCCTACCTTAGATAGGGTCGAAATTGTGGAGGAAAGACCCCTTAGTTGTTGGAAGTTAGTGTATGAGTGTTGGTGGGAAGAAAAAAAAAAAATCCCGAAACTTTGATGGGAGATTTTTTTCTGTGTATACGTGATTTTAAATTGAAATTTGAGAAGGTTGTTCCTTGTGTGATTTCCTTTCCAAAATGAGTTTGCAAGTTTGATTTGGAATTGTGATGCAAAAGTTATGAGTGTTTGAATTTTGGAGTCAAAAAGCCAAACTATGAAGAAAGGCTGAGACTTCGACAAGCCATAACTTATGATCTGTATATCATTTTGCAACAAGATTTGGAGAGAGTGTTTATCTTATTATTGGCTTTCTAGAAAATCTTTAAACTTGAGGTTTGAAGCTTGGACGAAAAAGTTATGGAAGTGTGAAGGTTTGGAGGTGGCTGCCCTTTTGTTAGGAGAAAGCCGAGATTTTGAAGAGCTACAACTTTTGGACAATATGAGATTTTCTTCTCAAAATTTTAGGAGTGATAGTTTGTTGTCATAGCTTTTCAAATTGTTTTTAATCATTTCATTTGGAGTTTTATTGAAGAAGTTATAGTGGGTAGAAGTTGCGGGTTTGGGTGCTCTCTAAAAAATTGAAACCCACACTTTGATTGACTAGAGCTTTCGGACAAAGTTTTGTTTTGAAGTGCAAATTTTATGGATTGAAGCCAGTGATATCATCTTTCTAAATTGATATCACGTTTCTATGGGTGATGTATAAAACAAAAGTTATAAAGGTTTTTAGAGGCAGTGTTTAGTTTGTAAAGAGGAAGAAGAACCTCTACTTTGAACTCGCATAACTTTTGCACAGTATCTTAGATTGAGTTGAAATTTAGAGGGATGTTAGAAGGTTAGGAGAGCTTTTCAAATTGCTATTACACTTAGCATTTGAATCTTTGAGCCATCAGTGGCATTAGATAGAAGGTTGCTGCCTTTTCTAGGACTTGTTATTTGTGATTTTCCCCATTGTTTTTATTAAAACATGAAGACTTGAAGATTTGAAGACATGAAGACTTGAAGATCTGAAGATATGAAGATTTCAAGAAGAATGTTTTGGGTTTATTTTTTATGTATGTGTGGGATGTGGCTTTGTTATTCCTAGCCGGTTTTGGAGGCTCGTTTGTCAATTCATTTCCATTCTGTTTTGTAAACCTTGTTGCGGGCAGTTTGGGTTAAACCAAACTTAACCCCATTTATTGTCGTGGTGACGAAGTGGGATTAATCACCCACATGGTCGAGACTTGCTCTGTTCTCACGATCTGGAGTTTTGGCCAGCAGATCGTGAATTTGATTTTAGGATCCCGTCATACAGACGGCAGCTCGTGTCTGCTGTCCCGATCTACCCGTCCCGTATCCAGTGGGCTCTTATCCCTACCTTGATCCTTATACCCTTAGAGCCAGCCACAGGATAGGCCAACGGAAGACTGAAGACTGAAGATTTGAAAAGAAGATCAAGATTGACAACGTTTTCAGTCGGCAACGCACGATTGCAGCAAGACACCCTGCGTGTTCCCAAGGCGCGCTCTTCTCAACCCGACAGCGTATGAAAGACAAACCTTGTCCCCACATTCTAATAAAATTTTAGCCTATAATATGAAAAGCTCCAATCACAAGTACTTGCCCAAAATTGCTATGTTTCTAAAAAAGGGGGTCTGGTCCTTTAAGGGTTAACCCCAAAACAACCCTGGAGATTCCTGAGCTTCTAGAATCTTTTCTAATTTGAACATAAAGCCAACATTTTGATAAGTTGTATCAATTCTTTTTGAAATGTAACCATATAAACTCAAACTAGACATGTTAGACATCACATTATAAAAGAAAACGTAACAATATCTCTTATGGATTGAAAGATTATAATGTTTGATCATGTTAAAATTGTGAAAGTGATTTGAAGTATTTCAATCTTCTTTTCACATGTCAAATTAAAAATTTGGTCACCAAAAAAATATGAGGTTAAAGGGCCTAACATGCATAACCCCAATCAAATTATGACTTCTCAAAATCTATTCTATGATTTTTTAAATTGAATTTCTAATGTGATTTTTTCTCAAAGATCTAATGTATTTGAGGCTCATTCCCAAGAGCCCTCAACACTATATAGTGTCAAGATTGCAATGGACGCCCATGCACAAAATCTTGAATAGAATAATCATAATCAATCATTTGCAAAATCAGATTGTTGGAGCTAAAACCAAATTTCAAAAAGAAATTTTCAGAAAAATAAACATAGTAAGGTTTTATTTAGTTTCAAAAATTGATCAAGGACACATTCTGTCCTCAATGTCGTTTTGGGGTTAAGGCCTAACGGCCTCTTGGAGGGTCCAAAATTTTCTGAGGCTTGAAAAAGAAGAAGCTATGTCATCATAATGTCAACCGTGATTATTATTTTTGAATATCTAGTTCTAATTCACAAAAGCTTTGAAACGTTTTTCTTGACAATTTTGTTGAGTTGTTACAAGTTCAATGGCAATCATGAATCTATTAAATTCGGAACATTGCTCTTTCCGTAGATTCAATACACAAAATCTTTATTCAACTTTTCAAGGACCTACACATGTCTAAATTAGTAGTATATTCTACGTCAATTGCGGAGGATTGACATTTGCAGGAATACAATTTGGATTAACTAACATTAACAATATTAGAAAATTCACAAATGCAATAATAACAGATTGTTATTTTTAAGTGTGAAGATGCCAAAGCAGTACCAATCTCCCTAGAATGGGGTTTCAGTGCCTAACTTTTAAAGTGAAAACAACAGTTTTTTAGAGAAAAATTTCGGAAGAAATGGCAGTTAGCGTATTGTGAACCCATGAAAACAAAAAAAGAAATGATTTGAATTTTGAATCAACTAGGTATAAAACAAGCAAGATGTAGTCTGGAGTAAGTATGTGCAAAATTGGTTGAATATAGGAAATGAAAGTGGTAAACCTCAAAAAATCCTCCAATTGTTATTTTGGAGGCTCTTAGAAGACTTTGAAGTTCAATGTTTTAAAACATCTTTTGGAAGGTGGATCTAAGTTAACCTTGTGTGAAGATCGTATTGTTAATTTTTTGGTGTAATATGCCAATTACTTTCAAATAAATGTATCACAAAATTTATTACCATGGTTTTGTTGCTAAGTAGAAAGAACTTATTTAATATTAAAATTTTCTCCAACCTCTTTTAATCTATATTAAATGAAACTCATTGTTTGTTTACTTCCAAAAGGCTTCTACAATACAAATATTTTGTAGTGAGGATTTCTAGTGATCCAATGTGGAATGCAAGAATCAAGATTTCAAATGTGCTTTTAGGTTTGTAAGTTTTAGTTGTAGTAATAAAGCTACCATTACTAATATTGATACTTGAATCATTCATGTGATTTATGAACAACTTGCAAATTTTATTTAGAGTGAAATTTGGTGAAATAAATTCTAGATATGAGACAATTGTGTAGGTTGATAAAATAAATTGTTGCTCTAATCTTTTTTTAAAGCTACTTTCATTTGAGGTAGGAGCCTTAATTCATTCAAAAGTTTGCAAAGGTCATTTTATTCTTCTAATTTTATGAAATACTTTTTTAATGATATAATTTTTCATGATTATATAATAGGAGTACCAAACTTTAAGGTCTATTCAATTTTTTTTGCATCAAACTCTTTGTTGTTTGTAGGTAATATACTGTTGAAAATGAATATCAATCCAAAAAAAGATTGTTGAGGTATTATTGGTTGATTTTTGTTTTAACTCAAGTTTAAGTAATGAATCTTCACATGGTGTATTGAGCGTTTCTTTGCATGCGTCATGAAGCACTAATTGTGAACAAGTGTTTCTTGTAATTAGGCTAATAATAACTATATTTTTGGGGTTAAAAACATTTCTCAATACTTGCTACTCATTGGCATTCATGTTTTGATAACGGGTGATATTTGTTAATGACATGTACTACCATTGGACATCTATGGTCATTCAAACCATGTATATTAATTTTTGTTTTTTTTAAAATCATTGACACATTATTGTTTTCAAGTTTTCAAGAGTAGTTTCATAATTATCACTACATTTCTACAAAGGTATACAACTGTAATATGATGCACCTGCAATACACTTGAGTAATGTGAGTCTTGGGAGTCAAAAAAATTAAAATAAATACACTAATCTATTCAAGTTAGAGAAAATGCACAATGCAAAAAAATTTACAAGTTTTCCAAACAATCAATCTTATATTGTAAAATGAATAATCCTAATCCTTAAGAGATTACAAATTTGCAAATATAACCTTGAAAATTGTAGAAGATTGTACATATTTGAGTATGGGTTTTCACTATGTGAAAATTCAAATTGTCAATGATTTCGTAACTTACTCTAATTCTATGATGTTTGAAATAGTGTATCTTATTGGAATTACTATAAACTTAGATAAGAAACTTGCATGATAAAACCGCCAACTTTGGCCAAAAGCCAGTTCCCCGCCTAGTCAATCCAAGTCAGTTCCATGCCAAGTCGAAGCCAAATCCACGGTCCAAGTTAGTTACATGGTCCAAGCCAATTCCCCGCCTAGTCCAAGCTAGTTCCATGTTAAGTCCAAGCCAAGTCTAAGCCAGATTCACAATCCAAGCCAGTTACATGGTCTGAGCCAATTCCAAGCTAATTCCAAGCCAATTCCACGCTTAGTCCAAGCCAGTTCCAAGCCAATTCCACGCCTAGTTTGAGCCTGTTCCACAATCCATGTCTATTACATGGTACAAGCCAGTTAACCCCTAAGCACCAGGGTTTCCTAATAAGACGGGAATTCAGACCGTTTCAGTTCTGCTTGGACACTTAGGGGTTAATTCCAAACCAATTCCACATCTAGTCCAAGCTAGTTCCATGGTACAAGTCCATTCCACAGTCCAAACCAATTTCACATCAAATCCAAACCAATTCCACATCAAGTCCAAGCCAGCTCCACACCAAGCCCAAGCTAGTTCCACACCAAGCCCAAGCCAGTTCCACACCAAACCCAAGCCAGTTCCACACCAAGCCCAAGCCAGTTCCAAGCCAAGTCCAACCCACAGTCCTTTGGTAGAAGAAAAATGGAAAATGGCAGAGAACTCAGTCAACTCACCCCCCGGTGAAGGACAACGGAAACGCTCACAAAGAAAGCATTCAATTCAATTCAAATAGCTTAGCTTCACTCGCAAGCCCCGGCGTTCAAATTCTCCATCACGTCGCTTCCACTACAAAATTCTTTCGATTCCAGTAACAACGATTATCTTACCTTTCTTTTCATTTCCTGCTCAGAGCTCAGAGATTCTTGAGCTCCTGCGGATTGCTGCTCCGAACTGATGAGCTCGCGTGATCAGCAACTGCAGAACTGAAGAAGGTAAGCGACGATCTCTTTCCTTGTTTTACAAAGAGCATAAACTCATTCACATGAATTAAGTTAAGCTTCAGCGTTAGTGGACATGTTGGTGTCCATCTTCGTTTTCGTCCTTTTAGGGTTTCGTTAAAACCCTTGGGGAGCACGGAGTTGCTTTCCTCACTAAAACAGGACTCCTTAAATAGACGATCTCGGTGATGCGTGTCCAGTTTACCTTACTTTTGGAGTATGTCGATCCGGTAGCATTGTCATCATGGAGCTTTGAAAGTGTCAAAACCCTAAAAGGTGGATGTCACACTTAAAACTTTATCCACTTTCAATTATTCACGATGTCGCCTTGATTTTCGTGATCGAGAGAGTAGAAAATTAGCAGGATTTACTGTTTTTGTGACATGAAAGATCGGTGCAATCAATTCTGTTTAATATTTTTCTGTTTTAACCCTAATTGTGTGCAAGAGAGGATAGTAGTTGGACCTTGAGTTTTCTGTTGCGGAAACGAGTATTTCCTGTAGGAATGGCTGTTGGCAGTCGGTTCGTAGGTTTTTGCACTTTTTTTACGTCACTTATTTTATGGAGTGCGTGCAATTTCAGCTGAGAACGACGGGGAATATACAGCGCAAGCTTGTTTCGGAGAAGTTTAGGGTACAGCAGAGCAAAGAAGCAGTGTTCAGGAGTGGAGTCTCGACAATGGCATCGTCTCCTTGCACTCCAACGCCTCCTTCGTTGACCGTCAGAATACCGAGACCTCCGGATAGGTCAGTTGATACTCGAGCCATTATCAAGCAGCAGGAAATCTCCAGGGACCTGCCATTGCCGACGCTTTCTGCAACGCAGATGTCGACATGTGAAATTTTTTTGAAGCTTTTGAAGCAGAAGGTCAAAGGGAGTGGTGGCCGAAATTTAGTCGACCGGGAGTTTGATACTCTGCAGGTATGGTATTCTTTAATGTCTAGAGTATTTTCTATGCATGAAACTAAAAACACAGAAGACAAAATATTTGTTCTGACAAAATGCTACTCCCTCTTTCTCTCTAAAAACGTCCAAAAAGCTTCCTTGTGAAGGATGAACTGTGTTTTTAGTCTTTTTGCTAATGACACATGCATTCTTGAATCAATATACCATCTACTAAATGTATGCAAAATCTCCAGCTTTGATGTGGCTGTTTGGGCACCCAAGTTCCATGCAAAAAGTACCATATTTGTGCATGCTGCTGGCTCCTCATTATTGGTGATTTAAAGATTAGTAGCACCAATGGTACCTCATATGGGCAAGGCCAAGCTTCTTAGGAGAGGAATGCTCTCTAATTGCTTAACTTGCCCCCATGAGGTCATTGAACATGGCAAACACTCTCTCAGTGTTTGAAATCAGCAAAAGGGGGCTTTTTAGTGGTACAAGAAATGTGTCTGATTTGGACGTTTTTAGAGGGACAGAGGAAGTATATGTTTTGAAAAGACTATCATAATAATCAGAGTTATTTGAAGCCTGCATTCCACTTAGGTTTAGTGAGGAGGTTTTACTAACTCACAAATGTTTCTGTATTGATCATGCAGGCAGAACAGACGCAAAATTACCGGGCATTTTCACAAACAACAGCTGCTAAGTCGCCTATCAACAGATCTAAAAACCGCTACGTCAATATTTTGCCGTGTATCCTAAAAGTGATGATAGATTGACTTGTTCTTTCAGGTTTTCTCTGTTTATTATTTTCATGTACCTGTTAAAGTTTGACAAACTTCTTAATCATGACAATTAGGAGAAGATGAATTGCTATGAGTTTTTGGAAATTCTTTGAATGTCCTGTTTTTGTAGTGAATTGGAATCAAGCTTATTGCACTTCTTTGACTTGGTGACGTAGATGACAATACACGAGTGGTGTTAGACAAGACACACTCTGGTCCCTCTTCCTCTGATTACATTAATGCAAGCTTTATACAGGTATGTTACTTTTGCCATTTCGGAGTTATGAGCCTCTCGACTCCTTAACTCTTGACCAGTAAAAAGGAAAAGCTCAAGTGTAGTGCAATGTTGTTGTTCAATTTTGTGTATCAGTGCAAACCGTAGAGCCTGAATTTAATGAGAAATTTCAAACGAATCCAAACATTTTTACCATGCTACACTGTGCATTACAAATTGAGTTTTAAGTTCTTTGAAAATTATAAGGCATGTGAAAGAAATGTGAACATTCTTCATGTGATTGACACTGAGCATGGAGAGCTGTACAAAAAATGTTAAGAAAACAACTGAATATTTTGGTGTTGACTGTTTTATAAATTTGTAAACTGCATATTGATGTTTGAATATTTCTGCAGGATATGGCTTATGGAGAAGATTTGCCCAGGTACATAGCCACACAAGGGCCTCTGCCCACTACAGCAAGTGATCTTTGGGCGATGGTGCTGCAGGAGCGGTGCCCCATTATCGTCATGCTTACTCGAATTATGGATGGTGACCAAGTAAGCAAATTTATCTTAAGCAGGTTAGAGGTTGATGACGGTGGTTAGCTTATGAGGCATATGAGTAGCAATTATTTTCCATTCAACCCTAATCTCTTTGAACGGACTCGAGACCGTCCAGGCAAGGTACCTTCTCAGTTAGTGCTTGACGAGATTATATTTGTTGTTACAATTTGCATCAAACAACAAGATCTTCATTAATTGGGTTTTCACTTGTTTTGTGGCTATTTTAGTGTACAAGAGTTGTCCTTTTTAGACCTGTCCAGCACAATGGTGCATTGCTCTTCATCCTCTGATTGGTAGAACTTCTTTATCAACTGATAGTACTGCTTAGTTTATGTCTTCGCCAGTTTTTTTTTCTGGTGTGTTGCACTGTGTTACTCAAGAGAGCTTTGGTTGATCTTTCTCTTCTTCCAAATTTTGGCAGATGAAGTGTGCACTTTACATCCCCTTAAACGAAAAGCAGTCTGAAACGTTTGGGCGGATTATTGTCACAAACAAACAATTGAGCATCAGCCAGTACGGTTTTGCCAGAAGAGTCTTGGAGGTTCAGGACACCAAGGTATGCTTCTCCAGAATGCTTTACAATTGAAGTGTGCAAATCCCTACAACTATTTGGCCACTGCGTGCTGTTTGGATGTTTCCTTTTATTATGTAAAAGCATGTCAGATTATTATAGTGACAAAGTTCGTCAATCTCCATGTATTTATTAGAGTGCATGAGTTACTGGACCGGCTTGTGCAGTCTCGAGAACCGCCCTTGACAGTGCTGCATTATGAATACTTGGAGTGGCCTGATTACTATGTTCCACTCTCCACAAGATCTGTACGTGAGCTGATTCGTGCCTTGTTCAACATCCCCCCTCGAGCTGGCCCATTTGTGGTCCATTGCAGGTACACTCTCTTCGTCCATTGAGATTTCTATTTGCCTCTTGATACTTGTATTGCCTTCACTGATTCTGGTGATATACCAAGGGAATTACCACCGCAACACCCTAAACTGCTAACGGGACACCCCCTGTGAGCATGAAATGTGATTTTTAATGCTGATCTTTTTAATTTGGATCAAAAGATATGTTTCACCTTTATCATTTTAAGGCTATACTCAAAAAAATAGGTGTGCTTAAATTTGAAATTAAAAAAAAAAACTTTTGAGTTATTTAAAGCAAAATACATAAAAAAATAGTATTGGTGCAATAATATTTCAACAAAAAATTGTATTTTGTCATGTTTTCTTTCAAGGAAGTGGTAATGC
Source organism: Ulota crispa (assembly GCA_963920765.1). NCBI lineage: Eukaryota > Viridiplantae > Streptophyta > Bryopsida > Orthotrichales > Orthotrichaceae > Ulota > Ulota crispa. Next base: position 24,179,921 of record OY987245.1, read on the forward strand.
TGTGGTTGAATGAATGATGGACCACTCGAATAAATAAAAAATAGCACTAAATTATCAAATTTCATGCTCACAAAGGGTGTCCCGTTAGCATTTTACTCCTTCTGTCCCAATATAAAGCTCCAAATTAGGCATAGTTCTTGTCCCACTAAAAAGCTCCATTTTGCTAATTTCAATTGTTGAGAAAGCGTTTATCATGTTCAATGGTCTCATGGGGGCTCGTTAAGCAATTAAAGAGCATTCTTCTCCTAACAAGCTTGGCCTTGCCCATATGAGGTACCATTGTTGCTACTAATTTTAAATCACCAATAATGAGGAGCTAGCAACATGTACAAATATGGTACTTTTAGCAACAAATTTGGGTGCCCAAACGGCAACATCAAAGCTAGAGATTTTGCACACATTTGGTAGATGGTATATTGATTCTAGAATGCAAGTGTCAGAAGTACAAAGACTAAAATAATGAGGAGCCGGCAGCCTTCTCAAACTATGCACGTATGGTACTTTTTGCATGGAATTTGAGAGTCTAAACAACATAAAAACTTGAAATTTTGTAAATATTTGGTAAGTGGTATATTGATTCTAGAATGCATTTGTCACTAGCATAATGACTAAAAATACAATTAATCCCTCATGGAGAAGTTTTTTGGAGCTTTATATTGGGACAGAGGGAGTAGTAATTACCTATATGAATTTGGTTCCATCTTGACTACTTTTTTCACAAACATGGTCAATAAATTTGTCAATTAACACCGTAAAACTTGGTTCTGTAGGGGTAAAACCTCTGAAATATAAGAAGGTGAATATGTATTGAATCTTTAGTCCAGGCTTTCTGTTTAACATGGTTCGTTACAGTTTATGAGATTCTACTCTTTGCTGCAGTGCTGGCATTGGAAGGACGGGGACCTATTGCACAATAGATATCACCCTTCGTCGAATTCTTGTGGGTGACGCCACTGCAGTAGATATCGAAAACACAGTCCGTCAGTTCAGAATGCAGCGTGAGGGAATGGTACAAACCAGGGTAAGACGCTTGAATTTCTTCTTCTATACTCTTCCCATATTAAGTTTTGACAGGAGATAATTCATGAAAATATAAAATTTGGAGAGGACGAGACTTGTTACATGCTTTGCTAAAACATGGTTGATTGCTGTCCAAACTCCACAGGAACAGTACCGGTTTATCTACGAAACTGTCATTCAAGAGCTTGAGGACTACGTCAATACTGGGGTGAGACCAGAGAGCACTGTGCGGCCCTGAACGCAATTGTTTATATCCGATTTTTTTTAAATTGTTCTATGAAGAGTAGTAAAGGTTGGGATTTGTGGTTTTCAAGCTCTATGAGCTAGGCTCTACTATTGTAAGATTCAACTCTTGTTGAAGTAAGGAGTAAAATTGAGGTCGTTTCTTCACGTAAGGAGGATATTATTGCAGCTTGATGCCTTGAAGGCGATGCTTGTTCCTCTGTACATCGTATGGGACTTTGCTCTGGGTAGAAGGTATTGCCTTTCTGTGACTCTTGAAACCGGTTTTGTGCAAAGATGCTTTTGTTTGGAGCATTTGCGCATACGTAGTTTATTTGCGATTTATTGTGGGCTACAAGCATGTAGCAAGGCCTTGCCAAGTTGATTTCCATATCTGGTTGTTATAGGTGTTGATCAAAATGATGATGCCATGTGGCGATCTTGAGCAAGTACATTTGTTTTTTTTACTTCAAATCTGGTATCAAATCTGTAGATAATCTTTGAGAGCCGGGAGGCTGTAGAGTAGGAGATTTGACTTAATCTCAGTTCGCGTCATTTAATTATAATCTTCTTGGTCGGTCTAATCGCTACATTAAGCGAAACTTTGTTTTCTTCTTATTTGTGAAAATTTAATTTGTATTAATTAGTGGAATCTCACTTTTCATTTATTAAATGAATTTTATTTATTCTTCTTTTGTAGATTCCATTTTTTATTATTGAATTTCCATTTTCATTCAAGAATATCTGAATTTATTTTTCTTTCTTAGCTGTCATGTTGTTTATGCTTGGTAACCTGCAGTTCCTTTGTGTGTGAAGTTTCACTTTCTTTCATTTGTGAAATCTCTTTTCCTTTATAGTTTTATCTGATTTGCAAAATTTCATTTTCATTCCTGGATTTCTATTTTATTGTTATTTATGATTTTCCAATTTTTTTAGTTTCAGGTTTATTCGTAACATGGTTCCGGAAGGACTTTCAAAACTAGGCATTGCAAGTATTTAACCCTTGAACGACCGAGCAGCCCTTTGCCAGAGTATTTTTTTGTATTTGGAGTGCATCCACACCTTTATTACATTTGAAATCAACAAAGAAGTTAGAATATCGATCAATGCTGTTCTAGTGAGGTAGTCAAGATCCCAAATTAAAACTTTTTATTGGTAGCAAATGCTAGTTATAGAGCAGCGTACATTGTATACATTATAGTAGCTCGGTTGTTCAAGGGTTAAGTACTTGAGAGGTGCAAGGCTTTCATCTAAAAAGTAACTTCCTCAATTTAGAAAAGAACACTTCAAATTTAGCTTCGAGACCTTGTTGAAGGCAAAGATTTGAATGTTTTAAATTTTTTTCTTTGGAGAAGCTGCATTATGAAGTGAGCTTCAATGTTAGATCTGAATGTCCCCCATGTAAATTCCAATTAATTTGGTGTAAGCTAAATTACAAGCATGCCTAATGGGCATTGAAAAGTGTGTGGAAAGGTGTTACTAAAGAGCTCATGAGAAGTTGCTACTTTGGACATACATGTAGTAGGTTGAAAATAAAGTGAAGATATCCCCTTGGGCAATGAGGGGACTTATATTGAAAATTCATCATCTATTAAAATCCAAATGTTTTTAATGCTAATTTCACTCAGAATGTCTCCCATAGGGATTAGGGTTTATCCAATATTGAATTCTCCTTCATGATGATTTTTGGTCAATATTTTGAGTTAGAATTTCCATTTGTGTTAGGTGGTAGCTCTTTGATTCTTGCATTGTTAGGCTCACTTGTGAAACTGGTGATATGGGTTTTGAAGGGTAGTCATAAGATCAAAGAAACTACAATAAATACTAATCATTGTAAGTGGTTGTTCCTCACTGTTGTACACAAAAAAGTTGCAAAAAAATGGTAAACCATACTCATCCACATTTAGTCACAAATATTTTAACATCTATATAGCTTTTCAAGAGTTTTTTTTTGGCAACACCATGTAGAAGCAAAGTTCAAGATTGTATGATTACAATTTTCTTTTGATGTTTGATAATGATCTTATAACTAACCCTTAAATGTTGAGAAGGACGTTTTTTGTCCTCTAGCTCCAAAAAAAGATTCCATACTACAAAAAAAAGCTTTTTTTCACTTGCTTTTTTTTCAAAAATGACCGTAAATACATGATCCATCATGGAAGGCAAAAATTTATCTCATTAGATGCACTCATATTTTTAGGTAACCCAAATGGTGAGAAGATTAACCCCTAAAGGACCAAGCCCTTTTTTCTGTGAAAATCACTAAAAACTGCCACTTTTGGGGGAATGAATAGAAATGTAGGAAATAAAGTTTTTTTAGAAATCCAACCAAAAGATCTTGCCCTCGACTATGGGAGGTACTTGTGGGAAAAATTTCAGCTCATTCTAGTTGTAGAGGAGTGAGATATTCACATCTGAAGTGAAAAATAAAGTTTTTTTCACTGATGCCCAAAAATATCAGAAGCCTTTGACCTCTCCTATATCAAAAAAATTGCTCTACGCAAAGTTGAGGTTTATTTTTTTCATGTAGAAGACCAAGTTAGGTATGTGTGGGAGAATTTTCAAATGAAATGGAGGTGTGGATCATACTTTGTAAAATCCTGCAATGCCATAAGGTCATGAAATTTGCATATACACTAGGCAAAATTGGAGGATTTATGTAAAATTCAAAAACCCAAATTACTTTGATCCAAATCATGAAAACCAAGGAATCTTAGTCTACTAAAACTTGCAAAAAAAAAGTCAAAAAAAAAAAGTACAAAGAGCTCAAAAAAGTAAAGCAACAAGTTTTACAAGGGGGAAAAGGAATGGAGGTTTGGGAGTCCCATACCTACCCGCAAACTAAAACTTCTCATAACTTTCATCTCATCTATTAGAATTGAATGATACAAAGCTTCCCAAATACATAAAAATCTAAAGAACCAATTTCAAAATTTTATTTAAAAAAATTGCAAATTTTTTTTTCTGCCCGATTCTCCCTTGTTTTTTAGTTATTCATGCATAACTTCTTCAATAATTGTCAAAATGAAGGAAAAACTAGATTCCCACGTAGATCTTATAATTCCCCATTTTCAATAAAAGTTTCAGAAAATCACGCAAAGTAGTTTAGCCATAGGTATATGCCCAAAATCCCAATTGTCCCCAAAGGGACAATGGTCCTTTAGGGGTTAAGAGACACAATGTTGGGTCCCAAGCCGCCCTTCTTGCAATTTTCATGAGGGCATCATGCACTGTTACCTTTTGTAGCATCAATAAATAATGTTATAATTGCTAGACACTTGCTGCAACTACTGTTGAGAGTTCTATAGCCAGGTTGGTCATGGCAACTAGCCCAACGTTTAAGGGTTAAGTTCGAAAGCTTTCAAAATGCCTTTTTGAAACAAGAAAAGTAGCCTTGGGCATTTAGGAGTTAACTAGTATACTGCCCGTCGTACCGACAGGTTTATACCCCCCCTATCCTTGTGCTCCCTGATCCTTGTGCCCCATATCCCCGTGCCCTCTATCCCCGTGCCTCTATCCCCGTGCCCCCTTATCCCCGTGCCCCTTTATCCCCGTGTCCTCTATCCCCGTGCCCCCTTATCCCCGTGCCCCTTTATACCCGTGCCCCTTTATCCCCGTGCCCCTTTATACTCGTGCCCCTTTATACTCGTGTCCTCTATCCCCATGCCCCCTTTATCCCGTGTCCTCCTATCCCCGTGTCCCCTTATTGGCTTATCCCTATGCCCCCTAATTCCCATGCCCCCTTATCCCCGTGCCCTCTTTTGGCCGAGAGAAAGGTGTGGTGCAATTGCTAGTGATGGTGCAACTGCTAGTGACTTGTTAACGTCTAATGAAGCAGATAAAAGAGAGTCATAGGTGATTTTACTTCATCCATTTATACCTTTTTGATCCTAGTCATGCCCAAATCTAACTTATGCCTGCCCGACCCTAACTGATTGAACGCTATTATATGATAGGCCCTAATTGACTGAACACTATTCTTTTATTAATATAGATTTGCAAAAAATAGGTTCGACAGGTCAAAATTTAACCAAGTAAAGTCTGCTCAATGTTTATTCAGTAGGATCAATTTGAACGGGGAAAAGGTTCCTGCCTTCTACAATAAGGATGTATCATCATCCTAATTCAATGATCTCAAGAGTTGGTTGCAAGTAAATTCGGCAACCACCAGGCATTGTCAGATAATCTGTAACCACATACCTGCAAAATGGGAACAGAAACAAGGCCGTTTTTACAAGCATTGCTCTTAAACTAACAGATTCCCATGCGTATTTCTTTCTTTCATCTCAATGCCGGTCAGAGTTGAATTGCAAAATTAGGCACTAATTACAATTCACACTTGTTTCTCTTCGTCGACTAGAAGCTGCGTAATGGTTGGAATGAGCTCCTTGGCCACCTCTGAAATGCTACCCTGTACCAGTCAATAAAAGAGAGAGTTATTCCCCGGAAGACCAGCTGAGGGACTCAATGTTTCAAAATGTCAAAATGGATAAATCATAATGTGAAGAATATAGTTCAGATGGCGCAAAATCTTACACCGCCAGAATCAATGAATAACGTTGCATGTGTTAGTCCAAAAGAATAAAAGAGAAATAGAACAAAAGCAACCTCATATGAACGACTTAAAAGTGCTAAAAATCTTGAAGATCCCTACTTAGTCCTAAAGGAGTTAACACCATAAATAATTGAATGTAAATACACACTTTTGCGGTGTGAAAATCCTTTTTGCAACCTACTTGCTTAAGAGAAAAAGATACCTGAGGTTTCCCAATTCGCTCTTGCAAGACAGCGTTGAGAGCACCACGGAGCTCTTTAAAAAGAACTGCAGTTTGAGCAGGGGCATTCATCTCCAACCATCCATCCACAGTTACTCGTCCGGTCTGTTACACAAAAAGAGATTTGTTCTTCAAACAACGATGCCAATTTACAGCATGCACCCAATTGGAAAGAGAATACCAGAGCTAAAGACATCAAACTATATTTACGTCTAGATTTTTTTTATAGATCTACTTGATTCTTGCAAGAGAAAAGAAACAACAAAAGACGTGAGGAAAGAAATAAGTGAAACCTGATGTTGGACACTGATGTCACCACCAAAAAGAAGTAAATCACACGGAGAAACGACAGTGGTATCTCGCATATACACTTTACTGGTCTCCACCTGCAATACAATTGCTTCCAGTATCAGAGATCTCCTGGTTTATGTTGAGCGTTATTAGATGACAAGTTTAAGATTCATACTATTACGCTTCAAAGACACCAGCTTGAAATCAAAGAGATTAGTTCATCGTGATTACTTGAGTGTATTAATTAAAAGTGCTTCACAAATGATATGAATTATAACGTTCTGAGCGAGAGAAGCTTTAACACGCCCCTTAGCACAAAGCAAAGTTAAGAAATGACCTTCTCATGAAACACCAAAAAAGGTTGCCGAAACTCTGAAACCATATGATTAACGGATGTGGGATGGATGAAAACGTCTCGTCGACTATCTGACCACTGAGGGCGTTGGTCAGGAGAAAGGCCAGCTCGACGACTAAGAGCACTTGCATGCCCTGCCTGGATACTCTCTTTGCTCATGGCTGCGACATTTGGGTACAATCCAGCACAAACGGATGCCTGGATTCCAATTTGGGTTAAAAAACGATGAGCATGTCTTTTAATTGGTCTACTAAATTAGGACGAATGAAAAATTACATGTATGAAGTCAAACAAAGTTGCAGATAAGATTTATGAAGAAATCACCTTGACTACTGATGGTTGAAGAGAATTTATATTGAACGGCTGACGCATATCATCCACCCACTTCTCTAAGGCAGTTCCATGCTTGGACTTTCCGTCCTGTTGCACGTTTGAGAATTAGATGAATACATAGAACACCAAGTGGATGAAAAATTAACAAATCTATAAAAAAAAGTCGCTTCCAAAGAAAGAAATTAAGTTTGTAGAATCAACAGACCTGTGGAAAAGTCAGAAAGCCGATGTCTGCAAGCAGACTGGCAAATTGACTCCTCAGATCCCTGTCACGATACAAATACTGGTGATCAAAACCATCTCGCACGTGATTGAGGAAGCTTTCAACGCACTACAAACAATGATGTACCAGAAGTATCCTCACCTCAGCATTATCAAAGTGGATATGCTTAAGAAATTCGCATGACAAAAGTCGCGTGCTGCTTTTGCTCCTTTCTGCACCAAAGCGATTTCCAAAATCAGAGTTATGTACTCGTGTTGTTTTACTGGAGGGTAGAATTACTGAAAATTTCAAGAGGAGATTTCAGGACACACTTCAATCTGAATTATGTCGATAGCATCATGTTCGTCTACATATCAACTGAGCCCTTCGTATATAGCAATTACATGTGCTGATAGCTGAAGCAATAGAACCGTGTCAAACAAAAATAAAAATCTAGGTATGGAAAATATAAGCCAGAAAATGGTGCTAGGGAAGAAAGATAATGTGAAAGTTGTCATTAATATGGGCTTGTCATTATTAAACACAGTGCTGGATGACTTCATACCACTGCGGCAAGATGGCTCCACATGTTATATGCCGCTATCATACATAAGTGGTCTGAATGCTGCCCACTTGCAATACTAACAGGTAGACTTTTGTCGCTCCTCTCTGCAACAAGGGCTTGCTTTGCCCTATCAGCAGCCTCTTTCTGCACCATAATTTTCCATCTTGTGAGTATATGCGCACTCCAGTGCCAAGTATATCTAACAGTTTTTTTTACAGAAACTGATGAACCTCCTCAAACAATTGCATCTGTAACTATGCAAAAACTTGATAGTTTGTCATTTCATATCTACATCACAGGATCATACTTTATCAAGACCACAGCAAACATCTACGTCTTCAATGATATAATAAGAGACAAAAACGAGTAAGATAGGGTGAAGAAAAATTGAGTGCCTGATCTTTGGGTGCAACAAAAGGTGACTTGTAACTCAAGCAAGCTGCCACTGTGAGCACCGGACTAGCACACCCCAAGACTGCTCCATACAGCATCATCTACACATCGCAGTGTCACAAAATACGAGTCGCATTGCTACTCTTGAGTACATGCCAACAATCTACAACAGCAGAAGAGGAAGTGCGAACCTGACAAAACATTCAATGTTGCAATAGAGAAAACACAGGAGGCCATAATACCAGTGCTAGACTCTGTCTAACTACGATAATAGCATAATTACATTCAAACAGTATCCAACTTGATGCCCTTCAAGAATCAACAAGACCAACTGTACGTCCAAATCATTTAATGCATCAAATAAAATGATATACTGTAATCCCCAGAATCCAGTCCCGAAATCGCTCACCTTCCCAATGCGGACATCTACAGGTAGAGCAGCTAAATGATGACCCAACGCAGTAATCTCTTCTTCTTCGTTTATTGCTCCAACCTGAACATTCAACCCTTTGCAACCTCATTCATATTCTTCGGGGAGATGTAGCCATAGTCGTGTGTACATATCCACAGCAACAACATGCATGGTTGGATAATCAAATTGCCTACCTCACGTAGAGTTGAGACTGCACTAGCCACTGCCTCTGACTGCGGAGGCTCCAGAGCCTGCAGCAATTTCACCAGAAATTTTAAAAATTACAGGACATATTATGTATATTTCATTTCCCGAGGTAGGCGATTCAACGAGAACATTTGAACACCAAATACTGGAATAGAAATACAGTTCACTTAAGAATGTTAAGTGCATGATGGTATTTATGATACCTTCTCCAAGAAAGCCGCAATGTTGCCAAGCCGGAGAAGCTTTATTTGCAAGCCCAGCTCCACCAGTGGAACTCGTAACATTTCTGGAAGCTGTTAACAAAACATTTGTGTAAGCACAACCGTATATTTGAACGTACTCACGATGTGCCTCCCGTGCAAATGATGCACTCTGGACTTTGCGCTGCAGTATTCACTTAAAAATTGCACGTATTAATCGAGTCTTGTTCCAAAATACACATCAGTATGACAGCTACAAAGTTGATTTATTAAAAAGGAAATCCAGAAACCAATTTCTCATAGGCAAGGCAGCTACGGCATACACTGAAACAGCAAGAATACACATATCAAAAAGGATGAAAGAAGAGTACTTGGAAAGGCCGCATCAACTTCTCAAGTCGATTGCGGGTGTACAGACAGAAGCAGTTGCCTGATCGTACACGCCCAGCTCTACCACTACGTTGTCTTGCATTAGCTTGTGAGATCCAAGCCTCCATTATGCTTGACATACCCTGTGTAGTACAAGCAAAGAGTAAGCAAAACAGGACAGTTTGGTCAAATTGAAAAGGTTGCACACAAAAACAGTGAAAGGTTCTAGAGAAACCTGCAGTCAAATATACAAAACAAAACCTCTCATGGTGGACACGATCCCGCAAAGATGTCTTCAAGGATTCACTGCAAAAAAAGAAATGCACAAAGTAGCAAAATGACATGTTACGTTGAATGATTGAGCTCGAATTCTCAGAAACAATGAGTAAATGAGAAGAGCATTTTTACCCTGCGAGGATCAAAGCGATTTTCTTTATGCTTTCCGCAATCAACCACATGCACCACATCGTCAATTGTGATACTTGTTTCAGCGATATTTGTAGCTAGAACAATCTGCAGTCCATTCCAATAATATAAATCAGGATATCTTCACAATGCTGTACAAATAAACCCTTGCAGCTGCAGTGAGGACGTCAGGAACGCATGATCATGCCATTGTCCTGAAGCAAATATAGAATGCACACCTTGCGGATACCCTTCGGAGGCCTCTGGAATGCTCGTCGTTGGTCCGCAGGAGCTACTGAAGAGTGCAATTGGATTAACCATTCCGATGCAGACCCGCTAAACCTTCGAGAAACCGAAAGACGTTCCCAAAGAAGCTGGATCTCTGCCAATCCCTGAGCTCCCGAAATACATACTCACAATCACTTAAACTTGACGTTCAATGAGGTTCATAATGAAAGCAGAGGTTCTTACAAGAGAAACCGCACATAAAACTCCAGTCACAAGAACATGTGATGTTCCTAGATAACGAAATCAGATTATAAAATAATACCAAACACTGAATGCAATTATAGTTTCTTAATGCTATGTTATATCATTACAGCTACAGTCCACGCTTTTAGTAATTCATTACACCAAAATCGTAAATTTTGCCAGCCAGATCATTTTGAATCTTGAAGCTTTAGGCATCAATATTGTCAATATGTTATAATCACATTGAGCTTTGTATAGACTCATCTTCTGCTTTAGTAATACAAAAGTTGACATCATGAAAAAATCAAAACCCCACTGAATTATAAAATATCAAGCGAATACCATTAGAAAAATTTAGGGTTACTCACCGGTAAAAATACAAGAACTGCACCTGTTTCGCCTTCTTCATCAATGTAGATAACTAAATCCTCTAGTAACTCATAGTCTATCACATCTTCGTTCAGCCTTTCCTGAAACCATTACATAAAACAGCTACATAAAAAGACGCTGTTTAACTATTTAACCCAAATCGTGAAATGAACATGAAGATACAAGCTCCGCTATCAATATAGTCTATATGCTAACAAAAATTATGTGCGTCTGTAAGAGAAAAGAGAACATGTAACGCAAGTACTAAACACCATCAAGGAAAATACATGCTCAGAGATATCCAAGGAACTCTGCATGCTTCCAGGCTTGAAATAGAGAGCGCGTACCAGGTTTCTGCGAGTTCTTTCACTAAAATTGTGATATAGTTCTTCATCGTACAACGGGTTCACTAGTTCATCCTCCAGTTTGGATTCGTCACCCCAGCCAGAATTTACCAGGTCCTGCCTACCTCTACTGTTACCTACAAGTCTTTTTGATGCCTGTCCACAACACCCAGAGAAGAAAACTTAGAATATGTCACTGTAAACAAGAACATGCAGAATCATTCACTATTGCACTAATAAAAAAATATTAGACAACGTGGACATCTCATAGCATGGGACACAACCTGATAATTGGTTATGTTTCTGGCTGGAAGAATGTCCTGTGTAAGGACTTGTTGAGACGACAATACAGAAACCTGCTTTACTTGCAGAGAGGAACGGATACACACATGCCAGAACTAAAAGTAGGGTCCCATATTGTACACATCGAAGCTGAGTGTCTTTGGAGAAATAATTACTAAAAAAGGTACCTTTTTCCTATTCGCTCTGTAATCGTTCCCCACAGCTGCGGGAGAATCGGTTGCAAGCTTGTAATTAGGCAGCTGCTCGTAAACATCTTCTAAAAAGTAAGTTGCCACGGGAAAGGTCCGCCCTCTTGCAGAAATGACAGGACAGTCGCCGAAATAATTTGAGAATAAGTTGGAGTCCAGAGTGGCCGACCTATTTCGTATGATACAGTCAAATGAGACAAAATCGTTAATTTCTTGATCTAAGATGAACGAGTCAAGAAAACTTCTAAGAATGTAAATCGCGACAGAAGAAATGGAACTTGAAGTAACTCTCTCACTGAAAGACATGAATGCCGCATAAGAATCAAGCTAGGATTTTAGATCCCAACCTACAAAGGGTACAGAAAAAGGAACTACAAAGACATACATGAGTATAAGCTTCAAAGGGAAACCACATTCTCTTCTTCTCTCCAATAGATCCTTCAATATGACTAATAGAAAATCACCCTGCAAACAAGAAGATGCATTTAATAACGAAGCTGAACTGCTTAGTAGGTAAGATTATTGCCTACATGCAAGGAAACAGGGAAATCATTGGTGATAAAGGCAATTTTATATCATGCAAACCTCCTTTTCTGACAGGTTAGAAAATGTACCAAAACCGTACGTTCGTGAACCTCATCCACGATAATATGTGAAATTTCACTCAAATCCCTGTCCCCCTGTTGTACATCAGAAAGAAACATATATCTTTAATATAAAAAGCAGATTCTTTGGTCCAATTTCGTGGTGGACGCACACGATGATAATGGTATTGGTAGAGAAGGCCAGTTGAATAACAGACAACGAAAAACATGATGCTGAATATAAATGAAAAAAATAGAAGCGGCTGAATGACTCAAGAAAACTCTCAAAATACTAATACTTGACGGCATCCATAAACAAGCACTGGCACAGTAAAGAAGGGCACAGCGGCAATCACACTACGATCATAAGTATAAATTCGATATACAAGTAGGCCAACGAACTTACAGCTAGCCTTCGGAGTAGAATACCAGTAGTGCAGAACAGAAGCTTGGTCCCTTCATGCCTTAAGCAAGACAAGATAGAAATTAGTCAAAGGAACACTCTCTTAATACTGAGATACACGATTCATTTCACAAAATACTTCTATTAGACCATCTTGACTGGATTTCTGCAAGACAGAGACCGAAACTTCGATACAAAGAAGCAGAAGGTTCCCTCGTACCAGTCTTATAGAAGCACTAATCAATATGTCAACTAGAGTGGATTACCATAAGTTGAAATTGAGTTGCACAGTATTGTCTTAGTTCGTCAATTATCACTTCTTCAAGTAGTTAGAGTTGGCTTATAATTAACTCATGAAGCTGACTGCAGCTAACGAGAAACGACCCTTGGAAGCGATTGACATTCTAATACGTTTAGAAGGTTGCTCCCAGGTGGTTTAAATAAAATAAATATAGTAAATAAAGTAAGATGGCAACAGATTTCTTTCCTTAAAGCTCCTTTAACTGCGAGTGACATGAGGATAAGAAAATCTGGTTTAGGAGGAACGGATGCAGTAGTACACAAACAAACAAGAATGAAATCAAGAAAAAATCAGACTCTAATACGAAAGGAGCATTACCAGGCAGCATCAAGGCGAACTTGATACCCTACTAGTGATTTACTATTGCCAGGAGGTGGATCACACCGTTCCACAGCCACCCTTTCAGCAACTGAAATCGCCTGACCAACACCCATCAATTCTACAGTAAGGTGGCAACGGAGTAAAATATGGCACGGATATATATTCCTTAATTGGCATGGTTACAACACATCCTATATGGTAAATGATAATAGTAAAAAATCAAAACAAAAATCATCATACTGTGATCGTAGCAGAGACAGAGGCCATCGTGGTTGCATGAGGCTAACTCACAACAATCAATGTCTACACGTATGTAAGAACGGTTGAACTTAGCATGAGATAAGATATCCTACAGCAATTCGTCGTGGTTGAGTGCACACAATGTTGCAGAAGCCACCACGTCCAGCGGATATCATTTCATCCAGTATGAATTGTGGCACCTGTTCAAAATACCCTCGTATCAGCCTGGCATCAAAACAAAACAGCAACTTCTAAGTTTATGTGCCCTAGAGTTAGTTTACCTGAGTTGTCTTGCCACATCCTGTTTCACCTCCCACCACAACAACTTCGTTGTCCCTCACTTTAGCAAGCAAGTCGTTTCTGACGTCAGCCATTGGCAGGCCCGCTCTGGAATCCAGCATTGCCTATACAGATATAATCAAACAGGTTACCATAAGTACGCTAGCAAAAAACATGGATAAATTCAGAACCAGCTTCTATAATTGTTTCTCTAAAAAATTACAAAGCACAGCTCAGCATCCCAGCACGGAGCAGCAATGGAAAAGCTGAGCTCTCAAATGAGAAAGCAATTTCCAAAAAGGTAACATACCCGATATTCCTTGGATTGCAACTTCTGCTCTCTTGCACGTAGAAGACGAATGCTTTCAGCATCTTTCCTCGACTTACGCTCTATGCAACCAAACAAGGCGGACAAGAAAATAGACTAAATAAAAAGACAATTCTCAGGGACAAGTCTCCCAAAATGAATTTCAAAGCATAAAAGTCATAAAAAAAGGCCTAGGTGCGTTCAAGGAACCTAAAAAAGTGTCAAAAAAAAGCAACGGGTAGAATAATCCTCTAACCAAGAATAAAAGCATGGAAAAATCATTCCTAATACCTCAACTTGACTCAAATTGATACCAATACACAGCGGATGCACAAGTTACCATTGGTCCTTAATTCCTTGCGCTCTGAGTTCTCTCTCTGTGGGCTCAATGTTTGCATTGAAGTGTCGGCCACGTCGGTGCCCACATGTAAAGGAACATCATTGGCCTTGCTGGTGTTCACCAAAGACTCAACAAATGCAATCCTCTTCCCAACTTGCTCCTCCACATCTTGCGTTTTTGTATTTTGACCTTCCAGAGTTCAATAAGAAATTAATAGTGAACACGGTAAATTGGGACAATCGCAAGGAAAAAAATACAATAAATGACATTCACAACTTTGAGAAGATTTGTCTCCCGATGGCAAATCCAGGGCCTCATATGTGCAATAATGGACTTTGTCGAAAGAAGAACATAAAACCTCTTCGATAATTGAACATACAACTTTGTCAAAAGAAAAGAGCACAGAGTGGATTATATCAATAACAAACCTTCAGTAAGCCACTGCATGCACATGGTACGGTAAGGCTCTGGCAAGTTGCGATACAGAGGCAACTCAGGAAAGAGCCAGAATAATGCCCGCGTAGCAACTGCGTTCTGTGCTTCCTGCAATTCAAATGCGATCGTATATGATGCCTTTAGGACATTAAACAGAAAAGACAAGAAGTTGGTAAATGAAACTCATCAACATAAAAAAATCACGGCAAAAATTGCGCATTGATCATAATTGAGTCATGTAGGGGTAAGAAAAAATACCGCAATAGAATTGAAACGGTCTTCTTCCTGGGGTAGCCTAATAGTGACAGGAACAACTAATTTGTTCTTTTTACGACCAGGAGCAGGTTGGACGACAGTGACTGAGTAGCAGTATTGTGAATATTGTCCTGGAAACTTATCGTATTTGGGTGAAGGCCACCCATTTTTCTGGCAATGCTGCTGCAATACCGCCTTTGGTTGCCTCTGCTGCTCTGCCTGTTACAAATGACAAAACATCTCCGTCACGTGGACAATTATGAAATCCATGAAATAAGGTGAGAAAGAAGGTCCTTGTTGACAAATAAAGCAAGCAGTAATTAGAACCTGAGGCGCAGATTTGTTGCCTTTCTTGGTTGCTGCGACTTTCTTAGTAGTTGGTGCATCTTCGTAGCTTCCCCAAGTAGTAAATTTCTCTCGCTTCTGTAACAGCACCACACTTTGGGGCAAACTCTGATCCGAGGTTCCCTCTTCATCGAACATCCCCACAATCCCTTCAACTTCGTCGATTGGTTCAGTAGCTTTTTCTTTGCCAACTGATTGTGGGATGCTTGCCTTCTCAGGAACTAATTCTGCTTTCTGACTCTCAGGAATTAATTCTGGTTTTTGACTCTCAGGATTTCCTTCATGAAGTCCAATCACGCCTACAAAAGCAAACGAGTCAAATATGAAACGAGCATTTTTGAGACTTCAAGTCACATCCGAGTGACAATTATAAGAACATGCGAACAGAATTTCTGCTGCATACCATTGTCCGCAAGTTTTTTCGCAGGATTGGTTTTGAGAGACAGCTCTTCGAGCTGATTTGCTTCAAGAGATATTCCCAATGGGCTTGATTCACGAACTTCCCATGATGCAGGAACATTCTGATGGCGAGATACCGCCGCATCTGCATAGCTCCGCAACTTTACTTGCGTAGGTATGTCATAATCTTTTTCTGATAACCCTGCAGATAACACCAACACATGTCACTCGCAGCCCAGAAATTCAAAGCCTTTTTCAAAATCAAAGACCACGGCATTACGCATGAAAATGTGACCAGTCTAGCTAGTATTAGAGAAGTCAAAATATACAGTAAACGGAAATCAAATGTTACATGCATGCACTATGAACATTATATCCACTAAATAGGTCTACAAGTGAGCAAAATGAATGTTAAACAGCATGGCCAGTAGTAACTAGAATAGACGCCAACTCAGTACAATAATTAAAAATTGCAATTTCCCACATAGTTCCAGTATCATGATCAAAATATATCCAGAAAAAACGACTTTCGCTACTGAACTCTCTTTCAATAGTGAGAGCAGACCTAAGGACGCAAGCTCAGATTTAAGCTCACGAATAAGCCGGCCTGCAGCTGCCTGACTCTCTTTGTTTCCGCTCGATTTTGCAACTGAAGCTGCTTGCTTTGCAGCTTGGTATTTTGTAACAGCAGCTTTAGATTTTGCTTCTGGGTCAACAGCCTGCAACGCAGGCCACTGTCCTACAAATTTTTAATCACCCATCAAAACAATGTCAAACGTTACACAATGTATCTATCACATCTCGATGTGACAGCCAAAGATCTTCCAGCCATTATTATCCAAACCAAACAAAACATCCTAATTTTAAAAAATGATCCACGTATCCAGAAAACTCAACACGTAGGTACAAAATCTGTCGAAATGATGATATCTGACGAGGATTTCCATACACTTTTAGCCTGTTGTTGCTTGTGCCGGTCTTGTTCACCAGGACCTCCCCATACCTGATAAAGAAACCATCCATTTGGAGTAGAAATTCAAAAGAGGGTCAATATAACTCATCTATACAATCTGATCAAAAGAGGCAAATCATGATCACAACTATTCAAGATTGTTGCAAAAATAATCAAAAATACATACAGAAAGGGACCAAGATTGAAAGACAACTGAAATATATCCACAGCACCTCCCAGTTCGAATCATCCTCAGAATCCTCCGACTCTTCCTCCTCAGAGTCCTGCAATGCCAATCCTCATCCATAAAAAATAACATCCGTCACAGATGAGCAGTAAAAAATTCAATAACATCATTCGTAAAAATGACTGTAAAGCTAGAGACAATGAGAAAAGTTACCTCGGCCTGTTGAGCCATGTACCGCTTGATCCAGTCCGCTTGCTCCGCTTTCACCTCATTCTCAGTTTTTTTAGGTTTCTGGACCTTCGAAATCAAAGAGATATCGTTCGGACTTTCTACTTTCTTCTCAACATACGTCCAGTTAGGTCGCGCAACAGCCAGCACTTGCGCTTGTCCACCTAGAAACCAGGACATCATCATTCCCATCAGCATTTTCACATAAACCGTTCCGGCATCAATGCAGATATTCACGAAATGCAATGCAGATATGCATGAAATGTAATGCAGATATGCATGAAAAGCAATACAGAGGAATCCAAACAAAGGCAGCGACGCCACAGAACCAAATTTGCAATCATGTTCTATTGAAACTGCAGAAACAGCTAACGATCACATGAGTACAAAACAAACCAAAGCATATACCTTCTGGATTGGCGACTTGAATGCCACTGCTGAATTTCGACGGTAGCTCATTGGTGGGCAAGTTCAAACATAGCCAGTCAAGAGCAGCCTCTAAACTTGCACCACCCTACTCATCCAAGAAACAAAGGTCTTAGTAGATCGGCATTAATCCAGTGCAAGGAGATCATCAACGAAGCTCCTTAGAACCTTGAAGCCAAAGAAATGCATGATTACTCCGGTGCATAAAAATATATTTCACTAACAATGCACAAACTTAATATATCAACAAAAAACAGCAAGCAAGATTTCAAGACTATCACATTGTGCATTCCAATAACCCGATCTTTCAATTAGAGAATTCGTATGCATTTATTCCATATCCTAACACGACCTGCACAATTATTGTAACTCACACGAGAATCATATCTTCAAAAAAGTTTTCACAAGCACCGAAGTCCTTCACAGCAAATGCTTGATACAAAACAATCAGAATTCTGTACAGAAAGTGCCAAGCAAGTAATTCAAGGACTAATACTCTGTTTATTACTGTTGTGGTTACCAGTAACCAGATCTTTCAATAAGGAAATTCTTTTGCTTCTCTTCCAAAATTAAGTGCTTCAAGGTGCACAATCACTAAAACACACAACCCTAATACGACCTGCACAATTATTGTAACTCACACCAGAGTCATATCTTCAAAGACGTTTTCACAAGCACCGAGTTCATTCACAGCGAATGCTTGATACAGAATTTTCTACAGAAAGTGCCAAGCAAGTAATTCCAGGACACATACTCTGTTTATTACTGTGATTGCCAGTAACCAGATCTTTCAATAAGGAAATTCTTTTGCTCCTCTTCTAAAATCAAATGCTTCTCTTCCAAAATCAAATGCTTCTCTTTCAAACTCAAATGCTTCTCTTCCAGAATCAAATGCTTCTCCTCCAAACTCAAATGCTTCAAGGTGCACAATTACTAAAACACAGGAAAACTAGAACTTCATCACATTGACAGGGATCGACACGAATGATTCATACACAACAATTAGAAGTAACAGTTGAGAGAGAGAGAGAGCTCAGTACCAAAGGGAGCTTAGAAAGCGCAGTCTCGCACTGAGAAGCCGTGAATCCTTCAGCAACGAGGTGATCGTAAATATTCTTCAGACGCTTCACAGCCTGTTTCTTCTGCCCTTCAGACAGAGATTCCTCCGGTAGTTGTTGTTGTTGTTGTGGCTGATTCACACCTCCCGAGTTGTTGAACAGCAATTTACGCAACCGAACCTCATTCTCCGAGGACAAGGTCACCCGAGCAGCACCTCGACTGGCGCCTTGGTTCCCCGCAGCAGCAGCACCTTTTGCGCCCTTGCTGCTGGATTCAGCTGCTGATGCCTTGCCGGAGCTTTTCGCCTTCGTCTTCTTCGGAGGCATCTTTATTTCTCTGTCTCTCTCTTACCTTGTTGCGTGCATTCTCCAAAACCCTAAACCTCGGACCGGCAATCAAAATTTATATTCAATCGGTAGATGATGCTTTGAAATTCAGCTGCACAACAAGTGGTGAATCAAATGCGCATGTTAAATTTGTGATTGCCAAAACCCTAAACCTCGGACCTGCAATCAAAATTTATAATCGATCGATAGATGATGCTTTGAAATTCAGCTGTAGAACAAGTGGTGAATCAATGGAACATGTTCAATTTGTAATTGTCAATTCAAACCTCCGTCAAAAAGCTTCGCAGGATCGGAATTCAGATGCAATCATCGATTTTTGAGGTCGGATTTGAAGGCCGTGCTGCTTCTCCGTCTTCGTCTTCGTCTGCTTCAGTTTTAGGGTTTCACTGGTGTCAAGACCAGTATCGGGAATAGTGTGGAGGGTTTGTATGGGAAATGGTCAATTTCATTCCTAGTGTTTAACCCCTGAGCGCCCAGCACAAGCTCACTCAAATCCAAACCCTTTGGAACTCATTCCAATCAAGCTATCACTTAAAAGATATTCACAAAAATTGATTGTATCGATTGGTAGTGAACATAAGTCCAGAGCTTTAAGGAAAAGGACACGTCCTTTCATAATACCATTGAAAAGATTATAACTATCAAATAAGGAAATTTTTCAAAACCAAGAGGCCATATTTTGACCCCTTGTACGCTGAGGGGTTAACCCCTAACTGCCCATGGTATTTTTGAGTATCTTAGAATTTTCTTGAAAGTGAACAAAATGCAAGCATTTTGATCAATCTTATTAATTTTCTCTGAAGCGTAACCATATAAATCCAAAGTAGACATGTTATGGATCACATAGGAAAAGAAATCACAACAATATCACTTATGGATTGAAAGATTGTAATGTTTGATCATGAGGGTGTTAAAACTGCGAAAGTGATTTGAAGTCTTTCAATCCTCTTTTCACATCTCAAATTTATAATTGAGGATACCAAAAAAATATGAGTATGTAAAATAACCCTAATCAATTTACGGCTACTTAAAATCTACTTTACAACTTTTTTATTTACGTTTCTAATGTGATTGTTTCTCCAAGTTCTAGTGTACTTGAGGCTCATTTCCAAGAGCCTTTAACACTAGAAAGTGAAGATTTGCAATGAACACCCTTGCACAAAATCTTGAATAGAAAAATCATGTTAATTCATTTTCAAGATCAAATTCTTGATGCTAAAATGAGACTTCAATAAGAATTTAAATAAAACAATAACCACTAAAAAAATTTTGAAGAAACTTTGGGCATCCCAGAATAAAATTTACAGGGGCGCAATTTGAGCCCTTTAGGCGTTGAGGGGTTGAAGGACGGGCCTAAGACCATGAATTTTCTATGAAATTGCATCTTATAGGAGTTATTTTGGTAATGTAATCAATATCAAAATTTGATATTACAATTTTAGTAGTAGAAGGTATGTGTATACTATATGTATAAACAATGTTCATAAATTTTGGTGAAAATTTGAAATTATTGTAGTTTTTTGAAACAAATGCTAGAGAAATTCATATTAATTACAAAATTTATTTAATTATGCCAATTCTTTTATCATGGATGTGAATCATCATGACGATCATCATGATGGAATTTATCTTCCCATGTTTCTAAAATTAGAAAAAGTAAATATTTCATGGTAATAGGTACTCAACTTGTGACAGTAATGAAAATTATAAAACTTTGTTTTTTTCAAAATATTAAAGTACAAGGAGAAATTATATTTTGTAAACTTTCAAATGCTAGTTATGCTCAAACTAAAAACACATTATTTTAATAACTCATATTGAGTTTTGGTAAGAAAATCCTCAAAATTCAAAATACACTACACGGTGGTGCATCTTTACTACTCAATTGGCAAGTGGGACCCTTTTGTGAAACATTGAGCATGCAAAAGCTATCTATGTACATGCTCTAGATTGCATTACTCATGTCTCAACAAAATCTTGGATGAAAAACAATGTTATTCCCCTGTCAGAGCACTGTTTAGTCATCAAAAAGCCACAAAATGGCTTCCGCTACGTTTAAGGGATAACTAGGACTTTGTGATGTTAGACATTATATTCAACATCATGATTTTTGTTCTCAATTGTTAGCAAAAAAATCTTTTTATTTATTAGCAATGGATCATATTCCAATTTTATTAATGCAAGAATGATTTGCCTTCAGCTTTGCATTGTTTTACTTGCTTTTGTAAATTTTCTCTTTTTTCATTTGTTTGTCTTGTCCAAGTTGTTTTTCTTTTTTACTTTGTTTTTCACCCTCTCTTTTCTCCTTTCCTCTCCTTCTTCCGTTGAATTTCTAGTGAACTTTCATCTTCCCTCAACTTGCCTTTTCCTCTCCCTATTCCTACTCTAGTAGAGAATTCCAAATCTTTAGCGTTACCAGCGAATTTTGGATTTAAAGTGACAAATAGACATTTGATGCTTAACAAGAGGGATCTTTTTCAAATCTCTGTTTTTTATGTTCTTTGGCAAAAATGTACATAGTCTATTTCTTTTATTATTAGATTAAATGATTTATTGAGAGCTAATGGCGATTACAGTACATGAAACAACTCTTCTCTTATATACATAAGTGTGTGTTATTGGTAATAATATAGATGTAATTATTATTTCAATGACCAAGTTCTGCTTTTATGCTCAGTTAGGGTCATTTACAATCTCAAAGAAAGCATTTTTAAGTTTGATAATTGACCAGGGTATGTGCACACGTGGTGTTAAGATCGGTGTTAGGAAAGGAAAATGAGGTGCATTTGGACACACCTTAAGGTTGGATTTGTATTGCTAATACCCCTCTTAACATTAACTGTGAGCATATCTTAACCCCTAAAGGATTGTGCCCTTTATTTTGTCAAAAAACACCCAAAACTGCTACCTCTATGGCAAGGAGTAAAAAAGTTTGAAAATCAGGCATTTTGCATATCTGACCATAGATTCTTGTGCTAGACTACTATAAGAATGTGTCATACAAAATTCAAAAACTTTGACCACACAGATTGGAAGATGAATGCATTTAAAGTGTAAAAAAACAATTTTTTTGCACCTTCCTTGATTAGATTTTTTAACTTTGAACATTCTTAACTTGAAATTTTTGCACCACAAAGTTTGGAATTCTATTTTCACATGGTGGGAAGTGGAGTTGGGAATCTAGGGTATTTTTTTTTTTTTAAATACTTAATTTTCATTCTTTAAAAAAACACTAGGTACAAGAAGGTATGAGATTGAACAAAAACTTAAATTGCTAATAGCCGTGCAATGGAATTGAAACGCAATAATCCCAATGGTGAGATTGTTCTAGAAAGCAAACTTCACCCTCTCCAATGATTTTTTTTTGAAAAAATGTTAAACCTGCATTCAAAAATGAAGTTTATAAGTTATTTTTTCAAGAAGATGCTTGAGTTGCCCAAAAAACAAGATTGTCCATAACTTTCTCATAACTAGTCTAAATGGAATGAATCAAAGCTTCAAATGTAGAAAAAGATATAATCTATAAGAAAAAAAAATTAAATTTTTTTTTAAAGCTTTTATAAGAATTTTTTTTGCTGCCTCTAGTCCCCAAATTTGTGCTTATTTGGGCATAACTTTTGCTCCCTAGCATCAATTGGAATAAAAATATATTCCCCAAAAGCTACTATGTTTTTCTATCTTCAAAAAAAGTTTCAAAAAATTAGGACAAAAATTGAGGCCGTAGATACCTACCCGAAATCCCATTTGTCCCTCGTAGGGACAATGGTCCTTTAGGGGTTAATTTATAAATCTCAAAATAACACATAGAGTTTGAATCAAGTTTTTAGTCCCTTTCCTTGAAATCACCAACAACTTCCAAACATAGAGGTGGTTCACATTGTGTCCACATCCCAATTCCCACTAAAATCTCAGAATCTGATTGGTGTAAAGTCAAAAGTTGGGACTTGACACCACACTTCACACTATGACTACACCCTAAGTCCCACATTCCAATTGCTTACATGGCAATAGTTTTGAATGTTTTGTGCCAAATAAGGTGGGACTTCACTCAAGGTTTGGATCAACCATTTTGCTACACCCAACTTTTAGCCCAAGTTCTACCAATATCCAAGCATGAAATATTTGTAACTTTCTTTTATACTCCTTTTTGCCCTTAACTCCTAAAGGACTGTGGTTCCCTCAAGGGACAAACAGGGTTTCAGGCATGTACCTATGGTTGAACTACTTTGTGTGATTTTTTGAGACTTTTATTGAAGATGGGAATTGTAAAGATCTACACGGGCATCTAATTTTTTTTCTTCATTCTAACATTAAACAAAGAAGATATGCAAGAATTTCTCAAAACTAAAAGAGGATGGGTAGTTTGGATGAGGCCTCTTCTTTATAAGTAGGTGTTGATTCCAAAGAGGGTCAGCCCTTATGAGCACAGGGTGTGGACACTTGGGCAAAAGGGAGTGAAGTGGAAGGTGCCCAACTTGGGGGACTTCCAAACCTCCATTCCTTTTGCCCCTTTTAAATTTTGGTGCTTTGATATTTTTAGCAATTTTTGCCTTTGCTTTTTACTTCTTTTTGTCCTAAGTTGTAGTAGGCTAAGAATTCTTGGCTTCCATTGTTTTTATCAATGTGATTTGAATTTCTCAATTATACATAAAGCCTCCAATTTTTTGTAGAGTATTTGCAAATTTCATGACCTTGTGCACTCAAAGATTTTTTGAAGTATGTTTTACACCTCCAAATCATTTGAAAATTCTTCCATGCGTACCTAACTTGGTCATCTACATGCAAAAATAAACCTCAACTTTGTGTAGAGCAATTTTTTGCTATAGGAGTGGTCAAAAGCTTCTGAAATTTTCAAGCAACAAGGAAAAAAATTTTTTTTTGACACTTTAGATGTCAATATCTCACTCCTCTACATCTAGAATGAGTAGATTTATTTCTCACAAGTACCTGTCATAGTCTAGGGCAAGATCCTATGGTTGGATTTTCAAAAAAAAAAATCTACCTTTCTATTCATGCCCTAGAAGTGGCAATTCTCAGTGACATTTGCAGAAGAAAGGGCTTGGTCCTTTAGGAGTTAGTTACCCAACAAAGTTGAAATTGAGCTTTGCAATAGAACTTGCAAAAATGGGACATGGGAAGTAGTGTAAACCACCCCATAGAGCATCTCCACTGGTGCCCTCCTAAGTTTTGTCACACACCCAAAGTGGATAAAAATTCCTAAGGGCCCTTTCAAAACCCTCTCAAGACACTCCATCTTAGCATGTCTAGCAAGGCCCTTCAAACACTATCCATCACTATTCATCCTAAGATTAGTGAACTTTATCCTCTATTTTTGTTGATAAGTGGTCAAGTGATTATTCATGGGGCATGTTGAAGTGCATGACAGCGTTTATTTTATTGGCAAAATTTTGCCAAAATCTTACTTGAAAGTTACGCTAGCTCCCAATACACTTAGAAATTCAGTGAAAAAAGTGGATGAAATCGCCAAAGCCTTCCTTCAACAAACACCTAGTTTGTCACATTTTGGATGAAAATAGCTTATATTAGTAAACTTTTTGGATGAACATTCACACATCATTCAGTCTTTCCAATTTTAACTAACTTTTCCTTACTAGCGTGCAGTACTGGGTGCGAGTCACTCTACCCTGACAAATACAAAAAAAAAACCCCTGGTGCACGATCACCTTTTAAAGAACATGGATGGAGATCAAGGAGCTTTTAGGGCCTTCAGAAATTGATGAAAAACTTTGAACGAGCCAGGACAAGTGGAGATGCTCTTAATTTATGAAGAGAATACCGCAACGCCCGGAGCCCCGGACTGAAACTGCCTCAAATCAGGACCAATATCTCCATGAAACGAGCGGACATACCGGCCGGGATTCTAAGGGCGACATTCAATCAACCCTAATTGGATTTGTTTCTTTCTTTTCCGGTGACGTCCCCCCTTTCGAGGCTGAATCACAGTAACCCTAATCCTCACGGCCCAGACACCTGACCCTCCGCCATTTGACATCTGGTCAGAAATCCTATTGACGAAATATCTAAAAGGGAAACGGGAAAGTCTGTTTCAAGGGTCGAAATAAAAATAATTAGCATAATCAGATGTCCTAAACTCCTGATTATATTGCTATAGCACGTATTAAACCATGCAGAATGCCAGCTGAGGCTTGCTTTTGCGAGATTACCGACGTTTATCTCGGAAGCAGCGAGGGTGCAAGGAAGGTGCATAGATAAATATGAAAACTAAATTGGAGTACTTTTAAAAGGAACAGAATCTGGAAAGATATGTAACTTATGTTGGGTGCCGAAAATGACAGATCATGGAAGGATTGTGAATTTTACTGTTGAGTGTTGACCATTGAGAACGAGGTTTTTGGAATGGGAATTGATATGCGTACCATAGCTTCTTGACTATCCCACCACACCCCAGGGTAAATGGGTAAATTTTAGATTTCTACCATCAAAAACCTGAATTTAAGAAATTGGAATTCAGATTTGGACTCAAAGACCGTGATTTTGTCTAAAACTGTAAAAAAAATGTTGTAATTGAACAACACTCAATAAAAAAGCTTAACTTGGGGGAAAAGTATTACTTTTACATTTGTTTATAAAAAAGATAAACATTTTCATTGAGTGTTGTTCAATTACAACATTTTTTTTATGGTTCTAGTCAAAATCACGGTCTGTGAGTTAAAATCTAAATTCTAAATTCTCAAATTCAAGTTTTTGATGGTAGAAATCTAAAATTTACCCTGAGATGTGGTGAGATAGTCAAGAAGGTGTGGTATGCATATCAATTCCTTTTGGAATTTCTTTATGATTTTATATCATTTGTTTCTACTGTAATTTTTTAATATTTCTTTTTGAAATTTTAAATAGAGTTTTTAGTTTTTTGTAGTATCTTTCAATTTTGTGTAACGGGGAGGGGGGTTAAAGAGAAGCAATGTTGTGGGGAAAACTACAAGTAGCGTGAAAGTTTTGGGGCAATTTGAGGAGACCTAGTGACCAACTACTCCAGAATTAGCAAATCTGCAGCAACGAAGACGGGCAAGAGCAGCCCATAACATTGTTAACCTTCACTAGGGGTTCCCTTTTACTCCCTCAATATGAGGATCCCCAACCAATGCCATTCACCAGCTCTCGGCCAACACCAATGCAAATCTTTAATTAAATTGGAGTCCAGGTATCCACGGGCAAATATCCCTCCAACGGGAGGGAGGAATATCACCTGGTATACAATGTTGTGCTAGCTGGTGGTGACCCAACTCCAGTTGGAAACAAACTGGAGCCAGCAATAGTGGGAAGGTCAATTTTGACTTCAAAGTGGCATTAATGAAATTGATGGATATCCTTTAACCCTCCCTAATTGCACACTCTAGAGTTGCATGCTTTGTACTAAGGTAGGAGGCTCAAGAACCAGGCATCTAAGGGCTGAAATTGAATTTTGGGAGGTGAAATTTCTTGAAATATTTTTTAGTAAATTTTCCTTGAAAGACAAGAGAAATTGACATCTAACCCTACTTGTTTCAAAATTTTTGAAATTTTGTGAAATTAATTATGAAATTTTGAAATGAAAAGTCATAGAGCTCTAAAACCGTACACTTTCTTAAATGTACACTGCCTGTACATTACTGAAAATTGTGAAAAACAACATGTATGTGTAAGGTACATTTAAGAAGGTGCACAGTTTATGAGCCGACTACCTTAGGGGTTTCAAATCTTTTGCTCATTTCTCAACAGTTATTTTTTTTCTTGAGTACAGCTCAGTCATTTTTTTTCGCATTATAAATGATTGTGATTGCTGATTGTGGTTTCAACTTTTGATTCTATTGTCTTCTTTTTCTAGATTTGTTACGCAAGAGAGATGATGATGATTGCTTGAAGTTCTATGGCACTATGCACCCCTAGATCAGCAATAAAAAAACATTTTGGATATCTCATGATAATACCAACTTCTGTGCGACAAATGTTGAAATTTCTTTTGTGGAAAAACTGTCAATTTTGCAAGCAAAAACGCCTAAAGAAAAAAACCATTTCTCTCTGGACTTTGAAACTACCTACTTGCATGCTTTGGAATTGCACTTGTTCTCTCAATAAAATAGGAATCTTATACCATAGAACATGTCAAAGTTGTGAATGTATGCAAGCGCATGTTATGAGGCGTATAATAACTATATATGAACTAGTCAAAATTCATAAATGATAATCACAAAAACAAGCCTCACTCAGTTGGATTAGAAAACAATCATGTAGAGTTACATGAAAAAAACCCAAAGATAAATGCAAAACATGGAAAAATTTCCCAATTTTCATGCATATAAAAAGTTCATAATTACATGAATGATGAATAGTCCAAAAGAAGTCAAACATGTCATGATTCAAAATTTTATTTATTTATTTTCACAAAGAAAATGCGATTATACAGGGCAGAGCGTAGCTGTTGTACACTTGTACGCTATATATGAGCCATGGCCATCTTGTCAGATTATAATTTTTCCAATGTTTTTACAGGGTACCTTTACATTACATAACCGGTGATGAAGTGACAACGCCATATTCAATGAATTGGGAAAACCAGATTCTCAAGTTGTACTTCACCTTAAACCAAGTGGTTTTCTGTTTGGCGTTTAAACTCCAGATTTGAAGGTATCAAATTTGGCCTAAGCCACTAAGATTTTGTCCCTCACAAATTCCTCCTTTTAGGTGAGGATACGTGCACCAAAAAATGTTGCTTTGCCCTTAAAAGCCCCAGTGACAAGATTTTGTCATTGCGGATCACAACTTGATCTCACTTTTTCTCTTGATTTGTACAGTGAAAACAATTGTGACTGGTCCCCATCAGCAAAGAAAGTAGTCCTTTTTCAAATCCTACAATCACTTATTTTTTTTGTAAATTTCCAAACTCTGGTGACCATTAAACCCCCATTTTTTCTTAAACCTTAAAACAATTCCAAGCACTCAGGGATTAAACCTAGAGCTCGATAACCTAGTTTATTCCCAAAATCGGGATTTCTTCCCAAATTAACGAATATGGCGTTTGACGCTCTGGGCAGCCAAGTACGAAGTGTTAGAAAATGTAATCGCCTTTGGCAGAGTCAGTCACGTCACTCTCTGAGCCAGTGACTTTGACGGTTTGACCTGCTGCACTACACCGTACTGCACTGCAGAGAACGACAGGAGCACGGGCAAGGCTCCGGTGACTTTCAACGACGACAGACGACAGGCATGCACGTTCAGGTGAGGGTAAAATCTGAGCTGCACTTGCCAGCGGTTTTGCGGCTCTGCAGCAACTGAAGTTCTCAACAACGGTTGTCTCTGTCTCTCTCGTGAAGAGCTGCACTTTCTGCAGCACATGCAACGCCAACAGCCAAGTTTTCCAATCGATGGCCTTGGTGGTCTCATCAGCTGGTTTCACACTCTCACGTTTGACTTGCGTGGGAGGACCCGGTAGCGGGCCCGGGAGCCAGTGTCCTCCGTTGTCACTGAGGGCATCATCGACCCATGCAAGGGGTTTGGGACTGGGAACTGGCGGCTCCTGTGCCGCTCCTTGTCCTCATAAATTTGCAGTTTGTTTTAACCCTTAAAGGATTGATCTTGAATCAGTGACGCAAACTGAGGAGAGTGTATTGTTCATGAGCAGTGGACAGCCTGTGGCAGGTGTCCAAGAGAGATAATATTCTCCTCAAAAGAAGGAAAAGTCAATAGTGTATCTTGCCCTCACAAAAAGGGCAGCAGGGACCTCGTACATCTCTTTACAAATTGGTGTTTATAAAAATATGGAGGCATTGAAAGCAGTTATTTTTTTGGCATTCAAGGATGTGGCACATCTCTCTAACCACTTTCAAGAAAAAAAAATTGAAAAAAATATATTTTTCCACCCTCGGGGTGTGTTTTTGGCATTGAAAGGACGATTTTCGTCCTCCTAGACGGTTAGGGGGTTAAAGGAGTGATCCTCCCAACTTTGATGCAATTTTCATTATAAATTTAGGCATTATAGAATACAATTGCAAGACCTTGCGAGTTGTTGCCTAGACGTTGCGAGTTATTGCAAATTGCAATTCCTTTTAAAGAATTGATCCTCCTAGTCTTGACACAATTTTTATTGCAAATTTAGGCACTAGAGAATACACTTGCAAGTACTTGCAAGTTGTTGCTTAGAAGATGCAAGCTATTGCAAGCAGTTGGTATCATTCCTACAACAAATGAGCAAATGCTATGGAAGTCCTAGGACATTGGGAACTAGCAAATTTGTTGTCTCAAGAGGTTAACGCCATATTTGTTAAATTGGGAAAAAGAGTACATTTTGGGACTTTTGAAGGATTAAGGTGGTCACCTTAATATGAGCTCTAGCCTTTTTTTTGGTACACGTGCCCTCACCTGAGAGGAGGAATTTGTGAAGGAAAAAATCTTAGTGGCTCAGATTGAATTTGATACCTGCAAATCTTGTTTAAGGTGGCTATTTTGGATTAAGGAGAGGTACAAAATGGTACCCATCGTTTTCCCATTTTAATGAATATGGCGTTGGTTGTTTTGACAGGGCCGTCTCCTGATTATGCATGCTCATGGTTGTGTTGAAACCCTACAGGTACCTCATTCTCCCACATAATTGACCCCACCAAGAGAAATGAAATTACAATCCCATTCTCTGTCTTGAGTTGATGATGCTTTGACGTTTTTCTTCTTGTAAAACAGTAGTCTATGTTAATAGAGACTCTATCTGTTTAGCATTAATTAATTTCATTACCCTTGAACGGCACAAACACCCTCTGTAGGCGTATGTTGAAGACAAATTTGAGCTGACGTATTCAAATTGCCTCATGTTTTAGTGTGAGCCGGATATGTTTTTGGAAGTGTATTTCAAACTGTAGCTCTAGGCCCAAGGGTTGTTTTAGGATTAAGTAAGGTCCTCTCTCAACTTTCTTCAAGTAGCTTTTGTTCATGTAAAGCCTTCAACATCAAATTCGTTAAAATTGTTGTATCACTAAATGGCTGGTATACAACAACTTAAAGTGTTTACAATGACTTAATTACAATCATTGTAGATAGTACACAAATTATTTAGGACATGTTTTTTCACATGGATATACTGTAGGTTGGTAGCAGATTTGGCATAAAATAATTTTCCAAAATTTTGTTTAATTATTTTATAAATTATTCTTCAAAAATGTCCAATGTCAAATAAATCAAAAATTGAAATGTCAAATATTATAAAAGTCATTAAGCTTAACTAACAATGGAAGGTTAAGGTTGATTCTAAAAGGGCTCAATCTATTGCAAATTTCTTACCAAGGATTAATTTTAGAAAGAGGAAGATGCTTAGAAAAAGACTTAATTCTACTAATTTTTTTGATTGAATGCCAAATAATAACAACTTTTTTTGAAAGTGCCTAATTTTGTATAATTGTAAAATTTGATGCTGAAACTATTTTTTTTGAAAACTAATCAGTTTGGCATTGAGCAGCCAAATCTGCTCCCCACCTACAATATACATGCGTCAAAAGCTACACTAGATATTGTGTTTAGGTTGCGCCACACTAATTACTTGACATTTTACACTATATAAATATTTATTGCTACTACAGTAATTTTCATGAATAATTACTATAACAAACAATATTTGAAGGATATGACAACAACAACAACAACAACAAGTTATAGAAAAAAAAGTATAGGCTTCCAAGCAGTAAACCAGGGTGATTGCAAGAAACACTCGTACTATTTTCTGTCCCCTTTACCTCTTGCAAGTGGTTTTTGGCTCCTATCCTTTGCATACCAAGTCATTTTGACCTGAAATTTCCAAGTAATGTTCACTTCAAAGTTATAAACATTCAATAATTTTGTTGTTTTTTTAAAATTGTTTACTATTTTAAAATAGCCCCTGAATAGGTGTCTACCTTTGCCATTTTGGGGGGTTTTAGTACTATTTTGGGTCCAAAAAGCAAATCTCGTGCCTCAAATCAAGGAAGTTGTTTATTGTAAAGCATTACATGGATGCATAGAAGGGTTTCACAAAATTCTAAATTCCATGCTATGCACATTGTCTCAAAGTGGGCATCCACTCTCCCTGCATTGGTGAAATAAAAAAGATTTCCTCCAAAAACCACTTGCATCAATTGAAGCTACTCAAAGAGATAAAAAATGGCCATTTTTTGTTTTATTTTTTTGAATTTATTTACTATTTTCTAAAAAGCAAAAAGGAAATTGTCTTTTTGTTGGTAATATCTGTCCCTCTATTTTTGTGCATAACTTTTAGAATAAGTTTTTTCTAAGTCTGAATTTTCACAAGTTTACTATTTTAAGTGCTTTACAAATTTTCTATATTTTATTTTATTTATTAAAAAAAAAATTTCAAAAGCTCATAGTACTACCTAGTACTACCAGTTTTAAAGGTGTTTGAGACAAAATCGTGAAATGTTTCTTGCAATTACCCACCATGTGAAATCCAAGCATTTAGAGAGTTATATGTGCCTCCAAGTGGCCAAATGATGAGTCATGAGATAACTTACTAGGATAAGACAACCTAATTGTCAAAGCAACCTAAATGCAATATTCAGTGTATGACATACACCTTCTCAAAAATCAAATAATAATTCACAAATGTGAATGGGTAAAGATTTTGGGTTTAGTGAATGCCATATTCATTAAATTGGGAAACCAGATTCCCAAGTTGTACTTCACCTTAAACTCATTTTTTCTCTGTAAACTGTTTAAACGCCAAATTTGAAGGTATCAATTTCAGTTTGAGCCTCTGAGATTTTGTCCCTTGCAAACTCCTCCTCCCAAGTGAGGGCACACGTACTGAAAAAACACTACTGAAACCTAAAACTCAGTTTCAAGGGGATCTCCTTAACCCCTAAAGGATGTTGCCTACCAAAAGTGTTGGCTGTATTCATACGAGAACCATTTAGTACTTGAAGAAATGGCTTCATGACAAATGCCAAAAAATCCCCACAAAATCCTAGTTAACTCGTAGTATGTTTGCGACTTGGCTTAAAATTTACAACTCCAAGGGGATTCATTTGCTATTCAAATACCCCATCCATATACAACACATGAACACACATACAATACAACAACGTCCTCTAGGGGTTAAACCTAATTTATTCCCAAAATGGGTGTTTCTTCCCAAATTAACGAATAAAGTCACTGTGACTTTGGTCCATGCAACTTGAATTGTGTCAAGGTAATTGAAAATTACCACTAACAAAATTGACCTTCTCCTCCCGTGCTGTCCAGACTCCAGAGCCAACAAAATGCCTGGTAGCCTGTCGCTTGTGGAAAGGTATGCGCCGGGCTACGGGGTTGAAGTCAAAACCGTCCAGCATTCATACCAGAGAGAGACGAGTCAGAGCTTCGCAGTATCATTCACAAGGCAACAGCGTTTGTATCTGACTGGTCACGGGTGGGAAGTTTATCCCCCTTTTCTAGTGCTGGCTTGACTTTCATGACGCCTTCTGAACTGGCCAGCATCTCTCTGGCATTTGTGCCATTTGTGGGAATTTCCCGGGGACATGGGGTGAAGATGAGTGGAAAATATACGTGGTTGACGTTGGGGTGTGGACGTGTCATGGACGTGAGAGGGCAAACTTCGATATGGGGTCGTTTTAGGGCATCTCCTGCAGCACGCTTTGTTACATCTGGATAATTGGGATTTCATGTAGAGAATGACGTAAACCCTTGAAGTTCTTCTGCAGTAGTTGTCCTGAAATTTTTTGGACCTACATTTGCGTTACAATGAATCGCATGGGTACACTTGGCTATGGAGCGGGGTTGTGAATGAATAGTGTGCAAACAGTGCTCGCCAAGGATTGTGAAGGGGGCTTGGAGAAAGCTGAAATTTGACGGGTCTGCGGCTCAATTTGAAGGTCCCACAACTTGCATAAGGACATGTTGAGTGTTGTTGAGGACTTGCATTGCAGAAGCCATTACGGGTTGAACGCAAAGGTCTGTTCTAAAGTGTTGCAGGAGATGCTCTTAGTGTGCAACAGTGAATAGGCCTTCCAAATGTGATGTTTCAACTTTTATTTAGACACACATGATTAGCTGGACACAACCAATCCTCACCAAGAACTTGACTAAGGGCATCCTAAACCTTACACGCAATAGGATTTGTCACACCTTTTCCGAGATTGAAACTTTTGCAAAGAAGTGAGAAGTTTACACTACAAGAAGAATTGTCCAAATTGACATGTCCATATTATCAAAATGTGTCTGAATTGACAAAAAAACATTTGCAGTGACAAAAAAGTGTTCAAATTGACACTTCAAAATCTTCAAAAAATGTCCAAATTGATAATGTTCCCTTGTAGTGTTAGGAGGTAAAATAGGAGTCAAGGGGAGCACTTCTCCATGAAGACCGTGCCTCCCCTTTTGTGGGTGGTGAAGAATGGAGAATGGTTAGAGCATGAGGAGCTACCCTAAAAGCAAGAGGAGCTACCGTAAAAGCAAGAGGAGCTACCCCAAAAGCAAGAGACAAGGGAACACTATCAAATTTAGTCATTTTTTGTCAATTAGGACACATTCTTGTCAATTTGGAGACATTTACTCAATTAGGACGTGTCAATTTGGACACCATTTCTTTGTAGAGCAATTGTTAATAACAAGAAAGCAATGGTAAACGGAAACCAATGAGGATGAAAACAAGACAAGCATGGATAAAGAGTACACATGTGAAGATTTCTTCAACCAGTTCTTCTTTAGAGGTGAAGAGAAAATTTTCTGAATATTTATAGAACGGGGTCTTTCCAAAATCAAAAAGAGCGGATTGCCACAACCTCATTTTTTGAAAATTGAAAACGGGATGAAGAAGGTGTAACTCCTCTCATGTTTGACTTGTCAATTGTTTACATCTACTTTTGAAAAGCCCTTGAACTTCTTGTCCCCCACCCTTACTCTTCAAATGTGCCCCTCAAATAATTGCTTAACCAATCACCTCGTTAATTATAGGATAAAGCTCACTAAATTTTGGATAAGTAGTAGTTTCAAGGGCCATTTGTAGCTATAAAAAAAAAATCCTCAACAAAATGTGAGTGTTGAATAATTGGCATGGAACCACCTAAGGAGCCAAGCTGGTGACATTTTCAGCCAAAATTGTAGTCAACAAAATTCCCTGAAATATGAATTTTCTTTAATCATGCTACCAAATTTCGTTTTTTTGTTTTTGTTTTTTGTCAGTTACTCTCATAGACATTTGTACTTATCCAGGGAGGTTCAAACATGAGTCACAAATTTGTATTTCATCGCACTTTACCAAACCCGGCTAACTTATAGAAGTTTTCATATCATGCCCCAAGTTTTGGTTCAATCAAACATGCCCACAAGGTAAAACTTTCAAAAAAGCTGTTGTGCAGAACATGAGATTTTGCTCCAAGAATCTGTTTTAGGAAAACAAGGCAAAACTAGGGAGCCAAATCCGAACTAATATCATGCATGAAATACTCAAAAATTCTGACACTTTCAAATCTATCACTATTTCGTTTTGCTCCTGTACAATATAAAGCTGGGATGCGGCATTGATGGGATCTAGTAGAATTGGAACATAATACACAATATGAACCACTCAATACTTAGGTTTGCATTATACTCCTAGGCATTGAGGTTGCTTTGAAACCTAACAAACTGTTTCAATTCTCAAGCCTCATTAGTTCTATTTTTATACCGAACCCAAGGTATTTTTACTAGAAGTGAAGGTCAAAATACTAAAAATCATTGCAAAGCTTAAACATTAAGGTTTGACGTACATGACTCAAAAATCAAGAATTGGAGTCCATTCAACAAAAAAGGCTAATTCGTGAGCTTGGACAGTTTTCAAAATTTATTAATATACAATTGTTGTATGCATATATAAACATATACATATATATAATAAAAAAAATCCTCATTAAAGTCCTATTTGAGTGAATCTTGGACTTTCTATGAGGATCATGAGAGTTTGGTACAAATGACACCAATTTTTTTGATGGCCCAAGGTCTTGTACTCCTAATGTGAACCATTGCCTTTGCTCACTAGATATTCAAAAAAATTCAAAACTACTTCAAACAAATTTTAATACTTTTATGTCAAAATTGGTCACTATGTTTGTCACTATAGTGGAAAGTGGAGCTATAGTGGTGTGGCAAGTGCTCACACATTTTGATACTATATATTTCCAAAAATTGCATAAGTCAAGATTGGCCTCACCAAA
The DNA here is from genome assembly GCA_963920765.1 of Ulota crispa. NCBI lineage: Eukaryota > Viridiplantae > Streptophyta > Bryopsida > Orthotrichales > Orthotrichaceae > Ulota > Ulota crispa. The sequence continues at coordinate 24,214,937 of OY987245.1, forward strand.
ATTGCAAGAACAATACAAAACTTATCATTGTGTTTGTGAATCTTCTCACAATTTAGGTAACCTAAAAATCTAAGTGCATTTAGTGAGGTTGTTTTTAACCTTCAATGATGGACCATGTCTCCATGATCACTTCTAACAGAAAATTGGATGATAAGATTCTTTTCATCCACAATATTTTATTTTTCATCCATCAAATTAAAAACATCCTCATTGGCGTTCAAGGATTAAAAAGAGCTGAAGTAAATTAGGAGTTGGTATTAACATGATTAAGGAAAATTTACCGGCTCCAATAATTGTTCCAAGTGTAGTGGCCCATAGACATTCACTAGGAGAAAAACAAGGATAAATGACTCCACAAATCACAACGACTAGGTCACTAGAACTGCCTTGCAACTGCACAAACAACTGCACAACAACTGCACGACTAGATTGTAATTGTGCAAATGTTGTGGAGTTGTTGTGCAGTTGCAAGGCAGTTTTGGTGACCTAGTTGTTTATCCTTGTTTTTCTTCTAATGACTAAATACAATCTAATATCTGAGAATTGTCCAGGAAACAAGCCTAAAAGTCTAAATTTGTATAAAAGTGTGAATTGAGGCTTTACCAAAGGCCTCAATTCTTGGTAACCCCTCGCTTCATAGCTGCACGTAAGTCAGTCCATGAGAGTCATGAATGGCATTCCAACAAGTACCCCAAGGATGTTTACCGCACTCCTTACCAAATTTAGAAGTTCACGTCTTTGTTTAACCCCTAAGCCCCCAGCCTAAATTTGTGTCATGTTGGACCTCATTGCAAACAATTTGGCATCGCAAGTTCAAAAATAACATTTGGAAGAGTTAGCCTTTGATATTGCACAAGACTTTGGGTACGCAAATGTAGGAAAAATCTGGTAAATTTTCATTGCACAGATCAAAAGATTATAACGGTCAAAGACAACAAACTACTAAATATTGAGAGGCCATATTTTGGCCCCTAGAGCGCTCATGGGCTAACCACACTACACAAATTTATTCTTAGATAGGGGTTTCACCAAAGCCCAATTATCTAGCAAGTTTCACTCTTAACCTTAAACTAAAAGTCACCAAGAAGCTAAATTTGGTTAACCGTAGTACTGCACGTCTTTTTAAGTGTAAGGCCTCCATTTTTTTAGTTATAGAAAAGAAGTCTTGCTGCAACTTTCCAAGTTTAAGAACAAAGTCCATTGAGAATGAATGCCACCAAGAATGAATGGAAGGCTCACATGTTGCATTAGTGCAATTAACGAACTCTATAAAAATACCAATACATAGTAAAATCATGTGTCAAACAACTAGTCATATTGGACAGATCATAAAACTCTTCTATTTTGTTTTCTTTGGCATTCTGCCTCTCTTGAGATTTTGCAAGGCAAATCCTATTCACACCATGTCACAAATTCCTAGTTCTCATAAAACCTCAAAATGCAATTGGACGAAAAGGTCAAAAGTTGGGATCTAGAGCTTCACTCCATGTCCCAAGTCCTCAATTTCACTTAGACATATCGAGAGAAATATCTACATGCTAATATTTTTGATATCCAAAAAGTGGGAACTTGTTGCAAGAAATGGGAGTAGAAAAATGGGAATCTATTAAAAAACCAAGTCCCAAACAATTTTTTGTTCGCATAATACATTTCAACATTTTTAAGATGTTTATTTTTGCTCCACGTCAAATAGTGCATTTAGGTTGCCTTAAATGCTAGATTGCCTTCCCCTAAAAAATATCTTCACGACTCATCACTTGACCACTTGGAGGTATATGCAAATTTCTAAATATTAGGATTTCACATGATTTACATCCTCAACAAAGCTAGTTTTTTTTCGACAACATTTTTGTTGTAATTAGGCCCTTAGTGTGTTTAAAAACTATTTATTACAGTAATCATTGCAGTAATCATTGATAAAAATTATTGCAGTATCAATTAAAGTTTTTACAGTGTAAAATGTTGAGAAATTCGTATGGGGCAACCTAAACTCACTATTGAGTGCACAACGCAATAAAGTCAGAAATTGCCATGGAAATGGAACTCGAGCAAGTTGGGATCTAGGACACAGGACACAGGGCATAGAGTCATAGTGGCAACCACATCTTAGACATGAGAAAAAAAAGGTCCGCGTACACTCTTTGCTTTTCCAATAACTTCTTATTGCTTGAGGAGAGACACACGGGGACTTCAAAATTTCGGTTTCAAAGGGGCCCCTAAACCCCTGAAGATTGGTTCAGCAGCCTCCACAGCCGGTGTGAACGGGTCCCTGAGGATCTCGAGCAAAGGATGGACCGTAAGTCAACGAGTCTAGGCTCAGCGAAGACGTGCCGCGCACCGCCGCAGCATTCAGCCTGACACCCTGCGTCATCCAGAATCTACGCCACACGTACATGCCTCGGATGAGCAGAATGTAAGCCCGAGGAACATGTCCCGGCCACTTCCGGAATCTATGCCTTAAAGACATGCCCTAGATTGTCAAAATCTACCCAGAGCGCACATGTATTCGCTTGATCTGAAATCTACGCCACAGGAACATGCCCCGGATTGACTTTGGACAGCGCCAGAGCAACACCACGAGTCCACGAGGTGACCCACCGCCAGTTGAGGAGCCCGAGCCCGAGCTTTAGTGTCGCTGCTCTCGTCTTCTTCCCCGATCGACGCACCTGTTGCCGCGCTGCAAGCGAGCAAGTCCGAATTGCCTGTCACGAATATCGCACACCCTCGACTTCTACGGATCACCACCCTCTCCACTGACTAACTTCCTCCTCGTCCTCGTCCTCAACTCCAACAACAGGCCAATTCCAACTTCAAGCTTGCAGGACCGACCAACGCGCCGCCACCGTGCTGCTGTTCTGCTTACGGTGGCATGGATTCATGACTCAAGCGGCGCTTTTGCACGTAAGTTGCAGCTCCTTTCATCACTTGGCTAGTTTGTAGATAACACAGGTATACTCGAGCTCAGTTACCACTAGTAAGTTCTACTTCGTGCTCCGTCACGTCTTTCTTCAGTTTCGTGACCTCGTTGAACAATACTGGATTCGAAGCGGATTCGGGATGGATGCACGTGGAGTACTTTGCGTTCTGAAAGCGGGATTGATTACAGGTACCAGCGAAACAGAAGCACGTAGTAATAGTAGTAGTAGTAGTAGCAATTAGTCGGTTAGACTCGTGATCTCACGCGCACTCTAGACTGTTTGAGGTTTATGACGGGAAGCATAGACATCGTTGTGGCGACGTACGTGGACAACTGCGGAAGTACTCCCGACGCTGACGATGTCCTTACTTGTTTTCTCGGTCTGGGATTCATTTCGACGGAGCTACTTTTCGTGCCGAAGTTCGTTAGCTCAGGGTAGCTAGCTTGCTAGAGATCCAAGGGCGTACCTTGTAACCTTAATACCTGTTATTTCGACCGGAGTGTGGATTCCGGTGCTGCAATGCGTGAGAGTTTTGAGCCTTTGGATGCCACGAGTGTTGCAGCATTACGTTGGTGGTGCTTGTTTGAGGTCCGTGACGGTGACGCTTGTGACGCTGCGTGCTCGTTGGACTCGTGACGCAAGCTTTTCCGTTAAGGGTATATGGTCGTATTCGTCACCGCTTCCGTGTTGGGGTTTTGGTCGGTGGTGAATTGATTGCTACGTCGTAGGTGTCTAGCATTGGTAGACGCGGCTGTGCACTAGATGGAGAGCCGAGGTAACTGTATCATGAGACTCGTTTCGTTTTGTCGGTGGTTGGTGCTTGTTTTGTTGTTCTAACCGGGACTCTGGGGGTGATCCTTGTTACGGTCATGCCGCTCGTTTGAGACAATGCAAGATATTAGAGAGTTTTTGCTTGTATTCGCGTCCCTATTATCACTCTATCTTGTTTTTTTGTTGCGTTTGGGGCAGTTTTCTGGGAGTGTATTACCGAAACGTTTAGCTTCTAGTTTTTGATCTTAGGTAAGGTTTTTGATCGGACTTTCTTCAGAGAGTACTTTATTTCTTTGGGTGCAGTCTTGCTCAGGTGATACCTAGTGTAGTTCCTATGGAGAGATTGTACCAGATGTGTACATGTCTAAGTGTGCTGGTAGCTGAGCAGCACTCTTTCGGAAATACAAGGGTGATATTGGGGGTGTGTTGAGGTCAGAAGAATTGTGTTTGAAACCCTATTTTTAGTTACATCACTACGAGAGTGTTATTACGATATGATTACTTGGAGACTATAAAGCTAAACGTAGGGTAAAGTGCTGTACTTCCTGAGGTTCAGCTGATCTAAGTATTGTACGCTTCTCTCAAGAATAATGATGCAAGGGTTTGTTGCTTTTCTCCTCTTATTCTTGGTTATGTCATGAGTTGAGCCGAGATATTTGGATTGATTAGTTCTGCAGCCTCGATGCTGCATGTTTGTTCAGCAAAAAGTGACGATTTGAGACGTTTTTGACCTTGTTAATTAGGTTTGAACAATTTATTCATCAGTTGCTTATACGACTCGGCACCAGTTTGAAAACGTCGGTACTAACCTTGGGTAGGGTGATTGTTGCAGGATTGCAGCTGAGAAGCACTATTAGGGTTTTTTATTGCACAAAACTTGGTTTTTTTCCACGTACCTGTGAGAAGTCTCTGAACGACTGCATCTTCTCCATCATGCCACGAAGAGCATAGTATGTACTTATGTTTTACCGCAGTCGAGATATGGTTCCTGCTGCATCTGAAATTCTTCAGGGAAGGAGGTTTTGGAGACGATGATGCTACCGGCTTGGAGAGTTTTGTAAATGTATATTGTATACAGCAACAACTGAGGCTTGAAGTTGATCCTTGTTGCCCTTTCTGATGGCTGGGCTCACGAAGAAGATGTGGTTAGTTGGCTGTTACGGGGTTTTTTGCTGCATCCTTCTACTCCAATCATGGCCGGTTGATGGGTTGAGGCTTACTGTCGCAGGTACGATTCTTCAAGAACAAGCTATTGTAACTTAGTTGATATGTTAGTGATATGTAATAATTTGAATTGACATTGTGGTGGATGCGTGTCAACGTACTAGGTTGCCTATGATGTTGTTCGTCTGCTTCGGGAGTTCAACGACTAGTAACAAGTTTGATGGTGTTTCAGATAAATTGCATCGTCGTGGAAGGTATTTGTTGCAATCTGCTTCGGAACCGTCGTCTTCAACACCTGCTCCTCCTCCGAAATCAACATCACCTCCCGAACCTCCTGCTTCTCCTCCACCTGAAGATCCAGCTCCTCCTCCTGATGATTCAGCTTCGCCTCCTCCTGAGCCTCCTGCTGCTGCTCCTCCTCCTTCCGAGCCACCTGCTTCTCCACCCCCTGACGACCCAGCTTCTCCTCCTCCCGAGTCTCCTGCTTCTCCTCCCTCTGAAGATTCAGCTTCTCCTCCTCCGGAACCACTAGCTTCTCCTCCTCCCAAAGATCCAGCTTCTCCTCCACCTGAAGATCCAGCTCCTCCTCCTGAAGATTCATCTTCTCCTCCTCCCGCGCCTCCTGCTTCTCCTCCCCCTGAAGGTTCGGCTTCTCCTCCTCCGGAGCCACCACCTTCACCTCCTCTCGATCCTCCAGCTTCTCCTCCTCCCGATTCTCCTGCTTTTCCTCCTCCTGAGCCACCTGCTTCTCCTCCTTCTGAGCCACCTTCGTCTCCTCCCCCTGAATCTCCACCCTCTCCTCCTCCGGAGACTCCACCCCCTTCGCCTGTAGTTACTAGCCCCCCTCCACCTGCAGATCCACCGACTGTTCCTTCTCCTTCACAGGAGTCCCCTCCCGCCCCGCCACCAGTGGACGTCCAACCCCCTCCTTCCCCAAGCCCTTCCATCACCGCTACTCCTGATACCCCTCCTCCATCCACCTCAAAGTCTCCGCCTCCACCCGATGCTCCTCCTCCCTCAGTCCCTGATTCTCCTCCTCCCACAGTGTCCGATTCTCCTCCTCCCTCAGTGCCGGACTCTCCCGATTCTCCTCCTCCCTCAAAGTCTGATTCTCCTCCTCCTTCAGTACCGGACGCTCCTCCTCCTTCAATACCAAACGCTCCCCCTCCTTCAGAGTCTGATTCTCCTCCTCCTTCAGTACCAGACTCTCCTCCTCCCTCAGTGCTCGATTCTCCTCCTCCTTCAGTGCCTGACTCTCCTCCTCCTTCAGTGTCTGACTCTCCTCCCCCTTCAGTGCCGGACTCTCCCAATTCTCCTCCCTCCTCAAAGTCTGATTCTCCTCCTCCTTCAGTACCGGACGCTCCTCCTCCTTCAGTACCGGACGCTCCTCCTCCTTCAATACCAAACGCTCCCCCTCCTTCAGAGTCTGATTCTCCTCCTCCTTCAGTACCAGACTCTCCTCCTCCCTCAGTGCTTGATTCTCCTCCTCCTTCAGCGCCGGACTCTCCTCCTCCTTCAGTGTCTGACTCTCCTCCCCCTTCAGTGTCCGACTCTCCTCCTCCTTCAGTCACTGACGCTCCTCCTCCCTCAGTGCCGGACTCTCCTGATTCTCCTCCTCCCTCAGTCAATTCTCTTCCCCCCTCAGCGCCTGATTCTCCCCCTCCCTCAGTGCCCGATTCTCCTCCTCCTTCAGTATCGGACGCTCCCCCTCCTTCAGTGCTGGACGCTCCTCCTCCTGCAGTGTTGGATGCTCCTCCTCCTGCAGTGTTGGATGCTCCTCCTCCTGCAGTGTTGGATGCTCCTCCTCCCTCGGTGCCCGACTCTCCCCCTCCTTCAGTGCCAGACTCTCCTCCTCCCTCAGTGCTAGACTCTCCCCCTCCCTCCTCAGTGCTCAACTCTCCTCCTCCTGCTGTGCCGGATGCACCACCGCCTGCTGTGCCAGACTCTCCACCTCCAGCTGTGCCGAATGTGCCACCTCCAGCAGATGCTCCACCACCATCCAAGGCACCTCCTCCTTCAGTAGATCCTCCTACTACTCCACCTCCTGCATCCACACCACCAACGTCGGAGCCACCTGCAGCATCACCTCCGGCGCCTCTCACAGATCCATCACCTCCCCCGGCTTTGATTGCACCAGCTCCAAGTCCGACTTCGCTCTCTCCACCAATTTTGGTGCTCCCTCCACCTCCAAACAATGCTCCCCCTCCCTCTCCCAATGCTCCTCCCCCTTCTAAATCCAGTCCTCCACCTCTCGGTGCTCCTCCCCCTTCGAACCGTAGTCCTCCACCCCCTAATGCTCCTCCGCCTTCAAACCGTAGCCCTCCACCTCCTCCACCTCCTGCTTCTCCCGACGCCCCTTCACCTCAACCTGCTAAGTCTCCACCTCCTGCATCCCCTCCTGCAACCCCTCCTGCACCTTCAACCCCAAGCCCTATTGCTCCTGCTAACCCCCCTGCAGTGCCACCTGCAATATCACCAAATGCAACAGCGCCATCTCCTCCTCCAATCGGCGTTTCTCCTCCACCATCTCCGAGTTTGAGTCCCATTGCAACTCCACCGAGTTTACCACCTGTTGCATCACCATCGCCTTACGTTGCAACTCCGCCACCAGCTTTAGCACCTGTTGTGTCAACACCGCCACCTGTTGCTACTCCTTCACCGAGTTCACCACCTGCTCTATCACCATCGCCTCGCGTTGCAACTCCTTCACCGAGTTCACCACCTGTTGTATCACCATCGCCTCACGTTGCAACTCCGCCACCAGCTTTAGCACCTGTTGTGTCAACACCACCACCTGTTGCAACTCCCTCACCGAGTTCACCACCTGCTGTATCACCATCGCCACCTGTTGCAACTCCTTCACCGAGTTCACCTCCTGCTGTGTCACCACCGCCCCCGGTTGCCACTCCACCGAGTTCACCTCCTGCTGTGTCACCACCGCCACCCGTTGCTACTCCTTCACCGAGTTTGCCTCCCGTGGTGTCACCACCTCCTACCTCGATTCTTGCTCCGTCTCCTTACGCACTCGCTCCTGGTCCAGCTGTGCAAGGTATGTTTCTCACACAATACCAAACGTTCTCAATTGTTTCAGTTTGTCCTGGTGCTTCTACATTGTCATTCTATCCTAACCTTTGCAGCACAAGATTTAAGAACTGAGCTATGGTTTCTTTGTGCTGAGCAGGATGCTGTCCTTCAAACATGATGCTGCAACCGGGATCCGTGGGAACGGTGCAATGCCGGTGCGTGTACCCTATCACAGTCAAGCTACGCTTCACAAACGCCTCAAGCACCATTCCCAACTTGCAAGACATTTTCCAGACCAATCTCGCGTCGTCACTCGGCCTTCTCGACGTGCAGGTCGTGGTCAATTTCTTCAAGTTCGGCCAGAATTCGAGCTTCTCTGTGAAGGCAACGGGCGAGGTGGATGGACCTTTGAATGTGGAATCTGACATCGGCTCAACGACCGACATCAGCTTCTCATTTGCCGACATCACCAGATTCAACCAATCGATTTGGTCGCGGAAAGTGAAGTTCAATAGCACCTACTTTGGACCTTATTCGGTGATCAGTGTGACTCCCGAGTTCATCCCGCCTGCTGGTACACGATCTCTCTCTCGCACAGTCCCATAGCCAGTCTCTTTAGGGTTTGGTTCTCATCAATGAGGAGTCATGCACTTGATTAGGGTGTCAGCGAGAGAGAGAATTTGATAAAGCAGTCACATTGTCATTGCATTGCCTTCTCTATTCTCTGTATACTCGATAACCTTCACTGATCACCGAGTTCATCCCGCCTGCTGGGACACAATCTCTCTCTCGCACAGTCCCTTCGCCAGCAAACTGTCTCATTTAGGGTTTGGTTCTCATCAGTGCACTTGATTAGGGTTTCAGTGAGAGAGAGTTCGATAAAGCAATCACAACTTCATTGCATTCATCATTCTCTGTATAATCGATTAAACTTACCTTTGTTTGATCTTCTCATTGCAGATGCACCTGCACCTGTTGCAGCCACGCCGCTCGCTCCAGCAGCTGCGCCTACCAAGTCGAAAAGCTCGTCAACGGTGGCATTGGCTGCCGGCATTGGAGGTGGCGTAGGAGTGCTCCTCTTGTGCATCGTTATAGCTCTTTGTATTCGGCGGTTGTGTAAGAAACCAACGCGGGCATCTGAGGGCGTCAATAGTAGCAAAGGTGCGCTTCACTACCTTGTCTCCTATTGAAAAAATGACTACCGTTGCGTATGTGTGGATTTCTGACCGTTGTTGTGGTGATGTCGACAGTGAGTTCGTTGCAATCGCACCAGCTTGTGACGCCAACACGTTGGGTACCAGCAGACAGCAAGTCGTTCCCGCGACCTAAACAAACGCGCGAGTTCACGTACGAGGAGCTGTGCGAAGCCACGAACGGCTTCGCTCCGTCAGCCTTCATCGGAGAAGGCGGATTTGGCAAAGTGTACCGAGGCGTGTTGAGAGATGGCACCGAAGTGGCCATCAAGAAGCTCACCACAGGCGGGCACCAGGGCGACAGAGAGTTTCTGGTTGAAGTTGAGATGCTGAGTCGGTTGCACCATCGTCACTTGGTGAAGCTCTTGGGGTATTTTTGTTCACGAGAGCCACTGGTGCAGTTGCTGTGTTACGAGCTCATCCCTAACGGCAGTGTGGACTCGTGGTTGCACGGCTCGCTTGGGGTTACCCTCGGACCGCTTGATTGGCCCACGCGCATGAAGATCGCTATTGGGTCTGCACGGGGGTTGCATTACTTGCACGAGGACTCACAACCGTGCGTGATTCATCGAGATTTCAAAGCTTCAAATATTCTGCTGCAGAACAACTTTCATGCCAAAGTGGCGGATTTTGGACTGGCGAGATTGGCTCCGGAAGGCCAAGGAAACTACGTCTCCACTCGTGTCATGGGCACGTTCGGGTAAACGCTCTCACCTACCTGAGGATTTAGGGTTTAGGGTTTAGGGTTTAGGATTTAGGGTTTAAGGAAAATTTCGTGGATACTCGTGAAGTTTGCCATATTTTCATAGATACCCGGCCTTCTCAGAAATATCACAAATACCGTTGGACCAAGAATAAACGCTTTCACATACCTTAGGGTTTAGGGTTTAGGGAAAATTTCATGGATACCCGTGAAGTTTGCCATATTTTCTTGGATACCAGTGAAGTTTGCCATATTTTCTTGGATACCCGTGAAGTTTGCCATACTTTCATAGATACCCCTGCTTTTTCAGAAACATTAGAAATACCCTTCTTGGATCAAAATATTTAGGCACTTGTTTTGTTTTGTTATGCATGTCATTTCCTTCTCTCTTTGTGCGCACAGTGCTTCTGTCTTGTCATGCATACACACAAAGGAAGAAAGGAAGTGGCATGCTCAATAAAACAAACGCCTAATTTTTTCTTGGTTCATGGGTCTTTGTGATGTTTCTGGAAAAGCAGGGGTATCTATGAACTTATTGCAAACTTTAGGGGTATCCATGAAGTTTTCCCTAGGGTTTTTATTTCAGCCCTAACTCTCATGAACTAATTTTTGACCTAAAAACTACAGCCTGCTCTAAGATTTTCATTTCGCTTCGGCTTGCTTGTGATATTTCCTCAGATGTCGATCCAGTGGTTTCACCATTGTGTTTAGGGTTTTGAAACTCCTTCGTCAAGTTTCATGACTCGCTCTGTTCAATGGCACTGACTTCGTTTTTTCTGTTCGGTTGCAGCTATGTGGCTCCGGAGTACGCAATGACAGGACATCTGCTTGTGAAGAGCGACGTGTACAGTTACGGAGTGGTGCTCCTTGAGCTTCTGTCTGGACGCAAACCTATCGACTACGCTCGAGAGGACTTCGAGAACATCACCGCGTGGGTATGTCATTCTTGCCACTATCCTTACTCTACCTGTCCATCTAAGCTACCATTCCATTTCTACGATGTTTTCGAATGTCTAAATAGTTCGCAACATTGAAAGTTATGTGTAGGATTGTTTAGGGTTTCGTTCATGATATTGGAGGATCCCGACATTAGGGTTTGCCATTGTTGTCGCTTGCTCTACCTGTCCATCTAAGCTTCCATTCCATTTCTACGATGCTTTCGAATGTTTGAGTAGTTCGCAGCATTCAAAGTTATATGCAGGATTGTTTAGGGTTTCGTTCATGATATTGGAGAATACTGACATTAGGGTTGGCAGGCGCGTCCAATGCTCACGGACAAATCCCGCGTCCAGGACCTCGCAGATCCGCGTCTGGAAGGCAAATTCGCACCTGAAGATTTCGAGCAAGTCGCTGCCCTGGCGAAGACGTGCATCGAGCCGGAGTGGCGGTCGCGGCCCACCATGGGCGAGGTCGTGGCAACCCTAAATGCGATTTGTTATCTCAAGGAGGAGTACAACACGAGCAGCAGCGACCGAGACGGCGCCACCACCAGCAGTGAGCATGAGATTGGCAACCTCCGAAGCGTGGGCTTGGGAGGCATCCCGCTCCGCTTGCAAATGGCCTCCTCGTCCAGCTCCACCGGATCCTCCACTTACTCCATGCCATGGACAGGTCGCAGACCTAACCCCTCGTCGTCTTACATCTCCGGCCATGGTGGCCCCTCCACTTCGTCTCCTTCCAGCCAGTTCGTCGGCACCAGTGGGCTTGTCAATGAACCTTTCTCCCACAGCAACGTTCTCTCCGAGGATTTGCAGGAAGGTAGATAACCATCGCCTCTTTATCCTAAACCCTAAATCCTAAACTAGCCCAACCTTCAGCCACGAACAAGCAAGCGTTTCAACGTAACCGTCCAGCCACGACAACCAGTGGAGTGTGGCTCATTTACATGCAGATTTGAGAATTGCAAGCTGAAGGATGGTGAATCATGTGCATCGAGCAGCAGAGCACGGGTTGCATTCAAAATCTATGCACTTTGCCTGTGCTTGGTGGTGCTAAGAATTAGCAAGGTCATGGTTGTCACTTCAGGCAAGATTTGGCCAACCGACAATGACAGGTGGACCTGGCGGTAACCCTAAACCCTAAATTAGCCCAGCCTTCAGCCACGAACAAAGGAAGTGTTTCAACGCAAACCGTCCAGCCATTACAACCAGTGGCGTGTGGCTTATTTACATGCAGATTTGGAATTGCAACCTCAAGGGTGGTAGATCATGTGCATCGAGCAGCAGAGCATGGGTTGCATTTGAAAGTGTGCACTTTGCCTGTGCTTGGTGGTGTTAAGAATTAGCAAGGTCATGGTTGTCACTTCAGGCAAGATTTGGCCAACGGACAAGACAGGTGGACCTGGCGGGGGGGTGGTTGCCCATGCTCGAATCAGGGTGCAGATGTTAGACCTTAAAGGCAGGGTTGTGTCTGTGCCCAACTTAAAAAGAAAAAAAAAGAAGAAAAGTGCATGCGTCCACGCCATGACTGTTTGCGTTTGCGTCAAACGGACAGGCGGTTTAGGGTTGGTCCAATGTGACAACCATGAGCAAGGTAGCTGAGTGGTCATTGCAGATGAAGCTTGGTCACGGCAACCCAAGGATTCCTTGGTTGTGGTGTTCCGAAGTGGATTGCATTAATGTTACTGATTTCTGTCTATGACTTGAAAGCAAGTTTCGAGGGAGATTGGGAACATAGCGTTGAGAGATGGAATGGGTGGCTGCAGCGTCGCCTCTTTAGTTTTGTACAATACTTGTAACATTAATTTTTGACTGGTCCTTGTTTGGGATTGCTCCATTAGCTCCAAACCTGTGCATGCTTGGATTCGTGTTGGTTTTTCTTGTCAGGAACTTGGTGTTGACTTACTCTAGAGAAAGCGTTTGAAAAGCGAAGTGATGTTTTGGGTATTTGAAATGTAGCATTGAAATGATTGCGTGCACCGGTGCATTTGCATTTTTCCATTATTTTTGTGCTATCATGCGGTTTGTGACATCAAGCTTTGTTTGGTTGTGATTAGGGGTTGCAATTTATATTTGCTCAAGTCCAGAGTATGCATAGATGAGTTACTAGTGATAATGGGGTCAGTCTAGGAGCCGGGATCAGGTCTTTTATAATTAACTTTTCTTATTTGGTTTCAATCTTCGTTGTGAGAGCTTGAGAGACCTTCAGTAGCGATACAACTGGGTTTAAAGGAAACAAGTTAGAGTTTTTGGTTTTTCCTAAATTTCTGCTGCAAATTTCTACTCATGTTTTAGGTTTTTTTACTCCGGCACTCAAAATGATCTATATTTCATTTGCCTCCCAACCTTCTAGCTAAGGTCAAGGACAATGTATTCTTCAACAAAGTGCTACGAGCCCGTGTGCTCCCTTCTTCACAAAAGTTGCAGGTTCCAATCTTCCTCACTCTCCCGGAGTCTCATTACAACCTCGAGCTTGGCATGTTTCAGATTTGCATTTCTATCTCTCCCTGACACCACCTAATAGCATTTTCAGCCGACCATGCTTAGGACCACTTTGTAGTTGAAAAACTCGCTTAGAAATTGAATTAATATTATGTGCAATCATGGGTGAGATTACAGATCTAAAATTATACTTTGCATTTACGTCGCATTTGATGAGCTTGAAACTTTGAAATATTGTTATCCCAATTTTTTTAGCTTTTCATGTAGAAGTGCTTGCTCTCTATGATCATTCTTGTACAATCAAAATCAAATATAACAAGGTAATAAATAGAAAACGATACTTGCATTAATTAACCCCTAAAAGCCCACTTGTCCCTTTGCGGGACAAAATGGATTTTGGGCAGCTCACTACAAGTGGATATTTCATTTATTTTCTTTGAAAATTTCACACATTATGTATTCAAGGAGTAGCTTTAAGGTCCAACTATTTTCATAACTTTTTATTGCATGGTTCAAAAGTTATTGCATGATATGTTGTTTTTTTAAAACTCTAGGCAGCCTGGGCAACTCAAAAAACTTCTTTAAAAATTAATTGTTTTTGAACTTTTTTTTTGAAACTAGTTCTTTAAACTTATGTGTACTTGGGGAGCTTTGAACCATTCAATTTTGATTGATGATATGAAAGTTATGAGACATTTTGGTTTGTGGGTAGGTATGGCTCCATACCTACCCACAAACTAAAATGTCTCATAACTTTCATATCATCAATCAAAATTGAATGGTTCAAAGCTCCCCAAGTACACATAAGTTTAAAGAACTAGTTTCAAAAAAAAAGTTCAAAAACAATTAATTTTTAAAGAAGTTTTTTGAGTTGCCCAGGCTGCCTAGAGTTTTAAAAAAACAACATATCATGCAATAACTTTTGAACCATGCAATAAAAAGTTATGAAAATAGTTGGACCTTAAAGCTACTCCTTGGATACATCATGTGTGAAATTTTCAAAGAAAAATGATGAAATATCCACTTGTAGTGAGCTGCCCAAAATCACTATTTTGCCAAAAAATAGTGCTTGGGCCTTTAGGGGTTAAGGTGTAGATTTCTTGTTATTTGAACAAGACTTGTGCAGCTCTTGAGATGCATTTCTTATGTGTTCTATGGTTTCACTTATATTGAATTTCTACTTCTAAGCAGCAATGAGAGGTCCATAACATTGTTTACCTTTGCTGGGAGGGACCATTTTGCTCCCTCAATCTGAGGAAAATCTCAATGAATGGATGCGATGGCCTTGCCCTTCACCAATGAGAGTTACGTATTTATAACTAAACTCCCCTCCCAGGCATCCCGGGGGGAATATGCTAAGGGAGGTCAAACGTCTAGTTAACAATGTTATGTCAAGTCTTGAAATAAACAAGCTGGCCATGCATGTTGTATTTAACGGAGGTTCTAGATCCAAAACTCTTCAAGTTTGACATAACATTCAGTAAGGTAGGAGGCTCAAGAACTGGGCATCTAAAGGTTGAAACTAAATTTTGGAAGGTGAAACTTCTTGAAATATTTTTCAATAAATTTTCCTTGAAAGACAAGAGGACTTGACATCTAACCCACCTTGTTTCAAATTTTTTGGAGCTTTGTGAAATTAATTATGAAATTTTGAAGTGGAAAGTCGTAGGGTTCTAAAATTGTGCACCTTCTTAAATGTACACTACCTATACATTACTAAAAACTGTAAAAAACATGTATGTGTAAGGTACATTTAAGAAGCTGTTTGGTTTAAGATGGTGCACGGTTTATGAACTACCTTAGCAGTCAGCCTCAGTGCCCTCCCTCCAATTGAAAAGTGTGGAATATTCCACACCCATCAATAGCTAAGAGGACACTTGGCTGAATTTGTCAAAGAATTTATGAAAGAGAGGCTCAATATTGCACATACGTCAATGTGGGGGCCAACCATGTCAGAAAAATTTAAAAAATAAAAATAAAAAATAAAAAAAATTGTCATGATGAAGTTCGTGGATGATACCTAGAGAGAGGGAAAGGCAGCCTCTCTTCAGGCTACTGAGTGTTATGGATTGATGAGCATTGTTATGAACAACTGTACACTAATTAGATTCCAAGACCCGATTGTAGTTTTTGTAAGAGATTTGTATAGTCCACACCATTCATATCAGCTGTGAATCATTTGATCAAAAAACTATGTATGTATGCATATAGGGGAAATGACAAATAGGGGCATGAAAATGAAAAATATTATGAATAGAGGCATAGTTTCAAAATAATTTGTAAGTTTTGTAATTTTTTTTAGTTTGGGCATTTGTTGATTTAGATACATCACAAAAATGTTAGTTAATTTTCAAAAAACTTAAAAGGCCACTTCAAATCAAGCCTAAATAAAAAAATTCTAGTTAAGGGGATGGCAACTTTTGGAAAGACCTCTAAGGTTTTTGGAAGTTTGCTAACATTTGATGTGATATATCTAAATCAACCAATATCCAAACCAAAAAAATTTACAGAAATTTACAAATTATTTTGGAAATTATATTTCTATTTGTAATTATTTTGAAATTGTGCCCCTATTTGTAATATTTTTCATTTTCATGCCACTATTTGTATTTTCCCCATGCATATATGTATGTACAGTGGGCCTTTATGTGGGGGTATTTGGTCCTTTTTGTTGTTTATTCTTTTTGCAAAAAAATTTACCACATTTTGAAGGAGAAAAGTGAATAGGATTGAGTTGGGCTGTAATGGATGATGGTTGTAAGGTAGGTATTTCAAGTTGCATCCTTTCTCAAATGAAGTATCCCATAGGTAGTTCAAGTAGGTAGCTCAAGAACAATTTCCACCTTACTTTAAAGCGCTTGCAAAATTAAGAAGCATAAATTATAAATTTCACTGAAAAAAACTTTTTTTGTAAAGACATTTGTCACCAAATTCTCTTTTGCAAAAGAAAAACTCCTCTCTCAACTACCTCTATATTTGAGCTTAATTGGAAGAGGCAAAGATTGCTTCATCATTTGTTCAAATATATCGAGGAAAACAACATTTTCAAGGTCATCTTTGTTGTCAAATTCTACCAAGTCCTTTTACAGCATAGCTTTCAATTCTTGACGCCACTTTTCAATGCTTTAAGATTCTTTCAAACAAAACCAAACAAAATCTTGCAATTTGAGTACCACAGAGGAGGAGATTGTTTTGCTTGCATCTAGGATTTTACAAACCAGATGAGTTGGATTACAAGAAGAGAAACAATGCCTTGTCTAATTCCATGCTTGGAACCAAGCAGTCAAAACCCAATTTATGCCAATATGCCAAGTACAAAATGTGAACAACCTTACGTTGTTACACATAATTGCAATAAAATTCTTTTGTTTGCAAAATAAGTTCCTACTGTTTTCTAAAAACCCATTCCCAGTAGATTGTTGAACGCTTATTGATGAAAATAATGTTCATTTTTCCTTGATGTGGGTACATACACATGATTTCAAGATGTGTCCCACAAACGTGTGGGAAAATGTGTCAAGAAATCAGCTTTCTCTTAAACGATGCATTCCCTCATTTCAAGCAACCAACATGATGGTTCCATATGTTCATTGGAAGATATGAATAATTATGTGGGGCCCTTTAGGTGAAAGATTTTTGATAACTTCTTGTGCTTTTAGTTTATACTAGCAATTGAAGCTTGCTACGTTATGCATTCATCATTAGAATTTTATTAAGATTTTCACATGTTAAATAACTTATATAAAATGCAACATTATTTTTTTGGTAAGTCTTCATATTATATCTATGTAATAATATCATGGAGACTGGAGATGTGCTATTACAAAATTCACTAGAGATGTGATATCACTATGGTCAAGATGTGATATTACAATGGTCATTGTGATTTTAGTAATATGATTTTTGTTTATTTATTCATGTTCATTCCTTTGACCCTTCTTGCCAATGAAAATGAAATTTTTGGTGATGCATTGGAAATAAGGTAGGATTCCAGTACCAACAATGTACATACTAGCAGAAAACCTCGTTAGAATCTACATTTTCATGATATGTAGTTTCTATTGAGTTCCTTGTTTCCAAAGCTAATTTTGCTTTGAAAATAAGGAACTCAACAAAAACTACATCACATGAAAACGTAGATTCTAACACGGTTTTCTACTAGTACATAATGGCGTTGCTCTCTACATAGGGTGGTTATTTTAGAACTTGAATCTAGGTACACCATTGAAAACTTATCATTTTGATCAACAACAATAAGCTATTTGTGATTTATATAGATTTAAGTTCTAAAACAACCACCTTGTGTAGAGAGTGACGCCATTAGGTACACTATTGGTACTCGGTGCTTATACTTTAAGGTAAGAGGCTCTAATTCTGAACATGCTCTTAAAATGGAGCCTCCTCAAATATACTTTGTTTGTACATGTTGTTTTCATAACCCTTCAAAAATTTACATGCAATGTACATTTGAGGAGGTGCTCCATTTTAGACTAGCCTTATGGTCTTTTTACTTCAAAATTTCATAACTAATTTTACAAAGCTTCAAAGAATATGAAAGAACTTGGGTTAGATGCCAATTCTTCTTGTCTTTCAAATTTTTTTACTGAATATAATTTCAAAGAAGTTTCACCTACCCAAAATTCAATTTCAATCTTTGGATGCTCCATTCACGAGCTTCCTACCTTAGTGTTTGAATGGGCAATGATTATGCCAGTGAGAATGAGGCATACGAGCTTCTCCACCCTTGCACTAACCATGTTTGACACACTCCAAGCACAGATGATAAATGCTCATGGCCCCTCAAAATTCTCTCATGGCACTCTATTTTAGAGTGTCAAAGCATGAACCCTTCAGAACACTATTCATCTTAACTTTAGTGAGCTTTATCCTATATTCCCTTTGGTGCATGATCAAATCACTATTTATGAGGCACGCTTGGAATGTGGGGGCCATGTTTGAAGTGTATGACTAGAGCACAAGTATTTTGAGGTCCCTTCAAAAACAGATGTAATCTCTTGGAGCGTTAAGTTTGAAGAGCAAGGCTGGAGGTGCTCTAAGATGCTACCTCTGAATACTCTCTGGATGAACAGCCACAAAATTCATTTAAAACTGACATAGTCATTCGTCAGCCACGTGTCGCCCTAGGGAGGCTGCCGTGTCTCCACCGCCCCACCCTTAGTTCCACCGGGTCAAACCTCGTCTACCTCCCCCCCTCTCACCCCACGAATCACCCGGTCGGGTCGCTGCCAGCGCGGCCCTGCAGTTCCAGGCTCTCGTCACTCACTCGCAGACGCATCATCGGTTGCCGGCAGAGCTCTCATTCCAAATTCCGTTGCAGAGATTCCGCTTGCGTGCCAGATCCAGTGATTTCCTGTCATCACTGTACCATAGCATTCTTAAGAATGAATCGTTCCTCGACCAATTTCATAATTTATTCACTCTACTCCGACCAATTATTCTCTTGACCTAACTTAGTTCGAGAATCAACAGCCATCGATGCGTCGAATGTAGTTGCATTTGACTCGATTTGCGGTGCCATTGCGGTTAATAATGTCAACTTCTCCATTTGTTAACTCAATCTGCCGGATCGAGGTAAGATACCTGCTTGTGAGAATTTATTGGTATGAAATTGAGAATTTATTGGTATGAAATTGTTGATCTGGTGCTTGATTTCGGAGATGAGAATGCAAGTGGTGGATTTTTTAACAGTTTTATCTTAATTGAGAATTCTTTCGTTTTGGTGTATCTTCTTTTTGATGGAAGTTTTTTCGTAGGTTCTAGTTTGTAAGGTTTTGTTGTTTATGGTTGACACTCAGAATTTCTAGGTTAGATTTTGACAGGCGTTGTGCGTTGTTTTTGGTGCAGTGCGTTTTGATTGTTAATCGAAGTGTTTATATGACACGTGCATTTTGTGTTTGCAGTGTATTAGCTCTGCGTGGACGGACTGAGTTTGTTTATCTCCGATTCTATTTGGCTCTTTGTTAGTCTCAAGCAATGGTTTCGTAATTATTGAGATACGGAAGTTGAGTGAGAATAGCGATTCAAAGAGGAGAGGCCGGTTTTTGGAGTTTTGTAGGGCAATTGTTAACTGAGGCTTCTTTATTTAGGGTTTCGTGACTTCGCCGTGGTTCTGGAGATGTTTGAGCGGAGTAAAAGTTGTTTGATGACGAGTGACTTGACTTCTTCGGGCGGTGACATGAACGGCAATTGCAGTTGTAGGCTGCTGTTGAGATTCTTTTTGAGGACTTGATTCTGTTTGCACTCTGTAATTTTCGCGATATGGAAGACGAGGTTATGGAGCAGATCAGGACTCGCCTGGCTGCAGCCACGAGTGCTGCGACTGCGTTGGCGAAGTCGTTAGACGCTCTTGACGAGAAAACTTTGCAGACGTTGGAATTCTGGTTGGCGAAGCAGGAAGGAGATTCGAAGTGTGGAAAATGTCATGCGCACATGCCAAGGGGGAAACAAACGTCTGTGTGTATAGCTTGTGGGAACAAGCGTCCACCATTGCCAAACACTCCTGCATACAACTTCAAAGTTTCATTTGCATTCTTGCAGTTCCTGGAGACAATTCACCCCCCTTTGAAGGTTAGTGCACACCCGCGCTTAAGGTAGCAGCACCCTTAACCGTCAAAGTAAGGGTTTTGAACATGATGATTATTAATAAACATCTAGCGAATTATAGGATCCTATTAGCAAGAGGAAAATGACGAGTTTGCACTTTTGAATGTATCATTTGGATATTGTGAGAATAAGTTGTGAATTTTTAAAGAGCCGACTGAGTTGCACCTAATACCAACACTAAGGTTTCATGTTCACATGTTGTACATCCTTGTAATTACATCTACTCACTTCCACAGATTTTCCAAGATTTTAGAGGTAGTGGTTATGGGTGCAGTGATGGTTATGGGTGTTGCTACCTTCTATGAATTAGTGAAGATGGATGCTATAATTTTAGCTGTAGTAGTTTGTGTGGGGGCTGTAAAGTGTTTGCATTTGTGACATTTTAATATTTCAGTCCGCATTGAAACGCATAGATTTTTTTAGTTTTTTTTGTCTTACAATCCACGAACCTTTAGTAGTTAAATAGTCATAACATACAAATGCTGTCTTGCCAAATCACGAGTTCTACTTTTTAACCTACTTCAGGTTCTCGTGCTGTGCAATTCTTTTCATGGATGTAAGCCTTCTGTAACTGAATTTGGACTATTTGTACACTTTTAGACTTTGTCTGCATATTATAAGGATATAAGGAGATTTTTTTTTGGTGAGGGACATAGATGTCTTGATTTTTTGCATATACCTCCCAATATTTTGTATATGCAAAGTATTGGGAGATCTCCGAATGTTTTGTATACGCATTGTTATTTCTAGTCTAGAATTAGGCAAATTTGTCATATGTCTTAGTTCTCTCGGTAGTGTATAGGGTAATCTATCTTCATATGTACCCTTATTGAGGTAACGTGTCCAATAACATTACTTTGTAGACTTAAGAAGCGTGATGTGCCATTAATCTTTTGCATCACTAAGTTGTGTTTCTTACGCATTTTGAGCAGAGTGGCGGTCGTAGAATGTGGAATCCAACTGTATCAATAGAGTCTGGGATTCCAGAGCCATCAGCAAGCATTGCAGATCTTCCTGTAGAAAGTGAAGCAGCTGTGACGAGGATTGCGGATGTGCCTGCAGAAAGTGAAGTAGAAGAAACAAGCATTGAGGATATGCTTGTAGGTCGTGAAGTAGCAGCAGCATTAAAACCTTTACGACATTCTGAAGACAACCATATGATAGATGAACATTTGTACCGTAGCAACTCCCAAGAACATCCACCTGTCGAAATTAATGGAACGATAGCTGGTGAAGATGGGGACGAAGGTGACGATCTTGGGGAATTTCAGGAAAACTTGGGAGAGAATGCAAGCCACAAAAAAGCCGGAGACATGGTTACATTAAACGGCTATTCGCATTCTGACCAGTTCCGCACCGATTTGGAAGCGTCTAAAGTAAGACCTGTTATCTTTCGTACTATTTTGACTTTATTTGAGGTAATGAATTTTGTCGTTCTGGAGAAGGTTTTAAATCTTCATTCTAGTTTTATTGAACAAACCCCGAGAAAGTTTGGGACGTCAGCTCTCTGGTAAAGAATTCAACTAATGCCTTCTGGCGAGGTTCATAACATGTCTGAAGCAGTGTAATGTCACAGTTGAGAGGAGATATGGAGCAGCTCTTTTTCTTGATGCTTCTTTTTAAGTTATTATTTGTGGTGCTCTGAATAATTTATTTGCTGACATTGCTTCGATATCCAGCCCGACTTTCATGTTGTCCAAGTTTTGCAATATCCTTTTTTGAGTAATTTATGTTGGGATGCAACAGGTTGAAGACGAGACCGAGGCGGAATATGTGGGTGCTTCAAGTTCTGGAGCAGTTAACACTTGGGGCACAGATTGGGGTCACGCACCTTTGGATTCTGTGTTAGCCAAAACCCAGTCGGAAGACAATGTTCCTTCTGATGCTACGCTTGAGAATTCAAAACATATTTCACCTGCTGCCCCTCAAGTTCTTGAGTACGACTTGAGTATCTTTGAATCATTCGGGGTATGTGACCTTTGCGTCTTCTTCGTTGAACGACGAATCTTTCAGAGTTATCTTCTCTTTTTACTTTTAGAAGAACTCCTAAATGATGGTATTCCATAGTTGAAGAAGTATTTGGTGCTTTATTAGTTGTACTTGCCATGGCAAACAGCAGGAGTTTCGTGTTTAGGATACTTCTTTGGGAATGAGGTCGAGAGAGACAAAAACAGTCTGGGAAGCCCATGCTCTTGTTAGGAGTTACCGCTCTCTCTGAACTTTTGAAAGGTTCATTGTTGTTTAAACTCTTGATTGAAATTATCCCAACGTGTTACTTTCTTATGTGGGTTAATTGATACAGGGATTTGAATCGAAGCAGGGGAGCGTTCTTCCAAAGACTGATACAGATGCGCCGGTTTGGGACTTCCAAGACAAGAGCTTTGTGAATACAAGGCTAGCAAATGTAAGGGCAGTGGAGAGATTTACAAGCGACACTTCAGCCTTTACAACACTTACAGATGTTGATAGTGACTCTGGAGACAGCTCCCAGGAAGTTTTATCGGTAATTCTGAAAACCATGATTAGGACTTCAGTTTTTTGTGTTGTGAATAGTTTTCCATACCATCTTACGTTAATACTTTGACTTTATGAGCTCCATTGAGGTACCGTAATAGCACTAGGTCTTGGATCTTTGTGCTTGCCGCATTATGTGGTTGATTACCACCTCCTGTGATTTTCTTTGCAGCTCGTGTGATTATTCTTTCTATTTAGTATGTGGAAGCTTACAAAACGTTGTATCTAGGAATCAATCCTTGTTTTTGACAAACCTAAACAATTGGCATATTGACAATTTTTGGGCTCAATGTCAGAGGGCCTATTCCTTTTTATTCTTTTTAGCCCTCCTACCATCATTCTCTTTACCCTGTTATGCTCCAAGCGTCTAATGTGACCCGCTTTGATTTTATTTCAGCCACCAAAGCTGCCACATCATCTTTTTACGGGACTTGGTGTGAATAGCGGACACAACAATTTGCTAGGGCCCTTGGCATCTCATGATCTGGTTTGTGATCCAGATTCCTTTTATCAATTGCAATTGTTCGTGACTTTGTATGATGTGGAGAGACGTTCACAAGTAAGCTAGTTTATATGTTTACATTGGCTATTCCTCTCTTACCAAGAGAATACATGCAAGTAATTGCCAATTTTAAAAACATCACCATCTCTGCTGTCTATAATTTTCGTTATGATTTTGACAGGATGACTTTCAAAAGGTTCCTGCATCATCACATCCACTGGCAACTTTGCTAACGTTCCAAGACCCGTTCTCATGGCCTCTGGACACTTTAGACGCTGTGTCAAGCCAGGTTGTTGAGGTATGTCTTTTGATGTACTATCACCGCATCTTAAAAATACTGTCCAGAAAGTTGTGTTCCTATTTTTCCCTGTCCACATTGTTCCTCTTAATGAACAATTTCAACGAACTATAATCTTCTCCACAGTGTTTTCCCCCAGGAGATGAAAACATCATTAGCGTTCAAGAACTGTAACTCTACATATAATGCTAGACTTTGCATCTTATTGCAATTTCCTTTCCTTTGTGGAGAAAGTTTGAAGAAATGAAGTAGGAAGTTTTGCATTCAAGGTTTTCAGGGTTGTTCACTATATTTTGAGTTATATCATGGCTGTGTTGTGTAGGGTGATGTCCAAAATGTTGAAAGCTCCTCTGCAGCAACGCTGGAAATAAGCGGACGAGCGGCTGTTGATCCCTTTCCATGGCCTCTTGAAGAATTTGGCAATGGACCTAGTACTGTAGCGCACACGGTATGCTTTGTTTTACATGGATTTTTTTGGCTTTTCTCTGTGTTGCTTGGGTTTTTTAATTCTTTATGCTGCCAACATCGAAGATTAGTATCTGCTTTGCTTTTGTCATTTATCAGGAATGGAAGCACGTGAACTCATTTGGATGAATCATCGTGTTGTTGTCTGTAGACAATACAGCAAGGGTCACTAGATTTTATAGGTTCAAGCCCTCGACAAAGTGAGGGAAACATAGCGGATCCTTTCTCATGGCCTCTCGATACGTCCAATCCAATCATGCCTGATGTTGACCTGGTATTCTACGTTATTATTCTTGATACCTTTTGGTGATGGTTTTTTCTTGGAATATATAATGTGTTTCACCCTGTTAAATTCAATGCTTAAGAGGTATGTTTCTGGTAGATGGAGGGTATAAACCCTGACCTGTATATAGATTCTACTCAAACTAGTCTGGAGGGGAGCTGCACAAAGGGTTGGGTTGGTTTGAGTTTAGGTCAATTCTTTTCAATGAAACTGTGGGCTGCTCGGGGGGTTGGGTTGATTTTAAATTGAGTTTTCAATCCTTGTTTGAATGTTTTTCAACCGTGGGCTGCAGAGAGAACTGGGTTGAATTTAAACCGTTTTAATATTCATTGGCACATCAGTGAATAATTCGCATGGATGAAAATTATTTCCAAGCAGATTTATAATTAGTATAGGAAAAGTTTGCCGAACGGTGAGAGACACGGTTGAACGAAAATAGTGTAGGCCTTCCATTGAGTGAGGGGACCAGAGGCGAGAATTTTTTTCCACAATTGAAATGAGTCTCCATGTGTGGCTCTTATTTAATTCAATTATTAACCTTGAAGCACCTAAAATTTTCAACCCAACCCCTTGTGTGGGTACCCCGCCAACATTACTATTACGTTTCCATTTTGATCACTTTGTGAGATGTGCTTCTGGACATGTTTTTCATCGTTTATGCTGATGTGGATGATGGCTGGATTGTTGATAGGGCGGTGCAATTGGCCCAGTATCAGCTCAAGTTAATGATACTGCCGACGATGATTCTGACGATTGGGGTGAAGAAGATTTTGTGGGATCTCAAGCTGAACCTGCTAATGAAGCGCAGTTCAACTCAGATCTGGATCATCCATCCTCATCCTTCAGCATTAGTTTCTCTTCCAATATTATCACCGGGAATAACGTTTTGGACAAAGATAGTTTTTTTAATGATCAGAGCTCACTTATGCCAAGTACTGCAAACAACTCGGCAGCGGTAACTGACGGTTTTGCAAATCTCAGCAATGGACTGGAAAGCTTGGTCATTACGGAAGGGCAGAAAGTAGTCGTGGAAGAGGATATTTTCAAATCTATACAGGTCAAATCATTCTCGTTGGGAGACTATAACAAGAAGGTCGACAACATCGATGACCTGTTTAAGCGATCTATCTCTATTGGGAATTTGAAAGGGAAGGATATGACAGAGGGTGATGAGTTACTGAAGGCCCTGCAATCTCCCTCGATCCCTCCATCTTCTTCTCAACCAGAGGAGGATATACTCAATTTTCTGAACCTTAAACCTGCTTCAATACCCGGTGATAGTGAAACTTTGATCAAATCTTCACACGTGCGATCGGTTTCGTTTGATACGATGGAGCTTGTCCCTGATGAACAGAGCGACGAGATGTTTCAGTTTTTCCACACTCGGTCCCAATCTGCAGGGTCTTCAGCCAGTAAAAGTTCAGCAGCCAAGGATGGCGACGGTAATGATATTTTTGACAATACCCCCCAAATGCTCAAAAACCAGGATCCAGTAGTCAACGATGATCCTTTCAGTTTCATTCACACAACAGCTTCTCCATCCGTGACTGTAGAAGTGAAGCCTGCTACTAATGGTGATGACGATGATGATGATTTTTTTGAATGGAAATCCGCAGAAATGCCAGCAGCTTCAGCTCCTTATGTGGAAACCATACTTCCACAATCTGTTCCTACACCAGGTTCGAGTGAACCAGACTTATTCCAGTGGGAAACTCCAACAACAGCTATTCCAAGCAAATCGTTGGCTAATGGGTCACAATCGGGTCTGCTTTCTCTCGCTGGTGGACTTCTACCTAGTCAGATTCGGAGCTCTTCCAAGGAAGATGATCTCTTTGCGGCTTTATCAAGGAACTCCTCCAACTCAGGAGGGGTAAAAACCGGACAAGGGACAATGCCAGTCGAGTCCAAGCTGCAACCTGCTGCAATTGAAGCACATAGTCCAAAGCTAGTTGATGACAGCGACGACGAGTTTTCCGACTTCGTCTCAACTGGAGCTCTGTCTTCTTCGTCTCCTCCAACAGCAGCACAACAAAACGCAGGGCAAATTAGTCAGCCTGCATTTGATGTGTAAGTCACAAGTCTGCTTGCACTTTCATCCATTCACGTCCTAGTGGCAAATCTTACACTTCATTCTTAAAAATAAGTTCTGGATTGTGGCTTGTTTCTGTTTCTTTACTGTGCTTTCTTGTCAACTGAGCTTTGCCAAGTTCATGACAGGTTTTGATATGTGCCTCTGGTTTAGAGACATGTGTTAAGATGTCATGACCTTTCTTCATTTTCATTACTTTATAATCCATTTTTTCATATTTTGACTGTACGCTACGCTGGTTGCTTTAACGAACTTAGAAGTTAGTCTTGACTTATAAAGCCGAAGCACTAAGTGCAGCTCTTTAGTATCATTTGACATTTTATTCCTTCAGCCTGTTTATGGACTACATTGAGTGTGTACAAAGAGATTCTTGCCAAAATATTGCTCCTTGAATGACGGTGAAATGACATATTTTGTGGACGCTTGCTGTGCATGTGCAGGTCCTTTTTTGAAGCAGCACAACCAGATCCTAGTGAGAAGCGGAACCAGGACTTTTTTGGCGACTTGATGGGATTAAATTTTACCAATGCATAGTTCCTCATTTTTTTGCACAATTCATGTCTTCAATTATCTTGTTCTGTACTCCATATTTTCTTCTATATTGTTCAATTTTGCAGAATGCATTTTTTAAATAATACATATCGCTTCTCGTTCAAGATCGAGCGAAGTTTATGGGATTAGAGTTTTTATTGTCGGGACAGATTTGCGAGGAAAAACTTCAGATGTACAATTGTTGAAGTAATGTATTGCATTTTGATATGACGTGGTCGCTTTACCACACGAAGTTGCGCATCAGTTGTGAATTTGGATTCTGTGAGTCTGTCATTGCCTGGGGAAAAAGTATTCTAACTCCATCTCTTATAATTGGATGTCCATTAAGTGTCTGATGCAGTGTTTTTTCTCCTAGCAAAATTTTGCCAGCTCTGGCAGATTCTGGCTGCTGCAGTGTCTTCCCTCCAAGTATTTTCCAATGCAAGGAGGACAACGAAGTTCTTATTGTTACTTATTCCTCTAAGGATGAGTCAAGCAGAAATTAGTCATCTTCTAGAGTATTTTCAAAACCCTTGTTCTTAATTTGCTAAGAAACACAATGGACTAAAGTTTTGATCCTCTTCAAAGCATTGTTTAGTTATTTTATCTTGGAGGAAGCTACCCCTCTAACCCAAATTTATGTTTATATTTATTGGACCTTTTTTTTTTTGTAGTACTTTGAATTTGTTGCATATTCAAAGAGTGTTGATCCTTAAATGAAATTCTTTTCATCATCTTGGAGAATCTTTTTTGTTCATAAGATATATTGTTTTGCCCAAAGAGATACTTTTCTAAAGGATTTAATATTTCCATTCATTTTCAACCGTGTGATTCCTTAAAACAAGCTCTTTAGTATTCTTCTATAATTTTGGTAGGCCAAAATAGAAGGTGTTTTCTTAAAGACGTGATTTTCCAACTGATTCAAGAATGTTATGATTCTAAACTAGCAGTTAAAAACACAACAGTTTGTAGCATAATTTAGTAGTTTTGACTATAATTTATCTCAATTTAGCTTTGAAATGAAATGCTCCCCTTAGAACTTTGGTGCTTTGAACTTAATAATTAAACAAAACATACTAAATATAATATCTGTTCTTGTGTTGAATTTTTTTCAAAAATGATATTTATTAAAAATGTAAATTGTTGAATAAATTTTTTATGTATACCCTTGAAGTTTGTCATATTTGTATAGATACCCTTGGTTTTTCAAAAGTTGCACAAATATCTTTGGACCATAGTTTCCAAGTGTTTGTTCTATTGTGTATGTCATTTTCTTCCCCTTTTAGGGTTTCCAAATACTTTTTCCCTAGAGATAGGGTTTTTTCACACCCACATGTATTCTCACCATATTTTATTCTACTACCATTGACGTCTCAGGACAATCTTAGTTTTTCCCCACAAAGATTTTTTCTATTGTGTATGCCATTGCTTTCTCCCTTGTGCACATGCTGCTTCTTTTTTGTTCTATTGTGCTTCTTGCTTAAATGTTGATCATGAAGGAAGTAGCATGCATAACAAAACAAATGCTTGAAAAATATGGTCCAAGGGTATTTGTGCAATTTCTGAAAATCCAAGATATTTATACAAATATGACAAACTTCAAGGGTACCCATAACAATTTCTCTATATTTAACACATCACATACAATGAAAAATGGTCTTGTAAAGCAATTAAAAATTTGCCATTGATTTGTACTTAACACATCACATACAATGAAAAATGGTCTTGTAAAGCAATTAAAAATTTGCCATTGATTTGTACTTAAAGGTGAAAATTTCAAAAAATCCAAGTGAGCAGTTTTATATGGATGCGTTTGGAATTCTATGAAAATTCATAGTATCACAAGTTCTCACAAAAACCTATTGAATGTGTTAAATTTGATAAGATGTCCCTTATATATGTCTCAACTATGGTAATAGAAATCAAATGTGCAATTGTGATACTATGTCATTGATAGGATCTTAGGAATTTTAGGGAAAATTTTGAATACTAACTTAACAAGCTTTATTTTATTTTGGTAGTTCAAGTCAAACTTGATTGAATGATAATTAACCCTAGACCACCCAAGGGGACGGAATGTGGTTGCTCTACATTTTATTTTGAAATTTTGTGACTTTTATTGAAGATTAATTTAAATGGTTATTTTTTAAATTATTTGTATTAAAGTCTTGTTTTAGTATCAAAAATCTGATTCTAAAAATGAATGACTATGATTTGTCTATTCAAGATTTTGTGCAAGGGTGTCCATTGCAAATCTTTACTTTCTAGTGTTGAGAGCTCTTGGAGATGAGCCTCAAGTACACTAGAACTTGGAGAAACAATCACGTTACAAATTTAATTTAAAAAGTTGTAGAGTAGAATTTATGAAACCGTAAATTGATTAGGGTTATGCATGTTGTATTTTACATACTCATATTTTTTTTGACATCCTCAATTTTAAATTTGAGATGTGAAAAGAGGATTGAAAGACTTCAAATCACTTTCACAGATTTAACACCCTCTTCATCAAATGTTATACTTTTTCAATCCATAAGTGATATTGTTCTGTTTTCTTTTCCTATGTGATCTTTAACATATCTAGTTTGAATTTGTACAGTTACAATTTATAAAAAAATGATGTAACTTATCAAAATGTTGCCATTCTATTCATCCAAGAGCACACTCTAAGATACTAGAGAACAACCGTGGGCGGTCTAGGGTTAAGGTCATAATGAAGTTCAAACTTCATAACATTCAGTAGCTTGAATAGAGGCTGCCTTTTCCTCTCCTCAGGTATCATCCATGAACTTCATCATGACACCAACTTTTTTTCTTGTTTAAAAAAAAAAAAAATTCTAACATGGTTGGCTTCGTCATCAAAGTATGTGCACTAAACTGAGCCTCTCTTTCATAAAATCTTTAACAAATTCAGCCAAATGTCCTCTTAGCTACTGATGGGGGTGGAATATTCCACACTCTTCAGTTGGAAGGAGGACATGCTTGCTGAATGCTACTAAATGTTAAGTTAATGAATATTTAGAATTACAAAATTTAGAATAAAACATTTGTCGTTTGATCCTTTTAAAATCTTGAAGGAAATTTAAATGGAATAAAATTTTCATTACATACACATTCAATAGTCATATATCTATCCTAAATAAATTTACTTTTAATTTGTTAGTTACCTCATACCAAGTAAGTTTGACTTAAAAAAAACAAAAATGCATGACCGAAAAACCCAATGAAACATACTGTCCTTGATATTGATGTAAAATTCCTCATAAGTATGACAATTTTGGGACATAAGCTGAAGTACTGGATATATTTGTTACCCATCCAACACACAATTCCTTCCTAATTTATTGATGACCTACATATTAGAATGCAAATGAATATCACTTGTACACAAAACCAATAAATGGTAAAGAGGATTTGTTTACCTCCTTATAGAAACCCATAAACTAAAATTTAAAGTTCAGTAAGTTTTTGTAGGAACACAACCAAGAAAGAATCTATTAGCAATTGAGGGAAAAATATCCCTTCATTATGTCCTTTCACTTCTCAATATAGAATGATTTCCAACTATTATACAATTTTTTTTAGGGATGACAACATAACATGAGAGCATTTGCACCATTACATGCAACGGGTTTGACACATACAATACTTGAATGCTAAGTGCTCCTAGCCCCTCAAAACATTCCTTTGACACTCAAACCCAGCATGTTTACTGTAATAGCCCTTGAAATCTTTATCCATATTAAGTTTAGTGAGCTGTATTCTATGCTATACTTGATGGCTGGTCAATTGACTATTTATGGGGAACTTTTGAAGAGCAAGGATGGGGGGCAAGAATTTTGAGTGCTTTTCAAAAATAGGTGTAAACTCTTAGCAAGTCAATAATTGCGTGTAAGGATGAGGATGCTGTAATTGCACTTGATCTATTTGCATTCAGTTGAATTCTCCCTTGATTGAGGTTCAAGTTCTACCATTGCAACTTCAAGGGACAATATCCAAAAGTTTCTTTTGCAACTCAACATGTATCAAAAAAAATTGATCCACTTTTTGAAATTTAGATTGTTTTGTAACTTAGAGTTTCAACAACAAACAAAGAACGTGCAAAACCAAAATCTCAACCCTCAAACCTCTTATTGTGCCACTGTGACTAGTACAATACAAGGTATTTTTCTTGTATTTAGAATAGATTCACACCTTTATTACATTTGAGATCAACAAAGAAGTTGAAATATAGATCAATACAACTCTAGTGAACTATTTGAGATCCCAAATTAAAACTTCTTGATGCTAGCAAATGCCAATCATATTGCAACGTACCTACTGTGTTGTAGGGACGTTAAAGGATTAATTTAAGGAAAAAGCAATTGAATGTGACATAATCATACGCAATCATGCCTTGCAATCATTTCGATACAAACACAAAAAGCGTAAGAATTCAAATACATTCTAGAATAAAAATTGAAAGAGGGACCTAGTGAAGGGCAACACTTCGAGGACAACTCTCAAGGAACAATCAAAGGAAGGAGATCCAAAGTAGAGAAGACCGAGGTTTTGCATATCAGAGGGTTTAGGGTTTTGCATATCAGGGGGTTTAGGGTTTTGTTTATTCGAGACACGTCAGAATATCAGTTTGCAGAATTCAGCTATTTTGTACAGTGAACATTTTGGTGTAAGTCGTATTCGCAAAGAATTTAAGTACAGTGCATGCAAATTAGGGTTTGTGAGTCACTCGCCGGGCTTGAATGAGCGCTGAAACAGGTTTAGACGTTGCGTGGAATCATTTAGGGTTTGCACCTGAGTCGTGATTGCAAGCAGCTGGATTCAGTTCGATTCTGGAATCTACGAGAAGAGAAACTCACTTCCCGGGAGGGGATAGAATCATTTCATCAAGAAAAACGAGCTCCAGAGATTATTCTCGTGTTTTCATACTTAGGGTTTAGAATCACAAGCAAGATTGCTGTTGTTCTCCTGCTCGTCCTCTTACAAAAGCTAGAACTTCCAATGCTGAGTTTACTCTTTGAGCTTTAGAGGAATTCTAGTTTAGGCCGCAGGGTGATGAATATGTTGTTAGGGTTTAACCCTAGGCCGCCCATGCGGACACATTTTGTTCGCTCGTAACCCTGCACAATGGCGGGCTCAAATGCTAATTTGATGACCATCTCACATCGCCCTTGCAAATTTGACGACCATCTCATATCGCCCCTCCCTTGGCGATCAATACATAACGTCGAATTTTTAAAATTTCAGCCACATCGTTGTGGGAACGTGAATCCTTGCAAGGAGCTTGTAGTTCATGCAAATGAGGGCTGGGCGGTGAAGGGTTAAGGTGAATATGTTGTTAGGGTTTAAGGTGAATACGTTGTTAGGGTTTAAGGTGAATACGTTGTTAGGGTTTAAGGTGCATATGTTCATTAGGGTTTAAGGTGAACTCGTTGGTAGGGTTTAAGGTGAATTTGTTGTTAGGTTTAAGGTGAATATATTGTTAGGGTTTAAAATTGAATATGTTGTTAGGGATTAAGGTGAATACACTGTTAGGGCTTAGGGTGAATTTGTTGATAGGTTTAAAGTGAATATATATTATTAGGGTTTAAAGGTGAATATGTTGTTAGGATTTAAGGTGAATATGAGACCTTGACCATGAATTAGGTCAGCAAGGTAGAGTTGAAACATGTTCGATCGAACAAG
This sequence comes from Ulota crispa, assembly GCA_963920765.1. Taxonomy (NCBI): domain Eukaryota; kingdom Viridiplantae; phylum Streptophyta; class Bryopsida; order Orthotrichales; family Orthotrichaceae; genus Ulota; species Ulota crispa. The sequence goes on from OY987245.1 coordinate 24,247,078, forward strand.
ATGCCATGGATGCATTACAATGCTATGGATCCAGCTCGGATTCGGACGTCGAGGATGAGATTGATGAGAGAGGATCTGAAGCCAAGCGTTTCAAGTCTACGACCACTGAATGCTCTCTTTCGCTGCCACCGCTTCCGCCTGAGCTTTTCAGCAGCATTCCCGATGCAGGTGCCTTTCTTCGTTCTCAGGATTTAGGGTTTGGAATACAGTCATCACCTGTTTACTACTTGAGGATAAAGTTTCCCAAATCGTGCTTCATGTTTGCTAAGCAGTTAGGTCATATGAACATTTTAATCTGTTCAAATTTATATAGTTTTTTTATCAGCATACTCATGCAATGTTGTCTTAGATTCCAGTGGTGTTTAACTTTGCTCCGTTTTTTGCAATATTCAGTTTCATACCTTGAATCTTTGAGGTATCATATGTTTTTTCAGGATTTAGGGTTTGGAGAATTTGAATACAGTCATGACTGTTTACCACTTGAGGACATAGTTTCCTAATCGTGCCTTATGTTTTAGGGTGCAGTTAGGTCATATGAACATTTCAAATTGTCCAAATTTATAGTTATGGATGTGCATATACATGTAATGTTTGTCTTAGATTCCAGTGGTGTTTAACTTTGCTCCATTTTACGCAATATGCATTTTCATTCCTTGATCTCTGAGTTATCATGGGCTTCTTTTTTGTTTTTTTGTTTTTTTGTTGTGAATTGGTTTCGTGCATTTATCTATGCTCTTGTTACTGTGGCAGCGTCTACAAAATGGACCGATGGTGACCATGGAGGCCGAGTAAGAAGTTTTCCACATGTTCCAGGGAACTATGCTCTCCACGTCTATGTTCCTGGTTAGTACGACCCTGTATTTGAATTCATGTCAATTTTTTACAATTTGGTTCATTAGTCTTGTACCTGAAGTTATGTTCACTTATGGTTTAAATGAAAGAATTTAGAGCTCAAATAAAATGAGGCATTTATTCAAAGCAACAGCATTATGTTGAAGCTTATTATTTCAAGGGAAAATTTCATGAATACCCCTAAATTTTGCAATATTTACATAGATACCCCTGCTTTTTCAGAAATTACACAAATACCCTCGGACCAAAATTTTCAGGCATTTGTTCTATTGTGCATGTCACCTTTTTTTCCCTTGTGTGCACGCTACTTCTTTTCCGTTTTATTACACTCCTTGCTTTAACATTGGTCATGAAAGAAGTAGCATGCATTACAAAACAAACACCTAAAAATTATGGTCCAAGGGTGTTTGTGCAATTTCTGAAAAACTAGGGGTACTTATACAAATATGGCAAACTTCAGGGGTATCCATGAAATTTTCCCTTATTTTAAAATGGTTTTCTCATGTCCGGTAGAATTATGACACGTGAAACTAGGAATCGTGACAAACGAAGGTTTTGAAACGAAGTTTTTGAATCTTCAATCAACGAAGATAAGACTAAGAACTGTATTGAGGATTGTACTGGAGGGTTGTACTGGAAGATTGTACAGAAGGAAACATAAGAATCCAGCATTTCTATTGGCAGTAGAAACACTTGCGCTTATCTGCTTCTTTGCCTTATGCCTCTATAGTCTCACCCCTTTTTTTTCCTTACTGGTGGCAGTCACATTGTCAGCATCAACTCAAACCAAACTTACTCCTTATCTTCAAAAGGCGGTGGCCTTATTTCCCGGCCTCAAGACTATGGAAGACGATGATCTGGCAGCGAATGTCACATCAAAACAAGGTACCTTTGTTAGCTCCCTACCTTTTGCTTACCTCCTTTCACACGATGATTAATGTTCAAATTGTTAAATGAATGTACATATGTCCTTTATCACAAGCCCATTGGTGAAGGAAATCATGATTAAGGGTATGTTCACACTTGGTGTTAAGAGTGGTAGTAGCGAAGGAAAATTAGATGCATTTGGACACACCTTTAGACTGCATTCAAACTGCTAATACCCCTCCTAACACCAAGTTTGAACATACCCTAAGCCTTTTCACACAACGCTCTCATGCTGATTTCGTTGCCACTTGGCGCATTGCAGCTGGTCATAACCCATGTCCTTTCCTGCACTCTCAAAGAACAGTATATCTCCAAGATTTGATGGTATTAATTTAATATGGGGAGGAAGATTGTGTATTACTGTATGGCCGGTCATCTAGCACATAGACAGTTGCAATCAGCGCAGTTTTTGAGTAGTAAATTGGCTTAACCATTTTTTTCAGTTCATTTTCCAGGTATTAAATTAGCAAGTGAGTTCCATGTAAGTTTAGGGCACACAGTACCCATTCGAATTCACCAGGTAGACACTATGGTCCACATGTTGCGGCGAAGGTTTGAAGGTCAGAAACGGTTCTGGATGGAATTTAGCAGCTGGGAGGTTTTCGTCAACGACGATCGGACACGTTCGTTCTTATCTCTGGAAGTTGTGGCAACAGGATATTCGGAGGTCAGATTGCTAATACTGTTGCAAAGATGCTTTTTTTCTTCTAGCATTGCTTAGCTTGTGAACCGCGTGTCCTTGCCTTAAAGTTTGGCGATTTTACTAAACCAGTAATTAGTATTCAATAACGTTGCTTTTGCTTGTCCAGATCAAACGGCAGGTGTCCTTGGTGGATGATGTCTACAGACTTCATAGTTTACCCACCTTTTACCAGGTAAGTTGAGAAAATATGTTTTTTACAGGTTGTACAAATTTACGTTTTTTCACACCTTTGACACTGTAAATGATCTCATAAGACGGTGCTTAAGGTAGGAGGCTCTAATTCGGCTCAGGCTCTAAAAGAGATCACCTTCTCAAATGTACTGTTGTTGTACATGTTGTTTTTCATAGGCTTCAACAATGTACAGACAATGTACATTTGAGGAGGTGATCCATTTTAGAGCCCTATGCCATTTCAACTTCAAAATTTCATAACTAATTCCACAAAGCTCCAAAAAATATGAAACAACTTGGGTCAGATGCCAATTCCTCTTGTCTTTGAAGGAAAATCTACTGAAAATATGTCAAGAAGTTACACCTCCCCAAAATTCAGTTTCAGCCCTTGGATGATCCATTCATGAGCCTTCTACCTTATAGCTTTAACCAAACGCAGGACTGGGTGGGCAATTTGAGAGAAGATTATTGTGATTGCAAGACTGTTTTATGCTTTGTGACATCAATAGAGACTTATGTTTTTTGGTATTTTTTAAATCTAATAAACACCTGAAATGTATGCACCAGAACCCTCGACCTCACATCTCTCTGGCGTGGGCCTTGGGTGACGCCACGGATGCTCTGGCTACTGTTGCACGAGATCTTAATGCAATGATGTGCTTGCGAGAGGAGAAAACTTGCCTGTGGACTTGCCCTGCCACTAAGATAGAGTGTAAAATAGGTCAAAAGCTTCATTCAATTTGGACATCACCTATGAAATAGTAGGATTGTACTGAAACCAATTTTGTACTACTTTTGGGGCTTTTATTTGGGCACAGGGTGAAGCTAGTATACTGTATATCGGACTATGACATCCGGTACGACATTTTTTTTTGTCTGTATTTGTGATTATTCTTTGTTGATAAGCGAGATTCTTCGTGGAGTTTGGTACTTAGATTTCTCTTTGTTTCATCGTGCTTTTTAAACATAAAATGAATTGCTGACGGTGGTCAATTTTCACTGCCGTGTATGGTTTTACACAAGTTAACAATTTGCACTACCTTTAAGTTAATTTTGAACATAGTCCAAGTTACTTACGCTAAATTAGTACACTAAACATTGCGTTAAGGCTGCCTGCACAATTAGGTTGCCTTACCATGGAAAGTTATCTCATGACTCATCATGACTCATTGTTTGGCCACTTAGAGGCATACGCAACTCTCTAGATACTAGGAATTCACATGGTTTACAGCTTGGATACTGCTTGTTTATTTTTCTGCAACTGTATTTTTGTTGTCAAGCACATTAAAATTGTGTATTGCAGTAATCAATGATGAGAAAATTATTGTAGTATTAGTATGTATTTATATAGTGAAAAAATGTCAAGAAATTAGTGTAGGGTAACCTAAATGCAATTTTTGTTGTTAGTGATCATCTTGGTTAGTATGTATAGTTTGAATTTCGTCACTTTATATGTTATATGAGTGGCGTTATTGCTTCAACTTGAATTTAAAGTACATGGAGTAGGATGAGTCAAAGAATTGATCCAAAACCCTTTTTGTGATTAGCAATAATCAGGATCATTCTAGCGGTACCTAAACTTGTAAAAATTTCATTTTTTTTTGTATAATCCGTAACTTTGTGTATCACCATGTATATTCGCTGTATAAAAATCTATTTTTTCGTTGAGTAACTAGCTTGATTTTAATCTTGAAACCACTCTTGACCATTGAAATGGATAGATAAGAAGTTTTTTCAGGGAATAGCAAGCCAATCACCAAGCGAAAAACAAACGTAAAAACTCAAGCTATTTCCTCTATGAAAGCATGGCTTCAATAATTTACTAAAACCCATTTGCTAATAGTAATATATTAAATTAGTTTTAAAGCTTGTTTTCATTTCGAAGGTGATTATATTGCTATAAGAGTTAAAAATCATCCTGTAAATTAATTACGAAATTTGAAGTTTTGATTGTAGTATGCATAGATATTGAGCTTTAATTCTTCAACTGCAGTGGTGCTTGGATAAGGTCAACTTTTGTAAGAGACACGCTTGTACAATGTCAAGGTCCCATTCTCTTTTTTGTGTATTGGACTTAGTTAAATGGAGTGTTTGTTTAAGTTTAATGTTTTTTCCTTGCACAAAGCATTGATCTTATCCAATCACCATTATATTACAAACATCAATTTCTTGAAGAGGGCAATACATGATTGTTTTGGAGCAATTCATACCACATAGCCTAAACCCAAAATCTATATTGATCCTACTTTCTAAGGTGAAAGTTGACCTTTGTGAAGATGTAAGTTATAATTTTTGTGCATAAATCTTGGGCAATTCAACAAAATTGACTCTAACGCCATTTGTTAATTTGGGAACTATGTTTGAATTTGGGACTTCTGAAGGTTTAAGGTGATCACCTTAAACCTTACTCTAAGTTTAAGCAACATATTTGGTACACGTGTCCTCACTTGAGAGGAGAAATTTGCAAGAGAAAAAATCTTAGAGGCTCATACTAAATCTGATACCTTTGATTATGGTTTAAGGTAACTTTTGGGTTTAAGGGGAAGTTCAATTTGAGAACCCGAGTTTTCCCAATTTAATGAATATGGCGTCCTCTTAAGTTGCCCATATTTTCAATTGCAATATTTATGTTTTTTTTTTTTTTGCTATTGATAATTTAGGAACAAACTCTGGTTTATGAAGAGATACTGCACCAGGTCCTTAACTTATAGTATGATGGTATAAGCATATACTCCGTCTCTCCCTCTAAAAATGTCCAAATCAGACACATTTCTTGTACCATTGAAAAGCTCCCCTTTGCTGATTTCAAATGCTAAGAAAAGCATTTGCCAGGCATTAGAGAAGATATGAACTCTCCACAAGGCTCTTAAGAGTTGACACTCTTAATATTTATTGAGTCTAGGTCGGGTACATTAAAAGCATGTGTGAAGTGTCTCTACCTTCTATGACTTTCTTATTGTACATCACAAAAATTATGAATAGAAAATGGCAATCTAGTACTTTGTCACAATTTCTTAATTATTCTCCTACTATTATACACAATCATAACTAATGTTACCCTCTCAAGTACTAAGTTAAAGATTTTAATATAGAGAAAAAGGACCATGGTAATATGTACATATAATTGTGACGCCCAATGAAAATTGGACATGCCAATGTGAGCCATGATTGTAGTCAAAGGCATAATAGGGTGTAAACACCATATTTGTTATAATGAGAGTTTTCCAGCAAATTGACAAAAATTTAAAGGAAATACAACTTGAAATTAAAAAGTTTTAGGGCAATTAAATGAAAAGTTTTTTATCAATTGAGCTAGATTGACATAAAACCTTTCAAAATTGACCTGAAATTGAAAAGTTTTATATCAATTCAGCTCAATTTGAGCTAAAAGCTTTCATTTAATGTTTATTTTGAGAGGTCCCCATTCTCTCATTATAACAAATATGGTGTTTGTAAGGAATTTTTATTACTCCAAAGTACAAATTAAAACAATTAAGGAGACCCCTTGAGAGGGGTTCTTAGCGGCCTTCTGGAGAGCTCATATTTTTTCTAATGTCCAATGATCTCATGAGGGTAAGTTCAGTAATTCAAGAGCGTTCCTCTCCTAGCAAGCTTGACTTTGCCCATATGAGGTACCATTGTTGCTACTAATCTTTAAATCATTAATAATGAGCTGGTAGCATGCGCAAAGTTGGTACTTTTTGCATGGAATTTGGTGCCTAAATGGTGACATGAAAGCTGGAGATTTTGCATGCATTTAGTAGATGGTATATTGATTCTAGAATGCATGTGTCACTAGCACAAAGACTAAAAATATAGTTAAATAATACTTTGCAAGGAAGCTTTTGGATGTTTCTAGACTGACAGAGAGAGTAAAAAAATCGATATGATAGAATTAGTTGAACACCAAGGCTTTTCACTAGTCTCACACTGCAACAAGTTTTGAGACTCTTTTCTTCATGAATGATGAAACAGCTCAATCTTTGAGAAGATTGCACTTTCAAGTTTCAATTCGTGAGCTAAGGACGCAAAGTGAGAGAATAAGTATGCTACGCTTGCAAAAAGCCAGAGGACCGCGCAAGTTAAGGAGAATGAAGGGTCCCATATTTCACCATGCCGTACTCTAATCACTGAAATCACTACAAAAAAATCAAACGTTAGTGACATGAAGAAGGTACCCTCTACGCGGAGGACATCGATGTTCCATGCTAGTATGAACATAATTGTGGACGCTGTGAGGCTTGCAGCTGCGTGACATGCGGGATACTTTGGCTTTATAAGCCCGTTCCAATCCATGCATACTCCACCTCCTGCAAACTCTGCAATCCCACATTGCTGTTATCTGTATTCTGTTTTGCTTCTTCCTTCGCATAGTTGTGTGTCTGAGCGCTGGCTAGCTCCTCTTCATCGAGCAGAATATGGTATGATCGACTTACTTCTGGTTGATCGGGTTGATCAGGCTTTATGAATGAGTATTTGCATGTATAGCTTGTGAATCTGTGATGTGCTTGCATGAGTTGTTGGTGATGTGCTAGCGTTTTCACAGGGCTTCCAGTTCTGTGACAGGAACACTCTGTGCAGAGCTAGTTCTAGATTTTTAGTTAAGCTGTTGTTAAAGATTCAGTACGAATAAGTTTGTTAAAATTGAATCCTGGTTTCTAGTGAAATTGGCGCAGTTGTTTCAGTTGCTAACTCGGTACCAGTGATCTGTATCTAGAGCTCTGGAATCTGCTTGTTTATAAAGATATGGCCATTTTAAACTAGTTCGTGTTGGCCGTGCTATATGAAAGTTTTAAGTGGAATATATGCTTGTTCAAAAGGATAAGGCCTAGTTTTGTTCGATTGTTTATTAAACAATCTTTGTTAAATTGGGAAAAAGAGTACATTTTGGGACTTTTAAAATGTTAAGGTGGTGAATTTAATCCGAGCTCTAGCATTTTTTTGGTACACGTGCCTTTTCTTGAGAGGAGAAATTTGCGAAGGAAAAAATCTTAATGATTCAGATTGAATTTGATACCTTTGAATCTAGTTTAAGGTAACTTTTTTGGGTTTAAGGTAGAGTACAAAATGGTACCTCCGTTTTTCCCAATTTAACGAATATGACGTTTTAAGCCTTGCTGCCTTGCTGTCAGAAAGCTCGAAGTTCGGAGTGTAGATTGGACGGTGCTGGATTGAATTTGGTTGTGGGGATGTGGAAACTCGTGTACCTGCTTTAAAGTATGGAACTTCGATCTCTCAGTTGATGTTCGTAAGGCTGGTATGCTGATGTTCTGAGTTTCTGGTGTGCAGGTGGCTAGTTCTCAAGTTGATTTGCAAAGCCGAGGAATTGAATTGCAGAGATATCACAGGTTTTTCCAGTAAAGTTTTGTCTTTTTTAGATTTATTTACTTGCTTGCTCTTGAACTCTTGAAGTGATGTGGTATACATTTTGTTGTTTTTGCACTAGTTATTTACAGTTGTTTCTAAAGTCAAGAGTCAATAATGTCATATTAGGTAAATTAGGAAAAAGGGAGGTACCATTTTGTACTCCACCTTAAATCCAAAAAGTTACCTCAAACCAGATTCAAAAGTATCAAATTCAGTTTGAGCCACTAAGATCTTTTCCCTCACAAATTTCTCCTCTCATGTGAGGGCACGTGTACCAAAAAAAACGGTGGAGCTTAGTTTGGGGTGATCATCCCAAACCTTCAAAAGTCCCAAAATGAACATTTTGACCCAATCTAATGAATATGGTGTTTCAATGATTGAGTGAGGCTCCTCTATAAAAATCTAAGCAATATTTATGCATTTTCTTGTGAGCATTAGGTTATCCCACAACCCCATCCCCCTCAATAGTTGCTACCTAGTAAATTTTTGATAAATTTTTGTCATGTAGAGATATTTATTTCTGAATTTCAGTCTATTTTTGAATAGCTAGACTTACAAGGACTTGCTAGACTTAGAGGGGATTGCATATAACAGCCCTTCCTTGTCTTCAAGTTGTCCACAAACTTTAATTAAAAAGAAGTTATCTAGCCAACCTAGGCTGCCTAGCCTTGAATATCTAAGAACTACGACATAAATGAAAGTAATGAAACAAAGATCTAAAATGTAATCCAATAACAAATTTTTCCTCTTTTTTTTTGATTGAATATTTCCTTGTGCTTTTCAAGGCTTGCTCACATCTAAGAATGAAGATTCTAAACCTTCTAGAGATGCTTGTGTTCACCAACAAGCACACCTAGATTTCCTCCTTCAATGACAACAATGGAATAGCTAGTAAAAGATTACTTTAGTTTAAAGCTAGAGGTTAAATGAATATTTATTTTGGAATTTGGTTTCATATACTAACTTACCAAGGGTGTAGATTTTATAATTTGACACATATAGTGTTGTCTAGTTTAATTTTTTTTTCATAGTTTGTTTATAAAAACAAACATTGATACTGCATGTTCAAGAATGTTGTTTCAAACATTGCTTCATTCTTTAAAATAGTATTGACTTGCTAACAATTTTAGAGGTTGGGTTGTGGACTATAGAGACTATAACAACAAATTTCACACTTCTTACCATGAGTTGGTGATTACTTTCAGGGCACTATCCTTCAAACTATTGAAACAGTTCCACTATAACCAAAATGGCAACTCATGCTTGCAAAATCATTGGAAAGCAATTGGAGATAGAAGCATATGCTAGCAAAACCATGATTGAAGTACACTCTACCACAGCTCCAGTAGCTCAAGTTGAACCAGTTCTTTTAAATTGCGACCAGTAAGTAGTTCTTACACTGCTACACAACTCCAACCACACTAGTTGAGTTGTTGTTGAATGGAAATTGTCACTTTTCTTTGATAAAATTAGAAACTTGTTAAAAATAGACAACCCTCTTTACAAAAAATTCATGAGTTTTCCAAACTCAAAGCATAGAAGTTTAAGGTTTTTGTTTCTAGATGACATGGTGGCCTCATCTCCAAAAAGTAATCCATCATATAGTTAACCAATCCTTAGTGTTGGCAAGGAACTCAACATTTTTCTCATTAATGCTAGTGTAAATATATCAAGGATTGCAATTGCCAATCCATTTTTTGAGTTAATTAAGCTTGTTAACACTTCTAAAGTATTGCTGCCTTGCATATAGAAAAACCTTGAAAAAAATAGTTCCTATTCAATAAAAGGAAATATTTTTCTAAACTAAATTTAACCATTATTACAATGAACATTAAAATATTAGATTTTTGAATATCTTATTAAAAACAATTTTGTTAAATGCCAATCCGTTGTAGGTTATTAGAGTTTTATAAAAAAAACTATTTTGTAAGTGGCAACTGGCAACCACTTTGTGCTTGTATGTGTAACTTTGCATTGAAAGAGTCATTGATCCCAAGTGCTCATGTTTGTAGCAACATTTGCAAACTGATTTCTCATTGCACAAGCATTTTTACTAAAAATAATGTTACTAAAATCACATTTATTCTACCCAATGTCATAAGAAAAAACCATTTTTCAACTAGCAATTTGGATTTCTAGCTATAAGTGCTCCTCAATGATCCCCAACGTGATTTCCAATTTTAACTCAAGTGACTAAAAACACTGCTAAAAAGCTAATTTTTTAAATTTGACACAATAAAATTCTCATATTTTTTAGTTGTATAATTTTTGGTCAAAGCCTACAAAATTTAGCCTATTTAAAGATCGTGTGTGCTCTTCTTATACTCAAAATAGACCTAGATTGAGAAAGTCCCTAACTGCAAGAGATTGAACAAGCCACACTTGCAATTACTAACTTATTGGATGTTGCAAATGTGCAGTGGAGATCCAACCATGTTTGAAGCATATTGGAACATGCACAAGCATGAACATGTGATGGTGCGTGATGCGACTTTGGCAATGAGCTATTTTGCAGAAGCAAAGAAACAACATGGTGGGGTGTGGTTTGTGCTTGCGGAACTTGACATTGCCATAAGAGCCCTTCATGCCTTGGTTGGAAATGCTGTAACAGAAGGCAAGTTCATTGTTGTGGGCATGGGCAGCACCCAGCTCTTCCAGGCCGCATTATATGCATTGACTAGCTCAGGTCTTCACCCTCCCGGCACCAATAATGCAACCAAGAGCATTGCTGTGGTTGCTCAGTCTCCCTTCTACTCAGTACGTGCCAAAGAAGTCTAGTCACTTTAATCCATGCATGTCTCATTTGTCTGAAGTTTATAATTGAATGCTAATTCTTTCCAATTAATATTAGCAAAAAAAATCCAAATTAGTCCATGAGTTTTATTTTGATTTAAAAGAGTATGCCATTCATGCTCCAATTGGTTGCATAATTCAATACAAAGCACTACAAGAAATTGTGTCCTAATTGACAAGTCCAAATTGACAATATGTGTTCAAAAGGACAAAAATATTGTCAAATTGGACAATTTCTATAGATCTAACCATGTTGATTTAGACATATTTTTATCATTTTGGACAATTTCTCTTGTAGTGAAGGTTTATGTTCCAACAAAAGATTATTATTATTGTGTAGTCTGGTCATATTTGGAAGAATGCTAGTACAACTTCTAAAACTAAAATCATTTGGTATTGACTTGAGATTTTGACCTATGTATGGAGAGAACAAGCAGCTATTGGAGAGAACCCGTAGCTCATGTATTATTAATTGGTTAAAATGCAAAAAAACTAGTGGAAACTTGAAACCATTATAAACAATTGGCTAGATTTTTGGAAAAGATGTAAATTATAATGTAAATTTAAGCAATATCTAGTGCAAGCTTTTGTGAAAATCTGGTTTAAAATGGGAAATTCTTGATAGTAGCCGGTTAAGCTCAAAATCTCCCCAAACGTTAATTCCAATTGTATGTAAAACATAGTTTTAAAATAAACGTGTAGACATAGTAGAATGCAATGATATGATGATATAATTGAGTGCATTGCTTATAATTCAGTAGTTGCATCACTTGCATGTAAGTTGGAAATGTGGATCTCATTTGTGATATCTATCCAAGGGTTTTTGAGAATGATTTTCATTATAAGTTGGTAATCAGAAAAGTGCAGAATTTTGTAAAGTTTTATTGTATTAATGAATATGGCTATGAGAACTTGTTGGAGTTTGAGAGAAATGGCTTGTATTGTTGTGCAGGGGTATCCTCACATTATTAACTACTTGCAATCCAAGTTGTTCCACTGGGCTGGAGACTCAAGAACGTACCAGCCTACAAGAGATGAAACTTGCATTGAAATGGTGACTTTGCCAAACAATCCAAGCGGTGAAATTCGTGAGGGGCTAGTGAATCCTACAAAAGGAAGTCAACTTCTTCAAGTTTACGATTTGGCTTATTATTGGCCTACTTACGTTCCCATCACCACACCTCTGGACCATGACATCATGTTGTTTACATTGTCCAAATGTACTGGACATGCTGGAGTACGCATTGGGTGAGCCGTAAATCTAAACTAATCCCCCTTTTTGAGTTCCTGACTTGATGTTCTTCACTAATCAATGCACATAAATTACTTTACTTCCTTTGTACTTTTGTTTAGTACTATGGCATTTGAAGTTTAAAGAGTATGCAAGATTAAGGTGTCACTTAGAGTTTTGCATTTATACATTTTTGACATTTTGACTATGTTGAAACACTAGTAGAAAACTGAGTCAGAACCCACCTTTTTATATAAGGTAATTTCTATTGAGTTCCTTGTTTTCAATGCAAAATTTTGCGTTGTTTAACAAAATTTTGAGTTGGAAACAAGGAACTCAACAGGAACTACCTTATATAAAAAGGTGGGTTTCAATGCAATTTTCTACTAGTGTTTCAATATAAAAAGAATGTGTTGTCATTGGTAGTTGCAAAATTTTGCACAAGTCTTTACAATTTTATCTATTAAGCAAGACATAATGTAGTTGGTATTTTATGATTATGGCATTTAATCAAATAATAAATCCATTTTCTATAAAAACTAAACACACACGTTGTAAAATGCAAAAAAAAGACAAATGAATATCAATCTCCTACATTTCTAGAATCATTAATCTTAGCTTCTGCTTTGGATATTTTTCTAAAATTCTAATAAAATTTGCATTAATAAACAACTATTTTCTATCAAGTCTTGAAAATTACTTGAATGTGGCTTCTATTTAAAGCAACCATATAAGATTGCAACCTTGTTGCTAAGTATATCTCTATACATTATCTTGAACATTATAACTTGAATGCAATTAAATTATGCATTTTGAAATGTTAAAATTTGTTCATATGTTTGTCCTTGAAGAATGAACTTATTAAAGAATTGTAAGAACTCTTCCAATCTTCTCCAAAATCAAATAAAACTACAATTATAGTTACTAACTATATTTATTAAAGTTGAAATTTATCATTTAATAAGATTTCAAAATATAGTAAATTTACATAAAAAATGAGCATGTCATATTATTTATTATTGAAAAAAAAATTACAAGCACTACTTGAATATATAAAATTGAAGTATTAGCAATTTGACTAGATTTGGTATTTTTGAGATTTGATTGTTCTCTCCTTTCCTTTCTAAATTTTTCTCAAACAAGAAAATTTTCTTATGCACACACTTCTTTTTCACATGATTGTTAATTGTGGTGTTAATGTAATTGCAGGTGGGCAATTGTAAAGAATCTTGAAGTGGCAAAGAAGATGGTTAAATATGTTGTGATGAACACCATTGGCGTGTCACAAGATGCCCAAAGTCGTGCTGCGGGGATCATGCAAGCAATAGTGAGAGGATATGAGGATGATACGCTTGCAATGACAAAGACAGAGGACAATAACGTCATGCTTGGACACAAAAATCTTGGATTTTCAAAGAATCAAGGTGGGATGGAAGAGATGCTTGTGCGGAAGAAATTATTCCATTGGAGCAAGGCAGTAATGGAAAAGCGTTGGGGACAAGTGCGATATGCCTTGGCTAACAACCAACAATTTAGCCTCTTGGAGGCCCCTTTGCCTGCCATGTGTGGTTTGTTGAACACAACTTTTGCTACATTTCCAGGTAATTGGACGATCAGATTCTATTGCTAAACTATGTAAATGAAATTGTTTTTGCATACATAGGTTTTAGGTAAAGTAAAATCACTTAATATTGCGGATGTCTAAACAGAAAATCAAATAACAAAAGTAAAACAATAAATACAACTAATAAATACACTCATGAATACAAGATGTCTAATTAATTTGGAAAATCAAAAGTCTATAAATAAATATCATACTTTATTTTGTATTAGCAATTTATTTGTCTAAAATGAAAAAATTAGATTTCATTAACATATTATTGTAGTTATGACTTATGAGAGAAATTTGCTTAATGAAAGATGATTTGGATTTAAAACCTTTATCAAAACTATGCATATATAGATATATCCTTTATAATCAATCATTTTTAATAAAGTTGAACATTGCACAAATTAATCAATGTTTATAATGTTGGTCCAATGTGAAGGTTGAGTCTCATAGTATACCACAACTAAGTCTTGTGATCACAAATGTCAAACTTATTAAATTAGTGTTGTTCATGCAAAAACAATTGTGGTTTGTACTTTCAAATAATTGTAATTTCAATTTACAAACCAAAACCAATATAGATTTTGGATTTAGATAGTGCAAATTGAATTGTATCAAATTAATGCCATATTATCAATATAATAAAATCACAGTTGTATTACTTGGTTACCGCATATGATCACTATTCCAATAATGATAATCTAACATACCTTAAACATTTTTTTATTTGAAATTGATGTAGCATTCATTTGGCTCAAATGTGAGGAGGAGATGGATTGCCAAATGATTTTGAAGAAAAATGGAATCTTGGCTCGAGGAGGTGTTTTCTTTGGTGTCTCGTCTCAATATGCTCGATTGAGCTTGCTAGACCGCGATTTTGCAGTGGAAATCCTCATTAGGCGTTTGGGAACCCTCAAATGTTGATTACAATAGCAACTCTTAAAATTTGGGAGTTATAATGTTTAGCAATAATATTAGTATGCTTTGACTAACACAAGTTGGTACTTGTGATCAAAGATTTAAGAGATAATTATCTTAAATGGTTTATTGGATGCTAGTAAGGCCTAGATATTGTTTGAGAGTTTTGAAACTCAAGACTAAAAAGCCTTTAGTTTATATTGAAATTTTTGTTATTTTGCTATGTATAAAATATTTATGCCTTTTCAATAAGATTTCATTCAAAACATCAAAGTTAATAAAAATACACATTGCATGCGCATTCCAATTTTTTGGAATATTAGCATTTGTTAGAAATATATAGCAAAAAGTAGCATTTTGTATGATTTTTTTTTCCTACATGTTTATAGTTAGTTATGTGATTGTACAAATTGTACACAAAATTATATTATTATTTTTAAATTATAGCATTGGGCATCCATTTGGAAAATACAAATCATAGGCACTTTGAACATAGTGTGTATACTTTTTACCAAATTTGGTGTTTCAATTGCTTAATGAGGGAAAATATTGTATTAAATATGTAGTGGAGAAATAGAGTATTAGTTTTTTGTCTAGCATGACTAATTGCATTAAACTTATTTACAATCTTTGCTTTGCACAAGGATTTGCACAAGGATTTGCACAAAGTTTTGAGATTTAAAAATGCACTACTTAAATTTTTACATTAGATGGCTTGATTTACTTATGATTAAATAACAAAGTATTTATGAAAATATCATATGTCATATAAAATGTCACTTGTGACATTTTTGCAAATCTAAAAAAGTCAAATCGTAACTTGTGACAAATGCAAAGTGAATGAAGAAATATGTCAATACTAAAGTATTCATTTTCACACAATTTTTTTTATATATATAAACAATAAAATTCATTATAACAAAATATTCATTAATTTGAGAAAAAAAAATTCCCAAAATGAATTTTGGGGATATGGAATTTTACATTTGCAAGAACATTTTTGTATTTTAAAGTGAACTTTTTGTTGATTCCTTCAATACATTTCATCATCGATGTAAAACCTTGAAGAAATCATCATAAAATTCACTTTAAATCACCTAAAAAATTTAAATGAAAAATTCAAGAAATCGCAAAATTGGGAGTTTCCCCAAATTAACAAATATTGTGTTTTTTTATACATAATTAAACTTGGTTGACTTTATAAGAAAATCACGCCTATATATGGCGTATTGACATTGTACAAACACCATGTAGATTTTGGTTTACAAACACATTTAAGCAACTTGCAATCACAAATAATTACAACATGTAATCTTGAAATTCTTGAGATTTTTAATCAGCCAAGTTGCAACAATATAGCAAAACAATCTTAGCAAAATACTATTTTATTTTTTTTAATTAATTAATGAAGCAAAGTAAAGAAAGTCAAGAGATTTTTAATATTAGGCTTGGAACAACATGCACATAGGCAAGTATAATTGATACTTTTAGAGTAGGAAAAATTACATGTTTACAATTACTCAAAAAATGTTCAAAATAACACATTTTAATCATTAGTTAAACACCATTCAAGCATTGTGAATAATATCTTTTTTTTAGTGATATTGCTATGTTGTTGTAAATTTTAATCAAATTGCCCATATAGTTTTATACGTATATGTTGCTTCTATTAGAATATTAAAATAGTAAATTGAAACAACATGCAATCTTTGCCAAAGCTAATAGCTTAAAATCAGCTTTGAACCATATTATTTTAATATAAAACACAAAATAATATGGTTGGATTCTTGGATACAATAAAGAATACATGCCAAAAAAATGATCTATTTTTGAATTATGAAGACGAATTTGGATTATATGTAGCCATAATGATCAAAAGATACTCTAAGGTTATATACATCCTTTACAACTAATTTTTTTCAAATAAGAACTTGCATTAGTAGAAAAATGTATTTTAAACCAGTGGTTTAGAATAATTACAAATATTTACAATGATTATAGTCAAAGTCATTCAATAATCATTGTAGACATTTACAATTGTTGTGAAGTGGTCCTTTATGCAATTTTTTTACTAGTATTGGCCTTGTATTTAGGATTTTTTTTGCAATTTGAAGAAGCTGAATTTTAGTGAAATGTATAATTTCTTGTTTCTTTGAGGTAGAATTTTTAATCTTTGACTTTGGACTTTCTAGAAATAAAAGAACATGACATGTGTCATTTAAAACCATTAATTGCTATCTTTTCAAAATTTATCAAATTTTCCTGAGTTTTGCTACACAAATGCAATATTATTCTAGTGCTATCACACATTCTATGGTAACATTGAGATAGCTATAAGAAATAATACATAATTGAGAATTTTCCACTTAGGCAAGCTTAGACTTCAATGTGCAAGTTCATTTTTGGTGGTATAGTCTTACCCTCTTCCCATACACTTGGAATGCAAGATACCTTTCTAGTTTCCTTTACTTGAATAGATTTATGTATCATAAGAGTAATTTAAACAACAGCTCTATCAATATGTACAATAAGCCATGTTATCTAAAAATTGCATTATTGTCAAGTAAACAAAAAATTGACATAAGTTGACAAATCACTCTTCCTAAAATGGTGCATTTCTATTAATGAATATAGTCATGAGATGGAGGGGCTATCCTATGTAAAATTCATTGCTTAATTTTTGTCATTAATACGGGCATTAATATGAAAAATAAGTATGCATGGTAAGATTGATAGCATCACTTGACATACACTAGAGGAATTTATGGATTCTTCATGGATTTTGAAATAATGAAAATAGATCTTATCAAGTTTATGTTTAGCAACTAGTTATCCTAATTGCACAAAAAGAAATAAATATGAATTGCATCAAGTGATGCTTGGTTTTACAAATAAGGCAAAAAGTACAAACTATCTTCAATTTTCTCATATTTCAAAGAGCATTGAATGATAAAAATAAACATCACAATGAAGTCACAAATATATTCATTCACTAAAGTTTGGACATAATTACTTAGTTCATCTAATCATTAAATTGTTACCATTTAAATCTAGCAATTTCATTTAATACTTTGTAAAAAATAGAAGTCCATGAATTCATGTAGCAATAAAATTCTCAAATTTTGGCTCATTATTATCTAGGTTATTTTTTTATTGTTGCAGTCTATTTCTTATTACAAAATCAATATGGGAATTGATATGTGTACCACACCCTTTCAATTACTCTACCACACCCTTTCAATTACTCTACCACACCCTTTCAATTACTCTACCACACCCCCAAAGTAAATTTTAAATTTCTACCATCAAAAAGCTGAATTTGAGAATTTGGAATTCAGATTTGAACTTAGAGACCATGATTTAGTCTAAAACCACAAAAAAAAAAATTGCAATTCAACAATACCCAATGAAAAGTTTATCTTTTTTTACAAAAAAGTAAAAGTAACACTTTTCTTCCTAGCTAAGCTTTTTCATTGGGTGTTGTTGAATTGCAATTTTTTTTATGGTTCTAGCCTAGATCATGGTCTTTAAGTCCAAATTTGAATTCCAAATTCTCAGATTTGGCTTTTTGATGGTAGAAATCTAAAACTTACTATGGGGTGTGGTACAATAATTGAAAGGGTGTGGTACACATATCAATTCCCAATCAATAAATCAATAAATAAAAAATAAAGGTAAGGTACCACCTTATTTGGTTCCTTTTTACTTGACACAACAAGGCCATTTTTAGAGTAGTGCACTACTATCAGTTACACTAATGAAATATAGGGTTAATTTGATGGATACTCCTAAAATTTGCAATATTTGTATAGATGTTCCTAGTTTTTCAAAGATTGTACAAATATTCTTGACATACTTTTATACTTGTAGAGGTACCCTTCTTCACAATTATCAAAGGTGCATGTCACCTAATTTTGAATAGGACTTGCATTGTGATGAACCTTTTGATTTCTTGGTAAGTGACATGCACCTTTGATAGCTATGGAGATTGGAGAATGATACTTCTGCAATTATGAAAGTATGTCAAGAGTATATGTGCAATTTTTGAACAACCCACGGCATTTGTACAAATATTGCAAATTATGAGGGTTATCCACCAACTTTTCCCTTCAATATAATCAAGCAACAAAGTCAAAATTTGAAAATTCCAATAGTAACTTTTTGATAGCATAATTATTTGTTGGAACCACTAAGAATGCAATATGAAGTACATTGGAAAAAAACAATTTTGGGACTTTTGGAGTTCATGTTTTAATAAAGTATTCATTATATAGTGAATACTCCCTTTGTCGCTCTAAAAAGTTCCAAATCAAACACATTTCTTGCCAAAAGCTCATTTTTGCTAATTTCAAATTCTGAGAAAGCGTTTGCCATGTTCAATGATCTCATGGGGGTAAGTTAAGCAATTAGAGAGTATTCCTCTCCTAGAAAGCTTGGCCTTGCCCATATGAGGTAACATTGTTGCTACTAATCTTTAAAACATCAATAATGAGAAGCTAGCGACAATGCACAAATATGATACTTTTTGCCTGGAACTTGGATTCCTAAATGACAACATCAAAATTGGAGATTTTACATATATTTGGTAGATGGTATATTGATTCTAAGATGCATGTGACACTAGCACAAAGACTAAAAACATAATTAATTCTTTGCAACGAAAGTTTTTAGACATTTTTAGAGGGATAGAAGGTGTAGTCTTTAAAATAAATGAAAAATCCCCAAAGTCCCAAAATTATATTTTTTTTTCCAGTTTACTTTATATGGCTTAAAGCCTTACATTGCAATACATAGATGAACTAATGATTGTCTATCCTATATATATGAATGTACAAATTAGTAGGCTCTCCACAGTCCACAACAACTATTTTCATCATTATAGCACTCTTGCAAACATAGAAAGGGGGGACTGATCACGACGTACATTTTGCTGATCAACGCCAGCCATAACGGGGTACACACAAAGAGCTGGATCACATTTGGATGGAATTGAGAGGATTTAAAGTGTGATCTCCATTTTGTAAATAAAATGCAGGAAGTTTGTATCAGTTTCAGTTCAAAGCCAGCAAGCAACAGGCACCACAAGCAAGCGATCCAACACATGCAAATACCCAAATATTTCTCAAATGTCAGATACACAAACTCTCAATGTCTCATAATAAGTCTCAAATGTTTAACAAAAGCTCTCAAATGTTTGATAACGTCACTTGGCCCTCTCAAATGTCTCACACACAACTTTCTAGTATCTATTTTACATTTAACAAATGATTGATACACTCATACACAATTTTCAACTGATACATGGTCGTCAGATTGGACCGTGGCCCTCCCTGAAGTGCCCAATTAAGTGCCCAATTGAGCTTATGTCTATCCTATGTAGTCAAAGCATAGTTGACTTACTCCGTACATGCCGGTGACACTCATTGTTATCGATATGAAATCAAAACATGGATTTTAAGCCATAATGGAAATCAGTAATTTGATTTTTCCTTTTTAGGTCAAAACCCTAATTAGGCCCTAAAAAAAGCAAGAATGAACAAACACATCCATACATGCTGTCTATTTTGTGCGCCTGCTTGCGCTACCCAATAGTCAAGTCTTGTCCAAAATAACAACCATGGTTTGAAATCGTCTCTCAAGTGTCTCATACAAAATTTCCAAAAATCTGATATACATTTGACACATGTCTGGTACAGGTACCATATTTGACAAATGTCTGATATACACCTCCCACCGCTCTCAAATGTCTGATACGTAGCTTATAACTCTCCAATGACAAAGCCTCTAGGCTTGCAAGGTACAGTCTTCACTCTTCAGGCCAAGCAGTGCAATGCGTGTCAAGTGAAATTTGTTGCAGCCTGTCAACATCGATTGCGTTGCACAAGACATTAGGCTCACTCTCAAATCCTTTTATGTGGACTGGGTTACAATTGAACAGATAAGTTGGAAATTTGGAATCCACCAATGGAGATGGTGGAGCAAGTCGGTGCAGTACGCAAATTCCTGGATCAAGGGAGCAGTTTGGGTGAGGGGTAATCCGGTGTCAAGCTCTCACTCTCTCAGTCTCCATCCAACTTGTGTACTTGACAAAGAAAGGCTGCTTCTTCCCCGCCTAGCCTTTGAATCTTTGATGTGTGACCGCCGTGCATATCCATTTTGCTTTTGCAGCAACTTTTTCTTTGGAATGCATGCACCAGCACTATCCGAATAGATGTTGATGCTGTGGTCATGGCACGTTTGTCTATTCAGCAGTGGCGGCTCAGAAGACACCTGAAGTATTCAAGATCAAGAGAAATTTGCAACGTTGTTTTCTAGACATGTTCTTCAGCATTTTCAAAACAAAAAAAATAGAGAAACATACAAGGCTTGTATGCATGCAACTAACCTGATATTTGTTAATTTAGGAAAAAAACCCAATTCTAAGACCTTTGAAATTTTTATGTTAAACAATTTTACAGTGATTTAGAGAGTGAGTTTTATGTTGATTTCTACATTCAAGATCTGACATCACTGATGAAATATCTTGAAGAAACTGTCAAAAAAAACTCACTTCAAGTCTCCAAAATATTCTCACACATGTAGAATTCAGTATCCCAAAATCGGTTTTGGGAAAGAGTTTTTCCCAAATTAACAAATATTGTGTTAATTGATTGAAAATGCGAAGTTGAATTTTATGTTGTTTGAATGTTCAGAATACTGTTCTCACCTTCAATGTTACTTTTGTTGAATCGGAAATATCTATGTGTCCAAAGTTGTGAAATATTTCTGCACAAAAGTCTAAAATCAACCTACAGACTGGGACCATTGTTCATTTTGGAATTTGAATAGAAGTTGTGTCTTCAATTGCGCCAAAACAACAACATTTTGCCAAACTAACAAAATTGACATTTTTTGTTCTTAAGGTGACGTTGTTCCATGACCATTTTGAAGGCACACGGGATGGAACTAAGCTCCATTTAAGGCCATATTAGGTAAATTGGGAAAAACGGAGGTACCATTTTGTAATTCAGTATAAACCACTATAATTTTTCCCCTCTCAAATTTCCCCTCTCAGGTGAGAACATATATGTCAAAAAAAAACATTGGAGCTCAGTTTGAGGTGATCATCTCACCCTTCAGGAAACCCTTCACAAGTCCCAAAATGTGCTGTTTTGCCCACTTTACCTAATATGGTGTTATTTGTTTTACTATCAAGAAAGATAGTAAAAATCTGCCCCTGTTTTGTAGTTGTTCATTTCATCTAATTTGTACACTAGACAATCTTTTGAGGGTCTCCAAATCTAAACATGAATCCTAAATTTCAGTATTGACCTACCCAGATAAATTCCCGTGAATTAAAGTGTATTCTTCGCCCTTAGGTCCACTAGAAGAAAAACAAGGGACTCAAGGAAAGACGAAAGCAGGCCCTGCGGTTACTACAAAAATTGCTCAGTGCGTTGCATTCAAGGGTACAGTGATGTCACCAACAAAACAGCCGAAATGTACAAAGCTTCCCAAAAATGAGGGAAGTTGGGCCAAATTCTGGCCAAAACGAAGGAACAAGATGGTCTCAATCAAAGCAGACTTGTCTGACACAGAGAGAGAAATTGCTCCTGTTACCGAATGCTGCTGGGTGATCTGACTGACTGCATTCAGTGTAGGCAGGAGCAAGCCTCCACAGCTTTTTGTCTGGCAAAATGGAGCCAGTTTATGCCTGTTCTGACAGATTAAAACCAATGTGTGCTGCTCCCTTCATTTATGATCCAATGGAATGTGGACAACAAATGGAATGTGGACAACAAAGAGATGGAGATTCCAAAAGAATGCAGCAGAGCGGACATGCTATGTCGCCATGGCCCGTGCTTGCACTGATGGCCGTTCCAGTGGGATTTTCTTAGGGTACATGCTCGGTACAGGTGGAGTCACAGAGAGACGAACTTCCATCCCAAGGAACAAAAGTGCTGTTTGCAAAAGCCTGGTGCCACGTCACTGGTGGTACTACCGCTGGACAATTTGTTTCTACGGATGAAGAATGGCCCTTCGGCGCAGACTCTTGAGAGAGAGCTTGCCCATCCAAGTGATGGATCAAGCAGCGTCAGTAGTTGTACTGCTCCACTTAGCCCCCTTCCATTGCAGCCTTGCCATTGGGCAGCATTTTGATCTGAGAGCTGCTGCATTGAGAGCTGAAGTGAGAGCTTTGTCCGTGCTCCCCCATCACCATGCACCAGGGTTTTTTTTGGTTATGACCAATGCCTGTGTGGCATTCTTTGAAAATGGTTTGTAGCTTGCAGGTTCCATCCCTATTTTTGGTTGGAGTTGAAGTTGACCCCTATGCATGAATTTTTGCAAACTGACACAATCAACTTCTTTGACGATATTTGTGGATCTATTTCATTATGAAATGATAGCATCAAATCTCAATTTGATAAAAAAATTATGAAAGCCTAGGCTGCAATACAATTTTCATTATTGCAATCTGGCATTTTTTGAAATTTTCCCCCTTTTTTACTATAGGCTTGAAGCTCACCTTTTCTTTTCTTTTTTGAGGCGATTGGCCCTTAAATTGCCCAAAATAACCCTACCATGCACCACACATTTCACGATCATTTGCTTCTTCCTTGTACTGTAACTCGTGCTCAGCCATGCTCAGCTACTGACAGTAAAAGCTGTCCTTCTAGACAAAAGTTGTCCTTTTCTAAGTAAAATTTGCACTTTTCTTTTGTAAAAAATGTACGTGAGATTTTGCTTTTTTGAGTGTGAGGGTTGTACTTTTTTATCTAAAGGTTTACTCTTTTTCTCTTCTTTTTGTGAAAGTTGTGCTTTTGGGAACCTCACTTCCAAGTTTCACATAATGTGGCAGCAATTGCTGCTGTCAGTCAGCTTCCTAAGCTCTCTTATCAGCACTAGCCTCAATTGTGGTTTTCGTAATTATCTCGAGTGTCACAAACATTGCTAAAAGTATTGTGGATGTAAACTTGCACATCTGAGTATGAAACTAAACGAGAGAAAAAAAAGTTAAGAATCTTTCGCCACTAATTGTGCACAAAACGACTACTACTGATGATTTGTAATTTAGAGCATGTAACTCCATATTTGTTAAATTGGGAAAAAGGACACATTTTGGGATTACAAAAATTGTATAGTTCAATAGATGCCACAGTGTTTGAAACCATTCATTCCTCATCCACATGATAGATGCTAACTCTATTTTTGAAGTATGTGTTTTTTTTACTGGGTCAACGTTTTTTCTAAGTGACAGAGACCACATCAGTGTCCTATTTAGATTGTAGGATATTTAGAGGGAAGAGAACCCAGTGGCTGGAAGAGAACCCACAGGCTGGAATATGGCAGATATGGTAAAATTTTGCCAGGAAGAAAACGCTGGACTGAATGCATAAAGCAAACATCGTGAACCTTGAGGTGTTTTTGGAAAGGAAAAGGTAGTCAATGTTTTGAATTGAGGTGACAACCATGAAAAGCATTAGGTATTGGACTTGGCTCTAGAACTTATGTTGTATTAACCCTAAAATGACATATTAGGCCCTTGTGGAGTAATCCACATATCACAAGAAGAAAAAGAAGCAAATTTAAAGGTCAAACAGACATGTATGATCGATTACAATAACAAAATCAACCACGTGAAGAAACAATTGGATACTTTGGGTAATAATTAAGTGATTCGTCAAACCTCTTATCTGCACATTGTAAGCAAGACATGAAAAAAATTGATGTCACAGACTCACAAATAAGTACAAAAAATGATTAGCATTAAAATAATTCAAAAAATCATATGCGTGGGTTACCACAACTAAGTGGCACTCTTACACAAACTTAAGAAAGATTATGTGAACACCATACCTTAATACCCCTATTGGGGATTTCACCAAACCTTTTTAGTGTTATAGTAGCCAATGACAATTTGAAGTAAGATATAGGCAATTTTTTCCCAAAAATAATCTTAGATGAGTATATGGAGAGGCTGTCTTTTAGTGAACAACAAATGAAATATTGAGAAAATGATTGTTCCTCGACTTTTCAAAATACAAGTTACTTTTTCTTGGTCCGTTCCAAACCGGCTGTTTTGGCTTTTGGTATGTGTGGCCCTTGCAGCTTGCACTAGTGATGAAGCTTTTGAGATTGGTTGGAGAATGGAGACTAGGGTTTTTTTTGTTTTGGTCAAAGTAGAACAACCCACATCCCAAAATGCACATAGGTAAAGAAATTTTAACTAAAAGAAAATTTGACTAAAATGGGAAAGAATGATCAATGTGTGCAAGTTCACCCAATTTTTTATTAATATAAGCTACTTTCATCCAAAATCTAGCGGTCTGGGTGTTTGCTAAAAGATGGATCTGACCATCCACTTTTTCACCGGAATTTCTTAGTATAATCATGGTACCTAAAGGCAGTTTGAGGTAAGAGGTAAGGTGAAGTTCTGATGGAGATGCTCTAAACCGGACAGTCATGTGACTCGTGTAATTATGAAAAAGGAGCCGCCGAACCTCCAGCCAGCTATTCCTCCTCGAGCCCTAAGCTTACATATCGTGCAACAGAGGCCCGGTAACCATACAAAATATGCCACGAAAGCTTGCCTTGCTCTGTTCGCTTCTCTCTGTTCCCATCTGTTCCCACAGCATGTACTCGCAGACTCTGCATGCGAACAAAACCGTTTGTCCCTCATCAACACAAGCTAATAGAAAACGATGCACCCACCAGGTTGGAGAGTGCTTCTCCGGCGATTAAGTTAGTAGCAAAAGCAGGGAAACATAAGCTTACTTAACATACACAAGAAAATTGAGTTTGTTGGTTAATAAGCCAGTCCTTCCTTCCTGCCGAAGGGTCGCTGTCGAGAGAGTTTGCTGACTCTCCTGAGGATCACGGACGACTACCAATGGTGCAATGGTGCGGCGCTCCATTGCTGAGTGTTCTCTTGACAGTTGGCCGAGGAGTATATTAACCATTACTGGCATTCATCGCTGCTATTTCCGAGGTTTGCAGAGGCAGTGACATTCTGGAGGAACCATCTAGAGCACTGGGCTGTGGATCAGTGGCCATCAGTAAGTGAATTTCCACTCTACTTGTGATACCACCTCTCGAGTAAGACTCGGATGACTAAACAGTGTTGATTTAATTATTAAATTCTAGCCATGGGTTTTTTCTATGAATGCCTGCTTTTATGATCTTGGCTGGCATTTGGGGAGCATTCATTCAATCCTTGTCTGGCTAACTGGAACTTGTGTTTCGCTTAGAGGTTTCGACGGTTTATGATTTTTTTTCCTTACCTGTTAAGCTATAATGCTCAATTTAATAGCTTGAGTGCCTTAGAATTGCAAGAAACGTTCGAGTCTTCTAAGTAGATTTGAGTCTAGAGCTTGATAGACCAGAGTTTCTTCTCTAGCACTGCAATCTCCTAGGCAAATTTCAGGACATACTAATCGATTCTCTTCACCATTGAGAGTGAGACTTCCGTTCTCATTTTAGAAGTTCTGGTGTTAGCGCTAGGATCGGCCGGTCTAATGCAGACTTGGAGATAGTCATATTCATTAAATTGGGTCAAAACGTTCATTTTGGGACTTTTGAAGGTTTGGGGTGATCATCCCAAACCGAGCTCCACCGTTTTTTGGTGCACGTGCTCTCAGGTGAGAGGAGGAATTTGAGGGAAAAAAATTTAGTGGGTCAGACTGAATCTGATAGACTGAATCTGAAAGACTGAATCTGATATTTTGAATCTGGTTTGAATCTAGTTTGAGGTAACTTTTTGGGTTTAAGGTAGAATACAAAATGGTACCTTTGTTTTTCCCAATTTACTAATATGACGTTAACAGTGTTCCAGCTTCGTCGTTCAGTTCCGTTGATCGCGGATGCTTGCAGCGCTAGCACACAGTTCAGCACCAGTACGATTCGGGATTCTCGAACTGCCTGCGAAATTAAAATGGGCGTCTTGTGAGCAAAACGTGTGATTTTATTTATGGCTTCAAAATCGTCCTATTCTTTACTATTCTAAGGAAAAACCTACCAAAATCAGAGTAGAGTAAAGTCGTAAATAACCATTTAGCCGTTGCTGGAGTTCTCTTCCTACTATTCGCCGCAAGCGCCTGTTGGTGCTGCATTCCTCACGCGCGTCTTTTTGAATTTCGAATATTTCTAATAGTTGAGCGGGCCTGCTTCAAAAGATCCTTTGATAACATGCTTCTCGATTTCACAATGTGCCATTGCCAGGTCATGAACCCCAATTGACACATTTCTCTAACTTTTGGGTCGTCCTTTTTCTGTACTGTTTGGCGTATATTTCAAATCTCTCTCCTGCTAGTCTCAATTCATAGTGGAATGCGTCTCTTCTAAACCATTTCTTTGTAACCAAGATGAATAACCGAAGATGAATACCAGAAGATGAATAACCGTTTCGAGTCTTCCGACCCAGTCTGTGCCACAACTAGCTGCCCAGATGGTTTAGTCACACCCAGGGGCAGTCAATTCCTACACATTTGTTACTAGGTTCTCAAATTGATCTTAGTTCTCTTTTGACAGCTACTGTCATAGATCTGAGTGAATTTCTAAGTTCTTGAAGGTCTGCACCACAACCTCGATATACCCAAGCTCTATATACAGAAGCTCGATATACCCAAGCTCCGAGTCTTCTACATTCTAAGAATATAGTTAGACAGTGCAGTATGATGAGGAATCACATAAGATTTATCCTGGGAGTGATCAATGAATACGTTTTGTGTGTGCAGGGTGGCTCTTGAAATATTTTTCTTGTGACAGATTGCTGTCAGTCTCTATCAATCTATCAATCTATCACCATGGCTGTGGACACTTCAACTGAGGCCACACATTCGCAACGACAGAATTTGAAGGTGCTTGAACGTTACATTCGTCACTCCTTAGCTTATCATTGCTGTAGAACTCATGCTATATGCACCGTACTTTCTCTTTGTTTGCCTTTGGTGGTCTCCTTGATGACACTCCACCATCACCACACCTTTTCCATACTCGATAAGTCTCTGACAAGCTTTCTAGTCACTGAATTTTCTGTCCTCTCTCACGAGAACTCCCTGGTAGCGTTTTTAGATCATGGTACATTTTGTATATTGGACTGTTGTTTAAATTCCAGACTGGTGTTACAGGAAGTGAAGAAACCGGTACCCATCCGGGCTTGGTACTACAATCCGAACGATGGTCCCCCATGCCAGCCACACCAGTACTCTCCCAACCGAGAAGTATCTACCGATCATCTGCAGAGTGAGCATTCATCCTGATTGTCTCAACTTAATTTCAATGAAATATGCCTTGTTTCAATGCGTTCATGAAACGAGAGCCGATTGTAAATATGCCTAGCCGAGTTTAAGATAAATGTTTTCAGCTTGAGTTTTGACTTTTCTAGAAAGCAGGACAGCTAGAAATTAGTATGAATTCCAAGCAGTTTTAGTTGGCTAGACACTTGCTATAGACTACTAGAGTAGATTGTGAGATCACCATACTAATTTACATATGTGGAGAATATTGCAGAGTTGGGTGTTCTCACGTGGACCCAAATTGAAACCGAGGTGTTCGAGAACAACATATTTTTGAACAAGGTCAAGAGCGTTCGCGGTTACAACTACGAGGTCATTACAGATCACTAGTACCTGCCCTAGAATAGATGGTACTACGGTAGTAAAAGAGCTCATTATAGCTTTTTATTTATTTCTTCTTTCTGCAAAAGGCAGTTTTGTTTTGTTTTTTTGTTTCATCCTTTTTGGGAGTCAACGCCATGTTTGTCAGCTTGTGGGTGGCCTTTTCTAAAATTCTCGTTTTTAGTGATCAACTCATTCTAGTGACTACACGTGCTCTTTGAAAAGCTTTTGAAGTGCTTTTTCTGACATTTGACGGTGCATGGTTACAGGAAGTTTTGACCGTTACTCCCGAGAAGCTCCCGAACTTCGAGGAGAACACGAAGAAGTTTTTCATGGAGCACCTTCACGACCACGAGGAGATTCGGTTTATCCTTGATGGAATAGGTGGGTTAATCTTAAGTGTGCCCTTACACGATTGTGGTGGAGTTGAATGACGTGTTACAAAGTATATATTTTGCACTTATTAATTGTAGTGGTATTTCTGATGCAAAAAAATATTAACCAGTTAATCTTCATTATGTTGGATTAATCCTTTGAAGGAGTTAAGCACTCAAATACTACCTTAATTTAATCCTTAATGAGTTTTGTCTCTAAATCTCTTGCCAAGACCAGGGCCAAGACCTTTGTAGAAAATTAAAACCGTGTTGAATTGCTTGAAGAATCTCCAGTCTAGCTGAAATCTCCACTCCTGACATCACCTAGTTGGGGGTACTTTTGCAGGCTTTGAGGACGTACGAGATTTCGACGGGCAATGGATTCGAATTGAGATAAAGAAAGGCGACCTTATTGTTTTACCACCCGGGATGTACCACAGGTTCACTCTCGATGAGGACCAGTACCTCAAGGTAAAAGCCACGCCCACACGTGCATGCGGATCTAGAATCACCAAGTGCCGTAGATCTCTTTATCTGTCGTTTGGACCAGTCTAGCACAAAAATCATCAGTCCCAGCTTTGCACTCTCCGTACTTGCATAATGAGCCTCAAGCTTTTTCAAGCCTGCCAAGCTTTGAAGTAGCACCATATTCATTAGATTGGGAAAATCCGAAAAAGGATACATTTTGGGACTTTTGAATTTTGCATTTGTGAGAATATTTTGACAATTTAAAGTGAGTTTCATGATAATTCCTTCAAGATCGTACATTATTGAAGTATGATCATGAAGAAATCATCATAAAATTCACTCCAAATCATTCACCAAAATACTCTCACGAAATGCAAAATTCAGGAGTCACTTCCAAAAACGTACCATTTTTGCCAATTAAAAAAACCATCTTAGTTTAAGGTGCTTAGTAAAGGGCTCCATTTAGATGCAATGAACTTGTATAAAAAATCAGAACGTCTAAATATATGTAGGGTACAAAAATGTTTTAGAAATCCTGGAAGTTGAATATTCATTGTTGTTTGGTTTTGCTTTTGCAGGCATTGTTGTTGTACCAAGACACCCCCAGTCGCATCCAGTTTGAAAAGGGCTTGGAAACTGACGCCTTGGAAGTCCGGTATGTATTAATAAAGCTACCCTCTTCTCATTCGTTTCCAAAGAGTGAGCTCTGTATCAATCTTAGGTAATCATATTCAAAATGTTTACATTTGAGACAAGAATGTGAACAGTCAATTTTTTGCAAACAATTAAATTTGATTTCTATCTTTGCTTTTTCGTAGTACATAGAAATAACTGAACAATATTCCATTTCAGTAAGATAGCATTAATGTATCTTATTAATGAAGATGCAAAATTAGTGACACGACAATACCGTTCTTTTGATGTGGAAATTAATACGATACAATAGCATTTCTAACTGCTACAGATTAAACGTGTTTACCAAATAGTATGACACTTAAAAATTAGTGTCACACTGCGTTAATAGGATATAAAAGGATATATCACTCACACAAGCAGAGACTCCATAGATTGTTTCCAACTGTAGAACCAATCATGGTTATTGATAGCAGTTATGGTCTATTAGGGAATATTTAATATGTTACATAGATTGGAAATAGTAGAAACGTCATATTCATTAAAAGGAAATAACTCTTACAAATTGGGACTTCTGGCTTCTTCTTTTTTCTGAGAACGCCATATTCATTGAATTGGGAATCCGTTGACTGATTTCCAATGAAATGAGATATAGATCATTCAAAAATACGCTCTTTTGGACAAAAAGTCTGAAATCTTGGACAGAAGTTCCATTAAGCAGGTTTTAGGACCTCCTTAAATGAATTAAGGGGAACTTTCTGGATTGAGGTGAAAAACAAATGAGACTTTCTGGATTGAGGTGAAAAACAAATGAGACCCATGTTTTTCCCCTTTTAACAAATATGATGTTTAGAGTTCTAAACAAGAGAGACGAAGAAGTTGAAAATGTTGCTGCTGCTGGGCCATTAATGTTCTGTGAGCGTGGTGGACGAGGGGATCTACAGACTAGAGTACGTGCAATCAGTGCTGGAGCTTGCACAACATGCGGCGGCCTCGGAGGTGGACGACAAAGTCCTGACTGCTACTACTACTCAAGCTCTGGCAGCCATTGCCGTATGAACTCCATCGCCGTGCGAACTGTGAACCACCCTCCCTTAAACTCTTATACCCCAACCTCTAATCCAACCTTTGGTTAATGGCTCATACTTGAATTGGTAGCTGCTAATGCGTTGGACCAGCACTAGATCTGTGTCTTAACTTTTTGCCTGCAACGCCTGATTATCAACTTTTAGTTAGCTAGCTCTTGGGGTTTAAGTTTGTCAACCTTGTGCATTAGCTAGCTACCAATTCCGTTGCGGAGAACATGAGGGTGGGTGCCGGATCTCACGAGTCTCCAGCAAGGGTAGTCCGGGGATCAGCAATGCTTGAAGAGATTTACGTTGGTGTTGTAGAGTCTGTATGATTGTGGTAGCTCTTGGAAGTTGAGGGAATCTGAGACCAGTGACTGTGGTTTGTATAATGAATAATGTTGTGACACTACTGTAGCTTACTAGACTGTTCCGGCTTCTTCGATGTTCCGTTACCAGTTCATTCAAGGGATATTTCCTTCCCCCTGTAAAAAACATGTTTATATAGTATCCAAATTGAGATGTTTTGTGTGAGTGTACATGGCGCCCTGTCATTTACCATGTTCTCAAGCATGTGTTGGGGGAATGTTATACTTTGAACAGGGATCTGTGAGCCGTGATCCTTTTTCTTTTCTTTTTTGTCAAATTATTACTACATGGGGCTCTACAATTGTGTATTTTAACTTTTCATCTTTTGAAAAATTTGTTAGTTATTTCTTCTTCCATTGACTTTGAGCTTAGAATTAGTTCCTGCTCACAAAATCTTGGCTCATGGCTTATGGCTCACCATTTTAATCTCACAAAATAGCAGTGTTCCAACACATTGCACACTTGTTGTACATTTGTTTGTTAATTTTGTTCTTGGCTATGGTAGATTGAGAATTGCATGTTTTGTGCTTCAAGATTGACACGTGTCGTCTCTGTGTTGGGAGATTTTGGTTGTGATATGTGCCTAGTACAAAGTTGTAACATACTACATTTATAAATCAATGCTGGTTAAATCAACGTCAAAAGAGCAAGTTGGAGTTTTTGAAAAATGTCAAGTTTTTTGACTTTCTCTTACTTTTGTTTAGAAGTGCAATTGAAATCAAAAAATGTGGAAAAGTCAGCAATTAGAACAAAAAAATTGCATTTTTTATTGGTGTGGCAACTTCGACTATGTAGCTATAGTATTAATCTTGAAAGAAACACTAGCCAATCAATACAATTACAAAATATGTTAGTCTCCCAAAAAAACCAACCGCTATAAGTAGATAAATTGAACAAAACATTACTATTTGGTGCTTCACTACCCCACATTTCGAACTAATGAGGGCATATTCCATTGATTCATGTAAGAGCTTTGCCACCCATGACAAATCAATTTGGCGTGAACCAAGGGTTCTCGAAAGCTTGAAATTAAAACTTGTGTAGTGGGTTGGGGTCTACTCCTCTGTCCAGCATAAGTACACATTTGCCTTGATTGTTGCGATGCTGTGCTATTAGGGCTAGGGTTCGAAGCCAAGAACAAGCTCACAATGAAAACACATTCAAGGAATTCCACAAAGATATCCGAATTCAAGCTCAAGCAAAAAACTCCATGTCTTGAGAACATAACTTGGGGACATTCACATTTAAAGCGGCCAATGGCTTTCAACCCTTAACCAGGTGGAGGGTGAGGAAAATTTGAAGTCAAGTATGCCAAGAACCAACCCAACCAACCATTCTACGCATTGGTGGCATTGCAACAAAAACACAAAATTTGAAATAAGTTTTCTACACTAGGTGCATTTTCTACAAAATTTGGTTTCTCACCAACAAAAGAATTCACATACTTCTTAGTGCTTCCATACGAGGGGTGGGAGGAGGGGGCAAATAGCGCTCAACAATGCAGTACTACAAGAAATTGTGTCCTACTTGACATGTCCAAATTGACTGAATGTGTTCAAAATGACAAAAAATTTGTCAAATTGGACAACTTCTGTAGATTTAGCCATGTTGATTTGGACATATTTTTGTCATTCTGGACAGTTTCCCTAGCAAAAACAAGAACGAAGATAACTAGAGTTTTAAAGTGACCAATACGTAAGTGAAAAGTTACCAAAGGCACCTAAATCTTAAAACTACTTCCAAGCACACCAAGAAGACCAATCGGGGCAACTTTTGTTGTTTAGCGTTCCTCCCTTTCATCAATGCTGCATGGAAGGACTTGCAGTGCAAGTTTTTATTTTTGGCGTTTAAACGCCAGATTTGCTACAGTCAGATTCGTTATTCACGAAGGCATTGCTATCCCTCCCGAAATACTCCTCACCTGAGAGGGCACGTAGCAATGCTATAGTATCCAAAAAAAAAGCAAGTCTTGCACATTCACCAAGTGTGCAAACCTTCTGGGTTTCCTCATTAAAAAAATCCAGTAGTACGCTAAAAAACCACTAATTTTTCTTGCAAGGAAAAGACTCTCTTGTCCCAAACATTTGAAACTCGATTGTTTAATGCTTTAGAGAGCAAATTGAGCTTGGAAACGACGTTTTACCTCTGTGTCCACAGACCTGGTCCCGAAGGGCAAGAGGACAGGATAAAGTACCAATCCATGAATGCAAGTCATGCACAAGGCAACCAACCCCTCAACAAGTCCACATGCAATGGATATTCTTTAAATACCCAGAAAATAATATTTACTGTCCAGTGCTTCACTACCGCCACATTTGAAACTAAGAAACACGTAATCAAAGACCTCAAACTAATACGCACTGCGTTGATAAACTACCGTAGCACGCATGCTAAGAAATCAGAGACAGAAGAATCACATCAGACGGTTCCAAACATCCACATCTACACTGGATTTATATGAACACTCCACAAAAGGCATTTCACTGGATCTCTCTAGTCTAGTGCCATCCACAAACGGAGTCCAGGAATGCGACGAGAGCGATGGAGAGAGGGTACAAGGCCAGCCCAATGAAGGCCATCCACAACGGGAACGTCGTGCGAACGGCGGCCACAGCGCCCATGATCAACGTAGCGAAGAAGATGACCGAGATCTCCGCTGAGAAGTCCCACAGCAGGCTCCGGAAGTAAACGATCGCCAGGAATATTCCCAAGCACATGGTGTTGTTCATGGTGACGGCTCCATAAATCTGCACTCAGTCAATCAGTGAGTTAAAAAAATTTAGTCAGACGCATTCCCTCCTTACTTCACAAACCATATTTTTCTGGTTCAAATTGTGAAAACGGGTTACTACTTTCTTTGAAGCTATTTAAACGAGTTCTTTCAACTCTGGGTTGGTTGTAAGGTACGAAAACTTAGATGCAGTATATACCTGAAGAGCATGGCCAAATAAATCTGAAGGGTGCTCACTAGAGAATACTCAAAACTTGTTGCAAAATCGGGGAGTGATTAACACTTCGAACATTAAAATCACAGCACATACTTGGAAGATCTATTAATTGACTTTGACTACTTATAGCTTTTGCATGTAATAGCCAAACTATGCTTTTAGATTTCACCTAAGTTTAAAAAAGATTCTACCTGTGTGCGACAAATAGCCACATGACAAAAAATCATCGCTGAGATAAAAAGATCCTGGCAATAGATCAATATGTCTGTCTTTAGGGTGATTGTTCTTCTGAAGGCGGTTCACACTGTGTTAGGAGTCCCAAATTCCCCTGAATTCTGAAAACTAATGGAGAGACCCAATAGCCCAAAGTCTAAAGCCTCGGTTCACTATGAAATGCCTAACTGGCAGTACTGTTTAACCCCTGAAGGGCCCGAACGCCCTTGGCGGCCGTATGTATGACCGTATGTACAGACGTATTTGAGTTGTTTTGAGGGCTTTTCAAAAAAAAATGCACCCACCATCATACAATCCTTCAATATGTATGGTTGTAACACCTAATTTCCAGCTAATTCAAACTTCTGAATATAGGTTGCGATCGTATTTGGTACCGTAGCTCTAGAGCCCAAAGGCCCTTCAGGGGTTAAGAAGGTTTGGCGATAAGAAAGTGAGACTTTTATGAAAGTTTTGCATGTAGCGCTATAAAATAGCAGCTCAACTCAGGAGCAAAAGTCTCAACAATTTTGTTGCAGTGCCTTTTTCAATTCAACTGCCTTGGGAGCGTTGGGATCTGGTCTAGTTCCGGGACTTGTAGAATCACAACTTGGGGCAGAATGTGAAGCTAATAACGTACCTGCGAGTAAGTCATGGAGATGTTTTTCTTGCGTTTCCGTTTGGCAAAGATGAGAGACGAGATGGCTTCGCTGGAGTTCGTGGCCAGCGGCGTGGCGATGAAGGAGATGAAAAACGGCGAGATCCCCGAGGCTTTTGAGAACCCTCCAATGGCATCCACCAAGGGGTCCGCAAACACGGCTGCCACTGCCGCTCCTGCAATCAAAAACCCCACAGCTTTCATAATCACCTGCTTTCTAGACGGAGTAGGTTCCTCTCCCTCGTCATCGTCGTCGTCATCGTCGTCATCATCCCCGTTTTGCAACATTGCCAAATCCAAGCTTGCGTCCTACACCCCAAAAATATGGAAAAAAAGGCGTTGTCAATCAACACCTCTTTGCATAACAGTGATCTTTAAACTATTTAAATTTCGCAGGATTTCTACCAAAACAGCTAAAAACCATGTGAACTGTACGGTGTTAAATTTGAAAAAATTAGCTTTTTAGCAGTGTTTTTAGCCACTTGAGCTAAAAGTGAAAATCATATTTGGGATCCATGCTCTGCAGCCTCTCCTCACAGAATATGTATGAAACATTAAAGCATACTCAGTGGCTACTACTGTGGCGCAGAACTTGGAATCCTAACCTGGGCTTCTCGATCCCAATGGTGAGAGTCAGAGGATGGAGCACTGGTTAAGGGCTTCTTCGCAGCGAGGGCAGCCTTCACCCATCGTCTAAACCCCTCCCTGAATTCGTTCCAGGAAATCCTTTTGTCGTGGGAAACATCGAACTCCGCCATCCAGCGCTTCAACTCATCTTCTTCAGGAACTTTACTGGCACGCTCAATTCCTAAGCCCAGAATCAAGCCTCGCAGTTCCCGCTCATTCAGATGGTCATCGTTCTCCTTGTCAAAATGGTGGAACAGCCTGTTGGAGCATCAAGCGTACAATCAACTTGCTTAGTTCACAAAAACTGCGCATAAAATTTGACAGAGCCCAACTGGCATGGAAGGGAAGAGAAGGCATGATAAGTATTCTCAAAACTCACAAACCACTAATCCCAAATATGATTTTCACTTTTGGCTCAAGTGGCTAAAAACACTGCTAAAAAGCTAAAATTTACAAATTTAACACTCAACAGTTAACATGATTTTTTAGATGTATAAAAATGTTTGGTAGAAATCCTGCGAAATTTAGCCAGTTTAAATATCACTGTCACACACTCACCGCGACAGCACCTCGTCATCTGGTTCACCATTGGGTTTAATAAGCTTGCCATATTTGTCTTCAGCAAAGCGAGTTGCCTTGTGAAGAGCGTGGCTTCTCCTGTACTTATGCTGTGCCATGACGATCTTCCTGTGCTGAATCCATGGAGCCGCAAGCTGCATCCAAGCATAACAAAGCCAGATACTGAAAAATCGAAGCAAAAATTTAAAGTCCCACCAAACCTTCAAAGTAGTTACGTTTCCTAACAAAAAAAGGAAGTATTCGTCTGGTGAAAGCGCTAACTCACCTGATAGCCGATATACACGCAGAGCTCAATCACCGCAATAGCAGCTGCAACCACAATAAAAGTATTTCCTTCGGTGTTCAAGCCAAACAGGCGCGGTATTTGAGCCACTATATAGGGCAGGAGTGTGGTTACCATGATCCATGACGCCCACTTCGTCTGTTTGTCAGTGGTCACTCCGGTTTCTGTTGCCACAGCAGAGCAAATTCTCAACACAAACGACCTCGAAAAATTTAGCTTAAACTTGCAGAAAGACAAATATACTTTTTTGTGCTAATGAACTCAACGTCAGCGGGAGTCAGAATTGTACTTGTGAGACTGAATCCATTTGTCAGTGTCTTATCCTTTGCCACCAGCAGGCCACTATGCGAATGTGGTACAAGATCACAGCGACCGACAATAAGGCAGGAGCCCCAAAGCGCAGTGAGAAGCATAACAGACGATCCTGCAAGCAAGCCCATTCCTACAAGCACTTCCTCCTGCGCTTCAGCCTGGCTTGCTCCCAATCCCGACACTGCCATTTGCCACCAATGTCAGTAACCACAGCTGCGTTCATTGCGTTGCAAGTATATCAGTTTCTCAACGAGACAAAAAGCCTTTTCACGTTCACATCACCATGAAATACCGAAACAACAGGAACAAAGAAGATTGAACACTGTCTAAACTCCTCAACTTGAATCCTAGGTAAACACACCACTCAATAAGAAAATATCAGACCAAGACCGAAATAGTTGGTCACGTTCGTTGAAAAAGTACAAATCTGTGTCAAAGGTATGAAAAGGAGCACGATGTCAGACTGAACAATAAGTAGTCCAACTTTTAGTGTAAATTTCAATTAGTGAGGTAACGGGGCAAATTTTCTCCATACCGGTTCCTATTCAGTTAACCTGATGCCCTCAATAATGATCCTCTCTCTCTAAAATTCACAGTTGACATTACTGAGCAGAGTTGAGCCTTTTTGTAGTAGATGCACTATAGTTGCTAAAATTTATTATTTAAATCAACAAATTCTGGTCACTATTCAGTTGACTGACTCAGGTGGAGTTGACATCTTCAAGTACATGTCTGTTACGTACCAGCTGACCATCTCTCTAAAACTCAAATAAACTAATAACTATTTCAAATTACTGTTGCAAAAACCAACCGATTTACTGTCGTTTTTTCACAATGGCAGCAGCGCAGCGATTGGTAAAGACTTCAGTCATATGCAAGTCCAATGAGAGGCTCAGTTTCCTCACCGATTTTCAAAACAAGACATCATCTACTTAAAAGGAAAGTCTTACATATATTGAGACTGTTCAGCAAATGTGAGACATGCAGGGGAAGTGTATGCAGATTTGCCACAGGGGATCTACTACAGGACTCTGGTGGTAGCAATTACTCAACCATCAATACTTTCAAACTCAAGAGGTGAGAAGGATTATAGACTCAAAGCATTTGGATGTGCTGATGTTTCAAGTTGACGTCGCCATATCCTGTCAAGAATGTCAGTAAAAAACTCACACAGGTGAAAGCACTAACCCTACAGAGCTGAGTGTAGGCTATATTATGATTCATTAAGCACGGGAAACAAGACACACCGGTGATGAGCAATGCATCGGGGAAGGCGCCGAGGATGGGCAAAACGAGGCCACCGATGATACCAGGGTTCATCACCGTCAACAAAAGCTCGCTCCCGTCGGACAGCAGCTGCGCAGCTTTCAGAAGCGCGTAGCCGTAAACAAGCAAGAGGAACGCATTTCCCCCTAAGCTCACGGAGCACGGCATGATCCCGTAATGCTCCTCGCACTCCTTGCTCGCGGCTATCCCCCATTTCCCGAACAAGCGCCCTAGCCATGGCTGCTGCTGCTGCTGCTGCTGGTTCTCGATCTCGCGCAGCTGCGTCACCTGCTCGATCTTCCACTCATTGTTGTCGTGGTCAGCTCCAAGAGCTGCTTCTCTTGATTGCACACCCTGAGATTGCAGCAGTAGCAACAGAGCGATACCTGCGAAAAGGAAGTGGCGCCCTCGCGGCGCCTTGAGGGAGTCCATTGATCGGCCCTTCAGTTTCGATTTGCGCACTGCTGCAAACGAATGAGCTGCATCTGGTTGAAGTGATCGCTGCAGGGAAGACGACCCCGCCGTACAAATGTTGTTGGCGTGGTGATGATAAAATGGCGAGCAGGCGGGACGGATGTGCCGCGGCAAGCGCCAGCAGCCGCGCTCCGCGGCTTTGCTGGCGCGCTTGGCGGTGATTGGTTCTTGTTCTTGGAAGGTAGGATTTGGGACGGCAGGAATCGGGACCGTGGGATCGGGACGGTGGGGATTGGGATGGCAGGTCGGTAGTGTTTAGGTACTGGACACCGACCATTTGTTACTTGGGAAAATGTGATGGATACCCCTGAAATTTGCGATATTTGTACAAATATGTCTGGTTTTTCAGAAATTGCACTATTTGACATATTGATATGTGCACATCCAGTTTGATATATTTTAGTTGAATTTGAACATTTTGAATTCAGATTTGGATCTAGAGACCTTGAATTAGTCATGAAGGAAGTTGCAATTGAACAACACTTAATGAAAAATTTTATCTTTTTAAAAAAAATAAAAATATAAGTAATAGTTTGCACCCTACTTAAGCCTCTTAAGCCTTTTCATTGAGTGTTATTCATTTCTAATTTCCTTTATGGTTCTAGACTAAATCAAAGTCTCTAAGTCTAAATTTGAATTCAAAATTTTTAAATTTGAATTCAAAATTTTTAAATTCAACTTTTTGATTGTAAAAATCTAAAATTTACCCCACTAAGGGGTGTGTATATATAAGACCTTGGGTGTGCATATATCAATCCCTTTGCAAAAATATCTTTTTACATAGTTATCAAAGATGTATGTCTTTGCTTAGGGTGAATTGACCCCCTCATTGCCCCTTGCTTGTATGAATGGGGCTTCAAGGATCTATCCAATGCACATCCATGTTTTTAGGCCGGAGTGAAAAAGCTCTATAATTTTCAAGTACGGGTAAAAATAGTAATTTGCTCCATATTTTGTAGTGTTCAATTATATCCTCCCTTGCGGTTTAGAGAAAAACAAGATTATGGAATCCAAATGTGAAGTCAAAGTTTCCAAATTCAATCTCTTGATGGTAAATTTTTGCATTTCTCCAAATTTTTGAAACGTGAAGAAGCAAAACTTTTTCACCCTGCCCCAGCAACCTCGTAAAGTAGTTGACTAAGCTACCGGCCCCATTCCTTCATAACATTGTTAACCTTTGATGGGAGGGACCCTTTTGTTCCCTCAATATCAAGAAGATCCCAACAAATGGCATTCGATGCCTCTATCCCTCACCAATCAACGTTAAGAATTTATAACTAAACTCTCCTCCCAAGTATCCCAGGGGGAATATCCCTCCACAGTTGGGGAAGTAATGAAGCCGAGTTAACAACGTTATGTTTAGGAAAAGAACAATGACTAGGTAAGATCACCTTGGCCCATGTCACTTACATTGTCATACCTGCGGCAAGTCAGTTTGAAAACTTTTGAATTTACCATTCACAAGTAACACATTTGAGTACTTTTGTTGGCATTCATTGTAAGATTGAATAAAGAGCATTACTCATGTCACAACAATAAAATATTTTTTATCAAGATATTGAAAGATGAAAGATTTATCACATTACAAGTCTTTCCCAAAACTAGGTGATATGCACCTTTGATATTTGTGTAGAAAGATATTTAGGCAATTATAAATGTTTGTGCAATTTCTGAAAAATCAAGGGTATCTTTACAATTATAGCAAATTTCAAGGATATCCATCAATTTTCCCTTGTTACTTCCTTCACAATCCATCAAATTTTCCCTTGTTACTTCCTTCACAATATATCCTTAGTTATTATTTTCTTTGATACAACTGAATGTAGTTCATTTGTTAACCCCTATGTGTCCTTGAGTGAATTTGTTTGAATATCTAAAAATGTCAGATGAGTTATAGAATGTAATCAAAATAATAATTTAGTGGTGAATTTCAAATTAAAGGTACGGATTATAAATTATTGATCACATTTGTAAGGTAGAGTCTACCATTGCTTCAACAAACATTAAATACATGTATTAATGTGTGAAACCCAAAGTTCTCTAGTGATTTTAATTACATACATTTTTTTTTGCTGAAAGTTCATGATATATTTCTTAACCCCTAAAGGACTGTTGTCCTTTTGGGGGACAAGTGGGAGTTTGGGCATGTATTTTTGGATTGTGATTTTTTGAAACTTTTATTGAAAGTGGGGAATTCAAAGATCTAAGCGGGCATCTAATTTTTTCCTCATTCCGACAACTATTGAAAAAGTTATGCATGAAAATTTGAAAAGCAAGGGAGGGCTGCCCGTCTGGGCAGCCCAAAAACTTCTTTAAAAATTAATTTTTTAAATTAAAATTTGAAATTGGTTCTTTAGATTTTATTTATTGGTGAGAAGCTTTGAATCAATCAATTTCAATCAATGACATGAAAGTTATGAGGAGTTTTTGTTTGCAGGCACTTATGGAATTTCTACTCTAAAATAAACTTTGAAGTCCTTTATTTTACTCAATTTTTATTGTTTTGGAAAAAAAAACAAAACCAAAGGATGTAGATTGTTTATCACAACATTATGGCCGTTGGGATTTGCATGTTTCATTTTAATAATTATATTCTTATCAATTTAGTGATTTGACTCATTCTCTACTTCTTTTTACTTACTGTTTTTTTGTATGTGTTGTGTTGTTCCAATTGATTCGAAAATTCTCCCACACATAGCTAACTTGATCTTCTACATGGGAAAAATAAAGCGCAAAGTTGCGTAGAGCAATTATTTTCATGTAAGAATGGTCAAGGGCTTCTAAAATTTTGCGGCAGCAAGAAAAAAAAAATTCATTTCACTTTAGATGTAAATATCTCACTCATGTCCATCCAGAATGACCTGATTTTTTTTCCACAAGTACCTAATCTAGTCTAGGGCAAGATCTCGCAATTGGATTTCCCAAATTTTCAAAAATAATGACCTTCTTACTAACCCCCCAAAAATGGCAGTAAAATGGCTCAGTCCTTTGGAGTTAATTATGTTGAATTTATAGGATTTTGTATTATTTATTTACTTTATATTTGGAGGGTAGTTTTTGAATTGAAAAAGTCAAACATACTTGCACTCTTTGGATTATAGAACATTTGCAAACATGGTTTTAAAACTCCACATCAAGTCTTGAGAAGGTAGTACAAGATTCTTAGGAACATTGGATGGATGAAATCAGTTGTTACAAAAGTATGAAAATGATGTTTGTGAGGATGCAATAGAACTTACGTGGGTGGTTTGCGTGTTCTAAGGTTACAAGTACTATACCAAGAATTGAGAATGGCTCAAGATATAAGCCAATGCTTGAGGGGCTCAAATTGCGCCCCTCTAATCAAAGATGCCCAACATTATTCAAGATTCTTTTTAGTGATTATTAGTATTTTTGAGTTCGTTTCAACATCAAGAGTCTGATTTTGGAAATGAATCAAAGTGGTTTGTCAATTTTAGATATTTGTGCAAGGGTGTCCATTCTAAATCTTCACATTTTAGTGTTGAGAGCTCTTGAAAATAAACCTCAAGTACATTAGAACTTGGAGAAATAGTCACATTAAAAAAATTAATTTAAAAAGTTGTAGAATAAATTTTAAGAAGCCATAAATTAATTAGCATATAACCAAATGTAACCAAGCCCATAATCAAGCATATAATCAAAAACAATTGAGTGTTGTACAATACATAAAGTAAGATTTTTCCGTGTGATAAATTATATACCAAAGCATGACAATTTTAGATGCTTTTGCAAAAGCACATCCAAGTAGCAAATGATCATGACTTGATAACTATAAAGTCATGTTTAATTATACAAAATTTCAAAGTGTATATGTTGCGTGTGTTTGCATAGATTTTAATGAGATTATATTTTAAAAGGACCAGTCCTTGAGTATTTTAGGGTTAAAAGCTGTTTGTAAAATCAATTGTGATATTATATAAGAGGAAGATCCAATCATCAATAGAATTTAGCATGTATATAAGGATAGATGATGAACAATGCAATCACAATAGGCATAATCTTTATTTCCACTATTAATCAATGATAAGAAGGCCTTATGCATATTAAAATTAGAAAGACAATGCAAGAAGTTAAGAACAAGAAAGACAATTGACATTGAATTCAAGCAATTGTTTTTCCATAAATCATTTTGTAAAGGGATATTTCTATTTTCTATTATGGCTTTGAGACATATCAATGTGTAAGTTTAATCAATTAATTATTTCTACCACTAAGAACTTAAAATCAAGGTGGATACAAATGGTTATTTGAAAGAAAGGTGATACTATTCCTATAGTCAAGAATACACACTCCATTGAGTTCAATACACAACTAGCTCTTAGTCATTGTTAATGATCTTCTTATTGGTGACAGACCATCATTATTTTTAGTTGGTATATCTTTATAGTTTGATTGTTTTTTTTAATTTGTTGTTTCTTTTTTAAAAAAAATTTTGACTAAGGTATTATTAAAGGAATATTTACTTTGTCATGGTGCACATATTCAAAAAGGTGTGTCATGAGCATTGTTGTTGAAAAAATGAATCTGATCCAAAACCACACCTAAGGCATGTATATCCAAAATCAATAGTGAACCAAAAAT
The DNA here is from genome assembly GCA_963920765.1 of Ulota crispa. Taxonomy (NCBI): domain Eukaryota; kingdom Viridiplantae; phylum Streptophyta; class Bryopsida; order Orthotrichales; family Orthotrichaceae; genus Ulota; species Ulota crispa. The sequence continues at coordinate 24,290,114 of OY987245.1, forward strand.
TAACAACATAAACCTAAAACCAACATTGTAAACCATTGCCATACATTCATGGGCTTAAAATGTATGATCACAAGTTCATTATAGGTTTATGTACATATATTTGAAATTAACTTCTACCATTCTTGCTAATATGGCTCTTGAGTTTTATGAGAGTTAACACACACTAGGCTGATAATAAATAAATAAATTCAAACAACTTTGCCATTAAAAATGTACATATTGAATTCATTAAATTTTTGCTCAAAAGTGATAGAAATGTCTAGTTTTAAACAACTAAAATGTGTTTTAATCAAGTAGCACCATACGTACACTATCATTTCCATCATTCCCTAGTGCTAAAGATTAATACAAGTTAATACCTAAACCACTTAAAGCCCAGGATTTTTAAAGCCCAGGATTTTTTCACAGAAAAGCTTGACCAAGCAACATACTTGCATTTCAGGTGCTCATGTGAGTTGGAAAACACAATCCACGGGACTAAACCCTGTGAAACCACTAGAGTGCCTTGCTGAACCCACTCCTTGCCAACCTTATACCAGTTACAGTACATTGTGCGGTCAAAATCCTTTTCTCTAAATCCTAAGAAACATTATAATGTCTGTATGGCGCTCAAGGGTTAACCCTTAAGTGCTGAGGGGTCATCGTGGATGCACGACCCTGTGTATTTGCAGGGACAAAGTTGTCCATGTGGTCCTTTAGGGGTTAAGTGAAAACATGGCTTGAATATTGTGACACGTTTTACAATTTTACCAAGATGTCCCCGCAAAGTAATGAATTTCATAGGCTGGTACTAACTACTTAGGGCATCTCCTGTAGCACGCTTTCCAAGCCTTGAAAAAATGAGTTTTGACGGGGAGAATGATGCAAACCTTCATGGCAAGGCGTGAAGTTCTCTTGCAGCCCTGAGATCTTTCGGACCTGCACCTGCATTACAATGAATTGCACAGGTACACCTGACTATGGAGTGGGGTCTTACATAAACAATGCTTAGGAAGGACCGTGAAGGAGGCCTGAAGAAAGCTTGAATTTGACGGGAACGAGGCGCAATCTATAGGCCCGGCGACATAAATAGGGACACATTGAGAACAGTTGGGAACTTGAAACGCAAAAATCGTTACGACTAAGGAGCACAAGACTGTTTTGACATGCTGCAGGAGATGCTCTTACCACTTGGTACCAAGCACGACCTTACGTGGCATAGTACTCTACGGTACAAATAGTTGCAGAATCCTTCCAAAAAGGTGAAAAAGCGGCCGGGATGGATAGACATCATTTAGGGCCGGCGATTTCGTCAAATCCTAGGCAGCAAATTGCAAAATAGCTCCTGCTATTTCGGATATCATCCTCTGTTCCGTAGTGGAAGATGAATGTAGACTATATGAGAATGGATGAAGTGCGTCATTGAAAACCCATGATGACGAACTCAAAAGAACTCATTAGACACTGACGAGCTACAGTCACCGACTTAGCTTTCGTATTATTCTGCCAGATGGCGCCCTCCCAGTCTTTCTGAGCATCATTCCTTTTCCAGATATTCAGGAGCGACACGTGGCTTTGCATAATGAGCGCGAGTGATTTCTGGTTTTTTCGGTTCCCTTATTGGTTTTTGGTGAGTTATACTTAGGCCTGGTTCAGACTAGCGACCGGCAGAGACATTGAAATCAGCACCTTGTACTGTGTTTCGTCAGATAGAAATTTTAGTGTAATCAGGTGTCATCCAAGAGTGTGCCTCTGCCAGACAAATTTGGTACCACCATTGGAGCAGGTTCCAAATCTTCACTATTTTGGTCGCTGACGTGGCTATATAAGGTGGTCCCCACAGTGGTGAAGATGAATGTAAAAGGGCCGGACAAACTTGCAATTTGAACCCAGCAGCGGAGAAAAGCCAAATTTCAACCAATCACGTTTGAGAATTTTTTTGTCGACGCTAGTCTAAACCGGGCCTTAGGCCCCTTTACACTAGAGGTGAGAAGCCATGAAGAAAATCCTTCATGGGCCATAGCTTGGCTTTGAAAGGCCAGCCTTTGGAGGTAGAAGTTTCTTGTTGTACTGTAAAGTGAGAAGAGGTCACTATATGTATATACAGTTTTAGAGATTTAAAAAATAAAAATAAATTCAAAGATTATTGTTATTATTTTCCTAAAAAAACTTTTTTTAGCAAGGGTCCCCAAAATTATAGTCAAGCCCACCTCTTTTGGTGGGCCTGACTATAATTCTGGGGACCCTTTGCTTGTGCTTTTTCATTGCCATGGAGGACAAAAGTGTTGTCCACCTCATTTTCTCCTTTCCTTGTCCCTTGGAAAAAAAATTCCCATCTAAAATGGCGTTTCTTGGTCTTCTCAATTCCTGAAATTTTCATTGGCTAAAATTTGCTCTCCATGGCTTCTTGGTTCTAGTGTAAATGGGGCCTTAGTTGTAAAAGGATGCACTACGACAATGTAATCAATTTCAATATTCTTTCCTTTCCACTAAACTTGAGTATGAGTTATTTTGTTGGGAAAATTACAAATAGGGGCATGAAAACGTAATATATTACAAATAGGGGCACAGTTTCAAAACAATTACAAATAGGGGCATGATTTCAAAAAAATTGTAATTTTTTGTAATTTTTTTTGGTTTGGACATTGGTTGACTTAGACACATCACATTAAATGTTAGCTATCTTCTAATTTATTTTAAAGTTTTCAAAAATTGCCATTTCCTATACTAAAATTTCTTTATTTAGGCTTGATTTGGAAAGACCTTTAAGTTTTTTGGAAGATAGCCAACATTTAATGTGACGTGTCTAAGTCAACCAATGTCCAAACCAAAAAAAATTTACAAAAAATTACAATTTTTTTGAAATCATGCCCTTATTTGTAATATATTACGTTTTCATGCCCCTCTTCGTAATTTCCCCTATTTTGTTTCTATTTTTCAGACATGGTATCGCAAGTTGTCTGCGTGTGCTTAGGTTTTAATAACAATTGTGATTTTTTTTTTCTGAAGAATAGGTGAACAAAGCTTATGTCAAATACAAAATAAATTTGAAAAACAAGCATGATCTATCACTTGCTTATAAGTCAAAAGTTCTCTTCTCTTTTGAACTCTTAAATGTAGATGTTCACGTTTTTTGTTTGATGGATGACAAAAAATAATGTGTTGGATGTAAAAAAGTCATATCTAATATAATATAATAATAATATTATTATTATTATTATTATTATTATTATTATTATTATTATTATTATTATTATTTTCTTTCTAAAGTGATTATGGAAACATGGTCCATCATGGAAGGCATAAAAGAAATCTTTTGTTAATTCCACTCATATTTTTAGGTGTCCTACATTGTAAGAAGATTCACAAAAACAGAGTTTGATCACATGTTGCTCTTCATACAATTTTCATAAAGGCAACATCGCATGCTAACTTATGCAACTTTGAGCAGAAGTATTAAATTTTGTGGGTATTTTGCCAGAGCCTTGTAGCGCCACTGTAGCATGCAACCATAGTGACCAATCCATTATTTAAGGGTTAAGGTTTTTATTCTGGTGACATCCTCACTTGCTTTCTGGAGCATTTTTAGAGAGTGTGGCATGCTTAGAAGTGGTTTTCTTCTCCAAATTCTTCATGCAAACCCTTCACATCTTGTTTTTGAACACTCGTGTTGCTTTTTCCATTGACATTTTTTTCCCTAATTTCCTTAACCTCTAAAGGACCAAGGGTGTTTTTTGAGAAAAAATCTCAAAAACTGCCAAATTTTAGTGTATTGTCCAAAATTGAAAATAAAACCTTTTTTTTCTCAATTTCAAGGTACAAAAGTGTGTGAAACAAATAAATTAATGTGTACAAATCATTTCAGCCCATTTGATCGTGCGGATTGTAAGATTATAACGTTTGAAGTGAAAAAAATAACTTTTTTTCATTCTTGCAAAACAAGGTCAAGAGATTTTGAGCCTTTCTAGACTGAATTTTTTGCTCTACACAAAAAATGATTTTTTTAACCATTCACAAGTATATGATGTTAGGTTCACTCATGAAAATTTTTAGATGCAAATATAGAATCTAGCTTATTCTAAATCACCTTGCAATGCAAGGAGGTTTAGTGAATTGGCTATACATTAGTCATCCTTTCATGATTTCTTGTGCAATGAGGAAGTTTTATATTTGAAATCTGAGCAGTGAAAAATTAGAGACAAACATTTGGAATATGTGAAAAAAAAGTTTCAAGAGTTTTGAATTTATAAATTGAAAGATAAAAGGGCATGAAGTTAGAGGTTTCTTTTTCTTTTTCTTGAAATTACCCAAACATAGTTAACAAAGGTTGACTTCCTTCAAAATGTGATGTAAGAGCTCTTTCTCTTTTTCTTTTTTGACAATTACATGCCATGTTTTTTTAGTTACATAGTTGCCAAATTTAAAAGTTGATGAGAGTTTTAGCATAAGATTCTCCAAAGATGCCCAAATTGCCCAAGCTTCCCAGTTTCTTGTGGGCAACATGACTTTTGAACTCGGCATCCAATTGGGGAAAAAATTACATTTCCACTTGGGGGATACATATTTGCACCTTGTGTAACAATTTTGAGAACATCCAATAAAAATTGACTCCATATAACCCTACCCAAGTTCTCAAGCGGCTGTTGAACAACCAATTGGTCCTTTAGGGGTTAAAGTATCAATCTAATTTGCAAGGTAAATATCCTCTTATCACTTGAACTCTAACCTAAGTTCAAATTCTTGTACTCCTCATTGTTATTGTAGCTTACAATATGGTGGACCCTCCAAAAGGCCCTTAAGAAGTCTCAAAAAGGATAAAAAGGGATCCCAAGACATGTACTTGTTGTACCAAATAAAATCACTAATCCCCTATTTTCACCCACCCTTTGCGTTCAATGCAAGCATGAAAATTATATTGATGTGCCATCTCACTAGGACAAAGATGTGGGTATAATAGAATCATCATTTATATTTTACTCTATTTGTATACATGAGTGAAGTACTTGGATAGTGACTAGTGAGTTCATCTACATATTTTATCAATGCAATGCCTTTTTGTATTGTTTTAGATTGTGCAAGTGGATAAAGTCCTTCACACAAAAAGAATATTACCATTTTCTATTCATAGTTTTTGTGATGTACAATAGGAAAGTCATATGAGGTAGAGCCACTTCATAAACTTTGTAATGTGCCTTGGCCTAGGCTCAATAAATGTTGAGGGTGTCAAATCTTAAGGGCCTTGTGGAGGGTTTGTAATTTTTCAAGTAGGCTACTTGATTGTTATATCCTATTCACATGGTTTTCCTCACAAGTGGGTATTTTAAAATGTGAGATTTTTTGATGATTTCTTTTTTTGGAAGTGAGAGTTCTCAGTTAAGCATTTATTAGTGCTCTAGTATCTCATTTAGGTATAGAGATTGTAATATGCAAGTTAATTCTAACATAATGTTGTTGGAAGCTCTATAATTGACACTAAGATAAAAACATGTATATTTATATATAGTTTTTGAGTGGTTATATGCTACACACATCTATAGTATTCTTTCTTTTCAACAAAATTTTAGTGCATGCATTATGTAAATTTTTTCCTCTATTGGCAAGGCAGCTTTCTTGTTTTTAAGCTGTGAATTCATATAATTGAAGGAACCAAAAGTTTTGCTAACTAACCTCATTTAAAATACTAAACCCTAGAAAAGCTAAATCCTAATCATAACATCATGGTAGAGCAATTTTAAGGGTGTTGAGAATAGGTAAATTAAATCATAGTGGCAACATGCAAAATAAGTGACAATAAGAAATTTGTTAGGGGACTTAGAGTTTTCATTGTGACAAAAAAACACAAACAACAACAATGGGTTTGCAAAAGAGGTTTAAAATACCATTTTGGCAAGGCAATACATTGTATAGGATATCTAACTTAGTTTGTCAATAATGGCAATTGACATTCTTGTTGTGCTAGAATAGCTTACATTTAATTAAAATTCATATTATGCATTGATATCTCATCCCTCGTTTGCACCACCAATTAGTTTTTTTGTTTTGTTTTTGTCTTTAAAGGACTCTCTGATAAGGCCTATTTTGACTGCATGTATTTATTCACAATTCCTCCTCTTTACCAACTTTGTAACACATTCATTATAAAGGGAAAATAAAACACAACAAAAACTACATTGAAATAGGAGAAGCATATTCCAAAAACTCAAGAACCATGTTTCTGCTCATTGTGTTACTAAAATCTCAGGGGTTATTTGAAAAAAAGGTACAGTACACCATATGCAAAGCAACTCTTTAGAGATTAGTCCTTGCACTTGTAAGAGTGCATGTGTAAATAGCATATAGATTTGAAGCTTTTGAGATAAAATAAATTATGTCTTAAGAAGACAAAATCTTCAGTTTTGCAAGTCTTTTCTTCTACTTCCACCTCTACGTGAATTGATTCGAGAAAAGCCATGCACAAAAATCATGAAGCTCCCAATGATCAAATTAGTGGCATAGCTGAAGAATTAACAAGAACTACTTTTCAGCACAAGTTTTTGTTTTTAATTTTTTTTCCAAATGCCAAATGCTTCAGACATGCTTTACAGAGATTTGGTGAGTTTTCACAAAGAACTCTACTAAAAGTTGAAAAATATTGAACTTACATTAAATAGTGCATTTAGATTGCCTTAACAATTATGTTGCCTTATCTTGAAAAGTCAATTACCTCATGATTTATCACTTGGTCACGTTGAGGCACATGCAATTCTCTAAGTATTAGGATTTCACATGACTTACAACTTGAATGTTGCTAATTTTTCTTTTTGCAACTTTGCTATTGTTACCAAGCCCTTTGAAAATGTTTATTATAATAATTATTGATGAGAATTACTGTAGTACTTGTAAATATCCATATAGTTAAGTTTCAAGAAATTAGTTTGAGGCAACCTAAATGCGCTATTTAGTGTACACCAAATAGTGCCTTTAGGTTGCCTCAGCAATTAGGTTGCTTTACTTTGGAAAGTTACCTCATGACCCACTACTTGCCCACTTGAAAGTGCATGTAACTCTTTATATACTAGAATTTCACTTGATTTTACAACTTGAATATTGTTAATTTGTGTTTCTATAGCTTTGTAATAGTTGTCAAATCTTTTAAAAATTATTTATCACAATAATTATGGATAAAAGCTACTGTAGTAACAGTAAATATTTAAATAGTGTGAAATGTCTAGAAATTAGTATGAGGCAACCTAAATGCACTATTTGGTGTACTGATAATGCTGAACCAAGAATTAGGATAGTGATGTTGATTAAAGCCAGTCAGAGCCATTGATCCATTCCAATTGTGTATACGTGGCAGCTTCCGTTGATGACAGAGCCTTCACGTATGCCACACGTCCAGCCATATCTGCCCCTGGTCCCGTGTTCATGTACTCTCCGTAAAAAACCGTCCTGTCACCACTCATTTGGAAAACAAAACAAAATAAGACTAAACTTAATTATGCACAGAAATCCTCCACATCCTTGGCATAACCCCCTCTCAAACCCTGCGTGTTGGTATTTTAATGAAGGCCCAAACCCTTGCACCAATAGATATCATGTCTTGCTCCTACTTACAAAGTGAGAGTGCAACACTAGAGCCACCGCAAAACTACCACTCAAGGCTATAAAATTGCCAAGCCAATGATTTTACCTAGTGAAATCAAAATACAACACAGGTTACTACAGATTTGTCAAACACTACCTCAGGAACTATAGACTGCCAAGTACTCAATTGATCTTGTGGAAATAATTACAAATAACTTAAAACTCAAAAATCCATAGTCCAGAAATAAAAACATGCCACAAGGTGAAGATAATTTGTCAATCTGTGGCCCCAAGCGGCGGGAGATCCTTTGATAGGTAGACTGGTTTCATGCTTAGAGAGTTTAGTCTTAGAGAGTTTACTTCTAGAGGATGTGCATGACACTAAAATATTTCCCAAATCACCATGGCCGTTGATACATTCTTGTGAAGTAGAGGAAATGTTCTACACTAAATAGTGCATTTAGATTGTCCCACACTAATTTCTTCATATTGACATAATATAAATATTTACGGATATTACAATAATCTTCATCAATGATTATTACAATAAAATAAACTTAACAATAACAAGGACCTGGCAACAACAACCATGTTGCAAAAAAATAAACTAGTGTTGTTTAGGCCGTAAACCATGTGAAATCTTGGTATTTACAAAGTTGCATGCCCTTTCAAGTGGTCAATCAATGAGGCGTAAGGTAACTTTTCAAGGTAAGGCAACCTAAATGTTAAGGAAACCTAAATGCATTGTATAGTGTAGCATGTAAGAGCATCTGCACCCTTGCACGCAACTTGGAGCTCTCAAAAGCAAGTGTCCAAGGTGCGTCCACAAGCAGGGGCTTGCTCAAATCTCCAATGCCTCACCCTTGCTCTCAAGAAGGTATAAGCAAGCATTGAGCCCATATCACAAAGGATAGAGCTCCAATCATGGGCCTCTTGTGTTGGCCAATCAACTAGTTTCAATTGTCCTGGATTTGGGCGCACTAATGATTCATCAAACCGTGAACATTCTAGTGTTTGAGATACAATTGAGCAAGCCCTAGCTTGCATACAACATTGGCGCTGCAACAAGGTGTGCCAAGTGGAGTGGCCACACCAAGTGCTAGTGAGGGCATATTTAGCATACAAGGGTGCAAGTGCTTTCAAGGCACAACAATGAGAAGCCAAACACGCTTACTAACACCATATTCATTAAAATGGGAGATTTTCACTGAATTGAGATGAAATTGAAAGGAAATTTAACAAAAGGTTTCATTGCAATTTAGCTCAACTCGAGCTAAATTGCAATTAAACCTTTCAAAACTAATGTAAAATTAGAAAGTTTTAACTGAAAACTCTACTTTTAATGGAAATTGCCAATGCAAGCCGAGATCAATATGGTTATTTTGAGAGGTGCCCAATCTCCCATTTTAATGAATGTGGTGTTATTATTAGTGTAGTGAGAGAGATGGGATATAACATACGTGTCAGCAGTGGTGTTGCCCCAGTCATCCCATCCGGGGCTGGCAATGACGTCGTCCATGTGCGTGGAAGCAAACACCACCCGAGAGTAGGACCGCCAGGCTCGCCCCAGCAAGACTCGGCCAGTGCCAGCAATGGAGCAATCCACAAAACTGAACCCCGTCACCTCGCCACTGCTGCTGCGCGACTGCGCCGTGATGGTGCCCCTTTTGTCGGCGTTCGACGTTATCACGCACTCCTGCACTCAGGAAACGCAAAAGCATAGCCAACCACGCTCAATTGCCTCGCAAGCTTGCTTGCACTAGGGGTAGTCACGGTTGGTGTGAGACTAAATTTTCCGTGAAGATTGAGAAATGACTGAGTGAATGTAGGAGTTAATGGGAGCAATTCTCCATGGAAGGAGGTGTGACACCCTTTTTGTGGGTGATGGAGAATGAAGAATGAAGAATAGAGAATGTTTTACTTAGAGGAAGGCAACACGGCCACCGATTGGAGGAGCAAAAAAAGCGAGGGTGAAAAGTAATTTACGAACAGGTAAACAAACGGACCAGGGTAAGAATTCTCATGCAATTTTTTTCTCAGCCCATTTCTTCATGCCTGGGTGCTGATAAAAAAATTTCTCAATCTTCACGGAACTGCGCTTGCGTGTGTCGCGGAGGAAGTGCCACGGCAGTTTTCCAATGAAGATTGAGAATGCGGAAATGCAATTGTGACTACCCCTACTAACTGAGCATCTCTTGCAACCCTCCAAATGTCCAAGTCCCTTCAATTCCTCTTTATCTGTTTTAGAGGGAATGGCCACTTGTATCCCCAACAGTGCAACCCGCTAAGTATAGTGCCAACCAATCACACGTCAAGGAAATTTCAAAAGCAATAAAGTAAGCTATGACCACAAGAAAATATATTTTGTAAGGTAGGAGCACCCATACTCGCTCATTTAAGGGTTTGGGGTACCCCAAGGTCACGGAAAATTCAGGAAAAAAATTTGTAGCATTAGCCTTTCAACAAACTGTCATGGAAAGTACTTTTTGTGGGAAAAAGTATTGTAGATTATTTTATATAAAAGGGCAAAGTTGTAGCTCAAAGGGTCCCTATTAGTGAGTAACACCATATTAGGTAAATTGGGAAAAAAGGGTGTCCCAATTTGTACTTCACCTACATTTGAGAATGTCACCTAAAACCAAATTTGAAGGTATCATATTCAATATGGGCCACTAAGATTTTTTCCCTCTCAAATTCCTCCTCTTAGGTGAGGGCATGTGTACAAAAAAAACGCTAAGCTCAGTTGTACATGATCATGTACAACCTGCAAAAGTCCCAAAATGTACCCTTTTTCTTGATTTGCCTAATATGGTGTTGAGTACTCTAGACTAACCTTGAAACTGCTTGGATGTGTTCCCATAGTGGCACTAGATGGTCTCAATCCCAACCGTCCCAAAGTACCTTAGCAATTGACATGTGGCGGAATTTGCTTGTGCAAGTGGCATTCAGTGCTCCACTATGGGTTCAATTGTGGGTGGAGAAACCCTCAAAACTAGGATGCAAAATTGGGGGCTGAGCAGAGAAGGATGTGCCTACCTTAGAAGGTTTAGAGACCCATTCTAATAAGCCAAATTTGAAATGGGAAAGTAAATGTAGAGGCTGACACAGTTAGAATTGATTGTTTTTCATTAGATTTGAGCAGGGCCTGAACATTTGGAGGGTTGCATGAGACGCTCTTATCACGGAGAATACTACAACAAATTTTTTTTTGTGACCTTTGATGATGAGGGTTTAGGTTTGGTTTTATGACCTTGTAAAGGGACCTTGCATTTCCAAAGATGAAATCCACCATGCCTTGGATGTGGCACTCGCTGAAGAAATGGCGGCCTTGGTGGTCACTCAGAGTGTCTTGGTACCCAAACATGCCGCAGCCGTAGAATGCAACTTTGTCTCCCACCACTCGAAGTGCCACCGCCTGGGCGCCTTTGCTTCCTGCTCCTGGTCTTGGAGCAGTGTTCTGTCTCTCACGGGACAAAAAAAAAAAAAAAAATCGAGTTTCAGGTGCACCCATATCCAATAATTTAAGCAATTTTGCAACAAACTACAAAGAGTTTGAGGCAATGCATGTTCTTTCAATAAGAAATATTGGGATTGCACATTTTTCATAATCTTATTTGTGAAACTAATATTATCTGTAAATTTTGGGAGTCAAAAAGTGCTTTGGACCTATTGCCAACATCTAAACTCATGTAATTTTGATGTTAGGCAAATTACTTTCTGCTCATTACTTCCTACTTCACCACTTTTGGACACGTGACATGATTTCAATGGTCCCAACCTTGGAAAGGAAAGAAAAATGCATTCCAAGACTTGAATGGAAACATATACGCACCAAGGAAATAGCAACACCCTATAAGGTTGGGTATAGGACAAAGTTGGCAATGGGTGCACTCACCTTAGTACATAGATGATTTTCTTTATCAACCAACCCCACTAGAAATCATGTCTTATTGTTAATGTAGTTTTTAATTCCAACTTGATTTTCACTAGTGAAGAAGCATTGTTACGATAAATCTCCTTACTTTTCAGTGATGCAATATCCAAACCGGAACTTTGATGGAGCCCATCTCTATGCAATGGTAGTCACTCATCAGATAAGGAGAGGCATGACATAGCATGGGGTTGCTTTAGAAATCTAATATTGTTAGTTTCCGACCCTAGTTTGAGCACGATTGAACAAGATGCAAGCGTTGAAGGGGGCATATTTGGGGGAATGCTAAATTGTGAGCTATGAGCCTAGATTTTTTTGTTAGAATATTAAATTCACCTATAATTGTGGACATAGAGAGCATTATAAATTCTCATGTCTTGAAAAAATTTGTTGTTTGTTTAGTCTTTCTATCTATTTTGAGCTCAAAATTGTCCCCGTTCACAAAAAAACTCGTGACCCACCTCTCACTGCTCATTGTTTTATGAGCACGGCTCACCATTTTATGCTCACAAAATAGAGTCGTCCGCATATTCGGTAATACATACATATCTTAAAAATGCGGTTCCATGCCACTGCTGTGGTTTAACATAATAATATTTGAAACAAGACTCTTTGTTCACGGTACCTAGTTTCCTAGTTTCATTCTTCATTACCCTCTCAAGTAATGAGCACAAACGTCATTAGTTACAACCATAGTTTTCCCCATGTGGTGTGCTACATTACCTTGAAGCTGATGTTGTGTGCAATGAAGTGATCCGCCTCTATAGCCACCGAGGCGGAATTGTAGGTTGAATTTGTCACATTTGCATTGTCATTCCAAGCAATTATAGTATTCTCCAGACCTTGTCCTCGGAACGTAATACAAGGTTTGTTGCTTGGCACGAGTACCTTTTCCCTGATAGGTTTCAAGCAACAAGCAATGGTTTGTCAGCATTGACCATGGATCCCCATAATGTTTACGGAAAATTTTAAGGAGACCCTTGAAATTTGCCATATTTGCATAGATACCCATGGTTTTTCAGAAATTGCACAAATACCCTTGAACCATAGAATCTTAATTTTCAAGTGTTTGTTTTATTATATATGTTACTTCCTTCATGATCAATGTTAAAGTAAGGAGTGTCATAGAATTAAAAAGAAGTAATGTGCGCACAAAGGAAGAAGGGAAGTGACATGCACAATAGAACAAACGCCTAAAAATCATGGTCCAAGGGTATATGTGCAATTTCTGAAAAATCAGAGGTATCTACAGTGGTGCCTTGATAAGATGAAGGTATTGGGATAACATATTCATTTCATGTAAGGAACACATTCATTGCAACCAAACACATCTTTTGTAGCTTCCCAACCGCCAGGAATAGTCATTTCTTTCATCTGACCTAAACGTTTTTTCTTATAAAGGTTCATCTTAAAGAGGCACTACTGTATACAAATAGTACAAACTTCAAGGGTATCCATAAAATTTTCCGTAATGTTTATAGGCCAGAGAAAAGTACCTCTCATAAGCACATTCTAGAACAACTACCCTTCTCTTGGATGTCTAGGGAGTTCTGGACTAGTATTTGAATAAATCTCATACTTATAAATCACAAAAAAAATATTCTGAATTGTTCAAGAATACCAAAGGCTTGAAGTCCTTTTGCTTACACGTATGTTCCTGCTGCAATATCAATGGTCACTCGTCTATTGTTGCCGCTCTGAACAGCATCAACCGCTTCTTGCACCGTTCTAGTATCCCCAAGGCCAGACTTGTCCACAAATATCTTACCGACAAACTTTCTCCTGGCCACCTTCGTCTGTCCAAAGGAACTCAGAATCACATGAAGCAACCACGTGTAATCACCGCCAACCAATACCTCACCCGCAAACGCCTTAATGTCACCATAATAAACTCGTTGACACCAAAATCCCTTCTCTTTGCCAATCTCTGTGTAGTAACCACACAGCTTCACTAGAATCACCACACCCATACTAGCAACCAGGGTCTGTCTGCTCCAAAAATTCATATTTTTTGAGTTTAATTCTCCTCACAATCATAGGTCCTCACAAAGTCACATATAACAGCTATGGCTTCTCAAAGGGTAAACTGCCACAGCCCAATTCTCACATCCACAACCATGCCCACAATACCTTGGAAAACTCTGGTTAGACAAACAGACAGACATCCCAAGGCAGGAAGGAAGGAATGAAGGAGGTGCCTACTACTTGTGACACAGACATTTCAGAATCAAAATGTACCAGGATCTTAGATGAGACGTGTCACAACAATTTAGGTCAACAACAAACCTTAAAAAAATGAGTGCCCATGAAACGTAAGCACCACACACCAGCACAAGCATCCAGCCACTTTCTCCCACAGCAAAAACTCCTCAGATGGAACGTGTCTCCGTTTGAAGCAATCCCTTGCTCTGGAGTGCCTTAAAACTGAAGGAAAAATAGCACACTTTTTTCGCTGGACCAGATCCCAAGGGGCTGAAACCTTCCAACCAATCTAAGACTCAGGTGCGCATGTAAAAAGAGAGCAACAAAAGTACTGAAATTACCAGGCTGAATTACACAATAAATTTGGCCCATTTATTTCCTTCTCTCGTCATGCTCTCTGCTCTGCTGCCGGCTCGCTTCTCTCCTCGCTGTACGTGCTCCATGGCTTCCATGGCTTCGCCTTCGCCTGCTCTCCCTCTCGTTGACAAGGTTGTTATTGTCGGTGGCGGCATCGGTGGTCTCGCCGCTGCTCTTCAGCTTCGTCGGGTCGGAATTGATGCTCAGGTGCGTTTGATTGCGGCATCTTGGTGGTGATGACTTGGCAATTCAGCTCTGTTTTAGTTCTCACTATTGTTATCTAGATACCAACTTACTAGTCATTGCTGCTGAGCGCCCTAGCTAGAATGAGCACCACGTGCAACGCTTGAATTTTCAACTCCAAACACATCTAGGGTTTGTTTTGTTTACTTGGACGGTTTGGTAAGGAGCGGTTGGTAATCAATTGTGTTTGGTGAGGCTGAGGATGCGTAATTTGAAGGTGGTTAAGGTTTGATGTTGATACAGTTTTGGAGTACGTTTTGTGTGGCATGGCAGGTGTATGAGAAGGGTGACAGGCTTACTGGTGGTGAGGGAACGTTGCTCTCGCTGTTTCCCAATGGATGTAAGAGTCTCAACCAGGCAGATCCAAATATTGTAACAAAGGTACGCACAAACACGTCTGCATCGATCAAGTACTCCCTCCGTCCCTCTAAAAACGTCCAAAAAGCTTACTTGTGAAGGATTAACTGTGTTTGTAGTCTTTGTGCTAGTGACACATGCATTCTAGAATCAATATACCATCTACCAAATGTATGCGAAATCTCCAGTTTTGATGTCGCTGTTTGGGCACCCAATTTCCATGCAAAAAGTACCATGTTGCCAGCTCCTCATTGTTGATGATTTAAAGATTAGTAGCAATAATGGTACCTCATATGGGCAAGGCCAAGCTTGCTAGGAGAGGAATGCTCTCTAATCGCTTAACTTGCCCCCATGAGATCATTGAACATGGCAAACGCTTTCTCAGCATTTGAAGTCAGCAGAATGGAGGTTTTTAGTGGTACAAGGATTGTGTCTGATTTGGAGCTTTTTAGAGGGACAGAGGGAGTATTATATAGGTGAAAGAAATAAGTTTTAACAGCTCAGTTATGGAAATCTTTGTTTAAACTTCGTTTCAGAAATGGTAGTTTGCTTGAGCACAATACCCTTTTAATATACGAGATATTGCAGATACGCGAAGCAGGTCGCGCAGATGCCCCAGCGCTGATGATAGACCCTATCGGTGGAGCTCTGCTTGGATCGTGGGAGCTCAGTGAGCGCATGGAGAAGACCTATGGACAGCCTGTAATTGCCATTCTTTGGCGCCACTTACTCAGCATTTTATCAGATGCTTTACCGGAGGAGTGCAAGCATTACGGCCACGAATGTCTAGACGTGATTCAGGTCAGGTCTAATACTTATGTGCCATAATTCCCTTCAGCTGAAATCACATCCTCCTTCTTCAAATTGCTCACTTGTAGTCACCTTGCCCTCACCGTGTTGTTTTCTAATGCGCTTGTTTCATTGAATAAATAGGACGAAGAAGGAGCCACGGTGCACTTCAAGAAAGATGGTGAAACAGTCTCAGTGAAGGTAATAATATGCAGCACATGGTGATTGTGATTACTGCTTACCTATGTATGATGTCAGTTTGCTAATTGGTATGCTTATAGATTATCTATGTTTCTTTGTTTCTGAGTTTCTTCAATGACATGTGTGTTTTGATGCTGTGGCTCTTGCCAAGCTGTTTTTGCATTGTGGTTTTGGGCAGTGAAATAAAGAGAGCGTGATTTGCTATGTTGAACAGGCTCCATTGGTGATTGGTGCTGATGGCATACGATCGGTTGTTCGATCCAAGATCTTTGGTGCTATGACTCTTCGTGATAATGGTCGGACCATGTGGCGTGCTGTAATTGACGCAAATCTGTGCCATCATCCGGTTACGTCCTTGTCTCCTTTCATTTCACTGATTTATTGCTTAAATGAGGTGGTTTACATGAGGCGGAAGTATGGCTTGTCTTTTCCTTTAATAGCCATGCTTCAATTAAATGCTTAATTATTTATGTAATTGGAGTATCTTGTATTCCCTCTGTCCCTCTAAAAACGTCCAAATCAGACACATTTCTTGTACCACTAAAAACTCCCTTTTGCTGATTTCAAACGCTGAGAAAGCGTTTGTCATGTTCAATGATCTCATGGGGGCAAGTTAAGCAATTAGGGAGCATTCCTCTCCTAGCAAGCTTGGCCTTGCTCATAAAAGGTCTACTAATCTTTAAGTCATGAATAATGAGGAGCTGGCAACATGCACAAATATGGTACTTTTTGCATGGAATTTGGGCACCCAAACGGCAACATCAAAGCTGGGGGTTTTGCATATATTTGATAGATGATATATTGATATGTGTCACTAGCACAAAGACTAAAAACAAAGTTAATCCTTCACAAGGAAGCTTTTTGGACGCTTTTAGAGGGACAGAGGAGTTTTTTTTTGCAGGATCGAGCTAAGGCTCTTCAATCCGTTGTAGTGTTGTACCTCTCCTCCCTAATTTGACTGATAAGAAATTGCCACTTAGGGTTGTAGTTATAACCTTCTTTCGCTGCATGTATTTGGATGTGCTGAAGTTCAAGGTGTTACTCCATTGTGCAGGCCTTACGAGTGGGCACAATCACTGCATTTCAGAAAGGGAAAACAATGTTTGTCATCAACGGTGTTGGTGATAATCTCTATTGGGCTTACAGCTTGACTGATGACGCTACGGATGGACGAGCTCAAGTGCGCTCACAAAACTTAGAAGAGGCTAAAGAAAGATTGAGGCAAGAATACAAGGGATGGGATCTTGCTCTTCACATACTTGAGGTTCATCATCATCTCACTGCTTTGTTTTGTTCCTTATAAGATCCCATCAACCCTGCATCATTTTCTCTCGGCCAGTTGCTTCTTCTTGATGGTTTTTGTTCGCATCCAATAATTACCACTGAGTGTTTGTTGCGACAATACTTGATTCCTTTTGATGTCTTCCACATAAGTGTAATTGTTTCTTCCTTTCCTGGCACTATTAATGAGGAATCGGATATGTAAATTGTCAAAGACTGAGAGAAGGTGTGTTGTTGGTGGAATAATCCAGGCCACAGATCCTGCTTTGATTCTGGAGCGAAGAGTATTGGATCTTCCTGTGCTCACAAAATGGACAAATGGCCGAGTTGTTGTCCTTGGAGGTAACAACTAAGAAAATGGGATGACTTGGTTGCAACGGATACGTTCTAGTATGTGGCTTGCAATTCTTTACAAAGTATTTGGCTGAGATGTGACTATGTGCCTAGTTAGTTGAAGTTTTGTTCAATGTGTTGGAAAATGCTTATGGGTACAATATTCAACAGTTTTGAGGTTTCTGCAGATGCAGCACATGCTGTAACACCGGCTTTAGGCCAAGGAGCGAACCTAGCATTTGAGGATGGATTGGAATTAGCAATCCAACTTTCTTCAGCTTCAGATTTGAGGTCCTTCCTTTTTGCACCTTTTCTGTGCTTTGATAAGAGGAAGCCAGGGTTTTAACATGCAGGGTCAATAAGTTTGTGGGTCACTCGTGTTTTCTTGGAAGCTTGTTTTCTAACGTGAATTTTGAAGTCTGAAGTATTCAAATCCTTGTGTTGCAATGTTGTCTTACAGCTCCAAGTACTAGATTTTCCCGTACTAGCATTTCTGAAAGTGATATGTTTAAGTATAACTATTATCTCGAAAGTAACTGACGATATTTATTCCACTCATGCTTGAATAGAGCTGCTCTGAAGACTTACGAAGAGCGACGTATTCCACGAGCAGAGATTATATCCGCAAAAACTCGTGCAACAGGTGTTGCTCACCCTCAAAGTTTTTATGACTGGTTGTACAATGAAGTTCCATCAAGCTCACCCAATCCAGACTTGCAGCTCTCATCTGACAAAAGGGGAGAGACAGCTACTGGGCACTGAAACAACGGTAGAATTTGTTCAGCAGGTATTTCAAATGTGCATACAGTCTACTACTACAGTATTTCGAATTGGATGTAAAACAATATTAGTTGGAATGTGCCCTCGTTTGTGCTGTCACTGTAGATTTAACCCACTCTTGATGAAAAAGCTAAATTCATTTTTTGTTTCAAAACTGTTGAAAATTTTCCTCAGGAAGCAGTATCACTAAAGTGAAATGAGTGACTGAGAATGCTGGTGTGCACGTAGATGTGTTTATAGAGATGAGGTAATCTAAGCTTTGCATTCTTTTTTTCACATATTTGTAAGGTTATTTCATTCGTTTACAGATTGTTATATAATTTTACTTTGAGAGAGACAATCTGGTATGGTATGCATTTGGTTCAGCAAGTACTATTCTTGATGCGTTTCTTGCAGTGCAGAGCTGCGATGCGATGGACTCTGTTCAAGTAGCTTGTTTTTGCTCACATCAGTTGGAATATTTGTAAGGGCTTTGAGTAGGTTTATTGCAGGCACTGCAAGGTTTTAAGGCGTGCGTTTTGCAGCTTCTTGAGGTGAACTGTTGACCTTGGACGACGGCCGAACTTGTCGTAAGAGGTTTTGGTCTGAGTTGGTCTGTTTGCCCGAGCTCTTTTAAAGCTCTGGAGAAGGGGGTGGTGAGGGTCTTTTTGTTTATATGGATTGCAAGGATTGTTTAGATCGATTTGTAACACCTAAAATGTACGCAGATTAGGGACGTATTTCATGTCACATCTGGATTTGGGATGGTCGTGAATTGTGCCTCCTTGTCAGATTGCTGTTTGTTTGTTTGAAGTGTTTCTACCTTAGATGTTTCTGCCGAAACTTCTTCATCTCGCAGTATTAAGGTAGTATGCTCGAAAACCGTCACTTTAAGGGTTGATCTGCCAGGACATAGAAGAATTTTTGTCTAATTTTCAGACAAAGAGAAATGGATACCAAATGAAACACATTTTTTTTCTTATTTTTGAAGCATTATTGAAATGTTCACGATTTTCAAAGTTTTCTGTAGTAGACACCTATGTGTGACTCTAGACCTTTCATAAACAATTCCCTTGCAACTTGTAAAGCGACAGGGAGAAATCAAGGAGTGTGATTGACTCTTGCAATAGAAATCCCCTTTTTTTTATGACTTGAAGAGGTCCATTCAAAGACCACTTCATATCCATTCTTGAGTTACCTATGACACACTTTACATGAAAGGGTCGCATATATAGCATACTAACTCAATCCTCAAAGGTTGGAGCCCATGACCATGTGGTCAAACTTCGAAATCCTCATTCAATCTGGATGTGTCCGTTTTACAATTAAATTTGGATTAATTTTTTGGTTTTATTTTAAAAAAAAAATAGGGGCAATGTACATACATATTATTGTATGGGTTTCAAACTAAAAGGGAAATAAGGTTCTCTCAAGGCATTCTCCTTGTATATATAGGAGCTTTCTTGCCCAAAATCACGTTTTTTTATAGGAAGATATAAGAGGGTTGTACACTTAGCAAGGTGTGCAAGCATGCAAGCATGAGCTCACATGTTCTAAAGAACAAGTATGGGTCCTCTTGTATGCAAACATGAGAAGAAAAAGAAGACAAAAATAAGCTATGAACCACACTACCACATGTGCAAAATCAAAGAAAATTCTTTGCAAAAAGGAGCAATGGAAGAACATATTTAGATGCAAAATGTACTGTACAAAAGTTTGAAACCCCATTGTAATGTGAACCAACTTTTTAGTCATATTTGAATTACATGAAGTTCATATTATAATGTAGTATTTGAAATTTAGAAATCTTCATTTTTTATTAATTGGAATAGAAACTAGACTTGGTTAGCTTCGTTTCATTAATCAAGCCAACTTTTGAGATATGTTGTTATTATGTTTAAAATATGGATTTAGAACAATGAGATTGAAATAGTTGACTACACTTAAAAAAAGGTACCTTTTAACATATGCAACTTTGGCATTTTCTTGTGTGAAAAACTTGGTAATTTTACAAGGGGTGCTCCATAATTTAGAGTCACACACACTCTCAAGAAACGCTCCCTACAAAAACAATATGACTTTGGCCACCTAATAGGGTTAAGCTTGTCTTATAAAGAAATTGAAGTTCCTATTCTCATTGGTATTTCCTAGTTAACCTTAAGCTAAGAGAAGGATAGTGGATGAGAAGGCATATGAAGATGTCACTTGTTGATCTCTATATGCTATATTTAACTATTTTTGTGTTTATGAATTATTCATGTCATTATTAAAACTTTTTGTGGAGATTTCCTCACTTTTTAATTTATATCTTTATGTGTTGCATGTATCTTATAATTTAGATATATCTCCCAATGTTCTGCATGTATCTTTTGTGTTTTGCAAATCAAAGGATCTTCAACTAATGTAAATATCTCACAATCAAAAATTAAAAACATGAAATTTCCATGACGTGTTAAAGAAAATCTTGTATAAAAGAATGTGTATCAATTACAGAGTCCTTCAATTACAGAGTCCTTCAAGGAAATATAAAACTGTTATGAAAAACATAGACAAGAATGAGAAACATCAAGGTTAGGTTGCCTCGTGGTTTTTTTGGAACGAGTTATAATATATGCAATTTAGTTTCTTTAAGACAAATTTTCTCCAAATTTGCAAAATACTGTTATAAACTATTATAACAATTTGAAGCTTAGAAACGGGTGATATTTCTTATCTTACGGATTAACTCTTTTATCAAAAATGGGTTTTCAAGTGCTCCCAGAAATTCTAATTTCTGTAACATTTAATATCTGATAAGAAGTGTTTTCATTTTCGAAATATTCTCGAGTGATAAAATGATTTATATAATACTAGTATTGCAATATAAAACTAAAGTTGGGCATATATGACTAGGGCGATATGACTACACAGTCAACTAAATCAATGGTTTGGTAAAAAAGAAAGATTGCAAAGCCAAGTCAATCATGTGCTACTCAGTACAAAAGTTACATCTTTTGAGACCGAGATGGGAACAATTACAAGAACATATCCATGTTTGTTTTCATGAATATGAGCATCCATGTACTTAAAAAATTTGAAGTTTGTTGATTGCTATGACTAACTACAATCATTTCTTAAACTCATTACACGTAACATACGGTGAAAAATTTGAAGTTTTTGTTTAGATTTGTAAAAAAACATACATTTAGCTTCTTTTTTTCCTTTTTTCATTTCTCTTCTAATGTGTTTCATATTGAAAACATATGAAGATAAGAGAGCAAAGGAGCACATGAATCACTCAAATGCATAACATACAAATGGAAGTCATCAACAGTTTCATCTACGTACCCTCCCATTGATTCCTTGGTTTGGGTTGTGTGTGAAATTAAATGGCCAATGTTGCTATGGTGCGTGACATCGTAAACCAACAAATATTTGGTCATAAAATGTCAAATACTCCCTCTATCCCACTCTATCTCAATACAAAGCTCCAAATTAGGCATAATTCTTGTCTCACTAAAAAGCTCCCTTTTGTTAATTTCAATTGCTGAGAAAGCCTTTGTCATGTCCAATGATCTCATGGGGACAAATTAAGCAATTAGAGAGCATTCCTCTCCCAACAAGCTTGGCCTTGCCCATATGAGGTACCATTGTTGCTACTAATCTTTAAATCATCAATAATGAGGAGCTAGCAACATGTACAAATATGGTACTTTTTACATGGAATTTAGGTGCCCAAACAACATCAAAGCTAGAGATTTTGCACACATTTGGTAGATGGTATATTGATTCTAGAATGAATTTCTCACTAACATAATGACTAAAATAATGAGGAGGCAACAGCCTTCACAAACTATGCACAAATATGGTACTTTTTGCATGGAAATTGGGTGTCTAAAAGGTAACATAAAAATTTGAGATTTTGCAAATATTTGATAGGTGGTGTATTGATTCTGGAATGCATTCGTCACTAGCATAATGACTAAAATTATAGTTAATCCCTCATGGAGAAGTTTTTTGGAGCTTTATACTGGGACAGAGGGAGTAGTAGTCAACTTTGGACGCTAGAAACTTTTTTTACTAGACAATAACTTCTACTTGTTTTTACAACTTTTTCCTAAGATCTTCTTGCTTATGGTTACAAAGTGTACTGAGGGGCTTATAGTTACAAAGAGTTTCAATTTATTGAACGGTGATATAGCATAAAACAACAAAAACCTAACAACTATATAAGCTATTCATATCATCCCTCAATAAGTTAGAAACTCTTCGTAACTATAAGCAAGGAGGTCTTAGGAACAAAAACTACAAAAATATATTTGACATTTTGTGGCCAAATGTTTTGTTGGTTTATGGTGTCTTGCACTTACAGTAAACAGAGGAATTTAAGATACTCAACTTCACCAAGGAGTGATTGATGCATTTCAACTGAACTAAAATCAATGTCAAGGTCCGCAAACGCTCTAGAAGGAGGAAACCCGACCTCGTTTGTGAGACCGGCATGAATTAAGCGTCCGGCCATGCCCACCGGACGCAGGCTAAAAATACAGCACTTGGGTGCACATCTGTCCAGCAATCCTCAATTAAGAAATACCGCAACGGGTGCACATATCTATGGCATGAGCAAATTACACTCCTTCGTTGCCATTTTGGCAAAAAACTAAACTTACGGTAAAGGCATTAGTATAAGCGACATACCTCCGTTGCATTTCAATGCAAAGGCCTGGCATGATTATGCGGCATGACACAGAAACAATGAAGCCGGTGGCGCAAATCAATAGGCTCTGTAATCATGCATGAATGAGAGAGAGAGCACCTGCCGAATATGATAAAAAAAAGCAGCCCAGGAGCTGGATGAATACCTGGGAAGTTCAGTTCGAAGAGAAGGTCATGGAAAGAGCTTGAGAGGCAAAAGCAACGAGAGGCGCTCTGTCAGCATCAGCAGCAATGGAAGGTTGCTGCAACGTCTGATGCACTCTAGTGGCCAACTCAACCAGCTGTTTCTTCAACGTAAGCACCTGAGCCTCAGATGCCGCCAGCTTCTCTTCCAGTTCCGCAGTTTCACTGGACGCCTCCGACGCTGTCAATGCAACTCCGTTCTCCCTGCTCATCATCCCCACAGGCACACTGGCGCTTTGAGGGAACCAGTTCTGTTGCTCAAGCGAGGAGCTTTCAGAGCCCGTCCTCAAGAGCCGGCGAGGCCGCCGTGGCGCTTGCGCTTGCTCTCGAATATCCGACGCTGAAGCATTCAAGTAGTCCCACATCCGAGGATTCTCCCCGTCGTCGTCACCGTCGTCACCGTCGCGTCGAGTCGCTCCAGAGGACGCCAGAAACGCGTACCGAGCCGCGTGCGCCGCCTGCGAGATAGGCGGCAGCGCGGCGGACGAGTCCGGGCGAGTGATCAGCGACGCCGACGCCACGGGCAACAACGTATCGAACTTGGAGAAGTCCACGCAACGCCGCCCGTTCGGAGACCGGAACACCATCGTCTCGTGCATGACGTTCTGGCGGATGTCCTTGGGCAAATACGAGTGGCGCGCTTGGAGCTTGCAAGACGTGGACGCGTCCACGCCCTCCAACAACACCAGAAGCTCGCAATCCGCATCCTCCAGCTCGCTGATGCTCAGCCCATACAACGGGCTGGTGCTCGTAATGGGATGCTTCACCGCGCATGGCAATCCCAGAAACACCTGGTTGCCACCGATCACTGGTAAGGATGTGAAATGGAACACCGTCCCGTGATCGTCCTCTGTTCCCCCGAGTGTGTTGTTGAACCCGATCAACAACCGCACGTTTGCCTCTATGATCTGGTGCTTTCGAATGTTCGCAATGCGTAAGGAAATCACTGGCACTCCGTCTTCTTCGTGCATCGTGCAATACCGACTGAAGATGATCGTCTGTGCTCGCCGTGCTGGTCGTGAGAATCGGACGTAAAACACGCCGAGTAAGGAGTACGCCACCAGCAAGCTCGCCAGCGACTGCACCACCACCATGATGTTGGTCAGGCGACAACTTGGGTCCGGGGTTAAGTCCCCGCCATAGCCGATGGTCATCGACGTCTGCACACTGAACCAGAGTGCATGGTCGAACGTCATCACCCCTGGAATGCAGTTGTTGTTATACGCATCGTAATAGTACGGTACTCCAAAGCCAACAAAAAGAAGGAAATAATTCAGCAGCAAGATGCCGATGAACCGTGGCGTGGGCATGTTCACTAAAGTGTGAAACAAATCTCCCCAATACAAAAACGTCTTCGGTAATCCTCTGGTTTCAACGTTCAACCGCCCCTTGTGATCCACCAATGGGAGTTTTTGCGTCTTCCGTTCCTGCCGCAACAATAATGCCCTCAAATCTGCTATCCCTCCTCCTCCTCCTCCTCCTTGGTACCCTGTCATCCTGCTCAATCCCTGCTCTCTGTCCCACGGCGCCCTTTGAAACTCCTCACCCTTCATCGCTCCCTCTCTCCAATTGGCACCACTGACACCTTTGGCCTCCACGAAACCTATGATCAAGGCCCATCACCCCCTCACAAACTCGAATTCAAACCTCAAATGACTACACCCTTTTTGCCCGCAAGGATTGATGTTTTTTGTGGCATGTTGAGAAGATCTGACTGCAAATAGAGAAGAATTGGCATCACTGGGCATAGAGTAGTTCCAAAATGGCATTCGCAAGCCCACACAACTGGGCAAGTAGACACCAAACATTTCTCTAACTAAAAAAGTCAACAAAAGTGTTACCAGTACTGGTAATTGTCCACGAACAGCCTACAGCTTCGATCACACTTACATATTGTAACCCTAAGAAGGAACCTCATGTTTTTTGGCAGCACGTTTGAGAAGTCATACAGGGTATTTATTTCTTGACCAACACATACAATGTTCTCCACTGATATTCAAAATGGGAAGCGTCTGAATTAAACGATTCACAATGAGATAAATCAAATTGGATATTATATAACCAATCCTTTCGAGCTTTAAAATCCTCAGGTGTCGTTCCATCAGATAATTCTGCCTGACATTCTGCAGAGCAACACAGGAGGTATACGTAGAGTTCTCATAAGAAACGATTTTACCAAATCACACGATTTTTATGCACAAATCATTTCCTTGGCATTGCTAAACATCGGTGACAAACACTTACAGTAGTTTACGTTATCTGATTCAAGTTGGCCTTCAATCCACGTCAGTCGTACATTTGATCACGTCCACCACCCAGTGGCTGCACCCCACAGAAACAATGTCAGCAGTAAGTATCACAACATCAGTTGTTCAAAAGACATGTAGTCACATAATCATCGTCGAGCAAAACTGACATCTGCACACGTCAAGAGCAAAGTGCATATCAACAGATCACCCTCGTATACATTGTAATCATAAATTTTGACTCCTGCATGACCTTTGAAGCGAAAACAAGTTCAGGCTTATATCCTGTTGTGCCCCTACAAATAGACCATGTTTTGCAACTTTGATTAAATCCCAAGGACCAAGGGAACACAGCTACAAAATGATTGTGAAAAATATAACTCAAACAAGGTGAAATTTAACATCACTAGAATCAGTGAAGAACGTGCATGGCTTGATAAGAAAATGCATAATAGAATAAAAAATGACCTATATTAAATAGCTAAAAAAAACATAAGACTGAATTTGAAATTTGGAGTAAAAAACACGATATTTGGAGTGTATCTGGATATTGCACCGGTCCAGATACACTCCAAATGCCAAGGATTTTTCCAAATTTCATTGAATTTCGTGTTCAAAGCTTCTTAAAGCCTAATATATGCAAAACAGTATAACATCGTATATCCCAATTAATAAACGTAAAAACTTCTCCAGAAACTATCCGTTGCGAAAACGATCGGTAAAAGCAATATAAAGCATATTCCGGCATAGCTAAAATGTCTGAAAATAATCGCACTTATCGACAAAACAGTCAGAACAGGAACCGGTGATAATTCAAAATTCGAGAACATGACGACTAGAATCGATTTGTCACGGGCATCAAAATTTCGAACTTGCGCCAATCCTGCAAATGCAAAAACTCACATTGATGCCCCAACGGAAAATGCGCAATCTTAGATACACAAATTAGGGTTTCGGAAGAAACCCATAAGCTTACCTCGTTGGTAACGAAAATCCGTATGCGGAACGGTTGGCCCAGCAGCTGTGGCCGCCTTGTGTTAGTACGGCGGTGCGAGGAGCGCGAGGTGCGAATCATTGCGGCAACAGAAACTCATCAACGGATGCAGCAGGAGTGAGAGGACGGAATGATGGACGCGCGGGCACTTTAAGTTAAGGGTTTCCGGTGGCGTAGGCCGGTTTTCTCGAGGAGTGTTTTACTCCATTTGCAACACACGCCACGCGTGCAGGCGAGGGTGCGCATTAGTTTTATCGGAAATATTGGACTTTGGAAGACCCGGCTGTCAAGGCTCGCATTCCAATCCCCATCCTTATCGTATCAAGTATCACCAGCAGCAGCAGAGAATAGTCGTCGTCGTGGTTGTGGTTGTGGGGTGGGAGTGATTAGTGAAGCAGCGGGGCCATTGAAATGCGAAACGTGGGCGTCGTCGGTCGAGCATGCACGACGAATAAGTTATGCTTGTCCATCGACGACTGTCGGTCCGGTGATTGCGGCCTCCTTTGCGGGCCGTACGCTCTTATCCCTCCCCCACCGGGCCCACCCTGAACTCCCGCATCAGGGTCCGGGAAATATTTGAGATTTTTTTGGTAGATTTCCTTCTAAGGTCGAAAATATCATAAACGGTTAAAATAAGACACTTTAGATATGGGGAATTTCTTAAGAATTTAAGTTCAATCTGTAGAGAAATAAAAATAAGGAAGATTGTAAAAAAATGAATATTTTATGCAATATAAATGTGGATTTAGAGTTTGGATTGATTCTAGTTTCATAGGTGTATCTTAAACGGCTACCTATAGAACCTTGTTCCGAAATAAATTTGAACCAATCAAATGCGAGGAAAGAGCATCTTTCTGAAATCTTTTTCAAAACCAGCTCTCGTTGGTTTAAGGACACTCTACTCTGCCATTATCAGGCAATAACTGTTTATGGTATCTTATATTCAATCGATTTATCAAGAAACCCTTTTAGATATTTTCTCTATTTCATACTACAATAGTACGTGGCTAAGATGAACTTGTGTAAGAAAAATGCTTGGATAAGATCACTGTCCTTAACATGGAAGTAGCCTAGTAGGTTCAATATTAGGGAGCTGCAACTCGTGCAAGGGGTACTTGGCTACAATGAATGCTCTCTTAAGATGAAATGAATATTTTGTCCGGATACCTTCATCTTAGCTAGGCACTACTGTATAAGAAATTTTTTTAAAGAGTTTTGACTAGTTTTTACCCAAAGTTTATAAAATTTCAAATGGTTTTTTCTCATTTCAATCGGCTAGCATTGAACTAGCAGTCGGTTCTTCCAAGACCTTGTTTCGCATCCCTGAACCAATGTATGGGGAGTACCGGCATTTAGTTACAAGCTAGCTGGTTGATTTTGAGAATTGCCTAAATGAATTCAAAAGTTTAGGAAAAAAACCAAACATTTAAGAGGGAAAAAAGAGAATATCCTCTATTTCTATAGGCTTTGCCGAGAGCATGCTCTACACTAAATATTGCATTTAGATTGCCTTAACAATTAGGTTGCCTTACCATGGTAAACTACCTCATGACTCATCAGTTGGTCACTTGGAGCGCATACAACTCTCTAAATACTTGGATTTCACATGGTTTATGACTTGGAGGTCGTTCGTTTGTCTTTTTGCAGCTTTATTGTTGATGACAAGCCCTTTAAAAACTGTTTGTTGCAGTAATTTTTGATGAAAATTACTGTACCAATAGTAAATATTTATATAGTGTGGAATGTCAAGAAATTAGTGTGGGGCAACCTAAACGCAATATTTGGTGTACATAACCGGTTGGCCCAAGAGAATGTAGGATATTGACCGGTTGAGCTTAAAAAACTCCCTAGACTGTGCCCTGAATAGTGTGTGGGGAGATTTTGAGCTCCTTCGGCAAAAAGCCTACATTTCTCATTTTCATCCGGTCTTTTGAGTGGATGCACCGGTTATTCCCTATGCACTTACACTATAATTAACACCATATTAGGTAAATTGGGAAAAAGGGGGTCTTAATTTGTACGTCACCTTGATCCAGATTTGAAGGTATCAGATTCTATTTGAACCACTAAGATTTTTTCCCTTGCAAATTCCTCCTCTCAAGTGAGGGCACATGTCCAAAAAAAAAATGCTGAGCTCAGTTGTACATGATCATGTACAACTTGCAGAAGTCCCAAAATGTAGCCTTTTTCCCAATTTACTTAATATGGTGTTAATTAGATTTTTTTTAGAAATGTAGCCAATTTTTAACAAGTAAATTTAGATTTCAATTGGTTTTTTGCACATTTCAATCAGCTGACTTTCTATTGTTTTTTGGCTCTCTTTGTTTCATTGCCCTTAAACCGTCTCTAAGGGCTAGAGGGGTTTAGTTTTAGTTTTTGCCAAGGTAGAGCAACCCACACTCTAGAATGCAAGCACGTAAGGAAGATTTGTCTAAAATTGGAACAAGTGAATAATATACAAAAGTTCATCCAAAAATTGCTAATATAAGATACTTTCATCCAAATTCTAGTGAAGTGGGATTCTACTCCGATAAGCATTTGGCAATTTCATCCAATTTTTGTTGCTGATTTCTTAGTGTGGTGATTGCGAATCGACTTTTGAGGGTAAGATTTAGGCAAAAATTCACCAAAAAATCAAACCCTACTCTAATAAGGTGGGAGGTTTTGAAATGGAGCATTTAAGGGTTGAAATTGACTTTTGGGGAGGTGAAACTTCATGAAATATTTTTCAATAAATTTTCCTTGAAAGACAAGAGGAATTAACATCTAATCCAAGTTGTTTCATATTTTTTTGGAGTTTTCTAGAATTTGTTATGAAATTTTGAAGTGGAAAGGTCATAGGTCTCTAAAATGGTGCGCCTCCTCAAATGTACATAGCATGTACATTGTTGAAGGGCTATGAAAAATAAAATGTACAAATTGAGTATACTTGAGAAGGTGCATTGTTTTTAGAGCATGCACCATTTTAGAACCTCCCACCTCACCAAGATCCAAGAAATATTTGAGTTTTCTTTGTTGATGTCCTTCAATTCCCATATTGAACCAATTTATCAAGGAACTATTTTGGTCTTATTCTCTATCTATAAATTGAAAAAATTCAAGATTTTAAACCGGTTTGTAGCCTTATAAATTGCAAACTATTTTTTTTATTTCAACCGGCTAGACACATGCTAGATGTGCACATTTTTGTTATCCTAATAAAAT
This sequence comes from Ulota crispa, assembly GCA_963920765.1. Lineage (NCBI taxonomy): Eukaryota > Viridiplantae > Streptophyta > Bryopsida > Orthotrichales > Orthotrichaceae > Ulota > Ulota crispa. Next base: position 24,319,434 of record OY987245.1, read on the forward strand.
AAGAACCCACCAATGGGAAGTAGACACATGCTATTTGTGCACACTTTTGTTGTTAAGGAATTTAATGTTGCTTGGGCAGGTTTGTGAAAGAAATTGTACCCAAGAAGAAAAAGAACAACAACATGGGCTACTTTGCAAAAAAATTTAGAATAACAAAAAATGAAATAGTTATGGATGACATGTGGCAATTGTGCCGACGTGACTTAGTCACAATAAATGTCACACAACTAGATGATGACTGAATTACAACTACTATAAAGATTAGTCATACCATAGTAGTTTTAATGTTGTTTGATGTCCAAAACAACTATAAGGTAGTCGTAACGTGCAATAGTTTATTTAGCGTTTTCCTCTAGTAATGTCTCTTCCGTGGTTGCTCTTCCCGTATTAGCCAAGCAGCTCTCTTGGCTTGACTTAAAAGTTGCAAGCGGTTCAGGTTTTTTTATTTGCGTCTTGCTTGCAATAGAATTTGGTGAAAATCACATCCTCTTCACTTTTGTAGCCGTTCACTTTAAAAGCTGCAACTTTCTTTCCTCGCTTAAAAGTCGCGAGCGGTTTACGTTTTTTGTCCATGCCTTGCTTGCAACAGAATTTGGTGAAAACCACATCCTCTTTCCAACTTGATTCAAATTCAAATCACCTAGACACATGTTTTTTCTTCAACTCAACCTCAAATATTTTGTGTAAAAGGGTGTTAGAGACGTTACTATTCAAACCTTCTAAATTCTTTTACTTTAATTTTTAGAGTATCTTTGACTTTAGACTTTCTTATACTTTAGATTAGAATATATATGGAAATCAAGACTAAAGAGTTCATCAAACTTAACAACACAGCTCTTGAAGTCATCACTCACCTCTTTTGTTATTTGTTCTAATTCTCTCAAGACCGTCTTCTCTATTGCTTCAAACAGCCTTTGTTTCCTATTTCTCTCGCTTGAACGACACTAGTTCTTAGCAAAGCTATTTGCCGTGGGAGTCCCGGCGTTTTACAGATGGCTAGCAGATAAGTACCCATTGATAGTGGTTGACGTGATTGAAGAAGAGGCGCAGGTGATCGAGGATGTTACAGTTCCGCTTGACACCACAAAGCCTAATCCTAATAAATTGGAGTACGACAACTTGTATTTAGATATGTACGGGATCATACATCCTTGTTTTCATCCCGAGGATCGGCCTTCGCCTAGTACCTACAGTGAAGTTTTCCAGTGCATGTTCGACTACATTGACCGCATTTTTGCGATTGTGCGACCTAGGATGCTTTTGTTCATGGCAATAGATGGTGTTGCCCCGAGAGCAAAGATGAACCAACAAAGGTCCAGAAGATTCAGAGCAGCTAAAGATGCTGCGGATGAGGCAGCGGAAGAGGAGAAATTAACAGCCGAATTTGAAGCAGAAGGGAGAAATATTGCGCCCAAGGTCGTGAAAGATACTGTTGATTCAAATGTCATCACGCCTGGGACTCCCTTTATGGCAGCCGTTGCAACCGCCCTCCAATATTACGCCCACCTGCGCCTGAACCATGATGCTGGTTGGCAGGGCATTAAGGTCATTTTATCTGATTCAAATGTTCCTGGAGAAGGAGAACATAAAATAATGTCATACATTTGCCTTCAGAGGAATTTGCCTGGTTATGACCCTGATACGCGCCATTGTTTATATGGTTTGGATGCGGATCTGATTATGCTAGCATTGGCTACTCATGAACTTCACTTTTCTATTTTACGAGAGGTCGTGTTTACTCCCGGGCAACAGGACAAGTGTTTTTTGTGTGGACAGGTTGGTCACCTTGCAGCGGAGTGTGAAGGGAAAGCCAAGAAGAGGAAGAGGGTCGAGTTTGATGAGAAAGGTGGCAAGGATGAAGTTCCAAAGAAGCCGTATCAGTTTTTGCACATATGGACGCTGCGAGAGTATTTGGAGGTCGATTTGGCAATTCAAAATCCACCATTTGAGATAGATTTTGAACGTCTAGTGGATGATTTCGTCTTCATGTGTTTTTTTGTGGGTAACGATTTTCTTCCCCACATGCCGACGCTGGAGATCAGGGAGGGTGCTATTAATTTGCTGATGTCAAATTATAAGAAAAACTTTAGGACATTTGGCGGCTATCTCACAAAGGATGGCGAGGTGATTTTTGCACGGGTAGAAAAGTTTATTCAGTACATTGGTTCAATGGAGGACGCCATTTTTCAGAAACGAGCTCGCATACATCAGCGTCAAGCAAATAGGCGTAAAAGAGATCAGCAAAACAAGTAAAGACAGCAACTTGGAAGAGGGGATGATTTGCAGCCTACCACAAAGCCAGATACTTTATATGCTGTGGAGCGCAACACTTCTGCACGGCTTGCTAATGCTCCTCAAGCACCTTCACAGATTCAACAAAAGCCCTCCAGTGCCCCACCAGCTATTGGCACCAACAATAGCCAGGCTGCTCAGCTGCTGGGCGCTTCTCTTCAGAAAAACAAGAACCAAACAAATATGAAAAGTGATCACCTAGTTGTTGTAGATTATGGTCCAAAATCAAAGCTTGCACGAGTGAGTGGTGCTGACGGTAATGTTGGTTCTGTTGTTGTTGCAAACAAAGACGATCTGGTGGTTCCTGAGAGAAATCCAGAAGAGGATGAGACTGATAATGCCGAAGCTTTAAAGATGAAGCTCAAAACTGTGCTTCGAGATAAAGCAGATACGCTGAGTGGTGGTGGTAAAAGATTCTGTGAGGTTGGGCGAGCCTGGATGGAAGGAGCGTTATTACAAGGAAAAATTTGAGTGTAAAACTGCAGAAGAGATGGATTTTGTCCGGAGGGATGTGGCATTGAAATTTGCAGAGGGTTTATGCTGGGTGATGCGTTATTATTATCAGGGCGTCTGCTCATGGAACTGGTACTACCCATACCATTATGCTCCATTTGCCTCCCCCTGGAAAACCATTCAAGCCTTTTGACCAGCTCATGGGAGTTCTTCTAGCAGCTAGTTCGAGGGCTCTTCCAGAGCATTATAGAGCGTTGATGACTGATCCAGATTCACCTATTATTGACTTCTATCCTGGAGATTTTGTGGTTGACATGAATGGGAAGCGTTTTGCTTGGCAGGGTATTGCCAAATTGCCATTCATCGAGGAAGATCGCCTTTTAGCAGAGATAAAAGAAGTTGAAGGAACTCTTACCGAGGAAGAAAAGCGACGAAATTCTGTGCCAACGGACGTATTATTCATATCTTGCAGCCACACTTTAGCACCCTCGGTCTTCTCATTTTATGACAGGTGAATTTGACTGGGCCAGAGCGTGCTGAAATGAACGAGGATATCGATCCCGTGGCCAGTGGAGGCATGAATGGGAATATGCATTTGTGTGAAGGCGAGGCCTGTCCATTGATGTTCACATCACCAGTAGATGGCATGCCTAACATAATAAGCAACCAAGTTTTATCGTTTATCTTCAAGATTCCCTTGTACCATCAGCATATTTGTCAGCCTCTATCTGGTGTGACAGTGCCAAAAAATACCATATCTGAACAGGATGTAAACTTACAACCATTCTGGCACGAAGACAATGGACAAGGCCATAGGAATCATGGTGGAGATAGGCAACAAGGTTACAACAGAAATCAAGGTGGAGACAGACAACACATTAGGAGGAGAATGAAGATACTAGAGGACCGCTTGTTCTCGTCGGATGTTCCCGTGGATTGGCTTGCATGCAAGGTCGTAAGGTAGGAACACGCATAAGAGTCATTGTCCCCATAACCGTCATCTCTGAAATCTTCAAAAATCTGTGTAAGTAAATAGATGTAATGACAAGGATGTACAACTTGTGAACATGAAATCTTAAAAATGGTTATGGGTGCAATGGCAATTTGCTCTTTATAAATTCACAGCTTATTCTCACAGTATCAAAATAATACATTTGAAAGTGCAAACTCATTTTTTTTCTATTCCTAATAAGACCCTATAATTTGTTAATTGTTTATTAATAGTCATCATGTTCAAAACCCTTAGTTTGACGCTTATGGGTGCTCCTACCTTACAGCGTGGCCAGATTCAAGAAGGGTTGTGCCAACTATATGTAGGCCATGCAAAGGCGCATGCTCAATTTCTTTTTTAGCGCGCTAAGTTTGTGTGCTGTTGGCTTTGTTCTCAACCCACTAGAAGAAATCTTGTCCTAAACAACTGGTTCACGATGATTGCAAATGTCCTAAACGACTATAATGGAGTCATTGTATAGTCGTTTAGGACATTTGAGTTGTTGTGAACCAGTCGTTTAGGACAATTTTTGCTTCTAGTGACCGCACTTTGGCTTTGTTCTCGCGCACACTCTAGCTTTGTTCTTGCGTGCACTTTGGCTTTGTTCTTGCACACACTGTGGGTCTTGCGCACTAACACAAAACCAAGGATATTTTTTATATTTCAAATAAGATAGGGGTGTATTTGATAATTTGAAAGAATTGAGAGTCATTTTAGATATTTTCTCTTTTTAATATACTAATTATTGAAAACAAACCACTAATTGCTAATGGACAAAATCAAATGATATTTTCCATCCATAAAATTTAGTAATAACTAAATTCCCTTGCTTGCAAAGCCCGGTGTGGTTTGTTACATCATGTAGTACAGAGTAGATGATGTATGTTTTGCAAGCTTGCTAGGTAAAAATAAATATACCAAATTAAACAACTATTCAAGTCCTACATGCAAGATTAACCCCTAAAGGACTGAGCATGCCATTGCAACCAGTACAATACAAGGTATTTTTTCTTGTATTTGGAATGGATCCACACCTCTACTACATTTGAGATCAACAAAGAAGTTGAAGAATAGATCAAGGCGGTTCTAGTGAGGTACTTGAGATCCCAAATTCAAACTTTTTACTTGTAACAAATACCAATTATACGGCAGTGTATATACTATGCCTTATGGTCCTTTAGGGGTTAACCCATGAAGGGCCCTTGGGCTCTAGAGATACAGTACCAAATATGATTGCAACCAATATTCAGAAGTTTGAATTAGTTGGAAATTAAGTGTTACAATCACACATATTGAAGGATTGTACAATGGTGGGTGCATTTTTTTTTTGGAAAGCCCTCAAAGCAGCTCAAATGCGGTTGTACATATGGCCAAAGATGGCTGATGGGCCGTTCAAGGGTTAATGTCATACAAAGAAGAATATAATTTGCAAAGATTTTACAAAATAAACTTCGTCTACAAAAGTCTATTTTAACTAAGGTTAGCACTAAGAAAAGTTGTCAAATTGTTTTGAAGCCCAATTATTATAATGTTATTCAGTTAACCTTGCTGAAATGCAGAAGGCAATCCATGAGGCTATATGTTTAGTATGTATGAGGTGCTCAAAATTCAACAAAAAATACTAAAGCATTTACAAGTAAATACATCACAATCACACAAAGAGAGGAGCAAGAAGTGCCAGTCTAAAATTAAGATGTCAAAAGAATTAGCTGAGTTATATTCAGTTTACTACACATGTTCAAATATACCCCAACTATTGTTAAATCATGTTAAACAAGCTCGAGTTGTGTACACAACACTCATTTTACTGCAACGTAGTTACAAGAACCCTGCCCAATATACCATAATTATTACTAACAACTCGTCTATTGGCCTTTCATTAGCAAGTTGGACACAACCATGACTCGACTTGACTGAATGTCTATGGCCACTAATCAATTACCTTTGAAAAAAAAATGAAGTGGTATACTTTCCCTTAAATTCTGTTGAAAAATCTCCTATCTTGAAAGATCAAAATCAAACTCCTAAAATATGAATTAAAATAGCAACTACCTCACAAGCATTTAAAAGCGAATAAAGAAGAGTACTGGCTATAGAGGAAATGTTTCATGAAACTCAACAACACCTAATTGGATGAGAACTCCAACGGGTGGGATGGAAATCTCAGTGGCAACTTTGTAAGCAGGGCTTGACCCGGAGGCAATTCATAGCCTATTTGCAACTCATTCATCGATGCTTGAATATGTACAAGCATATCACTTCGCCGTTGTGTCCTTTCTCCTGCATCCTGCATTTTACAATGACGTACATGAAAAAAGTCAAACCAAATAATCGAGCTAAAATCATATCCTATGTATAGTGCAATTCAGATAGTTTTAAATCCCACATCCTTGAGCACTCCTGCAAGTATAACTAGATTGTTACAAAAACCTCCCTTTCAGACAGCAAAATAAGTAAGAAGACTTTTCCATGAATTATAGTATGAGGGGTTCTCCTTATGGTGCTATCTTAAAGACTGGGAATAGTGTCATTTTGACAAAAATCCAGTCTTTACAAGTACAGTGATGAAAACATATCTTTCATTTTTGGCAAACTTTAGTACAGTTGTGCAGAAATAAAATCTAGACTTCTCCTATATGACAGGAAAACATGCTTGCACATCTCACTATTGGCACTTGGAAAATTGCTATTGTCAGTAGAATTATGTTAGAAGTACTGAAAAACTTATCAATGTTGACTAACCTGAAAATTGATGTGATGTTGAGTTGTCATCACTAGTCTGAGTCTGTTGGTATCTTCAATGTCCTTCACGATGAGGCGCCATCGAGGATACCAAATTTGAGGAAGACCCAGGACGTATTTGTCAATTCGGTTCCTGAGAATGGATAACTTCTCAATGGAAGTATTGGCTAGAATTTGAAACTCAATAGCATCCCATTGGTCTGGACTCCGATGGATATTTGCAATTGGCTTGTTGATTAGAATAAAATTGGGATACGTAATATGTTCACTGGAGTTACTGCAGGTGCAAAAAACTATTATCACTTTGCCAGAGAGCTCCTGTTTCTAACAATAGGGAGTTGGAGAGGTTTGAGCAGCAACAAACAGAACCATGAGTATTCTATAATGTATGTAGTTAAACATCTAATTCATGTTAATTGATAACAATTAAAGGGTTAGTTTCTTTTTGAGAGAGTGAGTATGTTTGCAAAGTGGAGAAATGTAATATAAGTTCAATGAGAAGCAAGGCGAGCAGTAACGTCAGACTTACTTGAGAAACATTGTTGACATGATTTTCATTTCCTGCAACCATAGTCCAATTCATTTGCAACAAGTTAGTCAAGAATTTTGCACCTCCGACTAGAAATTAGCATTCAGTACATAGCTCAAAGGCAAGCAAACAGTATCCTCTCTACCTTCGTAAAATTTCAATCTAAGTTGAGTGTAAAGAATTGCACTAAAATTAAGGAGTGCGAACCTCGACCATCAAAGGCACTCCCTCGACGGAAACCCGGTCGCCGACGTCAAAGGGGTGCACAATAAACAAGAAAACAATGGATTCAAAGGTATTCCGAAGCAGGTTGCCGAAAATGCTAACAGCTGGAGATAATAGAATGCTAGTGCACACCAGCAAAGCTTGATTGTTGAAGCTCATGATGAGAAAGCTTATAGCAAGGATTACGGCAATCAAAACCTGCGCAAAACTAAGAGACTCGAGCTGAAACTCTTCTTCTCTGTCTACCTCAATTGTAATACCTCGACGTCACAGCCCAAGTTCCTAGCAAGACCGAGCCTAAATGGAATTAAACTTACAAACTAAGTTTCTACTCTTTTAGTTCAGGCATTAAGAGGTTGAAAGGTTTTCATACCCCATCAAGGAGCAGGTTAATCTGGTATACAACAGTGCGATTGTCGTTTAAGGTGAGGGACAAAGACTTTCGCTCCTTATACACGTCAAGCACCCATTTGAGTAGTCCCTTTTTTGTAATGGTCCCATCCACGGTCACTTCAAAGGTTGAGAATGCTTGTGCTGCTTTGTTTGGGGGAAAGAATTTCACGAAATTCTTGAGAAGCAATTCCTGTTGGCCTGGCTCCACAACATTCTTGAAAATCTGAGCATGCCAAATTACCCTGCTTGAGAAAGTAGAGAAACTACCCTTACGCATCCACTCAGCCTGTAAATAAACACCAGTTTCGCATTACTAATTCTGCTCGGGTCACCTCAGTAATGATGTTGGAGGGAGAACAGAACATCTGTAAACCCATTCTTCTAGGATTGATGCTTGGATTAAAATGAACAGTTCTGATTGATCATGTCATGAACGATGTCACTCAGATGGAATCAAACACCAGAATCGGGGAAGAGTAGTACATGCATTGACCAAAAAACACAACAAAAGTGGACTAAAAGAAGTCCTCATATGACCGATTCAAAACTGCTAAAAAAAAGGCCCAATTTGGGCTTCTTCATCCAAACAGAACAAGGCGAATGTCATAGAAGGGGTGAGAGACAACGAACATGTTTAGCAGCAAGTGTGGCCATGGGGATGCTATCGATTTCCCAATCCGGTTCCACTAACGACGCCTTGGAATACATGTGCAAATTGCAAGTGCGCACCACCTTCATTAACCTCATCAAAGTCCACGCTGACACTGACTGAGCCAATCCCCCAACCACATGAGCGATGGTCACTTCTTCTCGTTTCATAGCTACAAAATATTAATGCAATCATGAACCATAGCTTCGATTTGTGCAACATACTTCAGCTATTGAAAATGAAAGAAATTTCCATACAAAGACAAATTACGTAGCTTTGCAACCAAATGTACTTCCAATGAAATTCCATCATCATTTAGCAAACAACCAATTGTGAAAAAAGAAGTGATGGAATACTCACATCCTTGGTAAGAATTTGAATCTTGTCTTGAGCCAGCGTGGTTTGTTGCTCATGTCCCGCTTCGTCTTCTAACTCGCCCTCCTCCATCTCGATGTCCGGTTCCACAAAAAGAGGTGGTTTCTCGACTGCGGGAACGACCAATGAAGCAGCAGGAACGGCTTCGACAGACACTGTAGGAGCTGCAGACTCAGGAGAGGCATACGGGAGGAGAGCAGCTGCTTCACCAGGGGCTGCTGCAGCAGCAGCAACTGAGCCCAATGTCTGCTCTAGCGGAGTCACCAATGGCAGCACCAGCGGCTGTACCAGTAGTGGAGCTTGCTCGCCCATCAGCGTAGCTTGGGTGTTTTCCTGTTCTTGCACGCTTGTCTTGGGCTGAATGAGTATTTCTTCTTTTGCCTGAAGATCCGTGTTGAGTTCAATATCCACTTGTCCTGCAAGCCATTGGGATGTTTCTTGCTCCAACACATCTGGGTACAGAAGACATTTGAATCACAAAGCGCTCTTGAAGCAACAGTGCTAAATTGTTACTAAGTTTCTACTCTCCTATGGAGCTAACCAAATTATTGTTGGTTCTCTTCATTCTCTATTTTCCATAGCTAATTGATAGAGCTCACAGTACAATCATATTTATCTGAAGCTGCATTTACTAGTGATGAATGCCTTTGTTGGTGAGATCAACTACCTGGTGGAAGAGGGTATTAATACCATTAGGAACCTGATCCCGTCTCCTATTGACTGGCCTCTGTTACCGAAAGCAACTCATCACTTCCAATACGCTAGGTTGGCACTCAATTAGCAAGTTGAATGTGAGTGTAACTGGGGTAAGCATCTATGGTCACTCATCTTAAGAATGGGAATGGGTAGTCTATAATCCCTTCAATAGTGCTCTAATACCTCCCACTTTAAGTGAGGACACAAGAACTTCATACATGGAGAGAAAAATTTGATCTCAAGTGAGTTTGGCTCTCGTACTCAACGTGATTTCTCTGAGGAGCTTGATGGTGATCTTTCAATGAAAGCACTCCTTAAATATGTTGAAGTGATCATATGTAGAAAACAGTATCGATTACCTTGGAGGGTGAGGATTACAAGCGGAGAAGACTGACATACCATTCTCATGCTCCAGAATTAGTGCAGCCGGTGGAGGTGATGATTCCACGACACCCTCTGCAGGAGTTTGTTCCTCCACTAACTCCTGCATGAAGAGATGGCTGATTAGACATTCAACCAAAACAAAGAAGCAAACACTCATGGTAATAGTTTCATGTTTTAGATAGCCATAGTACGGTAGGGAAATCCAAAATTGCCAGAGATCTACGACTTGATCAGTCGTTTAGCTGGTGTATAATCTCTCAAGCAACATGTACATGTCATCTAAGAAGCAAAAAAAACCTTTAACACTTCTTAACTTTGAGCAGACTGTTATCCACATGCCGCATTCTTTGGTGCGTTGAAAACCTCTTTCATTTACCAACAAGACAGACGAAAATTTGACCAGTCTAATAGGAAATGTAATCAGCAGTAAAAGAGGCGATTTTGGGTCTCAACATCTTGTGATATATCACTCACCTGAAATGCAACCTTTAGCTGTGAAAATCTTTCAACGTGAGAATCACCAGCAGACTTTTCCAAACTGGATTTTCTTTCAAGACTCGCTGCCAGCAGGTTCGAGCCGCCCTTCAAGTTGGACGGCATCCCCATAGCAGGAGAATCCACTTGTGGAGGTACAGTGTTTGTTGGAGGCTGAGGTCGAAAACCAGAAAGATTGGGTGAGCGTGGAGGAGAGCCTGAGCTTGAGCTTGTGACCAATCCAAATGGGAAAATGGAAGGTATTTTCGAAGCCCAGGAAGTGAGTATATTGTCGTCGGTGTCGTGATATTTGCCCCAAGCCGGTGCACGGGGCTCCAATTTCTTGTCATCCCTGAGACGTGACTTGGCGGAGATAGGTGAGTACTGCCGTTCGATGCGCCCTTGCTTCTTTGCATCCCGAGGAGCCACTTTCTTTTGCGAGGGAGCCATCCTGAGCTGTGACATTGCAGGCGTCTCGTTAGCAAAATTCTTTTCTAAATTTGTAAGAATCAATTTAACGGTAAGAAGAAGCAGAGACCACTTAACACCTCACAATTTGAAGCAAGAAAACATGAAATCCTACTCCTTAGTTTATGCAAAAATCAACTTGTTATTAGTAATTCCTTAATTTGTTCAATGTCGACTTCACACTGGTCCAATAACAAGAACGAGGTAATGCTTACATGGCTCTTGTGTGGAATGCTAAGATCTGATTTGAAGCCTTTAATTGCACCTGTAATTGCAGATGATGTTGATTCAAAATTTAAGCTTGTTGGTTCGACCTGTGCAATCTAAAGTGAACCTGATATTACATTTGCAGTAGTTGTAGACCACCTTGAAGACAGGGCCAGCCCGTCTCTTGACGTCGATGCCTCTTCCGTGAAAAGATCTGTGGCCCCGTGACTCCGAGAGCACCTCCAGCACATACTGGTGAAACAAAGAGTCTTGGATTCTGTCAAAATAGGCCGTCCGGTGAAACGTGTTGGCCAGAATCTTCACCAGCAGCACCTTGATCACCCACAAGGTCGACGCTGTGAAAGCGCACATGAGGAGCTGCCACATTAGCCCCTCTCGTTTGGTTAGAACTAGACAACCACTCTTCCAAGACATTAGAGGATCCAGTTCTAATGTATACAAGACACACATGAAGCAGATCGAGTGGCCCCAGATAAATACCCTTAAAAGGGAGCAAGCATTCATGGTCATTAAGCAACCAATCTGATTGATCATATTATGACGAATACAACTCGGATGAGGCCAAAGTTCACACCAGAATTAGTGAAGTACATTGCGTTTGTTGGTCAAAGAACGAACAGAATTGGACAAACCAAGGCCTTCATATGTTATACTCAAAACCGCATAAGAAATTTGAAGCCAAATCTGAGCCTCTTCGTCCATCAGAGCTTCAGGTTAGCAAAGTCGCGTACCTTTGTGACGGTAGGGATGGTGCCGGATACATCGGGAGTGTGTTGCACCACGAGAGTCCATGTGAGAAGAACGAAGCCCAGCCACAGGTTATTCTTCACAGGACGACGGAGCCCAAAAACGAAGTAGAGAATGCGCTTCTTCAAAAGGAAGTTGTATTCGATTAATATCACCATCAGCTACGCTGACAATTGCACCACCCTCCAGTCAGTGGAAAACCATTTGGAGATGGACGCTGGCACTGTCTGTACTACAATAAGACCTCTTTATTCTTTAATGTTACCCCTCTGGGGTCCCAATGTTATCACTATGATGAGAATGCTATAGACCATGTGCAGATTATCCTGGAATGTCATTTAGAGGTCATATGAAGAAGTTCAAGCATTTCCAATAGATCAACTCCGGCGCCGATGCAACAGATACACATGAGGGGGTGAGCCTGAGTTTGATCCAAATACCTTAACGCACCAACCAGAAACAAGGCGTCCAGCGAGGCCAACAAAGCCCAGAGCGAGCCATTGCCAGAACTCAAATTTCCACCACTTGATCTCACGCATCTTCTCAATGTGAATAGCACATATGAGCAGAATACATGCTGTGATCAGAAATGACCACTGTGCATTGTGCACATTCTTGTTCTTGATCTTCTTCCACTTCTGGTACTGAGGTATCATTGATTCGTCCAAAGGATCGTGCTACAAAAGGCCATCACAAACAACATGGTCTTGAGACTTCCCTAGCTAGACGATATAAAACTGCTAGGACCTAATCCCGACTCCAGTCATCTAGTCTAATATGTTGGCCATGAATTAGCAAGTTGAATGTAAACATGACTTGGATGAATATCTATGGCCTCTTGAATGAGAATGGGATCGTCTATTCTCCCTTCGATAGTGCTTTACAACCTCGCGATTTGAACAAATGCATAAGAATTCATCACATAGACAGAGAAATTTTAATCTAAAGAGTTCAACCCTTGTACCCACAGAGATCTCTCCAATGAGCTCAACAGTAACGAGAGCACGCTCCTAAGTATTGGTCATAGGTCCTCAATTTGAAGTAGAGGATACTATTTGCGTCCAATTTTGTGTGTTACAAAATTCGACAGAATGTGTGCAAATGCACAGGAGCCAGAAAGTGATATATTAGTTACCTCAATCTCAGCAACCACCTTCTTCGCTGCGCGACCTCCTAGAATAGAAACCAGAGACCGCTTACGCGGGCCGTTGGAAGTCAACAGAGCAGCAACAGGCGTTGGCAACAAATCTCTGAGGTTTCTCAAAAGCACTGAAGTTCTTAGATCCCGAGAGAGTTGCCCTGTGGGGATCTCCCCCTCAAAGGTTTGCTTTGGGACAAGAGATGAAGGACTGAGAACCGAAACTTGATCTGCAAATGCAGCCACCAGTGGAGGCTGGTCTTGTAAACGTGACTTCACACGAGCATACGTTGCCAACGGAGTCCTTGCATAATGCCGAGGTTCAGGCTCTTTCTTCACCTCCTTTGGGATGACAGACTGCAGGCTTGGAACAGAAGTTAACAGCTTCAAAGTGGGGAGCCTCATTACAGGTAGCTTCCATCCAGGTAGCCTCAAAGATGGCAGCTTCAATTTCGGGACAGGAAATTTAGCCAGAAGTGATCGAATGTTGGTAAACAGTCTCGGACGTGGCGGTGGAGGTGGAGCAGCGACAGGCTCTGAAATCTCTGCAGCAAAGGAGAAGTTGATTCAATGGCAGTTTCCCAATCAGTTCGTTGTAACAAAACTAGGACAATTCTAGATTTTATTTTGGTACAATTGTACAAACTTTGCCAAAATCACTAAAAAAATGCCAATGTAGAATACATACCCGTAGAAGTTGATTCAGGAGGAGTTGCTGCTAGCTCAGGTAATGCCAAGGCCAGCTCTGTCTCAAGTATAGTACTCAGCTTTGCAATTGATGATCTCAGATCTTCTCCAATTGAATCGTCAGACGGGCTTGCAGCATTCTCTGCAGCAGCAAGAGCATCAAGCTCATCTCTCCTTTTAATGTCGGACGTACTTTCCTCTTCCAGGAGGCAGTCAATCAAGCCTTGCGTGGCATCTTCTCGTGGAAACTCCAGCTCAAGATCAGGAGGTGGCTCGTCCAGTGGACCGTTTGGGTGCGTGACCCAGAACAGATCCCAGTTGCGAGGATCCACAGGGACTCCAACTTCTTCGGGTGATGGGCCAAAATACTCATCATACCCCACCGCGTCGTAAAACACGTCTTCCTCCTCAAATAGTTTCGCCACTTGATTCCGAATGAACTCCATCATGGTCGGATGAGGTACCAACAAACCTTCGCTGATTACTATCAAAGCGTGACCTCTAAATTACCTCCTAAATGACCGGGATTTATGGTTCTAAAAAATACCCATGCAATTAATCATATCGTGGCAAACGTAACTCACGCAGGGCAGAATTTCTGTGCCTAGAAACATTGGACACTTTGGTCAAACAACAAGTAAAACAATCAATAGTCCCAGTTGACAAAATTATATGCTAACAAACGCTAGACCAAATTAGGGCATCTTAGGGTAAAACACAACAGATGGTCCTCGCAATTCCAGCAATCGTCAAGTTGCAGTTTCCAGAGATTGCCTGCTCATAAGATACTGACTGCTTCTGGAAATCATCCTGTGGAAACACCTGGTCTCCGTATCAACACATCGAATGCCATCCTCAGCAGCAATGTATTCCCAATTCACGTTCTTGTAGCTTCACCGGTAGAAAGCGAAAACCGAATCACATTGGAGCACGTTCGGTGTTCAAAAATCTAAACACCAATTCCTGTAATTTTGGATTTTAAACCAGTCCACAACCCATCCAAGCACTCGATCGATGCCCAGGAAGCGGAAGTGCCAGGCACTAAAACCACAGCCTGATGACGCATCAGCAGTTGCCATTCAAAGGATCATCCGATTGCACACCCCAGATACACGAAAGCTACATCCCTACATATCTTTTCAAGGTTCAAATTCGGACATGGTTGCGCCAGGGTTCGCACGCAAACCACAAGACGCTCATCAAATCATTCAGGGCTCGTCATCGCTGGAATTGAATGTCCTTCACCACCATCAGAGAAAAGTAGGATTCGAACAGAAACGATATGAAGAGCTCCAACAAGAATCGGGTGGTCAACCCAAGAACATCTCCGGTGCCAGCTGGAGGATCATTCGAACTTCAATCCCAAGTTGAGGTAAGAGCAGTACGTGGTTGCTCCAACCGACTCCAACAGACAGATGGAATTATATGATGAGTCTGAGTAAAGGGACCTCGAGGTTGAAAATAACGGATCAAGGGACTAACTTCCGACACCCTACTCATATCATAACCAACGTTTAAAAAAGGTCTGTGTAATTGACCTTTCAAACTCAACCCCTGCTAATGACACTGTCTCGAAGGGACGAAAGGACTTCAAGATGCACGCACAACATGACGTTTGGGAGTTTTCTAATCATATGTGTATACAACATGACAGCTTCTGAGAGCGAATAAGACGGGATGTGTAGTTTGACATTATAGAGGGTTGAGTGTAGAAGAGTTCACGTAAGAAACTGGCCTTGGAGAATCCATTGCAAGTGTCGCTTCGTCTGTTCATGCCTCCATGCGTCCCGTTCTAATTAGAGGTTCAGCACGTTGGTGCTGATCGGTTCCCTTACCTACACAACTTGGACAGCTATATCATCACAAAGGTCTCTTCGAGCACAAGTTCAGGCATACTTACCTATCTAAGGACGTGTAGCCCTATACCTCTTTGACAAAGAGAATTGCACCAATAATTCAAATCGGATGATTGTTTACAGAAAAAAATTCCATCAGTCGCAACTGTTCGAACCACTTGGCTCCGAAATTCATGAAGAAAGTTTTCCTTGTTTGTTTTCTAATGCATACAATATCGGCTTGACACGTGCTTACGCTACTGGATTTATACAGATGTTATGTGTGGACGTGAGATTAGAAAAAGAACGGCACAGACAAGCAGATCGCTTCAATCGGTAGAGCTTGCATTGAAATCAAAACGATGATGCAAACTAAGAGACGCTGTCACTGGTGGCTGCTAGAAATACCATTGAATGTTCCAATGACTTTGGCATTAATCAGGGAAAAAATACTTGAGACACCAATAAAGGAACCAATAAAGAGTGGGGAAGACGTACTTTAGTGAGAGCCATTGCGGCCAATATAAAATTAATGTTCTAACAACATAACCCACATAATAACTGCCGCGGAGCATGAAGGTGGCTTCGCCATCTTCTGCCTCTCCTCTCTGCCAAATTTTCCAACCTGTTAGAAGTATCAAACAGTTACTGGTGAGAGCGATGACGTACCCAGAGAGAGGCCATCTGAGCAGAAAACCACGACCTCTCTGAAAAGACTCACGGAGACCTTAAGTACCATCAATGAACCTCCAAGGTTCACTATTAATCAGCAAAGAAGGCAAATGAAACGCAACATAATTCGGCAACATCAAGTCCAACTGGTCTCAAGCCAGTATGTACAGAGGTTAAAAGAGCAGCTTCACCTTTCCCTTGTGAGGGTTCATCGCTGGTGTATTGGGAATACACCGGAGGGAACTCATCTTTAATGCCAGCCAATAACACTTCATTAACCTGTATCATTCACCAACACGTCTATAACAAGGATTATGCTGTAATCTCAAGCACGTAACAACATAGATAGTCACTTGATTCACAATTCAGTTGTTAAGAGCACGTTTTTGCATTATGTTTTTTGCACAGGAAACATAATCTAGACGAATGAGAAGACCTCTGGCGTGAATCAGGGATCTGTCTATCCTAAGCCCCAAACCGAAAGCTCAGAGAAACTAGATAGACACTCTTTTGCTAGAGATCCTTTCTTGATAGAAATCCACGATGCATGATTCATACTTTCAACATCGCTAATTTCGAACGTTAAGGCCGAACAACAACATAAACCAACATCTACATACAGGAGAGACGGAAACAGATGATCACCTCTTTGGTGTACTGATGCGTGATCATGTGCCCGCCTGGGAATTCCACCATGCGAGACACAGGCTGTAGTTTCTGGGCAATATTACGAGCGTGTCTCACTTGAGCAACTATATCACCACTGAGCAACAGAAACGCCCATCACAATACTCGAGGTGTCAAGTACGTCCCAAAAGCATTTTAACGATGTATGCGTGTTCTTCAAAGGCCTCAATGGTTTACACCAATGAACTTTACGTCAGGATCCCATGTAACATTCATGACAAGAGACCCATATATTTGAGTGAAACGTGTCTAAATTTGCTATAAGAAGTTATTTGAACAGGCGTAAAAGAAGGATTACTCGTACTATGTATCACTCAGTTACCTTCCGTGAATGACAGTAACCCTGACACCAGCAGATCTTATTGTGTTGATTTCACGAGTTGAAACCCCGTGAGTCCAACAAGCGTGAAATTGTCCATCCAGCCCGTGCTTGGGTTGTAGTCCACTGGATGACAGATTCTTCACGTAGTCCTGTAAACCAAAGTGTAGGGTAAGTGAGTGCCAAAATACACACCATGAACATGGATGGCAAGACTCACAACAGAGGCTTCTCTGGAGAAATACTTGGCACTTGTGTGCAAAGATTGCTCCGGTGGAGCGGACGGTTGTGAAGAGTTCCCTATAAAGACATCATAATCCAACGTTACCTTATACAGTATAGCCCTCCTGTACTCCTCACCAACTAACGTGTCCAAATAGTCCTGCACCACAATCACGAAACCTCAGCCACTGTTCGATTCATGCCATGTGTGCCAACAAGGCAGGTAGTATTCGTCTCCAAGCTCTTAGAGCTACCCCTCAGGTTAATTCGTTTTATCACCTGCGTGTAATGGGTATCAAGATCAACATGAGCACGTTCCTCGGGAGTCTTTGCGCGCATAAAACGGTATGCAAGTTTTAACATAGTCTTGTCAACCTGCCAAGCCAATGCAGAAGTCAAATATTAGCCAAAGGTGGACATATGCCTATCATCATAGCTGACTCAGGAATCTTTCTCCTCAACTGTTGTGATTTTCCTCGTGTCTGGCATGGGATTTCATGGTTAGAACGAACCTTTGGCAGACACTGGTATCCTCCTCCTGTCGTACTAAGCATGGCCAAGGAAATTACGCGCTCAGGAGCAATGCTAGCCAACTTACATGCAATCATACCCCCTGCTCTGACAAATGCACAGAAAATGATCTTAAATCGAAGGGAAAAATAGATGCAGAGAGTTCGGAGGAATCTCATGTCAAACTGATAATTCGACGCTCTTTGATGGAACTCAGGGATAATTGTGATTTTTTATCATAAGTTCAATAGCTCATTTTTAAAGTTTGACAATTTATTTGGTAATGAAAGGCAAAACCGTAGATAAGTAACACCTAACATCATGATCCAAAGAAAAAGGGACGCTGCGACAGGCCTCTCCGAACTACATGTTGTAGCACCAGGGATATAAAAGAAAGAACAGAAAGAAAGAGAAAACAGGTCTGAGGGTACCCATAGAATGTCCAACTATATGCGCTCTTTCCCATCCAAGATGATCCATCAGTGCCAAAGCATCCCTGGCCATTATTGACGTGCTGCAAAACACAGAACCGAATGCGTAAGAATCTCATATCCTGACCTCATGATCAATGTGACAATAGTAAGACTCCCACGAATCATGGCAGAGCGTCACCTTCTGATGTTGCCAAAAAGTTCCTGAAACGACATAACTTCACTGAAAACATTGTCCAAAGAAGCTAAAATTCTAATACATACACCAATACTAGTTTCTAACATCAAACTTGAACAGTTTCGCTTCCAGCTCAATTAACATCGGAAATAATGAAAAGCAATTATGCAAAATCGGATTATGCACAAACGATGTAAGGAAAAAAAAAAACCTATCATATTCTTTTTTTTTGACACAAATGATTGCAAAAAAACTATCACTTCAAAAGGCATATTTGATATAGCAATTGCAAACACTAGCCTGTAATTTTTTTTGTGCTCTGGCATTGAACTTCGACCTACACCTCGATTATCGAACGCACAAACTTGAATTCCATTCCCTGATACTCCTGCCTTTCCTCCTACTTCCTCGCCATTGTCCGACCTCATTCCTTCCTCCTGATTCGGCACATCGGTCCCACATAAGTCCACCAGCTGAGGTCCCCAAGCTGCATGATTCGCTGCCACACCTGAAGCATTCCGATCACAAGTTCAACATCCAAAACCCTAAAAAAACATATCACAGCAATGCCGCGTACAGGCTCACCAATCTAGTATACAGTGTTTGAAATAACCTTAAATTAAGATGTCACGATTATTCCTCGTCCTGTCAAGTCTCTAGTTGTAGAAACCACTAAGCTTACTAAGAAAAATAATTGAATCTTCCAGTTTCGAGAATTATTGGACTACGATTTTCATAAATAGTATTGCGATTTGCTCTGTTCTTCTCAGTATCCGGTAATAGTAAGCTACAACTTTTCAGATGAAATTCAAAAATATTTAAAAAATGTTCAAATTCAAACTGAGCCAAAAAAGCAAGAACGTCCTCCAATGCCATAAAAAATCTGTCATACAAAGATAAGACTAGAGAGAGGTGAGACAATACCAGGAATGAGCAACACCTTAGTGTCGCCATGGCCGTAAAGTTGGTAGAAAATCTCCACCGGCGAGGATTGCACACCTTGATGTTCAATTGCGAAATTGTTCACCGCAAAGAACGGCATTTCTTGAATTCCTCTTCAAACCCTACTTCGGAGCTCGATCCTACTACAAGTGCAAAATCGACAAATTGCTAAATGCGATCCCGCGATTACAAATTGAAAGAGCAAAACACGCACAGCTTGCGCATTTGAGGTGACGATTGCGTGCGTAAGAAATGACTCGAGCGCAGAACAACGAATTGGATTCGAATGCTTTGACCGCAAACTGCGGTGCGAGATTTACTTTTTCATGATAATTTGCTATTTGCGGCCATCCAAAGATTGCCAGATGTCCAGAAACGTGCGAAAAGGCTTGTGATTCGATTGACGGTTTCATGGGCAGCAACGATCGAGCGAGCCAGTGCGGCCACACGCAGAATCCACACTCTTGCGTTCTGCAGGATTCGACGTTTGTTTGGTACCGGATGTGGATGAATAGTTATTGATTCCGTCCATCCAGTTCAGATTGGATGAACCTATCAATGATTCTGTTTGACAAATGAATGATTATTCGAAGATGAACAAGAGTCCGACTTGGCGTGGTTGCTGTCAAAGGCATGGGTGACGTGGAAGCCATCTAGGTGCTGTGAAGATAGCTTATTTGTGCCCTACTATGTAAAGGCCCATTCCCACATGTACTTAAAAGTTTCGAAATACCGGTTCTGGGATGGTGATAATTTCGTGTGTTCTCACTTGAGGCGTTATTTGGCATCCGATCCTGTGTGGCAGCTTCGGTAAGAGGGTTGACAGAACGGTTATTACTTAAAGCAGAGGATAAGAAGGCGGAAATCTCGGGATATTAAGCAAACGTTTTTTTAGCAGTCAATCTTCTGGAAATGGAGATTCGAGAGTTTGGCGGAAAGGGAAAGGTGGTTTTTTGTATTGTTGTTTCAACAGCTCAATTACAAAGGAGTGGTAGCTAAAACTTCCAAGATTTTTGCTACGCCAAGCTGCGCCCAGTTCAAACTATTATGCCGCCTCCATCCCAACTCCTCCCCTACCCCTTCCCTCCCTAGCGGTTCCTACATAAATTCTTGAAGATCTGAAGGCTCTCTCTCTCACACACACAGCTTTGGTTTCTACTTGGGCTCATCGTTTCCAGCATTCTCAGGTTCGTTGATTTTGCTCACCCTCATGGCTTGTTACCGTATGATTTTTTGAAAATCACAAGTGCTGACCATCATGTTGTATGAATTCTTGCACTTCTTCCTTGTATAGCAGAGCAGACTCTCCCCAAAAACGCAAAAGTGTTCTAATTTTTTTTTCTGAGACAGATTCAAATGTTCACAGTTCCGACTCTGAACTTCCTTTGCGTGAGGTCCCACAATGTGCTTTTTCTTGAAGTTTCAGACATTCAGGCAACATAGAGAATCACTTGTAGGCCAATCAGTGTGGCTCACCCATCCGCCCAAATCTAGTGCCTACACATTCTCTCAGAATATCTGCAAATGGTCAATACCCCCAAAAGCTGCTTTTTTCCAAGTAGAATAGCATGCATGAAAGATTTCTTCACATGTCACGTTAGTTTAGCAACTTCAAAAGTCCGTGAAGTAGGGCGGCTAGGAAGCAACACATGCAGTTGTCACGTTTCATAGGTCATGAAAGTAAACATGATGGACTCGAATAGATGTAAGTCATGCCTTATCCAATAAAAGGAATTGTAGTGTATGTGGCAAACTTGCTGCTTGCAGTAGCGTCTTCTTTTTGAGATGATAACCTGCACAGCACAAGAAAGGGCTCCAATGCCTCAATGAGTTTTTTTTTTAATTTAAATATTCTTCTCAGTTACAGTGACAGAATTCCTCACCTTTTTGTTTGCCTTCATGCTGTAGTTCTTGCCTTTCGAAGTTTCTCAATCATCGAGGATTCCTCAGGCAACTTGATTCACCATTGCGCCCCCTCTTGTGTTTGGATTCATTGTTGTAGTACGTCTTTTGGCTACTAAGTTATTGTCTTGTTTGTTTGCAGCTAGTATTCCAAGCGTAGGAACATTTAACCGCCCGCCGCGACCTGTACGGGCACCCTCCCATAACCATTGACAAACACGTCCTGCCTCTTGGAGCACTGACATGGCTCCAAGAAGTGCCGCCACCTTTGGCAGGTGTGCACCATCATTCAGCCACATGCCTGTGCATCCGGTCAGCGGTTTTGGCAGCCTTGCACATGTGCCACTGTCGACTCTAACGGCCATCCATAGTAATAGCCCCCGATGTTCACATCCCGACCCTAACAGCAGCAGTCCTGCGCATGCACATGCAAGAACAGCGTTGCCCACCTAGGATAGTGTTTCACCAGCTTCAAATGCCAGGCCTAGTAGCAGCAACCACCCGTTGCTTGCACCTACCACAACACCAGAACCAATTTGCAACAACAATTAATGTCCTAAGAAGGATAGATGCCCAAATTGGGTCCAGCATGAAGTATTGGCTTTTATATCAGTGAAGAAGGACCAGCACTTGGATGAAACAGATATGGTGGATGGCGAGGAGCTAATGATCATCGAGTCCAGGAAGTGGATGAGGATATTTGAGGGACTCATGCGCCTAAATGTCTCATCGTGTGTACGTGATGCAGCCTCCTACAAAGCAAAATGGAATTTAATTATTCTTGATTAAAAAAAATTGCTGACTACTTCAACAGAACTGGCAGGAACGTTCAGGATTTCTAGGAACTGACTTTGACTCAGCGAAAGGCAGAAGGCTTACCAAAGAATTTTCCTGAAGAGATCTACCAAGCCATTCACGGTTGGTTCGGCACTCGTCCCCAAATTATGCCACTTCATGTCCGCGATTTGCTGTCACCAAACGACAACAACAACAGACCAAGACATGCAGCAAAGGATCTAGGGTTCGAAGATAGTAGCCAGCAGGGATCTCATGACCATGTGGACAAGATTGGGTTTGACAGAGTTGGCTCTGTTCTACACAGCACACCGCCTAGGTCTGCGAGCACCTCCGCTTCCCCCCAGCAAAGTTTCGAGTCCACTCCTAGTGGAACCTTGATTCCTACACCTTCTGTGCTTGCAATACTAGCAATGCCAACACATGAGAATGGCGTTCTAGTAGGCATGAACCCGCAAGTTATAGGCTTCTCCGACACGTCTTCTTTCTCCGCAGGAAGACACCTTGGCAACACTGGGGAGAGAAAGAAGTCCCCCTTTGGGCACCATGTCATTGCTGACACCACCAGAGATGCTGGTCACACCATGGCAAAACAAATGCAACACGTAGCTACCTTAAACCACAAAGTGGAGCGATCCAAGTTGGACGTCCAAATTCAATTATTTGACCGCAACATGGAATTCCTTCGCCAAGGAGATGAACGGATAAATGCCCACGCAATTGGGGTGAATCTAACAACCCAATTAGCCATCCAGAAGTAAGTAGAGATTGTAAATTGTCTTTCTCAGCTTTCAAATGTTTTAAGTGAAGCTTTTGGGAGGACACTCCCTCAAGGTTGGCCTCTTTCACCGCAACTCCAGTCAGAAGATCAGAGTACAGGGCTCTCACTCGAGAGCATGCAAAAGAACTGTATGGAGCACGGAACTGTGGGTGCATCGTAAGATCAACGTTCAAGATCTGCCACACCTTCCACTCCACACCTACATACGCGTGAGGGCCTCAATCAATCTACGCATGCAGTCGCTACCGGCTATGTCAATCAGCGCCCAAACTTGGAGAATCGGCAAATCCCCAACACACCGCCAGTGACAATGTGCACAGCGCAGCAAGGAGAGAGCAGCATCCAGGTAGACCAAACCCAAAATTTGGCTCTTTGGTACATAGTTTCCGCAAGATCATCCGGGGTTGCCGCTTTCTGAAACGATCACAACGACAACTTGGCATTTTGTGAAGTTACTACTTGGATTGAAGAGACTCAAGAGTTGCCGCCATCAAGGGCAATATGATGGAAGTCACGGTAGCTAATCGTGCCCGTTGTAGTATGTGGTGAAGCCACCTGCTTTCAAGAAGGAATCAAGAAAAGACATGTTAGTGCATCAAAGGAAATTGTAGAAGGAAATTTAGAGTTACGCCAGAAAAATTAAAAACCAATTGAAAGAAACAAAAAAAAACCTTCTTTTTAGTAAACTGCTGTGTTTTTAAGTTCCTAATGCCAGTAGTAGGATAGGTATACTTCCCTTTGCATAGGAGGACGTGTATTACTCCATGTTCCTTTAGTTATGAGTGAATAGACTGCCTCATGGCTAACATTTTTAATATTGTATACATGATGTGTTGTTACAGCTTTCTATTACCATGTGAATGTAAACTTGCCTATCCTTCAATTGAAGTTCAATAATTGAAAACCGTAAGTTCTTAATGGAAAAGGAAAACCACATGAAGGCACATGCATCCACTGCACTTGAACATAAAGAAAGCAAACACAACTTCAGTACCGCATTGAATAAAATAAGGTTGACATTGACATACTTGATTGTTTAATGTACATTTGGACGTTGATTCGTTAGGTGCATCCCCAAGAGTTCCCGTTTCTGAGCGACTGCTGCGACGGTTTCCCAAATTTTAGGTATTGCCTCCGCTTCTTCATGACCAAGTGCGGCATCATCGTCCCCTGCAATGTTTCCTATGGACTGGGGTCCCAGCCGCGGATTCCCTATAACACCAAGCAGATTGTCTACATCCTCTCTAGATTGAGCAAGTAGAGTATTATGCAGTATAGCATAGCATATGATGACATCAGGAAGGAAAGAGACTTGGAGATCGGTTTTTTTAGAGAACTCCCTGAAAGTCTATTTTAAGCTTCCAAATGCATTTTTGACGACGCATAGTCCCTTGCAAAGCCTGCGGTTGATAAAAGTTTCCGCCAACAATAAGTGGATGTTGCCTCAGTGAGAGACTATTAGCCACAACATCAAAGGGTATCCGAGGTCACCCAACAGATATGGGGAAAATCCATGTGTCTCCATTTGATTGCTGTGTATGTTGTCATGTGTGGCAAGATCAAACAGAGTAGACCTACATAACACCCTTGCATCATTTGTGGAGCCAGGCATCCCGAGATACAAGTCGAGGAACCTCTTCTCAGTATCTACCACTGCTTGACAATTCAAGGAATACCCCCTTAACTTGAAGTAAAAGTAGTCCATTGGGCCATGTTGAGGCTTTGCAATTGCAACATGTGTGCCATCAATGGCCCCAACGACTGAAGGTAGCCCATAGAGGTTTGAAAATTTCTCTTCTGTCATACAAAGACGATCACCAGTGGGCCATGTAATTTGGTACCTCATGGTGTCGTTGATGACGTGTACAACGTCACAAAGCACAACGCACACAGTACTTGTCCCAATTGTGAACAGCTCTGAGCAAGCAGAGAAAGGGACTTTGTGACTGAGCTTGTACAACATGCACGCCACTCGAATGATTATATAGATGGCCGCCCTGTACTTGGTGTCTTTTCTATAGACTAGAGGAGCCACAATGTCAGAAAGTCAACGAACATCACTTTTCTTCATTCTGAAAAGTTCAACCCATCTCTGATCATCATACTCCTTCATTAGAAACTAGGAGAACCATGTTGTTGACTTGGGTTTAACCCAAAAACCAAGCTCCTCATTCACAACAAACGAAGAAGTGCATAAACGAAACGAGTGTAGGCAAGATTGCATGGATGAAAGGGGATCGGCAATGGAGTCTGCAACGGCTTCAAGTATAGCGTGTACAGTAGTTTTGTCTACATCTTGGTTTTCAAGAGCAGGAAGTAACGATACGAGCGTGTCTTCTTCACTTAAAATTTGAATCAGCACCCACAACCCCAACATGATTGCCAAATGGGATTCGGAAGGGCCATCCATAGCGAATGAACCTGCCATAACCCACCAAACATTAGTGCTTCAACATACCCTAAACCCTCCCATATCGTCCACCAAAAATGCCAGAGAAGACAAAAACCAAAAGAAAAGAATCAAAAGGAAATCTAATTTCTGTCGATGCATTTATAGAAATTTATAGCAATTTGTGAGGTTTCGTTGAAAATGCAAGCAAGTCAGTTCATAATGAAGAAGACCATGCAAAGACCCCTTCCAAAACACTTTCTGGAAACTGACCGTGAACAAAACAAAAACTCAAACAATCTATCTAGAATTCTAGAAACGAAATCACCATCGCTAAAAGAATATGTACCTTAAGAACGTCAAAGCCCTCCTAATGCAGCTACCGGGCAACAAAGGAGACTGAACCAATTCTGACAGGGCACCAAGTATCAAAGCGCAAGCTATCACTCCCAGAACCGCGACTCCAAAACGGCGTGACCACCAGAATTTTGTATCAACAGTATTTCATTGCAATTCACACTCAATACGCAACAACAACAACAACAATCGTGAAACAGAAACAAACCACCGCTCCTCCAAAATCCTAATGAACAGGCAAAAATTGAGAACGAGATTATGAGGAAGAGGCGCACGCAAGGCAACAGGCCATGAAGCTGCAAGAGAGAATATTAAAGAAGACAACTCACAAAGAAGACAGAGTAGACAAGTGAAGAGCAAGTGAAAGCAACGCCGGATTGTTAGTTTTACAAAGGAACAAGAAGAGGTTTAGAAAACAACAACAGGAGGTGTGAACCCCTATCAATTTAATGAGTGCCCCTTGCCAGCTGGCACTAAAAAACGAACAAGGTAATTTGTAAAGTTCCCAGGTGAGAACATCCCTTCCATAACAACCCCTTCTATTTTTAATTGTTTTTGACCTGGTGGGGCCACGTTTGCAAAACCACTTTAATGGGACAGTGAAATTTTTTAAGCTATAAAATCGCTTCTTTGTAGAGTTGGGTGGGAATGGGGCATAAGGGTATGTTCACAGTTGGTGTTAGGATGGGTACTAGCAAAATGAATGTAGTTTAATGGTGTGTTCAAATGCATCTATTTTTCTTTGACTACTGCCACTCTTAATCCTTGAACATTTAGGCCAAAACATGCGGACTCTTGCCTTCTTGGGAGTCTGTCCCAAAAAAATGATGTTGCTTACTCAAAAACAAAATCCTGTCAACTTCACTGCTAAAAAACAGAGATAGGTAAGGTCTATGCCAAATAGAAGAAAAATCAAAATGATCCATAGTATGGATTGAAACTTTATAGCAGTCAATGCCGCATTGAACAAAGGGGTCTAAGCATTTTTTGGGGAGGGATTGCACTTCAATTAGCTGCCATAGGCAGAGAAGAGAAAAAAATGAGTTGAAATTACAGTAGGGCATGGGGTCCGCAGGCTTGTGTGGCCCTGCCAATTTGCAAGACTTCTTGACACATCATTCAAATTCTCTGGAGCATTCAGTTTGGGATGCTCACAACAAACAAACAGGAGACCGGGAGGACTATGGGAACGACCCAACACGTCCCCGGAGTCCCATGTGAACCCAGACGTACTCTCATAGCACAACCTGACACCTCAGACTTCTCTTGCGCAGCAACGATCTACCACCGGCTACTTCTACTGGTTCTCATGGTCCCCTTCCACTTAGTGAATTCCTTGAAAAGTAAATTTCACTATTCCCTACTCCACATTGGTCCCCACTCGCGTGGTACAATAATCTAGACCCCCAAAACCAATTTGGTGTTTGAGTACTCCATATCCTAACCCCCATGTCTCATTTTTTTGAAAGTACCAACCGGATCTAGACTTATTTTGGCAATAATTCAATTCTAGGCGCCCCATTTTTCGCCTGTGGGGCGCTCAAGGGTTAACTCTTGATTGAGTGTCCAAAGGTGGAAAGGACAAGAGCCTAACTTGCGTGCAATCAAAGAGCTCATGTGGATTGAAAAATACGATTCATAGGATCAGACCATACAAATTGTTAGCGGAAAGCATCTCCATCATGCTGGGCTTGATTAGAGGTGGTTTCATTGAACGTGCAATGAGATTATATTGATCAAAATTGAGTTGACCTAGCTTTTTGAGAGACAGGATGCTATCTCTTGAGCGCTCTAGGATTAACACCAAGTGTGAACATACCCTAATTTTGTATGAAAAAATAGAGTATAATTTTTAAATATTCTATAAGTATCCAAAATCAAGACTATACTAGGACTGAGCATTTCACGAGTATGTTTGTTTCCCTTTCTAATAAATAAGATATTTTTGAAATATTGGTTCCTAACCCCTGAAGGTCTCTTGGGCTCTAGAGCTACGGTACCAAATACGGTCACAATCAATATTTAGAAGTTTGAATCTGCTTGAAATTAAATGTTACAACCATACATATTGAAGGGTTATATGATGGCGGGTGCATAAAAAAATTTGGAAAGCCCTTAGAGCAACTCAAATGCAATTGTACATATGGCCATACATACGGCCGCAAAGGGCTTTCATGACATTTAGGGGTTAATTGTGTAGCCACATTTTTTTGTGGTCTTGCCTTTTCATTTGCAAACTACGAAGTAGTAGAAAGACCATTTCATTTCAAACAAGTAGACATCTTCAAACAAGCTTTATCCAAGAAGTTTTATCTTTATAGTGGAGTTTTGTTACTTTTCTTGACTAAGAGAATTTCCTCTTGGTACTATGAAAGAAGATTTTTTCAATGTTCTTTTTTTTTTTTTGATACGCGTGCTCCACTCAAGATATGGTACCTTGGATTTGCAAAAGAGAAAATTTTGTGGAGTGTAACAAGAAGAATTATATAAGTTGGCAAACTTTAGGCAATGGTCAAGATTGAACCAGCTCTTGCTCCCAAGCCACTTGAGTAGACAAAAAGCAAAAGGTCAACCATTGATATGGGTGGCTCTTGATGTCAACAACACAAGGGCTTCTCAAAGTTGAAGTTTGCAATCACCTCATATGTATTTGATGACCCATTTGATGAAGTCCTAAAGTAATCATTGAACCTACAATTATGCTTTGTGAGAGTAGAGATGCATTAAGGTCCTATTCATCACATGCAGTTTTTGCTAATACAAAGCCTCTTTTCTTTTGAGCTAGTGTTAATAATCTTTGTACTCAAACAATTTTTGAAGAATAAACTTCTTCTTTTTATCCTTCAATATGTCATAAAAAAAATTTTATTGTCATCTTACACACTATATTTTCAATAGTGTATGATAGGTTTAAGACAAGTATGAATTACAAAGATCAATTTGTTGCACAAACTCAAGATGTATATACATTGTTGAGTTTAAACTATGATTTTGTGTGTACAATCTTTAGTGAACCACTAACATATATTTGTTTAAGAAACTTTACAAAATTTTATACATTTATATAAAACAATGTGTTTATGCCACATTTAAAAAATATAAATTATTCATATAATTATGGACTTTCCCTATCTTTGAACATTGAAAATTTCTCAATGTTTTGCGTTTGGTTTTTCCAAAATTTTGTGTTTTTTTTTTTTTTGAATAAATCTTCAAATATTTTATAAGTCTCCTTGACAATTTAAAAACTAAAGCAATTTCTAAACTATTATTCATGGACTTTGGATAGTTCACATTTAATTAAATGTAGTATATTGATTGTGTAATACTACTAGTCTCATAAATCAACAAAAGTGCATAAATGATTTTTGTACAAATCTTGATGTACATTGTTTCCTTGCCTTATGATCTAACAATTCTTTTTTAAAAGTCACAAAAAACTTGCTTTATAGTAAAGGTCAAGAACATAGGATAAATAGTTGTACTTGCTTCTTTTCTTATTTGCTAAAGTTGATTTTGTTTTTGGTTGAGACCATTTCAAACATTGTCATAGTTATATGATTTCTGTCAATATAGCTTCTTTCTTTTAAAACTAAAGCAAATAACTTAGATGAATAATATGTGTCTCATAAAATGGAAACAAATTCACTGCATCAAAATGAGATGAAGTTGACAATATCATGTCCTTTGGAACAATGTTTAGCCTTTCATTAAAATGAACTAAACTTGTTATGTATGTTTTATGATGTACAAGTATGCCTTGCACGCCCTTTGATGCCTTCGCTATGATAAATTGTAGTCAATACACACTAACTCAAAAAGGTTTGATTTAAATTATCATAGAACTATCTCTTCTTCTACTCTCTATCAAAAATATTTCCAAATTGCAAAATTGGCTTGATTTTTCCATAGATGTCCTCTCTTCCTTAGAAGCTCTTTCCTTTAGATGGTCCATTCATGAGCCTCCTACCTTAGTGCATTTTTATTTACTACCATAACTAGACATTTTCTAAAAACTAGGTCACTTTATATTTGAAAATTTCAAATTTCAACAAGTCAATTTTGCCATTTAATTGCCCAAGTGCCCAACCTTAGTTCTGAATCCTCCCAACACGTGCACTTTCATCTCTACTTCTTCTACACTGAATATTGCATTTAGGTTGCCTACACAATTAGGTTGCCTTACCCTAATAAGTTATCTCATGACTCATCACTCGGCCATTTGGAGGCACATGTAACTCTCTAAATACTTGCATTTCACATTGTTTATAACTTGGACGTTGTTAATTTTTTAAATTTTTAACCTAACTTAGTTGCTATTGTCAAGTCCTTTAAAAAATGTTTGTTGCAATAATTTTTGGGAGCGACTAGGTGGACACCCCCCAATTGCTACGTAGACATCCCCCATAGCCAAAACTATTAAATTTGAGATTATTATTACATTAAAATATGAGGTAAAATCAAAGAATTCTTTAGCGTACATTTGCATTTACTGGTGCTACGAACATACAACAAATATGCCTAATTTGTGACACAGTCAAGAGTCAAACCAATAAATGCAGGGAGCAACTGGTTAGACTCCTAACCATGTCACAAATGAGACATATTTGTTGTGTATTTGCAATGATTGTAAATGTATGCTACAATATTTCTTTGATTTTATTTCATATTTCTATGCAATAATAATCTCAAATTTAATAAAGTTGACTATAGGGGGTGTCCCCGTAGCAATTGGGGGGTGTTCACCTAGTTACTCCCTAATCTTTTACTAAGATTACTGTAGCAGCACCAAGTATTTATATTGTGTAGAATGTCAAGAAAATAGTATGGGGCAACCTAAACGCAATTTTCAGTGTACAGAAATGCTTATTCGGAAGAATTCTGACAGCCCCGTGTCGCCGGCATTATGCATCGGTCCCTCACCCACAACTTGCTTCTACATAACGCAACCACGTGGCAAACCGGCAGTGGTAGAAGTCGGTGGTCAACACGGCGTCCACTCCGGTCAATGCCTCTCTTTCTCTTTGCAATTTGGAAAGAACTCTCCCAAATTATCTCTTGGGATTCTGATGCCAGCACCACGTAAGCCAGAGCAATCGTTTTGGAACAGATAAAGATAAAGGAGTGAATTATATTTTTGGAGTATTGGGGAACAATCAGTTTACCTGCATGGTTCTACTACAGACGATTTTCCCACCATTCAAGTACAGTACTGCAGTTTGGAGAGGACAACTTGTAAACACTACGAATTGCCAATTGGTTTGGAACAGACTTGAAAAATGAGTATAAATATTTGAGTTGAATTATTCTTAAATCAACAAATAAGTACCACCAGTTACCTTTTACAAAACTCCGTTTTGAAAGGTCAGTTTGTCTTGGTGTGACTGTGACCTGGCCTTGACTTGGTTTGCCAAAACAGAACTGTTTCCTGTCAGGTGAAGGACTCAGTCTTGTGAAACCTTGGACAGTGATCCCAGATGTGATTTTCATATTCAACTCATGTGACTAAAAACATTATTATATGTGCTACTGACTTGCATGTAACCCAGGCTTTCAAAATGAAAAACTTCTTGTAGCTATAAAACTTTGAAAATTTATAAAGAAAACATTCAACTTGGACATGCTGCATCTTTTCTTTACATCAGCCTGCTTTTTGACGATTCAGAGAGCATAGATCTTGGAAAATGTATAAATTCAAGTTATACAGACTTACTGAAATCCGGAAAAACATCACCGTGTGAAGAGGTTGTGGAGAACAAATACAAACTGGAGGGCTGTATACCACTGTAAGTGACACTAAACAACCCCATCGTCATCCAAATATGACCATAAGGTAAGAGGCTCGTAAACCGACCATCTAAGAACTGAAACTGAATTTTGGGGAGGTGGAACTTCTAAATATGTTTTTCAGTAAAATTTCCTTGAAAGACAAGAAGAATTGGCATCTAATTCAAGTTATTTTGTATTTTTCAGAGTAATGTGGAATTAGTTATGAAATTTTGAAGTGGAAAAGTCATAAGGCTCTAAAATGGTACACCTCCTCAAATGTACATTCACTGCACATTATGAAAAGGTTATGAATAAGCCATGTACTGACGGAGATCATTTGGGGAGGTGAGCAGAATTAGTGCCCTAACGCAATTTGAGCCTCTTACCTTAATCATGTCACCGCCACTTGCAAATAAGCAAACTGAAAAAAAATGCTTAACAAAAGAGCTGAGTATAAGTTGAGTCCCCAATTAATACTTTCAGTACCTTCCACGTTGGTTTGGTCAAATTGTGCACACACCAACGAAAACGGCTCCTCTGCAGCCTAATGAATAACAGCCCAAGCAACAAACCAACGCATGAAACTTAGCTACATTCGTGCACTTCATGTGGGCAAGGAAGCAGAACCTTTGCAAACATCTTAATTTACCAACATTAACAGCTAATTAATCTTCTTCTGCAAAGTCCTCAAGGAACCATAACATTAAAATGATGCAGGTCTCCAAAAACTAAGCTTCTACTTCGGGAATACACAGAGATCAATCTATCAAAACTGGTAAAGGGCATATACATATGATACAGGTGGCTTAACAGTGGGCTGTGAAAATATTACTTTTGGCGATTACACAGACGTTATTTGGATTCTAGCTCTCTCAAGGCTTTTCTTAGGAGGAACAGGTTAAATTTATTTTTTGTGTTCCTGCCCTTCGGTGAAAGCGAAACCTGAATGATCCAGTTTAATAGTGGATGGCTTGGGTTCCGTCGGCATCCGGATTGCAAGAGTCTTGCACCCAAAACTTGTGCAACATCTTGAGCAGCTGCGACGCCTTCCGCTTCGCCCGCGCCGTGCAGTCGCTCTGGATGAGCAGCAACAGCTTCGTGGGCGCGCATTGCGCCACCGCAGCCTCGCACATGGCCGTGGAGTCGCTGCACATGGCGCTCAGCGTGCCTGCTGCGTACTCCGTTCCGCGGTCCGACACTTTGAGGATGAGCTCCACCAGCACTGGCACCGCCAATGCGTGCTCGATCATGGCCGCTTTGCCTTCCTCCGTGGTGCCTAAAAGCTCCAGCGTCGCCAGCGCTTTCTCCGCCGAGGCCGAACGCGCCCTGGGCAGCATCTCCAGCAGCGACGCCACCGCTCCCACCTCCACAGCCCTGCACCACACACGCAGATGCTTAGATCCTCATGTAACATACAACATTGTTTCAGATGCATCCCGACGACAACATTCTAATACCATAGTGACATTCTAGAATTAGCTAAAACCCAGTTGATGTGAGCAATCACCACAAGAAAAACATGTCCTAAACAACTAATTTACAACAACTACACATGTCCTACACAACTATACAATGACTCAATTACAGTTGGGGTATGTTCACACTTGGTGTTAGGGGTATTAGCAATATGAATAGAGTATGAAGGTGTGTCCAAATGTATCTAATTTTCCTCCGCTAATACCCTCCTAACACCAGGTGTAAACATACCCTTGTTTAGGACACGCTTTTCTTATAGTAAATTGGTTGGAAAGCATGTCGAATGTTTGGTCAGCTATGGAAGAGCGCAAAAATGGGCAATTGAATTGGCAAATATGACCTCTACATTACGATCTGAGATTAGAATTTCGTGCTCGCTCATTAAGAGATTATGGACTTGTGACGAATTCAAGAGGAGATTTAGAGAGGATGGGTTAGGGAGATTGAAGAGGATTGAGTGTGTGAGGATACGTACAGGTAGCGGTTCTCGCGGTGTAAGCAGAGGGCAAGTAACGTCCTCGTCGCTAGTTTCACAAGCTTGAGGTGCTTCTCGTCGCACAGCATCGAATTAAGCGCGTCCATCACGCCCGTTGCGCTATCCCCCATCGTCCCCTTGAAGCTCTCCTCCAGCGACAGCTTCTCAAGCAGCAAGAACGCGCTTTCTCGCGCATCTTTTCTTCCTTTGCGCACATACCACATCACCACCGACAGAAACGCCGGGGTGGCCATCTCCCGCACCGCAGCCTCGTCGAATTCCGATAACGCAGCGAGCGCGGACAAGCTGTCCTCCAGGACGTGAGGCACGTGCCGTTCGTCAACCGAGTCGCGGGCACCCGAGCTGTCCGTCACCGCGAGATCACTGGACAGTAACAGCGTGATCAACGAGGACGCCACCCCGGAGGAGCAGATCAGCTCTCTCGAGCCGTGGTTGCTACTCAGCTTGTTGTTCAAGCTGCTGATCGTCATCTTCGTCACATTACCAGCATTGATTTCGGCCAAAAGCTCCTCCAAGTCAGTGGACGCGTCCGACGCGACGGACGACCTAGCGTCCGTATTGGCAAAGCTGGAGCTTGCGTCGCCACCGTCACTAGCGGAGGTGGACGGGGAGTCCGGCACGGGGCAGGGCAACGGAATGTCGTCGATCTCCGACGTCGCCATGTCGCAATGGCGAACCGTATTAGCATGGCTTAGCAGAAGCTCACTTGGGTTCATCATCTGCTGCTGATCGACGAACTCCGGAACACCCCCTGGCGGCGTGCGCGGGCTCAACACCGAGCTCGCACAATTCCCGAATATGCCGCAGATGAAGAGCTGCCCTCGCGCTTGCTGCAGCCTCGCATTTTGCTTCTGGTTGCGCATCCCGACCATGAAGATCTCCCTAAATCCCCCTCCTTACACACAATTCGAAATCACCCAACAAGGCGAACACCAAAACAATCCCCTACGATCACGAATTCACCCACCAATTTAAACGAGATTTCTCCGAGCTACTGATCTGGCATCAGCGCTTCTCCACCATAGCCACCGGCTCTCAGCATCACTGCACCGTTCAGCATTGTCACGTCATACCTGCTGCAGCTAATTGCAAATACTAGCAGACTCAACCTAAAACTGCGGCCTTTAAGTCTCAATGACGTCGAGATTCAAAATGTGGAGAAGGCCTGGAATGAGCGGGATGTGCAGCAGCACTTGCGAGTGTTGCGCAGTCACAGCTGCAGTTAAGTCTAGTACTACTACAAGGGGAGTAAGTGAAGTGCGGCGCCAGTGATGAAGCTCCGATGAGAGGAGAAGATCTTATGAGACTGAGATGCCAAGCTTGCAAGGGAGAGAGAATGGTAAATTTTTGGAGGCTGTAAGTTAGTAAATGCTTGGAAACATAATTAAAGAAGTGGGGGATTTTCATTCAAAGTGGCAAAGTGATGAAGGCGAACGCGTGAGTACGGCGCGCGGTGGCCTCGGGGCGAGGGATATTTGGGTCTCGATTGCCTGTTGACTGACTTGACTGACTAGCCCTGCTCTGCTGCCGGAGTCGCCTGACTGACTGGCAGGCTGACTGACTGCGACGGCGTTGTTCTGCGTGTCTGCCTCGCCCTTGCCTCGCTCCTCTTCAGAATTCAGACTTCAGAGTTCAGTCCCCCCTTTGAGCCCTTTGAAGCATGGCAACGCTGGCATGCCAGTGCCTTTTGTTGTAATTGCCTCCCGCCGCAGGCGCCGCACGGCAGTGCCCCCAATTTTACTAACGGGTCAATATTAAATGTTCTTGCTTTATTTTAGTGATGATATATCAGTACTCAATCAGTAGTGGTTTACTCCAGGGTCTGGGAAATATTTGAGATTTTTCAGTTCCTGTATTGAACCGGTTTATCAAGGAGCTCTTGCTGTTATTTTCTCTATTTCATACTATAAGTAATATTTTAAAGATTTTTGACCAGTTTTTAACCAAAGTTTGTGAATTGTAGATGGTATTTTCTCATTTCAATTGGCTAGCATTGAACTAGCGGTTGGTTCTTCCCGGGCCTTGAGTAACTTTACTCTTGCAAAAAAGTTACACCAAAGATACTTTTGTTGCTGTAAAACATATGGATACCAAATTGGTGAATTTGAGTTTGTAGCCCCTTCAACTAATTACAGAAGTGCCAATCTTTTCTTTCATATATAAAAAATATAACCTTTTCTATATATAGAAAAATACAACCAATAATACTATCTTTTTTCTATATATAAAAGAATCTTTGTATATTTACATTAAATAATAAAAGGTCGTATGTTTATGTGTAATTGTGTATGTGTGTATGTGTATATGTAGCCCCTTGAGGTATAAATAAAAGTGCCAATCTTTCTTTAATTATATAATAGAATACAACCTTTTCTCTATATATATAGAAGAATACAACCAATAATACAACCTTTTTCTATATGTAAAAGAATAATTATATATCTACGATAAATTTAAAAAAGGTTGTGTGTGTATGTGTGTAATTGTGTATGTACATATGTGTGTTGTTTGATGAATCCATTTTTAGTTTGTTATTCACTTAAAAATAGAGTAAAGTAGGAACACCCATAAGCGTGAGTTTAAGCATTATCGGGTATATACCCTAATCAAACAAGCCTGAGAATAATATTGCTAGATTAGCAAGAAAGAATGAAAAATATTGGGATCAATTTCAAATTCCCAATTGCAAGCATTTGTTCACAAAGATTTTTCAAAGTCCAAAATCACTGAGAATTCATGGCTGTGAGTAGGAGATGCTAAAAACAACAGGATGGGGTTCTCTAAACCATCATGCAAGTCACCTACAACCATCACTTTGTCACCCATAACCATCACTTTGTCACCCATAACCATCACTTTGTCACCCATAACCATCACTTTGTCACCCATAACCATCACTTTGTCACCCATAACCATCACTTTGTCACCCATAACCATCACTTTGTCACCCATAACCATCACTTTGTCACCCATAACCATCACTTTGTCACCCAACCATCACTTAAGTTCCAAAAACCACCAAATTTACTAATTTCAAATGACTGACACAAGCTGTTAGATGTAGGTCACAGTCACGGGTATACTCACGGTTATGAGTGTTTCTACCTTAGTGTCCAAGTTTAACCAAAGTAAAGTATGAGTTTAACCAAAGTAAAAATAGAGTACAATAGAAAAGTAAAAGTGCATAAACTATAAATGAAATTTTTATTTATATAAATCTACCTATGCTAAATGGAGTTTTTTTATACAAATCTTACCCTATGTTGAATGGAGTAAAAATAAATTATATAAATCTTAACCCATACTAAGTGGAGTCACCAATATTCATTTAACTTTGCTAAACGGGTGTACAAACTAGTTTTTATACATACATATATATATATATAAAGTTTACTCTACTCATCGATTGTACAAACAGGTTGTTCATTGTGCCCCTATTCCCATGACTTTTATTCCAGTGCCCCTTAAATGTACTTTATTCCATTTATAAATTTAGTTGAACTTGTACTCTTACTACTCTATTTTTAAGTGGAACTAAAGATGAACTTTGCGGAATCAACCTCCTCACCTATAGAGCCGTTGAGTTTGACCACCACCTGATATTCAATTATTATATAGAATATATATATATGAGTTTACGCACCCGTCGTACCAACAGGATTATGCTCCCACCTCTTAATCCCGTGCCTCCCTATCTCCGTGAGTTGTGGTGCAATTGCCAATGATGATGCAATTGCTAGTAACATGTTGTTAACATCTATTAAAGAGTTGTAGGTGATTTTACTTTATTCCATTTATAAATTTAGTTGAACTTGTACTCCATTCTATTTTTAAGTGGAACTTAAGATGGGCTTTGCAGAATCATCCTCCTCACCTATGAAATTGTTGAGCTCGACTGTTGCACAATATTCTATTATAATATACAAGTTTACACACCCATTGTACCAATGCGTTGATAGGTTTATGCATCAACTCTATGCCACAACAACCCCTATGTTACATCACCCCCTATCCATTATTCCACATCATCCTCTATTCCCGTGCCCCTTATCCCCATGTCCCCATTCTATATGCCCCTCTATCCATGTGCTCCGTATCCCCATGCCTCTCAAATTTTACTTTATTCTATTTATAACTTTAGTTAAACTTGAACTCTACTCTATTTTGAAATGGAACTAAAGATGGACTTTGCGGAATTGCCCTCTTCACCTATGGAACCGTTGAGTGCAACCACCGCATGATATTCTATTATAATATAGATACATACATATATATCTATATATATTTATATATATCTATATATATCTATATATATACATATATATAGGGAATTACTACAGCGACATCCTAAATTGCTAATGGGATACCCCTTTTAAGCATGAAATTTCATAATTCAGTGCTATTTTTTATTTATTAAATGGTCCATCATTCATTCCATCACAAAATCATCACCTTCTTGAAAGAAAACATGACAAATACCAAAAATAATGAAATATTATTGCTCCAATACTTCTTTTTCATATATCTTTGCTTTAAGTAAATCAAAAGTTTTATGTTTTTAGTTTGAGATTTAAGTACATCTATTTTTTTAATATAGCCTTAGAGTGATAAAGGTGAAACAAATCTTTGGATCCAAATTAAAAAACAGCATAATCAACATTAAAAATCACATTTTCATGCTTAGAGGGGATGTCCGGTTAGCAATTCCCTATATAAATATATAAAAATAAAAGAATAGCATTCAGTTAGTTTTTAATCAGTTAAGGTCGGGCATGACTAGGAGAGGTTTGGGCATGACTAGTATCAAAAAATTACAAATGGAATCTATATTAATAAAAAAATAGCATTCAGTCAGTTAGGGCTTGTCATATAATAATGTTCAATCAATTAGGGTCGGCCATAAGTTAGGTTTGGGCATGACTAGGATCGAAAAGGTATAAATGGATAAAGTAAAATCACTTATGACTCTCTTTTATCTGCTTCGCTAGACGTTAACAACAAGTTACTAGCAGTTGCACCGTCATTACTAGTTGCACCACAACTTTCAAAGAGGGCACAGAGATAAGGGAGCACGGGAAGAAGGGGCACGAGGATAAGGGGGCACAGGGATAAAGAGACAACGAGATAAGGGGGCACGGCGATAGGAGGACACAGGGATAAAGAGGCACAAAGATACGAGGGCATGGGGATAGAGGACACAGAGATAATGGGGCACAAGGATAAGGGGCACGGGGATAGAGGGCACAACGATATGGGGGCACGGGGATAGAGGGCACAACGATATGGGGGCACGGGGATAGAGGGCACAACGATATGGGGGCACGGGGATAGAGGGCACAACGATATGGGGGCACAAGGATCATGGAGCATGGGGATAGGGGGTGGGGGGCATAAACCCGTCGATATGATGGGTAGTATATATATATGTCTCTATATTATAATAGAATATTGTGCGGTGGTGGTGATGGTCAAACTCAACAATTTCGTAGGTGGAGAGGACAATTCCGCAAAATCCATCTTTAGTTCCACTTAAAAAATAGAGTAGAGTACAAGTTTAACTAAAGTTATAAATGGAATAAAGTAAAATCACCTACAACTCTTTATTAGACGTTAACAACATGTCACTGGCAATTGCACCACAACTCATAGAGATAGGGGGGCATGGGATTAGGATGTGGGAGCATAATCTTATCGATACGATGGGTGCGTAAACTCTATCTATATATATATATATATATATATATATATATATACATATACATATACATTTATATACATATATATAGAAGCAAACATTATTTTTAGCTGCCTGTTCTGATTGGTTGTGAAAAATTGTTATGATGTAACTTCCAATGACCCATTAGACTTTATTGTTGACCACCAGATGAATCATGGAGCTACTTGCTTTGATGGGCTAAAAGAGAATGTAAAAGGTGTGACTTCTAATAATCTGCTACTTTGAGAATGTTTAACCCCTAAAGGACCAAGCCTCCTTTTGGGAGATAAATGAGATTTTGGGCATGTACCTATGGCTAAACTACTTTGTGTAATTTTTTGAAAATTTTATGGAAGATGGGGAATTCAAAGATCTACGTGGGCGTCTAATTTTTTCTTCATTTTGACATTTATTGAAGAAGTTAAAAATGAATTTCTAGAAAAAGATTCAAATTGGGTAGCCCAAAAAATTCTGAAAATTTGCATTAAAAAAGAGTAATAATATGAAGTAGGTTCTTTAGACTTATATATAGGTGGGGACCTTTGAATTATTCAATTTTCATTGATGAGATGAAAGTTATAAGAAGTATTTGTTTGCTAGTAGGTGTGATTTTGAGAGAAACAATACCTACCCACAAAGAAAAACTTCTCATACTTTATCTCATCAACAAAAATTGAATAATTCAAAACTCCCCACCTACATATAAATCTAAAGAACCTATTTCATATATTATTATTTTTAATGCAATTTTTCAGAATTTTTTGGACTGCCCAATCTAGGCCTTTTTCCATAAATTCATTTTTAACTTCCTCAATAAATGTCAAAACGAAGAAAAAATTAGACACCCACGTAGATCTTTGAATTCCCCATTGTCCATAAAAGTTTCAAAATATCACGCAAAGTAGTATAGCCATAGGTACATGCCCAGAATCCCATTTGTCCCCCAAGGGGACAGTTGGTCCTTTAGGAATTAACGCATTGAACTTTGATGAGGAAGAAGAGAGCTTGTTTATTTGGGATGCAAGCCAAGCAACTGCTTTGCTACCTCCTCTAAGAAACTATGTCTTCTAGTGGTATTCAACCGCAACAAGGTGATCTTGATCCTTGGTTGTTAATTAGGATTTATGGGTTTTAGAGTTGGAGATCTAGCCTAAAACTCATGCATATACACGTAAACAATAGTTATGGATAAGTCATTGACATTGTACCCACATGACAATTGGAATTGTTGACAATATTTTTGCTAGCGTTTGTGGATGAATTGATTTGATTTTTTGTTTTCATTGGCCACTTTTTTTGATTAGATTGCTATTGCATCATTTGTTTGTTGCAAAGATGTTCTTATTGCTTGCATTGGTACAATAGGTACCTATACTAGTATATCCCTAATGTTATACAAGAAATTGAATTGCCACTCCAACATGTCCATCCAATTTGTTACCAGCACACAAATTATTTAAGAACAAGTATGCTTTGCACATGATTCTTCCCATGTCTTTTTAATTTCTTATGACTTTTCAAGTGACTTTTTATATTCCTCTTCCTTGCCAATTTCTCTACTTCCCCTCCTCAAATTTCTTGTGACTTTTCACCCACCCTCCCTTTCCCTACCTCTTCCTTTCCCGCTTCCCTTGAATTTCAAATCTTGGGTGATTGAGAAACACTCAATGGTTGACACTTGATAATTTATAAAAGAGAGTTTGAAGAATTTTTTTTAATGACTATTCACCCTCCGTTTGGATGCCTTTTCTTCTCCCTTCATCCCTCTCTAATCGAACTTGTGATGTTAATAGTAAATTTTATCATGAGACCAGAGGATAATTCGCTCTTTATAACATCAACATTTGATTAAATTTAAAACATTCAAGCATAGATATTAGGTATATTTTTCTACCAAAAAAAAAAAAAATCTGTTCAATCCTATTGGGTGGTTTATTTGTCAAATTACCCCAACTCGCCCTATCTTAAACTTGATCATCGCGTCTACACAGGTTGCTCAATTTAGCAATAAGCTTACCTTTACCACATGAAAATGTGGATCATACTTGGTAAAATGTCTATTCTCCAGATTTTTATGTAAGGTAGGCGCACTCATAAGAGTGGAAATAAG
The DNA here is from genome assembly GCA_963920765.1 of Ulota crispa. Taxonomy (NCBI): domain Eukaryota; kingdom Viridiplantae; phylum Streptophyta; class Bryopsida; order Orthotrichales; family Orthotrichaceae; genus Ulota; species Ulota crispa. The sequence goes on from OY987245.1 coordinate 24,360,492, forward strand.
GGTTTTGGAGTAGGTAAAACAATTGACTAATTTTGAAAAAAATACTGTATGCTAGGAAATGGAAGTCAAAAGTATTGGCATCAATTTCAAGGTTCCAACTACAAGAATTTGTCCACAAAGATTTTTCAAAGTCCAAAATCATTGAAATTGTAAGAACCATGTGTAAGAGATACTAAAAACAAGGCTTGTTGGTACTTAAATAGTGAAATGGGTACTCAAAACCTCATGCTAGTCACCCACAACCATCACTTCATCACCCATAACCAGCACTCAATCACCCACAACCGTTTGTTTTTTTATTGATTAGCCCTGCCACTGTACCTTATCAACGTGGAGTCATGGACTGTTGACAAAAATAACATTAATGTTGAAATTACAAATTATCACAACATACATGAATTGTCATGGTCAAAAACTGAAGTCCCAAATATGAAATTCAACCCCTAAAGGTCCAACTATCCCCTCAAGGGACAAATGGATTTTGGGCAATTAATTATAACTAAACTAGTTTGTGTGATTTTTGAAACTTTAATTGAAGATAGGGAATCCATGATCTAGATGGGCATCTAATGTTTTCTTCAATTCCGACATTTATTGAAGAAGTTATGCATGAAATTCTGAAAAACAAGGGAAGGCAAGCAATCCGGGTAGCCCAACAATATTCTTCAAAAATTGCATTTAAAAAAAATAAAAATCTGAAATTGGTTCTTTACATTTACATATATGTGGGAAGCTTTGAATCATTCAATTTTGACTGATGAGTTAGAAGGTTTAGTTTGTGGGTAGGTCCGGGACTCCCAAACCTCCATTCCTTTTGTCCCTTGTAGCATTTGGTGCTTTACTTTTTTGAGCTCTTTGTGTAAATTTTTTTTATTAGTTTTTCTTGCAAGTTTTAGTAAGCTAAGAACCCTTTTTTTTCACCATTTGGATCAATCTGATATGAATTTTTGAGTTTGACATAAAACCTTAACTAGGCCCTAGTGTATATGCAAGTTTCATGACCTTCCAGAATTGCAAGATTTTAAAAATTATGATCCACACCTCCAATTCATTTGAAAACTCTTCCACACATACCTAACTTAGTCTTCTACTTGGAAAAAATAAACCTCAACTTTGAGTAGAGCATTTTTTATTTATTTAGGAGTGGTCAACGGCTTCTAAAAAAAACTTTTTTTTTCACTTTGGATGTCAATATCTCACTCCTCTATTTCTAGAATGAGCTAGTTTTTTTCCATGTGTACCTCTCATAGTCTAGGGCAAGATCTTATGGTTGGATTTATTAAAAAAATAACCCTTTTTCCTACTTTTCTACTCATTCCTACAAAAGTGACATTGGCTTTCACGGAAAAAGGGGCTTTGGCCTTTAAGGGGTAATCATACTGCTATTTGATGGCAAATTCCATTACCATCATTCTTAGGAATTTTACGTGAGAAAATGAAAATCTAGCCTAGAAATTAACATACTTACAAGAAATTATGCACTACTCTAGGTGTAGAGTTTGTATAATACTTTGCATTCCTCTTGAACTTGATTACTGACTGTTAAAATGATATGGATATTGTCCTAAGTTGTAATTTGTCTCCAATCAAAAGTGCACAATTTCAATAAGGGGATTGATAGGTCTACCAAACCCTTTCAGCTATTCTACCACCCCCAGGTAAATTTTAGATTTCTACCATCAAATAGTTGAATTTGAGAATTTGAAATTCAATTTGGACTTAGAGATCTTGATTTTGTCTAGAACCATAAGAAAAAGGTTGTAATTGTACAACACCCAATGAAAAAGCTTAGCTTGGGAGAAAATCATTAAGTTTTTACTTTTGTTTTTAAAAAAGATAAGCTTTTTCATTAGGTGTTGTTCAATTAGAACCTTTTTATGATTCTAAACTAAATCTAAGTCCAAATTTGAATTCCAAATTCTCAAATTCAGCTTTTTGATGGTAGAAATCTAAAATTTACCTGGGGGGTGGTAGAATAGCTGAAAGGGTTTGGTAGACATATCAATCCCCTTTCAATAATTAGTAAATAAAGGTATTACTACCAGGTCACCAATTATCAGTGCTCACAAATTATAACAGCACCAAGTAGAACCTCCTAAAAAAAATAAGAACATAATAGTTGGAAAAATTTAAGATGTTAAGGCATCCCCAATCCAGCCGAGAAACAAGCTTAGGAAAACTTGTCAACCAATGTTTGACGCCAGCTCTCTTACAAAGCAGGACCATTTCCCTATCCACCACCTTCCAATGCACATACATTATGACACTCACTAAACACAGTATTTTAATAGTTTATGTTTTTTTAAGTGCTTATTTGTGGCTGATTCATGTCAGAAGTATCTAAAATTCCCTGAAATTGCATTAGAGTCATAGTTGAAGTGGTATGCAGGACTCTCCAAATAGTAAAAATTTGCTGGAGAGGGACTCTTATGTGAGGAGCCCTAAAAAATGTAGTATGATTTACCTGCTGCATTGGAGCCCATGTTTTTGCTCAAGTCTAATTTAAAGCACTGCACAAGCTTTTGCCTGCCTCTCTTACAGCTGCATTGGAGATGCCCTTAGCAAAAACTACTTTTTGTTTTTACAAAATGGAGCTACTTATAGGCCATAATTAACTAATTAAAGACTATGAAGAAAATTCTACATTGTCAAGAGCAATAGTAAGCTTAATGCATTCAAGAGGAGCTGTAGTTCAGCGGCATTCAGATCCTCTAAAACTACATTGGATTGGCTCCATTAGCGAGAGAGAAGAAAATAACCTTCCGAAGTGAAGGTTCCGAAAACATTAAAAATTTCCAATTGCTCTTTGCCTCATGGTATGGTTCTTATATATTGGACTTTTAATTGTGCAAAATCTTTTTAAATAACAAAAATCTTTTTAAATATGGTCGTAATGGGAATCAGTCACATTTGGATAAATTGGTTTACATTTTGTACATGTTTTTGCATAAATTAGGTGTCCTCAATCTAGTTGGGATGAGGGTATTGTGTCAATATAGTGGAAGTGGGTCCAAGTGTAACAAGAGAAAATTGTTTCCAATTTTGATGTAAAGCCAAAACAAGAAGCATAAGGTGCTTAACATACGAATGGTCTTGGCCCACACTTAGAGGAAACTTGCAAAGTCCAACTAGTTGGTTGTCGATGTAGTTGGTGTTGGCGCTTGATTCTTTAATAAATTCCTCTGCGGTGTTTCCATCCCTCTTGCAATCAACCTTCTTGTTATACCTTGCAATTCCAAACCTAATTGAGCATGAGTCTCCAAACTATTTTGAGAAGCGGCTACAAGAATTGCACACATATTAAGGCCCTCCTTTTGTTGTTTCTAGGGTTTTTACCCAAGTTCTTACCTTCCGCCTTGATTAAGGATGCCCTTATTGACTTGACCTCTTAAATACTAAAATATTTGTTTTTTGCTTGATGGATGACAAATAATAGGACAATTTGCTCACTATTGGATGCAAAAAAGCTAATTTTCATCCCTTTTTCAAAAGTGTGATCATGAAAACATGGTCCATCATGGAAGGCAAAAATTAACCTCACCAAATGCACTCATTTTTTAGGCATCCTAAATTGTGAAAAGATTCTCAAAAACAATATTAGGCCCCTTGTTGCCCTTCTTACAACTTCCATGAAAGCAGCATCATATACCAACTCATGTAACATTTGACAAGAGCATTAATTTTTGTGGGCACTCACTCAACCACACCATTGTAAAACCACTATAACAAGCAACCACAATGACCAACCCATAGTTTAACCCCTCATTGCTAGCAATTCTCAAAAGACATTGAAATTGAGCTGCATTTTGTCTGGTTAAGTAGAGAGGGGTTAAGGACTTAACCCCTCATCACCCAAGGCTCAAAGAGGGTTCAGGGCATCCTTGCTTTTCAAGTGTTGTAAGTCTCAATGCTAGTTAAGTGTGAAAATCTTAACTGTACAATCTTGTAGTGTGTATGTTGTAGATGATGTGGAACAAATTTGGGGTTATTTGACCACATAGATTGGAAGATTATAATGTTTTAGTGCTAATGAAAGATGCTAAAATTTTCCTAAAAATACATTTGGAGGCAGAATTTCATTTCTTAACCTACTCAAATGAAAAAAATGAAAATGTAAAGTGATTCATACCAATTTACAAACACATTGGTGAAAGAAAACATCAATCAACATACTTATTTTGTTTGCAAAATTGTTTTGAAACTTAAAAAAAAGTGAAAAAAATAGCAAAAAATCACATCTATGGCTAAACCTCCCTCTACTAAAATGCTTCTCATTCACTCATAACGTCTTGGATTGACATGAGGATCTTATCACAATTACTAGACTGTAAGGGGAACAAAACCTAACAAATTTTTGTTGAAAACAAACATTTGATGAAAAAGATACAAGCCCCCAAAGTTGTAGCCATTAGAATGTTGTGTGGTGAACTCAAATTGACCCTATGAACTTTGAATGGCTTTCACAAACTCAATGTGTATTATAATGATTTGAAAATCCTATCATAGAAACTAGACTAGTATGCGCAACTTTGACAACAAATTTTACTAAATTTGATCAATATACGCAAAAGTTACAACATTTCAAATTGCAAAAATGGATTGCTAGAGGATAGAAAGTGTCTCCTTAGGCGATGAGGGGTTAAGGTAGGAGGCTCATAAACTTTCCGGGCTCTAAAACCGTCCACCTTCTCAAATATACTCCTTTTGTACATGTTATTTTTCATAAATTTCAACAATGTACAAACAATGTACATTAGGAGATAGACAGTTTTAGAGCCCTATGCCACTTCAAGTTCAAAATTTCATAACTAATTCTACAAAGCTCCAAAAAATACGAAACAGCTTGGGTTAGATGCTAATGCCTCTCGTCAGTTGAAGGAAAATGCATTGGAAACTAAATGAAGAAGTTTCGCCTCCCCAAATTTAAGATTAGATGGTCGGTTTATGAGCATCCTTCCTTAGGGGTTAATGTGATGGTGAGATTGATTCCTCACAGCAGCAGGGGATGCAATGACGTCCTCTGTCAGGAGTATTTAGAGATACTGGGGGCTGCGAAGTGGTCAAGTGATTTGTCGTTGCAAGGAGTTTTTTTATTGCCTGGTCAAACCTGGAATGGGGAGCAAGAGGAGCTGGTCGTAAAGGAGAAGGAAGCCTGGAAACTGCAAGCGGTTGGTTGATCATTATTGGCCTTCCTTTTTGGGTGTGATTTCGAGTTGGGGCTCAAGTTGTCGCTGTATGCGGCCATGGAACTTCTTGCATTGCAGGCCTTGTTGGAGTCTTGGACAGTTGGACCCAAGGGGGTTGGACCCTGTGGTCAAAGGTCCAGGTCAGAGCGCGTCAACGCAAAGTCATGGGTGTAGCCCGACTGGGGCCCAGGCCTTGTCCATTTCTGCTGCACTGATTTGGTGCGCGCCACTCAAGAGTGGCCATCTTTCTAGAAATGCCCTCACATCAAAGTGGTTGTTGTTGTACACTTTGTAACAAACATCCCTCCCCTGAGTCCCCTCTCTCCTACTACCACTTTGACCCCTCCCAGAAAGACACCCAATAACAGCCAGCCACGCTTTGTTCGGCATTTGTTGTTGGAAAGAATATCAAATACTATTCAAAAGCAGTTATAAGGTAGACAGATCCATACCCGACCGTTTAAGGGTTTACGGTACCTCAAGGTCTCAGAAAATTCAGGAAAAATATCCTTAGGGTTTGCCTTTCAACAAGCTATCATGGAATGTGATTTTTATGGGAAAAAGTATTGTAGATTAAATTATATTGTAGGACAAAGTTGCAGCTCATAGGGTCTCTACTAGCAACTCTAAACTAACCTTGAAGTTGTTTGAATGTGTTCTTATACCTGCACTAGACGGTCCCAATCTCAACCGTCCCAAAGTAGCTTAGCAACTAACATGTAGCAAAATTGGCTTGTGCAAGTAGAGTTCACTAATCCATTATGGTTCAACAATGTGTGGTGAAACCCTCAAAAATAGGGTGCAGAATTGCGAACCAATTGGGAATGGATATGTCTACCTTAGTGCATGACATTTATTACCAACAACTGTTATCACTAGAAGAAATACAAAGGCACAACACCCTATTAGCTCAAAAGTAATCCCCTTAGCAAGAAAACAAAATCTAGGCTTCATCTTGGTGGTTTTGGATTTTTGATATCATAGATTGAACCCTCAAATTTGGGAGTTGTTGATTATAAGTGTCATGCACCATATAGTTGTTAGCTTCACCAATTTTAAGAAATCCCCTTCTTGGAAAGCACAAAAGTTAGTTATGATACTTGAAAGTTCTTGGGGAACAACAACATAATAATTATCCACTAAAATGGTTGCTGAAGCAATTGTAGTTAGAATGTGTTGAAAAAGTAGGCTAATAATATTATATTATTGTCTTAAATTGGGTAAATCTTGATATCAAGCTAAAGAAGATTCTACATTCTTTAATTGTATAATTCTTAGATATACTGTGCAGTGTGTGCGTTAGTGTACGATCTACCATATTTGTAAACCCTAATCCCGTGTTAACCCAAAATTGATTTTGAGTAGGCTCCAATGTTGAGAAGCTGAGCGTCTGCTCTCGGCAAGAGCCTGGAGGTTGGTGTTGCAAATTGGTGTTAGTGGTAGTTTCCTTCTATGTTGTGCACATTGCTTGAACAAAATTCTTTACATTTTTGGTTACCTTTATATTTGTGGACACAATGACAAAAATTGCATAGTGGTGTCACATTGGGTAACATCATTCATACCAGGGACTTGTGATAGTATTTTCTTCAAACAGCATTTACACAAAATAAGAACCTCACACATTGAGAATCTCAAGTTTGCGCCACTGGTTACAACTGAAGCTCCGCCCTTGTTTGAGTGGCTTAAATGTGAGAATGCCCTTGCATAAGGCACTTAACTTACCTTAAACAAAGTGACCTTGAGTTAATTACCACAAGCAGTATACATGATCATGTCGCAGGGGAAGTGAGACGGGGAGTCAGAATTATCCATGCACTGCAACCACCACCGCGGGGGGTTATGGAGGGGCTAGTCATACAAAGTCCACACGCTTAACTTAGTCAAGTCAAACCACACAGCAAACTTGTGCGCTGAGTGCAGAGGAGGAATTTTCTAAAGCTTATACAATAAATCTCATTTAAGTTGGGGCATAACTTAGTATTGTTGTACCCTCCTCAATCAATCCATTCCTTGTGAATTTGGAGAATTCCAGTTTCCAAGCCTGTAAAGAGGTGACTGGCCTGCCAAGTTCAAACATGGGCAAGGCCTGGGCCTGCAAGGCTGCTGCCGCTGCAATTGAAAATCCCAGTCCACTAATGACTCCAGACTGCAAGTTGGATACTCATAACTTGCGTACCCTGCAAAGATCAAGGCATGGATTTGTGGTATTTCACAGGTTCCAACTCTTGTTTGATGGACAGTATCTGCCTCAACTGACAAATCCGTCCATGTTGGTTGTAGTGTTGAGCTGTAAGCCGGTCCTTAATATGCCCTTGAAAATACCCTTTGCAATGATCAGGAAGAGCAGTCATGTGTAAAAAGTAAACCGGTGAAAATGGTTCAATATTTTATTGAAATGGAAAATTCCAGCTAGCTCACTTTTGAGTAAAATGTGTAGGATAAGAGCCTCAAGCAAGGGCATTTTCACATTTAAGCCACTAGGAACAAGGGCAGAGCCCAAGTAATTAGTGGTGCACACATGAGATTGCCCATGGTCTTGCGCATGAGGTCCTTAACCTGCATAAACACTACTTGCACAAAATATTGTGAACAAGGGCAGAGCCCAAGCAACTTGTGGAACAAATGTAAGGTTGCTTGTGTGTGAGGTCCTTAGCTTGCATGAATGTTGCTTGCACAATATATTGCCGTGTGTTCTTTATGTTGGCAAGAGTGATGTTGCGCAACGTGACACCACTCCATAGTTTTTGTTGTGACATTCACTAGTATAAGGGCAACCAAAGATGCAAAGGATTTTGTAAGAGCATCGTATATGGATGTGTGGAGATTACATAAAAATTGTCTTGTCATATAGCCAAAATAACCTTGAGTTTGAGCTTTGTTTTATTTAATCTAGTGAAATTCTTTTCTTATCGATTTCATTCAAGTCTATCTCAAATGGGATAGCAAGGTTTTTATGTTTTCATATGGTGAAGGGTTACGCAAGGCCAAGTACTTGCCATGATTGCAAGAACATGAGTACCTTAGATTCCTAAATGAGCAAATATATGACATGTCAAGCATTGGTTTTGTGCAAAGACTATTGTAGGTTTGAAATACTCTCATATGGAAGATGGGAAAACACACCCATGGATGGTATTCTAACATGCTTTGAAGTTTTGAAAAAAACATTTGTTTGGCAGTATAAGCAAATTGGCTCTGTGCTTCCTATAAGTATACTTTGTTTACTTTGTTTTATCATCAATATGAAAAAGGCATTGAAACAAAGCTTGCTAATAAAAAACACCATTTGCACTAGCACTCTTTCATTATAGAGACTTTTCTCTAATACATGATGCTGTGTTTCATTTCTTCTTAAAGTGTCCATAAAAATTTGAGCTTCTAATAATTGCAAAACATATAGTTTCTAGTCATTTAAGTTAGAGAAACTTTTGACTTGGCAAATTGTTAGGGAAGTGTGTGCCCTCACATTCAAAGATTCATAAAATAAGCATATGTCATGATAAAGTTGAAGGGTTTAGGTATTTTTGGAGGATTAGCAAACAAAGATATATATTTTTTAACACATGTCAATTATGTCTCTAATCACAAGATTCTAGGTTATTAGCTTTGTACAAATTGATTATAGGTACAATTATTTGTTGGAAATAGGTGTTTCCACCTTATAACTTGAAAAAAAGCTTTAAAACACAAAGCTATTGTGTATGTGTTTGCAATGCAAGTTATATGAATTATGGATTGGTAGTGTGCATAATGTAAACTTAAAAGATTCAACTTGTTTCAAAATTGAGATGAAATTTTGGTATGAAAAACTTGGTGAAATTGAATTAGTAGTTGTTTTCTGATTTCATAATTATGATACAATAGCATTTGACCCACGCACATGTGACTCTAAACTAAAATTTAGGGTCTTGATCCAGGATTATGGGGAGCATGTATGTGAGAGAGGGCTCTCTCACGTACGGGCCCTCAGCCCCAAAAAGGCTCCCCATAATCCTGGATCAAGACCCTACGTTTTAGTTTAGGGTTGCATGTGCATGGGTCAATTGGTGTGGAGTGGTGTAGTTTGCCTTGACATTTAGAGAATATTTGATTGTAATACACTTTTCAAATGCATAAAATTGTATTGAATACTTCATATTTGAATGTTACTTTCAAAAAATAATGGAATTTTCACATTTTTGTTTTAATTCAAGATCAAATAAAAATAGTATGTGTACCAAAAGCTTAGGTTTTGAAGTAGAATACCTTTTTGTTGTTCTAGTAATATTTTCGCACTTCAATATATATAAGCCACCAAAACAGCTTTGTTACAAAAATCTATAACATGTTTTTCCTTTCCAAATTTATACTTGGATTATAAAGATGTTATTAGACAAATGATTTTTTTGAAATGAACCTTACAAGCATTGCAATGATGTTTGTAGTTAAAATATTAGATTTAGTAGGGTGTCATAGAATATCTTGACTCTAATTGTGTTTTCAATTCAAAACATTCAACATCTTTTAGACCATGTGCCCAAGGAGTCAAATTTCAATATATGCAAACAATTCATACAAACAATAATAGAAACCTCAAACATTATGTTCAAACAACAAAATAAAACAACATTTAATATTCAAATAGGATAAATTTAATCATTGCTTTTTCAATCATACAAAACATAAGGTGCATCATGGAATTTTTAATGTATAATTGTTAACATTTCAAAACAAGTATGTTTTTAGATCCCACTCTAACTATAAACCTATAACTAGTGTAAAAGGTATCTACAAAATATGAACAAAAAAGGTTTGATGCCACTTCTCCATGCCCTTCAAGAAGTTTTGATTGAAAACATGTTGATGTGTGGCACTCCATAGAAAATTCAAATCAACAACTAAATGCTACCTTATAAACACTCATCCTTACTTGAGCAAACCCAAGTTGGAAGACATTACTTATTAATTTAAAAATCTTCACTTTTCAAAAAAAATTGAATAAATTTTTTCTTTGATATTCAAGATTGTTCAAGTGTTGAAGAATTATATCAATTAGTCTCCAAAGGAAGAATCCTTTGATACACAAAGATGGTTGCTTATGTATATGTGCTCCAAGCAACCCTCTTCTAGAATAATTGTTCATTAACTTACATTTGCTGACTTACTCTCTTAGTTTTAGAAATAATGCTAGCCAAAAGAAGCTAGTCCACAAGGTGTCTCTAGCTTCTCCTAAAATGCTCACTAAAGACTATTCTTAAACCTTATAAGCGCCAACATCCAAAATGTAAACCACAAACAATTTCAAACACTTATTATAAGAGATGTGTGAAATGCTTGAGGTTAGTGTGTAAAAAAACTAAGGGGATAGGTGCAAACACCACATATTTTTTAGGAGGGTATTACTTTAAAAAAAAAATTAACACGCTATCATTATATATATATTTTTCTTAGGGTTATTAGAGAAGGGGCTTGCATTATTTATAATTCTAAAATGATATGAATAAATGATATGGTAATTTAGATGTAAAAAAATTCTACTACAATTTTTGTCCTACATTAAAATTCTTTCAAACTTTTTTTCCCCACTGATGACTACTTACAATCAGAATTTAATAGAAAAGTGTAGTTGATACTAATATTCTATCTTCAATAAAAAATGTCAACGACACTCATTGATTTACTAGGAAGGTATAAAATTATGAAACACTTTGAATATGCCACTCACAAGGCAACATCATTTAGTACTTTTGGCCAAAAAAAAGAATAAAAAGGAGGGTATCCTAAGTCTATTTTTTTCCTAATTGGATTTTTTTTCTATACATTATAGTAGTTTGAAGACATGTCATGGCATTTTTGTACCCAATAATATAAAAATGCAAATTAGAATTTTTATCTCAAATATTTTTTAGGCACCTTATCATTTTTTTGCACATAATTTTCTACTGCTACCTCTCATTGCCCTCCCCAAGGTGAAATGGATGAAGTACATCATAGTATGTTTAAAAAGCCATTTTTTAATTCTTCACTTACATGACTGGTTTGATCTGTAGATACTTCATGTTTTTTTGTTGAAAGACTGTAAGTCTTTCCACATAAGATGGAAGAAAAAAACTTCCAAAAATGAAGCTGCTTTAAAATATTTGTACACATTAGTTTGTTTTTGCCTAGAAAATTGTAGATCTCATGTTGCCCACCCCATGCACTTTCAATAGTTGACACCAAGTAAGGAGAAAACGAATCAATTATATCCATTGAGGAGTGCAAGAGTACTTGCTCTTGGAAATATGGGTGCAAATTTTATAGGCAAGTGATCAAACCAATGAGCAAGGAGGGCCAAAAAACAATAGAAAGTCAACCAAATGAAATGTAAAAAGATCAATTAAAAATTGAAAAAATTGGATAAAAGACGGCTAGATTTTTGGGAAACTTTTCTAATTGCAATATAGTGCATGACACTTATAACAAACTAAATTGCAGCTACAAGAAATATTAAAGCACAACACAGACATCCATTAGTTCAATAGCAATTCCACTAGTTAGAAGTACAAAACTTGATCTTCATCTTGGTGGTCTCAAATTTTTTATGGGTTTTTTCTAACAAACCATGAAATGGCCGCTCAAATTCGAGAGGTGTTGGTTACAAGTGTTATGCACAATGTTGGTATGTAGGCAATTTCCAATGCATGCACTAACAAAAAAAATTAACAGACAGTTTGAAGATGAGAACTGTAGATTTTTACCGGGGAAGATCTTGACTTGACCAAAGAAGAAAACTTTTGATGAAAAGAAAAAGGAAGCCAAGTAATGAAAGGAGGAGAAGATTATTGAGCTTTATGACAGCAGGTGTGCCAAAAGAATGAGAATGTTTTACTGCAATAATAGCATCAGCTTCCAAACAGGCCCCACAGCCTTCGTACAAAATGGTCATAAGTATCCGAAGATTACCATGCCATTCAAATATAGTCATACCCCCCCTGACCAAGGGTATTTAGAAATTATAACAAGTGCTGTGGTACTAGAAACGTTGAATATCAGGCTCTTGCCCATTGATTTTTATTGACTTGGCTTTTACCGGTAGAGACAAGGTTTGGCTTCAATTCTTTATAAAAAATTAGGGGTTGCAAAAGAGGCAAAAAAGAAAACATTTGTGAAGCCCTTGTCAGTACAGGCAATAATGTGCTCTAAGGAGGCCTTATTCAAAGTCTTTGCTGGGATTTTAGTTTGACCTCGTGCCACCCATCATTTAAGGTAGCAGCACCCATAACCGCCAAATTAAGCATTTTGAGCATGATTATTAATACATATCTAGCAAATTATAGGATCTTATTACAAGAGAAAAATGATGAGTTTGCACTGTTGAATGTATTATTTGGATATTGCGAGAGTAAGTTCTGAATTTTTAAAGAGCCCATTGCAATTGCACCTAATATCAACATTAAAGTTTCATGTTCACAAGTTGTACATCCTTGTAATTAAATCTATTCACTTCCATAGATTTATCAATATTTTAGAGGTGATGGTTATGAGGACACTGGCGCTTATGGGTGCTGCTACCGTTAATCCCTAAATGTCCAAGGCACCCAATTTGGGTGTTCAAGAAACTTTGAAACCCTCCTAAAGGTAGAGTTTTTAATGCTTTAAGTTTTTTTTTTTTTTTTTTTTTTTTTTTTTTTTTTTTTTTGAAGAAATAGCAGGTTGAAGTTAGTTTTAGAGTTCATTTTTGATGTCCTCTATACTTTATTCCAATTTTTTTTGGTGGAAGCAAAATTGCAAGGATACCTCTTGCGCATCAAAAAGTGTGATGAATAGCAATTCTAAAGAGCTTATGACAAGATGCCACATGGAAAAGATGGGCAACAAGTTGAGAATAAAGTGCAAATTTCCCTTGGGCACTCCCCCTAGTAGTGAGGGCCCTTTTATCAAAATTTTGTCATTTATCAATATCTAAATGTGTTTTTGTGCTAATTTCACTTTAAATGTTTTTGTTACACAAATTAGAATTCACTCACCATTTAATTAATTTTCATTAATTAATTTTTGGTTAACAATTGGAGTTTAAAAATTTCTTTGTGCTAGGTGGTAGCTCTTTGATTGTTGCATTGCAAGCTCATTTATGACATTGTGATCATGAATTTGGAAGGGAAGTCATTAGCTTTGAAGAAATAAAAACAAACCTTAAATCATAATAAGTGATTGTTTCCCATTTCTATACACAAAAAGTTGCCATTTGGGCAGCCAAAAAATCCAAAAAATTCCATTTAATTTTGTGCAAAACAAAATTCATTACCAAATTTTAAATCATTATTTTGTAGCTTGAGAGGATTCTATACATTCATGTTGTGAAGGGTTATGCTAGGTTAACTTTTAGCCAAGGTTGCAATAAGAATGAGTATTTTAGGTTCATAAGCTAGAAATTCTATGACATTTAAGATTCAAACCAATGAATTTTTGTTTGAAGGCAATTTGCTACCACAAAATTGGATTTGGAGAAAAGTAATATATTCATTATTGAGTAAAGTGGTGTATGAAAGTAGAATGTTGCATTAAAGGTGCTCTTACAATGTCCATGCATCAGAGGGTTTTTCAATTATCATTCATGTCTTCACTCTACAAGTCCCACCTCAATGCCAATATCTAATTTTGTTGAAATGTAAAAGGAATACATAATCATTAAACCTAAGATTGTAAGATTTTAAGCAAAAATTAATGTCGGGACTTGGCTTCCAAGTGCAAAAGTCCACTTCATAGAATCCAAAACTTTCAAAGAATGAGCCCAAGTTTGTGTGTAATGAACCAAGACTTGAAAGTTGAGATACAAGGTAGGAGGCTCTAAGAGTGACCATATTATAATTGTGTTCTCTATCAAGGAATGAGTGACATGTTCCTTTAGATATCTGTTACTATCGTTGATGAGTTAGGTAAGCTTTAAAGGTCAGTTTATGGACCTCCTACCTTACTGTGGAACTATAAGTACAGGTACTTTACCCTATTATCATTGGGCCTTAGACAAAAAATCAATAAAAAAATAGTTATAATATATCAAATGACATGGTTATGGTCTCATCTGAAAGATAATCAAGCCAAGGTTTTGTATCAAGTTCCAAATTCCTAAATGAGTGGAGTATGAAATAGTTATCAAGGTTACAATAAGGTAAGGTCAAGGTTCAACTCAAATTTGAAATTGCCCTATTATCACTTCCTTACCACTTCCTTAGAGATTTTCATTGTCATAAATGATAATATTATGTCATTTTCATTTTTGAATTTCTTCTTCCTTTCCTTGACCTCTATGGTCATCCATAAGTGTTAACTTAGTTGACAATTTTCATTTATTTTTATATTCTGCAGCTATCATTGCTTTAGCTAAGGTGCGGGGGCAATAAATTGTATATCTAACTAAGGTCTTCATAACTAATACGCTATATTTTTGCAAATTTTGGTCAAATGGAACAAAAATTTCAAGAGTAGTAAAAGACTCTAAGACCTTTCTTACAATACTTGTAAATTTGGATTTGAAACTAGAATTTTTGAAGATAAAAAAGTGATAATAGAAGCGGAGTGATAATAGGATAAACTACATGTACTAATTTTCAACTCTCCACCGATCTTAGGATGAATTTCCCCTCACTAAAAAATATTGCAGAGCCACCGTAATACTAGCAAGCTTTTTTATTTCTGGTTTTTATTTTATTTCTCTAGTCTGTGCCAATGTTTAAAAATGTGGTAAATTTAGAAAAAACTCTCAAGTAAGGTATTTTATGGTTACAATAAATGTGATCACTAAAATGTCAAATTTGAATATTCAGCACTCATAAGGTAGCCACACCCATCAGCGTGACCGTCCCCATGGGCGTCAGTGACATCATTATTAAAAAAGTAAATGTTTGTGAGTGAACAAAGTGATAGTTATGGGTGACAAAGTGATGGTTGTGGGTGACTTTATGACAGTTTTGAGTACCAGATACTCTTGAAGTTTGCAACATTTGTACAAATGCTCATGGTTTTTCAAAAATTGCACAAATACCCTTGGACCATAGTTTTCAAACTTTTGTTTTGTCATGTATGTCACTTCTTCCTCCCTTTATACTCATGTAAATACAAGAAAGAAGTAGCATGCATACAAAGGGAGAAAGAAGTGACATACACAACAAAACAAATGCTTGAAAACTTTGATACAAGGGTATTTGTGCAATTTCTGAAAAACCAAGAACATTTATACAAATATCACAAACTTCAGGGGTATCCATCAAATATTCCCTAATTTCATAATTTCAAATATGGTGGATCTAAGGATACAATTTTGAATAGAACTTATGTTTACTTTCACACTCACAAAGTAAAAAAGAGACAAATAAGGGCTTTAAAAACATCTCCAAGGAATACAAGGTTTCACCATAAATTTGGGGTTTTGGGTGAATCAAATTGAACTTTGACAATATTATGGATGAAAGTAAACAAGTAATGAATGGGTATGTAAAAAAGGATCGAGGATGCCTTGACCTTGCCTTGATTGCCTTGTAGCCAAATAAACAAATTCGGGCCACACCTAAAAATTATAACAATTAGCATAGAAAAACTAGATTTTTTCCAAAAGTTCTTGGAACTCCAATATCAATGTAAATTTTTGATGAGACCCATTTTCTGATACTCTTCATAGTTTGCAAAAACCAATATGTTAGAGAATTCTATGGTGGAAATTTGTTTACAATGTTCAAGGATTGTAAACATTCATACGTTTATACCATAACAATTTTGTCATCTGTAGGACAAAGAAAATATGTAGAATTTTTTCACACCAATCTTGGATACATGAAGTATTCATGAATTAGAAGATTTTGTTGTACATTCGACAACTATGAAACAAAAAAAAGTTATTGAGGTAATACCAAATAGTATTATAATTTGGGATCTCCTAAATACAATTTTGTTCTTAAACAAACAAATGCCAAATTAAGAAAATGACGATCGAAGGTATTTTCTATTGTTTGTATAGAATGTGTCAATATGTGGTTAAGTCATGGACCTACAGCTTAGCATTGTTATCATATTATTTTTGTGGCCTTTCTTTTACCCTTAAGCGCCCCAGCGACAAGATTCTGTCGTTGGAGCTCACAACTTGATCTCATTTTTTCTCTTAATTTGTATAGTGAAAACAACCGTGGCTAGTCCCCATTAGCAAAAACAATAGTCATTTTTCAAATCCTACGGTCACTTTTTCTGGATGTAATTTTCCGAGTTCTGGTGGCCATAAAACCCCCCATTCTTTCCTAAACCCTAAAACAACTCCAAGCGCTTAGGTGTTAAGGGCATATAAGTTTTTTTAACCCACAAAAGTTGACTACATTAAATTATGTTTTTAGAATGTCTCAACAATTAAATTGTCTTACCCTAGAGAATTACTACATAACTCATTGCTTGGCTACTTGGAGGAGCATGCAACTTTTTAGATAATAAGATTTCACATAATTTATAGCTTGGATGAGGTTAATTTTTTCAATAGAATTTTTTTTGTTGTTGCCAAGTCTTATTGTTATTAAAAATTGTTTACTCTAATAATAACTGATGAAATTTATTGTAGTAATAGTAAGTGCTTAGATAGTGTAAAATGTCAAGAAACTGGTGTGGGGCAATCTAAATGCAATGTTTAGTTTAGATTAGTTCTAAAACATATATGATTCTCTCAATATAGCAAGTGCTGTATCAAATGTGCTATAAATTCAAATTGAAAACAACCTATAATTACAGTTTTTGTTATTGAAGATTCACAATACGTAGTACTTACAAAAAAACCTATATCTGAAGTACAATTTGAACGAAAAAACCTGTAAATATTATCATGATGTTTTTAAGCTTTGCATAAATGACCAGTTCAATTGTCAACCCTACACTTTATGAAGTAATTATATGAACTTCTAGCTTTTAAAGACTACAGTATTATAGGCAAACCTAAAACTTTCTCAAAAAGATTCTAAAACATGAGTGACAAAATTGTTGGAAATATAATTTCAAAACCGAACTTTTTCCCACAGAAGAAACAAGAGTTAAAGGAAAATTCAAATTGGTGTAACTTGATATTTCAAAAACCCTAATTATTTGTTTTAGAAGAGGTGAAAGTCCTATTCACCTCTAGTGTGGCCAAATATGGAAACATTATTTCTAAGTTCATCTTGGACTTTCAAGTTTTTTACAAGTAATTTTCAAGTTTCAATTATAACGTATATTTTTGCTCTATGAAACAATGTGTTCTTGATCTTTGTGAAATATGTCGTTGGTACTGCAAAAAAAAAAAAAGGTTGATAGGTTTTTACACAAAAGATTGACATAAACTGATACATGTAATCCAAGAAATTTCATATAAGGGCAAAATTGGAAATGATAAATTTTAAGCTTTTGTAAAACAAAAATAAACTTCATTGATGCTCCTCCTTTCCCATCAAATATTTAGATACTTGAAGATTTGAAGGTAATGTGCAAGCAATTATCATTCTTACAAAAAAATAATAGTCAAGTGTCAAGCTCATGTATCACTATTGATTTCTATTTTTTAATTAGATTATTTTGAAAGAAAGGTAATGAATTAAAAGGTTTTGTTAGTGAGCTTTAGAATCAATATTGGTTTAGGTTTTCTTATGCCAAATTTTGAATAGTTTTATAGTGACACTTTTGAGAAAAGTAGTGTTTGTTTAAAGAACCAAGGTTCAAAAGTTTGGCATCTTAAAAGGTCCAAATGCAAAGAACACAATTGGAGGAGGTACTAGTAAAAAATCCACACAAAAGAAAGATAACAAGTTATTGACGATGCTCAACATCTAGTGTCCTTGCTTGATTTAGTGAAACCAAAAAAAATGCTTGTAAGATAGCCTTTCATATAGATTTTTTGAATTCATAGCATTTTGGAAACCCATACTACTATCCGATTTTGACACCTAACTTTACAAAATCTTGACACTATTGTAATTTACAACAATTTGAATTTTGGCAAATATCTTGACTAGTGAGTTTGGCTTAATAAGAGCATCCTTAAAACCATTTACTATTGACTTTAAAAAATAAATCAATAGTGGACATTCATTGCAAGTAGCATTGGGTGGTTTAGAATTTTCACCACTAATTTTCTATAGAAATCAATTATATTGGGTTGCACAATTGATGCTCTAAAACCAACAAGCTACTATCCTATTATTTGTAAAATCAAACCCTAACCACCCCTTGTTTTCTTAATACATTTCAAGCATTTTCATAATAAATCTTCTACTCTAGATTATGATTATGTTAAGAGTATGTTAGGTTTGTTGAACTTAAATTTTAATGAAATAAAGTGAATGACAAGCAACTCTTCTCCTTTCAACAAATTGTACTTGGTTCCTTACTTGACCAAAGTATTAGAAAAATCTGCCCAAATACACAATATTGTTCACCTCTAATTACTTGAGGACACTAGACTAGTCATAAGGACCTTGGGTAATAGCATCCAATCTTTAACAAATACAATGCATGACACTTATAACCAACAATTTACAAATTTGAGTAGCCAATTTACTGCTCAATAATAAAAAAGCTACAAGAATCCAAGAATCCAAGACCATCAAGATGAAGCCTAGATTTTATTCTTCTTACTAGTGGAATTGCTTTTAAGCTAATGGGTGTGTGTCGTGCTTTAATATTTTGCTGTAAATTAGTTAATTATAGGTGTCATGCACTATACAATAATTAGAAACCATATCCAACACACCTGCTTAGAACAAATTAGAATGAGAAAAAAACATGAGAAGATTGAGACGTCATATAAAAGAAACTCAAATAGAATTCCAGTTCTACAATTCATCATAATATATTCATGGTAAACAAAACAAAAGATAAGAAAGACAAGCTACTGCAGAGAAGTCAAAACCCTTTATCGCTATGATACAATGTCGTCAAAGATGTTGAAAAATCCCTCAAATTTCTCACGAAAAGGATCATCACTTCCCTTGTCAGTAGTGCACTAAATTGATGGACTCAAGTTCAATCCAGAGATACGCAAAAGCAGCAGCAGCAGCAACTCTCAAGCTTATTAACAGACGATTCAGAAATGGTTCAAAAAACAAGCGGTTAGAGTGCATTTGCTTCCAACTTTTCAGCCTCCAAAGCTTCCATGATGCTCTCCACCCATCTGCACAAATGACAACAACAATACTTTTGATAACGTGAGGTTCAATTATATAAAAGTAACAAGATAAAATACGCTTGCAAAGCCTCTTAACCCTTAAACGTCTAAAAGGCCCATTGCGACCAGTACAATACAAGGTATTGTTCTTGTATTTGGAATGGATCCACATCATTGCTACATTTGAGACCAACAAAGAAGTTGGAATATAGATCACTGCAATTCTAGTGAGCTATTTGAGATCCCTAAATTAAACCTTCTTGCTGGTAGCAAATGCCAATTATACGGCAACGTGTCTACTATCTATCACCTATCCACATGGGACGTTTAATGGAACGTTTAAGGGTCAATTATTCCTTCATCTGTAATTGATTTTCTTAGACCTAAGGAAGCTTAGAGCTTAGGTTTTCAATCATTTGTATCTTAGATTGCTGTAATACAGGTGAAGGGATGAGCAAGAATGTAGAGAAGTCTGTACGCAGTTACGCACCCGTCTATTCCAGGGCTCTCTGGATGATAAATTTTCTGCAAGCCTGCTTTGGAAGCAGCATTCGCTGATGTGCTCCCTATACATGCAGCTGCTCCATCCCAATTCCTTCGTCCCGCGACAAGTTCCATCCAGGCTCTGGATGAACACAAAACTTGCACTATCAAACATTTTCACAAAAGTGCTAAAAAAACGCTACCAGATACTCCTTGCATTACTTCGTATCATGCCAATCTCCAAACTGGTCAAAATATTTAGAGAAAAAAGCAAAGAGAGACTAACAGCAGATACCTCACAGCGGTAGGAGACGCAAATGTAGCTACAGGAGCTGAGGCAGCAGCAACAACGGCATCTTCATCCAGATTCCTTACAGTTTCCTGCACGACAAATACACTATTACATCACTATTTACATACAAAAAACGGATGATAAGCATCGCTACTCTCCTACAAGACTAACATACCCAAACTGTGCTTCAAGTTTATTCACCATTTTTGCGTTAGAGCGTAATTATATAGTTGTCATTTTTTTTTGACAACCAGTTGAAATATTCTTAGCAGAATTCTGGTGATATAAAACGTGGCCCTGTTCTGAAATACATTTTTCACAAAAGGACCAGTTTTCAAGCAAGAATCTCAGCCCTCGATAGGTGGATTGCATACGGCGATCATGTTTAGGGAATAAAAAGAGCTGTACCGTAGAGTATGTGTTCATCCGCAACACACGAAAACCTCGCTCCGTAAGCCCAGTCGCTGCACGAAGTTCGAAAAAACCGTTGATCAGGATTATCGGGAACACATGTTTTTGTATAGAGCAGTGGTATTCATAAGCCATGGTGCTGCTTGAGCTTGAGAGATTGGACTGTTACCTAAATCATCGCCAGCTTTAAGGGATGCAGGATACAACACATGGTTTTCACGGTCACCTATTTTGGGGAGCTCACTTGCTAAGACCTTCGCAGTTGCTGTTGACATAAAAACAGATTAGAATGACATAATCCTGGCCGTATATACGAAAGCCTATCAACTTCAACACAAACCTGAGAAAAGACTGCAGATCACAGCAGGGAGAGGGGGGAAAATAAACACCAAAAAAGTTGCAAGATACAAACCTTTTGAAGGTGTGAACGCAATTTCTAAGCGATCTGACCCTTCCTTCACGTTCTGGAAGAGCTCACCCGTGCCAGCACCAACCACAGAGATGCGTACTTTTGGACATCCTGCTTTTCTGCTCAAGATCTTGGCAAAAATTAGAACTACACAAACACGATATGCCACCAAAACCAAATTCAAGCAACGTTCAACAATTTAGTTACAAAAAGTGAGCTTTCTATTTTTAGGACAGAAACCACAAATGGAGGGATTGTAATATGTAGAATAGGTCAGGGTTGCAAGAACCTACCTCCACGCTCCCAGAAAAACTGTAGCAGCTTCTGGGGAGGTTACAATGATCCACTCAAATTCCACCTCTGCCACACAATATTTTATTAAGCTGTGCCTCTGGAAATTTTTGTAACTGAAGGAAATGCATTAACAAACGAGCATAAATCAAAATTTAGTTAGAGTAAAAGTGCTGAAGTACCACGGAGGGTCTGAACAAGCTGGGGTAGGTCTGGGCCATCCCTATGCTCTATCAAAGGTAGCTCTACGCATTGAATCCCTCGCTTTTCCTGCACTCAACAAAAACACCCGACGTTAACTATTTTTCCACCCCAATCACGAGCATCCTACATGACTGTCAAAATTGGTAATTGGAATGTATAACAAAACACAACACATCCTGCGTTTCCAATGGCTTAACAACTTCAAACATGTGTTACAACTCTTGACAGGTGTGTCTTAAACCCCTCTACAAGAAAAGAAAGAATTCAAAAATCATCTACATCTTGTAATTTATGACGCATTTCGCGGAACACATCTAAAAGCAAGGTCTATCTTTCTACATGATATAGTTATCGTCACTTGCTAAAAGAAAACAAGTTAGTCAAACAACAAAATTTCTTGCAATCGGTGCATATAGATTTCATGCATCAGCATTAAAAAGGAAGGTCAAGGGAGCGCACTAAAGCTTTCATAAGTTTCCCATTCTTTCCATGCTCCCTCGTTACCACGACTCTCGCACTTGCCTGTACACACAAACACCATTGCACAAGACACATTTAGTCTCATATCTGCGAAGATTCATACAAAACCCTTCCATGCAAGAGAAGCAATGGAATAATGATCTGACGATGCATGATGGAAACCCTAAAAAGTTGTAACATGAAAGAATCCAGATCCTTGATGTTGACGATGACTTGAAATATTTTGCTGCTGGAAATTCTTACTCTGGAGCTTCACATTGACAGCATAAAACCAGTTTTCAAGCATGTAGTTTAAAATTACAGTAAAAATCCAAGGAAGAGCTCGGATTCTCACCTCGGCCATGAGCACAGCGCGCACAGCATTTCGGCTCCGCAACGCCACAAAGCTCTTCGTCACCGCATTGCCGAAGAAGCAAGAATCCTTTGACGACGATGACGACCCCGCGGCGGACAACGCTTCCACCATCGCACCTGCTACGCCAATTGTCCCCGCTCTCCCGCCGACGGACGCCATAGCTGAGGCACTCACTGCAACAACACTACTACCGATTCACCGCAACACGGCAACACAAGTCGGACACTGCCCTGCGGCGATCGACGCCATCGATCGAGAGGATGTTGATGTGGATAAAAGGAATGAGGATTTTTCGGGGTGGATATAGCAAGGCGACAAGATGGAGACGGATGGCAATTAGGTCTGTTCACACTGACACCCGAGAATCTATGAATCTGTGAATCTGCGAATGTACTCTTGCAGTTCTCCACCATCGGATCCTGCATCTCGCTGCTATCATAAAGCCACGTGAGCAGCCGAACCACGAAGATGAGGCTCGGATCAGTGGACTAGCCCTGAGCTTGATCCCCTCTCAGTCTCAGATTCTCAGATTCTATGACGACCAAATTAGGTGATAAAATTTGAATCTCCCGGCGGCTTGCGGCTCACAGAGTCACAGAGTCGCAAAATTTGCACCTGTGAGAGTGCTGCAGTCACACACTGCCTGCTTGCTGTTGTTGTTGTTGTTGTTGGGTGTGCTCTGTTCGGCGTTGTGCTTGTTGGGAAAATTGTGAGATGAGTGGAAGGGAGACGGGGTTGAGAGGAGCCAAAATTTGAGCTGCCTGCTTGTGTTGGGGGAAGCTCGGAATCCATGCAGTGGTTGTCAGTTTGAGGATTGCTGTGAACGATGGGGTCACTTGCGTACAACCCCTTGACATTCCAGCAACATTTCGGCACTAAGCTTAATTCTCAGACCACTACTACTTCGTCTCTCCGGTGGTTCAGAAACCCTAATCCCGCTGCCAGCACTTGTCGATTCCGTTCGCGAGCAATTCTTTCCACATCGCCATCGCACGGTCGAATCAATCCCAAATTTGAATGTGAAAGGATTCTCGACAATGCAACCATTTCGTCGCTTGTTTCTACGTCTGTTAGTAATTATAACAGAGCGCGTGACTTCCAATGTCGAGCTCGGCCGGATTCGAGTGTCAACGAGACCGGGGCGGAGATTGGTGGGGAGCCTGGCGAGTTGATGAACATGGACATCGTCGTCAGGGATGGGTGGCAATGGACCAAAACCAACCAAGAGCTGGTAAACCTCTGGTGTTTTATCGTCTCTCTTTGTCTGTTCGTGCCACCTAAAACCTTACTTGATGCCACATCTTTTTAGGATCTTCTTGTGTTACAGCTTTTCATGTATTTTATTGTTTGTTGTTCGCTAATTCTTTTGGTGATATAAACTTTTGACTTCATTTGAGGGTGTTGGCTTGGATTTGAACGCAGATAGCGTACTCGCTTTTGCTTGCAGCGGTGCCAATTGGGAGCATTTTGCCGCTGGGCGGTTATCAGTGGTCGGGTGCAATCTACTTTCTGTTTCTGGCTGTGTGGACCGTCTACGTTGGCAGCCATCGCAGGTACTCCACTCCCCAGTGCTTGTCCATTTCAAGCTTCAAAGCAACCCTAAAAGGTAGGAACACCCATAAGCGTTAGTTTAAGGGTTTTGAACATGATGACTATTAATAAACATCTAGCAAATTATAGGATCTTGTTAACAACAGAAAAATAATGAGTTTGCACTATTTGGATATTGTGAGAATAAGTTGTGAATTTTTAAAGAGCAAACTGCCATTGTACCCATAACCAACACTAAGGCTTCATGTTCACATATTGTATATCCTTGTAATTACATCTATTTATTTCTACCGATTTTCCAAGATTTTAGAGGTGACGGTTATGGGGACACTAACGCTTATGGGTGTTCCTGCCTAACATCAGAAACAGAGATATTTCACGATGTCGATTGTAAGCTCTTCAAACCCTAATTGTGAAATGTAATATTTGAGCAGTTCTGATCAGTGAGGGCTGTTGACTGGCAGTTTAGGGAAGAAGCCACAACAGAGCGTGTCGTTCAAGCAAGGGCTGGCAGCGCCGGTGTTGTGTTCAGTCTCGCTCTTCGGATTCTACGCTTTGCTGCGCTTCTTCCCCAACCTCGACATCCACACGTTCATTTCCGCTTACCTGGGCGTGGCTGGTGTTGTTGCTGTTGCTAGTAATCTCGCTCCCCCGCTTCGCGCCATCCTTCCCAACGCGGAATCCACATCATGGCGTATTGGTATGAGCTTCCTTTGCACAAAAACCTTAACCCCTAAACCCTAAAATCCTTGGGTTGTTGTCTACGATTCTCTCTTCCTCCCTATGTCCCTCTAAAAACGTCCAAATCAGACACATTTCTTGTACCACTAAAAAGCAAGCTCTATTTGCTGATTTCAAACGCTAAGAAAGCATTTGTCATGTTCAATGATCTCATGGGGCAAGTTAAGTGACGAGAGAGCATTCCACTCCTAGCAAGCTTGGCCTTGCCCATATGAGGTACCATTGTTGCTACTAATCTCTAAATCATCAATAATGAGGAGCTAACAACATGCACAAATATGGTACTTTTTGCATGAAATTTTGGGTGCCTAAACGGTGACATCAAAGCTAGAGATTTTGCACACGTTTGGTAGATGGTATATTGATTCTAGAATACACGTGGTGCCACTAGCAGAAAGACTAAAAACACAGTTAATCCTTTGAAAGGAAGCTTTTTGGATGTTTTTTTAGAGGGACAGAGGGAGTACTTATTAGTTTTCCATACTAAAAGATGACAGCATTGTGAGCCTCTGCTGCAGGGCACGACCAAAGATGTGTCTCTTCTGATGGACGTCATGCTTTGGAATGACAGATTTTCCAATGTGGATGGTGGTTGATGAGGGTGAGGCAGTTCACGTGACTCTCACTCCGGCTGATGCATTGGCAACCATCGGTATGTGTAGAGTATATTCATTCACTCCACTCTCTTGCCATGTAACAAACAAGTAGTAGAATTTTCTATGAATCTGCAATTGCTGACAAACTTGTATTTTCAAATATCTGAGACTAAAGCATACGTGTGTTGATTGGAAAACAGTTGGTGTTGCGGCCGCTGTTGCAAGTAAACAATCCGGAGCTCCATTCACGTTGAACAACTTCATCGCCGTTTGTATTGTCACCGAACTTCTGCAATTGCTATCTCTTGGCAGGTACATTTCTTGGTTTGCTTCTAGATGCTCTCATTCGTCCAAAATTTATCACCTGGAAAATGTCAATGTTTATGAACTTTAACCAATTCAACGAGTTTGACGTTGCATTCATGGAAGGTAAACTCACAATAAATTAGATACTGCTTTGTCATAACTTTGTGATAAACCTCGTTGTTCTCGCTCGATAAAGAATTGAGAGAAAATCTGTCATTTGCTGAAGGAAAAGTGGATTTGTGGTTCTTACACAGTTTTGCGACAGCTGCTGCTATGCTCTCTGGGTTGCTTCTGTATGATGTCTTCTGGGTGTTTGGATCTTCACATGTTTTCGGCGACAATGTCATGGTGACCGTAAGTGACTTCGGATTAAACCCTAAACCCTCAATCACACGAAACCTCCCCTATTGCAGTTGTAACGCCATTTGGGTAGTTTCTATTGTGAACCTTGTCAGTTGTAGCGTGGTTAAGTTTTCCAGAATACCTCTGGAAGGTGCTTTTGATACGTTTTCTGACTGTTTTTGTTAGCACTGATGTTCAATGTTGTGATCATTCTACTTATGCAAGCTTATTGTGCAGGTGGCGACTTCACCAGCTTTCGACGGTCCTATGAAACTGATCTTTCCTAATGCAATTGTAAGATACAACCATCAATGCCTGCTGCGTTCATGTACGATCCTTGATTAGGGTTTAGGGTTTAGAAATTTATCATTTTGCCATTGGAGCTCGTGAATGCCGGTTTTTTCTTTCTTCATTCTTAACAAGTTAGCGTTACATGCCTCTTGAGGTTTACCACAGTTAAGAGCCTTCCAACCCTCCTAAACCCTACTTAGCAACTGCGTTTTGTTGTTGTTGGGACAGGCAAATGCTGCACATCCTTACTCAATCTTAGGCTTGGGCGACATTGCGGTACCCGGACTGCTGATCGCCTTGATGCTACGGTTCGACCGCTCTCGATCCATGAGCCTCGCTGGAGCAGATGATGCCCCTGCCTCCCAGCAATCACCCACTGACAAAACTTACTTCATCACTTGCATTGCTTCATACATTTTTGGATTAACCGTCACTGTGGGTGAGTACTCGTTCTTCACTGAAGTTCCTCATACTTCCCTTCTTCTTGTCTTTCAAATCCACACTTACTTATATTCTAACAAACCATCAAAGTACACAGAGATTTATGGTAAAAGTAATGCTTTGAATGACATTCCAATCGCCAGGTTTCAACATGGCTAGGTATTCTCGATGGGGAATTTCTGTTTGTGTAGACCCCCTAACCCATCCTGTCCGTCACATGCTGCTGCTAGAATTCACCCCCTTTGCCAACACCAAAAAAAAGTTGCTAACGACCAAACCAACAACACAAATTGAGACGTGGCAATCTATTATATACCACAGGAAAAACATCACTTTGGTTGATGAGAATGTGGTTGCTGGGAATAAATCCAAGGAAGCCACGTTGTCAAATTTTTTGTTGTTGTGTTGTGGTCAAACGTGCTCTCCAAAGTACGGTGCACTCCAGCAAGTTCTTGATTTTTTTGAAACTCAGCTAGATAGCAACCATTGGTGAAGAACAACATTTGAACATTTCAAAATTGATAAAATCCCATGAGGCTGTATGCTAGCAATCTCAAGCCACATATTTACATATCACATTAATGGAAAAAACACTAGTGGGGGACTACTGAACTTGTTAATGTTTGACAAAGTTTAATAAAATGGTTAGTTGAGTTTCAAAGAATGAGTTTCAAAGAACTCGAGAACTTGTTGGGGGAACTGCACAACATCCAAAGAGAGTAAAGTGGAAACAAGCCTGTACTAATGCGTTATTCAGTAGCCAGCAGAGAGCTTTGCAATTCTAGATTCTTCCTAAACTGATACTTGGATGATGTTGTGGTTGTGGCCGTGCATCTGTTTTGTGCAGTGGTGAACTCGGTGTCCGGTGCTGCACAGCCAGCTCTGCTGTATCTGGTTCCATCGCTCCTCTTCGGAGTGTTTGTTGTGGCGTTTTCAAGGAGGGAGGCATCTCTCTTGCTGGATTATAAGGAGGAGCTCACACCGTTTGCTGTCAAGAGCGATGACGCAGCTGAATGATCAGGAAAACTCCACTCTTCCCATATTCTTCGTATACACTACACCGCAGATTGATAATTAAGATTTTTCACCTATTTCTTTGTTGAACTGCTGCAAATGGTTGTTAACCTCGACTACCACGCGCCGTGAATTTGTTCCTGCATCATTGCAAGGAAAGTGTGCAGATTTGGTTCTGAGTTCTCTTCAGTTCTCCAAGTAGGTAAACCACCTGTGTGTGTGTGTTAAAAGTCATACACTTATGGAAGGGGCCCAAGTTCCATGTCTTGGTTCATTGCATTTTGTTTACATGGCAGCGTGGTTTGGAACTTTTGGCGCTAAGGAGGTGGGACTTCATTCACTCAAGGGTTCGGGTTGATCATCTTACTTGACCCAACTTTCAGCGTAAATTCCACCAACGTGTTTTGAAAAAAGTTCATAAGTTTTTTTTTTGAGTGTAGTGATTCTTGGATAAGGTCAACTTTGTAAGAGATGTTTGGATAGTGTCAAGGTCCCACTCTTTTTTTGTGTGTTATGGACCTAGTTAAACACAGTGTTTGTATTTGGTTAATGCTTGGATATGGTCAATGTTTTTTTTTCTTGTTCAAGCCATTGACATTATCCAAGCATCATTGTACTCCTTTTTACCCTTAACCCTTGAATGCCCAAGGCACTTTTTGAGCTTCTAGAAATTTGTTCTAAGTTGAACAAAAAGCAAAATTTTTGATAAGTTGTATTAGTTTTTTTTAAAATTGTCACTATACAAAATCAAAATACATATGTTAGAGATCACATTGGAAAAGAAAACACAACACTATCATTTATGAATTGAAAAATTATAATGTTTGATCAAGAGGGTGCTAAAACTGTGAAAATAAATTGAAGTCTTTTAATCCTTTTCTCACATCAAATCTAAACACATGGCCACATGAAAAAAATGGGGTCAAAGAACATAACATATGTAACTCCAGTCAAATTATAGCCTTTCAAAATCTCCTCTACAACTTTTTTTAAATGAATTTCTAGTGTAAATTTTCTCCAAGGTCTAGTGTATTTGAGGCTCATTTCCAAGAGCTCGCAACACTAAAAAAGTCAAGGTTGCAATGGACACCTTTGGACAAAATCTTGAATAAAAAAGTCATAATCAATCATAATCAAATTTTTGATGCTAAAACTAGACTTCAAAAATGATAGTTAAAAAATAAAATCCACTAATAACAACTTAGATAGGTTTTATAGAAGTTCAAAAAATTGTCAACACCATAATATGGTGCCTTGGGTAATTGGAGGTTAACCCCTAAATGCCTGCAGCACCAAATTTTGGTGTTTGCAATACTCTGAATTTCAATAAACCTAACTAAGTTACTATTTTTAGTAGTTTACATTTTGGATTTATACTTTTTGAAGTCTAATTTTAGGATCAACAATATGATTTTGAAAATGATCAATTATGATTTTTTTATTCAAGCTTTTGTGCTAGGGTCTTGACTTTCTCTAATGTTGAGAGCTCTTGGAAATGAGCCTCAAATACATTAGATTTTGGAGAAAATTTCACATTAGAAATTCATTTAAAAAACTTGTAGAAGAGATTTTGAAAAGCTATAAAGTGATTGGGGTTATGTATGTTATTTCCTTTAACCTTATATTTTTTTTATGGTCATTTTTTTAGACCCAACATGTGAAAAGAGGATTCAAAAACTTCAAGTCATTTTTGTAGTTTTAACACCCTCATGATTAAACATTATAATCTTTCAATCCATTAGTGTTACGGTTGTGTTTTCTTTTCTTGTTTGACATCTAACACATCTAGTTTGAATTTGTATAGTTACAATTCAAAAAAAATTGATACAGCTTATTAAACTGTTGCCTTTTTGTTCAGTTTGAAGCAAAGTCCTAAAAACTCAGAAAAGGCCTCAGACATTTAGGGGTTAATAACACAAGGAAGTTGAGATCTTGCGTTGAGGTGGGACTTCCAAGGATGTGAAGTGGTATGTATTGTGAACCGCCTCTAAAAGTTATGTCAACTAGGAATTATTTTTTTGCCACAAGGTATTATTTTTTTTTGTCATCATGCACAACTAAACATTTTTAGGAGTTTTGTAACAATTGATACAAGGGCTTGGGAATTCATTGACATGTGTTATGTAGTGAAAGGCGATGTCATTGCAAGCGTCACGCACATGTTCTTGCCAGGAAAGAACACAAAAGGAGAAGACAAGATGTTCCTTAATTAACCCATACATACATGCAGTTTATCCTATTATCACCGGCCCTAATTCAAAAATAAATTCTTAAAGCTACAATATACCAAATGTCGTGGTTATGGTACCATCTCAAATATAATTCAGTCAAATTTTTGTATCAAGTTTCAAATTCCTAAATGAGTGAAGTATATGTTAGTTATTAAGGTTTTAATGAGGTAAGATTAAGGTCAAGTTCAAATTTGAAATTGCCTATCACTTTTTTGGAGATTTTGGTTGTTATACATGATCACATTTTGTCATTTTCATCTCCAATCTTTTTCTTCCTTTCATTGGCCTTTGTGATCATTCATAAGTTTTAGCTAAGTTGACAACTTTTAGTTGTTTTTGGTATTTTACAATTGACATTACTATAGCCAAGGCATTGGGGCACTAAACTATATGTCTAATTGAAATTTTCATAGCTAATATGCCTTATCTTTAGAATATTTTGTCAAATGGAAAAAAAATTCACAATTAAGTAAAGAACTTTGAAACCTTTCTTGCAATACTTGTAAACCCAAATTTGAAGCTAAACCCTCATAGATATGGATTTTTGAAGATAGAGAAATGATAATAGGGTAAATTATCTTTATGTAGGCATTTTTTTTTGTCATCAATTCAAACATTGAAGATATGAATTAAGAGATATGGAGATTGATAATAAGTTCATTTAGCTTTTAATATTGCATGGGAAACAAAATAGAAAAGGTTTTATTAAATATTTGCAACTTTATAAATCCAAATGGTTGTGTTTTCAATCTTCAAAGTTTTCAAAGTTATACTGGATTCTTTTCTAATATGGTTTGTAATCCAAGAAAATAGATTGAAGCAAACCAGGTATGAAACTCAGAACTTTGACAAAATGAATCAAGCAATGAGTTTTATACTCTATTTGATTTAACCTTCTTCCTTGAATCAAATACAATGTGAAGGAACTTCTATAAACTTACAAGCTTAAGATTGAATGTACATTTAAATTTGCAAATTGCAACTCTAATGTGGGGATATATTTCATGTTCTCTTTTGCACAAATGGAATGGATGCATGAATTCAGTACTAACTTCCAACCTCCTCGTTTCTTGATCTTTACCTCTTTAACACTTGAGTTGATTAAAATGTTGAGATTTCAAACATTTGAGTAGTCTAAAGAGTAGATACA
Source organism: Ulota crispa (assembly GCA_963920765.1). Classification (NCBI taxonomy): domain Eukaryota; kingdom Viridiplantae; phylum Streptophyta; class Bryopsida; order Orthotrichales; family Orthotrichaceae; genus Ulota; species Ulota crispa. The sequence continues at coordinate 24,391,394 of OY987245.1, forward strand.
CCAATAAATAGCAAATTCACTTGTTTGCAAGAAGTAAAAAGGAGTAACAAAACATAAAAACTACACTAAGTAATGCATTTAGGTTGCTTGACATTGAAAATTTACCTCAACACTCATCACTTGCTACTTAGAAGCCCATGTGACTGTTTAGATATTAGGATTTCACACAGTTTATGACATGAACAACATTAGTTTCTTTTTCTTCAATGTTGTTGTTGCCAAGCCCTTATTGTTGTTAAAATTGGTCTACTATAGTAATTATGATGAGAATTATTGTAGTACCAATTCTCGTACCAATTAATACTTATATAGTGTAAAATGTTGAGAAATTAATTTGAGGCAACCTAAATGCACTATCTAGGGTAGACACATCAATTATTTATATTTCATATATATATATATATATATATATATATGTGTATATATATATATATATATATATATATATATATATATATATACATATATACAAGTATACATGTATACATATATATATAGGGAATTGATATGTGTACCACACCCTTTCAATTACTATACTACACCCTAGAGTACATTTTAGATTTCTACCATCAAAAAGTTGAATTTGAGAATTTGGAATTTAGATTTGGACTTAGAGACCATGATTTAGTCTAGAACCATAAAAAAAGTTGCAATTCAACAACACCCAATGAAAAAGTTTAGTTAGAGAGAAAAGTATTACTTTTATTTTTGTTTGTAAAAAAGATAAACTTTTTCATCGGATGTTGTTGAATTGCAACTTTTTATGTGGCTTTAGACTAAATCACGATCTCTAAGTCCAAATCTGAATTCCAAATTCTCAAATTCAGTTTTTTGATGGTAGAAATCTAAAATTTATTGTGGGGTGTGGTACAATAATTGAAAGGATGTGGTACACATATCAATTCCTATATATACATACATACATATATATATATATATATATATATATATATATATATATATAAAATATTTATTGCAAAACAAGATCAATAGACTTTGAGCCCTTGTAAAGTATAATTTTTGCTCTACACAAAAATAAGTTTTTTGACCATTCAAAAGTATATGATGTTAGGTTCACTCATAAAAAAATTCAAATGCAAATATAGGAATTTAGCTTATTCTAAATCACCTTGTAATGCAAGGAGGTCCACAAAATTGACAATACACTAGTCATTTTTTCATGATTTCTTGTGCAATGAAGGAGCCTTTTATTTGAAATCCAAAGACTAAAAAGTAAGAGACATACTTTTGGAATATGCAAAAACAACTTTCAAGAGCTTTGGATTTATAAATTGAAAGATAATAGGGCTTGAAGTTAGAAGAGAATTTCTTTTCTCAAAACCGCCCAAGCATAGTTAACAAGTTTTGACTCTTAGAATGTGATGTGAGAGCTCAATTTTTGTTTTGTTTTTTTGAAAATTATGTACTATATTTTATTAGTTACAAACATGCCAAATTTTAAAATTTAATGAGAGTCTTAGCCTAAGATTCCCCAAAGATACCCAAATTGCCCAAGATGCCCAAATTCTTTTGGGCAATATAACTTTTTACTCAACATCTGATCAATTTTTTTTTTTTTGCACACAAAGATTTTCATTGTGTGCACCTTATCTTCAAATCTCAAAAATATCTACCAAAAATCGACTTCATAGGAACCTACCCAAATTTTCAACCAAATGTTGAAAGAACTTTTGTGGTTTAGGGGTTAATAAGGGGCTATTCTCCATACGTAGGGATTTTCTTTTTTGTACTACAGTATGTAGTTTATTTTGCTAAAACGCAGCACAACTTTTGTTTAAGAATATTTGGCAGGGCACTCTTTGTTTTTTCATTGAATGAAAGCTCAAAAGTGCGTCACAATCTTGAGGTGATATTGCTATTTTCGGATGAAATTGGACTATCCTCAATGAAGGAATGAGGTTCATCCACGTTTTGCATGTGACTTCCAGACCCATGGGCGTAAATGCCTGCGTAAGTGACCTCTTTTTCAAATAGAGTTGCATTTAAATACAAGGACACTCTCAAATAAAGTGGGCAGAAAAATGTGTTCTCGTGTGTTCCCATGTCAGATACATCTATTGTTTTGTAACAAATTCTGGAGAAGATGTTTTATTTACTCCTCTACACTATGTCCTTAGCGACAAGAAAGGAAAAGAAAATATCAAACAATAAATAGAAAACTAAACAACAACATTCAACCGACACAAGAAACTGACGGTAAAAGTTGAAGTCAAAGTTGCAACTTTGCCGCACAGTAAAAGGATAGAGTCAATTGGTATTGACACATGGGCGCCAGATTGTTCTGAACTACTCAATAAGCCAGATTTATGAAGATTGTGGCACTTGGCCCCTAGTGAGTAAAGCAAACAATAACTTACAAGGTTGTCCTTCTTCCTTCTTTTTTCTTTAATTTTCAAAAATACAGTACCAGTTATAGTACATGCCAGCTTTTTTTTAGTTAAAAAAAAAGTGGACAACCCACAATCACTTGCACCCCTTGCATGCCTCCATGTAACGCAGGGTTACTAGCCAATTCTGACAGATTTCCTCCACTGCCTTTCCTTCCCTCATGATATTCTCTAATGGCAAGGGGACAACTAAGCACTCATTCACCAAAAATTTAAACCTTGCTGTAACTATGTCCTTGGACAAGGCACTGGTAAGAGCATCCTCATTCCATCCAGTCAGAAAGGCCGCTATATCAATTCTGGACTTCTTGGTCTATTAATAGCATATAGTTAATCACAAAAAATTACATGATTTGAAGAGCATGAAAATTTCCATTCTGAAAGTGCAATGAAAATTTAGTTAGGACATTGCATGATTTAGATATATCACATCAAATGTTAACTACCTTCCAAAAAACTTAAAGGCCTCTCCAAATCAAGTCTAAATAAGGAAATTTTAGTAAAGTGGACTGCAAATGTACCTACCCCTTTACAAAAATTGCTTTATTTAGGCTTGATTTGGAGAGGCCTCTAAGTTTTTTGGAAGCTAGCTAACATTTGATGTGATATATCTAAATCATGCAATGTCCAAACCAAAATTTTATTGCACTTTCAAAATGGAAATTTTCATGCTCTTCAAGTCATGTAATTTTTTGTGTGATTAACTATATGTTGTTAACCCCTAAATGACCATGGCCTTTATTTTGTCAAAAGACACTCAAAAGTGTCACTTCTATGGCAAAGAGTAAAAAAGTTTGAAAATTGGTTTTTTTGCATATCTAACCATAGGATCTTGTACTAGACTTGTATAAGAATGTGTTCTTCAAAACTTAAAAACTTTGACCGGAGAGATTGCAAGATATTTGCGTTTAAAGTGGAAAAAACAAGCTTTTTTGCACCTTGCATGACTAAATTATTTGACTTTGAAATTTTTAAACTTAAACTTTTTGCACCATGGAGTTTTGAGGTTTATTTTTTATGCTTGGGAATTGAGTTGAGAATCTTCATAAAAAAACCAAAACAAAAAATACTAAATTTTCATTCTTAAAAAAAACATTAAATAAAAGAAGGTTTGAGATTGAACAAAATCTTACATTGTTAATAACCTTGCAATGGAATTGAATCACAATATTCCCAATGGTGAGATTGTTCTAGCAAGCAATCTTCACCCTTTCCAATAGTTTTTTTTTGCAAAAATGGTAAATTATCATTCAAAAATGAAGTTTATAAGTTATTTTTTCAAAGCAAAACCACACCTACCTGCAAACTAAAACTTCCCATAACTTTCATCTCATTTATAAAATTTGAATGATTCAAAGCTCCCCATGTCTATATAAATCTAAAGAACCTATTTCATATTTTTATTCAAAAAAAGTGAAAATTTTTAAGAAGTTTTTGGCTGCTTGAGGAGCAGTATTTTCTAGATTTTCATGCATAATTTCTTCAATAAATGTCAAAATGAAAGAAAAAATTACATTCCCATGTAGATCTTTGAATTCCTCACCTTTAATAAAAGTTTCAGAAAATCACGCAAAGTAGTTTAGCCGTAGGTACATGCCCAAAATCCCATTTGTCCCCCGAAGGGACAATGGTCCTTTAGGGGTTAATAGATCATGATTGATATAGCGGCCTATATGCCATGGTGGAGTGAGGATGCTCTAAGGGCCCATAAACGGCAAAAGGAGGGTCATGTCAAGTGTGCATTTCCCATAGTAGCCTTTGTAAGGAGTATGCAGCTCTAATGCATAACTAGCTCTATAGCTACTAAGGTAGTATGCTCAAAAACCGTTTGCTCATTTTGAACCATCCAGTAGCTTGTTGTGAAATGGTGCACTGGTGGTTCTTACATAGCCTCTTACAACTCATTGAATGCATGGAAGAAAATTTGTTTTTAATTGCAAGAGCCAATCATTCTCCTTTCTTCCTCAAATCTCTTCACAACTTGCAAGTGAACGGTTCTTGGAAGGTCTAAGGTTAATAATAGATACCTATGACACATGCACTTTGAGAATTCATAAGTAACTCAAAAATGCTTCAAAAAATATGAAACGACTTGTGTTGCATTCAACATCTATTTCTCTTTGTCTGAAAAATGAACATGCACTTTGAGAATTCATAAGTAACTCAAAAATGCTTCAAAAAATATGAAACGACTTGTGTTGCATTCAACATCTATTTCTCTTTGTCTGAAAAATGAACTAAAAATCCTCCCATCCACAGAAGACCATGAAAAAGAGGGATGAGCCCTTAGATGGGCGGTTTTCAAGCGTACTACCTTAGGGACAAGTGATAGCGTGTGGTCAAGGAGGTTGTTTGCAAAAAAAAAAATGAAAAAATTACAAAGAGAGTTGTCAAAAGATCAAGTTGCACTTACCAGTCAAAATTATAGGGACTCGCTCTTTGGTCTTTCCAAGTTTCCATTGAGTGATAGCCAAGACGGCTTCCATGCCAAGGCCGCTTCCCAAACCATTTGGCTTTGCATCTAGACTGGGGATGATATTTCTCCCATTACACTTGGAAGTTGGACCGGCCTCCATTATAATGTTATTGCATCCTCATCTTGCGGTCAAAATGTAGATGCTCTCAAGAAATGACTAGCTAGAATCACCCATCAGCCATCACTAGTAGAAACAATACGTCTGCAATGTTAATAGAAATTGTTCATAAGGACTCATTTATAATCGTTGTGAACAAAGTTCACAATCATTGTGAATAATTTTCATAGTAGTTGTAGGAACATTTTTTACATGAGTTGCATGTGTGTTTTCATTCTTTAAAGTATGTATTCTTTTCACTTTTTATTCTAGTACTCTTCAATACCAAAGCTATTTCAATTGCTATGCCCCACTCTAGTAATGCCAACTTGCACTAATTTTAAAATAAAGTGGAATTATCAAGTACACTAATGAAGTAGTTCAGAATAATGTAAGTTGATTAATTCAAAATATGGTGAAATATATCATTTAAATATTGTCTCAAATAGTGTGGCTCAACTAACCAAAATCCCGAGGTGGATTTTATTAGCAAATAGCTCACTTAAATAATGTGTGAAAAATGCCATACTATGGAAAATTAGCCACCATATTGCCACTTGAGGGGTAACAAAATGCTATGCCCAAGACTGTACTTGAAGGGTAAGAGCAGAAGACGTGTCATAATTTTGTGTTAATTAAGCAAAATTCACTCATATTAATGTGAAAGTAGTCTTGCACAATCAAAGTCTTGCACTAGTTGAAATAACTTGTGTAGTCAATGATTTTCCTATTACACCAAACAAAATCGTTAGATTCTACTATAATTAAGTGCTCAACATCCACACTATATTGAGTATTTACATTTATAGCTACAATGCTGATAACTTTGGAATAATAATTTAGGAACACACAACTCCCTCAACAATTCCATATGTATGTGTACGACTGTACATGTATGTATGCGTATATGCATGCGTGCGTGTATGTGTGTATGTGCATGTATGTGTATGTGATATGTAGGCTCTGTAGTTAAACAAGACTAGCAAAGGTTTACTAATGCTCAAACTTTAATTTCATGTCTTCATATGCCAAATCCCTACTCGTTGAGAAAATAATTCATTTTACACAGAGTATGTTTGGTGCAAAAAAACAATCTAAACTGCACACCGGGTGGTCATTATGGCAGCCCCCTCTACAGTATCAGGCAAGCGTGAATTGTCCCTTGCTTTGTGCCATTCAAAGAACTATGTATAATACAAAGTAAAATTGGGATTTTGTTGTTTTGAATCATAGATATTGATTCTCATGGAATCCCAATCAAGCATATCAAATTTTGATTTCTAAAATCCAAAACCTTATTTTTGGTGAATTATTTTGAATTAAATTCATGGTTTTCCATGAAAGCTAATTGAAGAAAATTGGTGATGAATTTTTGAGATTCAATTGTATGGATGTGTAGGAAACATCTTTATGTACCTTTTGCATGTTATAACAAATACCTCTAAGTAACAAAATTATGATTGTTAAAGAGTTCAATGTGGGTTTTGGTAGGACCAAAATTTGCAAAATAGATATTTCTATTTTTTAACTAACTTTTGGCAAAGTAAACATATAGTCATGTTCAAAGGTAAAAACCTAGTCATAAGGTAGGAGCACCCATAAACATCAAATTAAGGGTTTTGAACATGATGACTACTAATAAGCAACTAGCAAATTATAGGATCCTATTAGGAACAGAAAAAGTGAGTTTGCATAGTCAAATGTATTATTTGGATACTCTGAGAATAAGTTATGAATTTTTAAAGAGCAAAATGCAATTGCACCCATAACCACTTTTAAGAATTTATGTTCACATGTTGTACATTCTTGTCATTACATCTATCCACTTCCATAGATTTTCCAAGATTTTAGAAGTGACGGTTATGGGGACACTAACGCTTATGGGTGCTCCTACCTTGGTGTATGTCAAATAGCAAAATGTGATTGTTTCTAAGAAACATCAATTCTACAAAATTTGGACATGTTCATCCTAACATTAAAATCATTATAAAAACAATTTAGAAGTTGTTTTTGGAAACACTTGTTAGAAGAAAGATGTGCAAATGGATGTTTTCCACGCATCCATGCAATTGAATCTCAAAAATTCATCACCAATTTTATTTGATCAATTTTCATGAAAAACCATGAATTTAATACAAAATTTAATACAAAATAATTCACCAAAATTTGGGTTTTGGTTCTTAGGAATCAAAATTTGATATGCTTAATTGGAATTCCATGAGAAATAGTATTTAAGATTCAAAACAACAAAATCCAAATTTTGCTTTGTATTATACAAAGTTCTTTGAACTGCACCAAAGCAAGGGACAATTCATGCTTGCCTGGTACTATATAGTGTTTAAACCTTGAAGGCCTAAACACTATATTTTGGCAAAATAGCAATTTTGGGCAGCTCACTACAAATGGATGTTTCATCCTTTTTCTTTGAGATTTTCACACATGATGTGCTCAAAGAGTAGCTTTAAGGTCCAACAATTTTCATGACTTTTGACTATATGGTTCAAAAGTTATTGCATGATGTGTTGTTGTTTTAAACATTTGGCAACTAGGGCAGCTCAAAAACTTCTTTAACCCCTAAAGGACCAAGCTCATTTTTTCTCAAAAAAGACTCAAAACTATCATTTCTATTGATTTAATCCAAAAAAATCTTTTTCAAAAATGGTCAAGTCTAACTTTAGAGTCTTGTAGTGGACTCATTCAAGAACATACCATGAAAAATTTGTGAAGCTTGACCGTACGGATTGAGAGATATGACCATCTAAAAGTAGTATATATAGTTCCTTTACCCCAACCCAAAATTTTCAGGTGCCTTTGACCACATGTGGTGAACAATTTTGTACTATAGGTGCTAAAGAGATTTGTTTAACATGCTCTAAATCATGTTAGGCATATCTCTCCAAGTTTTTGTGATCAACCAAGACATGGAACACACCCTCCATGGCCTTGCATTGCAAACATGTGCTTGAAATTCACACTACACTGAGGTTTTTTGCCAACCAAGTTTTCTAAAAATATATTATAGAAAATAAAAATCCAAGTGGCGGATTGGAAGAGTTTAGCTTCATTGACAATCTCAAGAAAAAAAACTAGGAAAAAACTAAATCTCTAGTAGCTATTGCAGCTCAAAGGTTAATGTATTTATCAAATACAATAATGTATTTATTTAGTACATTATTGCTTTGGATGGATTCCAATGAAGGGTCATCTCTTCATTGGTTCTCCTTGGGAGAAGTCCACAAAAATTGGCATGCCCAAGCTACCCCTCCAACTAAATTTCACATGTTTTACCCTTATAACTTTTGGACCGTAAATCAAGATTCAATAAAAGTTGTTCTCCCACTTTCAAAACTCTACTTTTGAAGAAAAAAATTAAAGAATTTAATTGTAAATTGTAATAGCATGACCTTGCCCAAAATCCCATTTGTCCCTTGTAGGAACAAGTGGTCCTTTAGGGGTTAAAACTTACATCTTTTTGTTTTCATTTTAAAAATTGGTTCTTTCATTAGAAGAAAAGCATGCAATAAATAGCTGCCCAACTAAGTCGCAACAACTGCACAAGCAACTACACAAACAAGTGCATAACAACTACACAACAACTGGACAACTACAAAATGAGATCATTTTGTAGTTGTTCAGTAGTTGTGTAATTGCTTATGCAATTCTTGTGACTTAATCGGGCAGTTTTTTATTGCATGTTTTTCTTCTAATGTTTAGAATTATATGTATGTGGGAAGCTTTGAATTATTCAATTTTGATTAATGAAATGAAAGTTATGAGAAATTTTAGCTTGTGGACAAGTATGGAGTCTCTCAAAACCATTCCTGCTTGCAAACTAAAATCTCTTGTAACTTTCATCTCATTAATTGAAATCAAATGATTCAAAACTTCCCACTTACATATAAGTCTAAAGAACCGGTTTTTAAAATAAAAAAAAAGTTCAAACAAATATTATTTTTAAAGAACTTTTTTGAGCTGCCCATGCTGCTCAAAGTTTAAAAAAAATATATATCTTGCAATAACCTTTGAACCATATAGTCAAAATTTATGAAAATTGATGGACCTTAAAGTTACTCCTTGAATACATCATGTGTGAAAATTTCAAAGAAAAAAAATGAAAATTCCACTTGTAGTGAGCTGCCAAAAACCCAATTTGTCCCTTGTAGGGACAATGGACTTTTAGGGGTCAAAGTGAATAGTGACATTTATTGTGGTGCCCACACATTAAATTACAATTTTTAAAAGTTGCAAAAGTCAATAGTGCATGGTGCCCTCATGAAAATTACAAGCATGGGACCTAACAATGTTACTAGAATGTGAGCGGAAAAATTTGAGCAATGAGTAGTGAGCAGCAAGCAGTAAGATTTGAGTAGTAAAAAGTGAATGAGTGATTTATAACAAGAAATCTAATTTTCAATAGTTACAAGTTGAAGGTTTAGGCACACCTTGTTTTTTCCCAAAACAATAATAAGTATATAGTGGAGAGAACAAAGGGGATGAAATCCATCTATGACATTCATTAAGACAAATGAATGAAATATAATATGGATGAAAGATGGAAGTTTAGGATGGATGGAAAACCAATTTTGGTTGAATTGCAATGAAAAATTCAAAAACATCAGATCCCATTTGTTCATAGATTTTCCTTCAATATTGTCACTAGAGCCAATAGTTGCAATCCCTTTGTAGATCATGTATAGTACATTCAAGCATCTTAACTCTTTTATGCATACATCATTTTGTCTTCTCTTAAAGATTTAGCAAGGCTAGATACGCCTAATAGTAATCAAATCCTTGCCGTTCCAAATCTAAAGTCATGTCACATGAGAAATGTTAATGTTTCAAGTAGTGTAGTTTTCACCACATGTAACACTTGCTTGATTTTGGAGTTATTCATGTGCTAGTACAAAAAAAAACTGAAATGTTCTCAAGAATGCATCTTCTATAGAACTTGGAGGATAGGATAGTTGCCATAGAGGATTGGTCAAGCTAAATACTAGGAGAAGGTTGGGATGCTTATGTAGCCTCAACTAAAATACTTATTGAACACTAGCATTAATACATAAGCTTTACAAAAATGCCACATGCTGCACAACGGCTAGCAAAGGGGTTAGCAAACTATCAAAAACAAAACTAAAATTCTCAATAAAGGTAAAGTGGAATCAAAATATAATGAAAGCAACTGTTTTGATAATGAGCTTTTAACAAAAGCCTAGTCTTGACATCTAAAAAGGCAATGGTCATGACCATTTAAATTCAAATACCAAAAACTCAAAGAATTTGTACTTGAGTACTTACGGAAATCATTCCCTCCTTAAGAGGAAGGTAACCAAATACTAAACTTATGGTGTAGTGAATGTTCATAGTACATTGTGTCTTCTAACACATACTTGTCATGGATCATATAAAAAGCAAAAAAGAGGCTTAATAAAGCCAACTAGGAAAAATTAGCAGTTCAAAATTTGCTTATGAAATCACTTAAGGGAATATAGAGAAGGCAGAAGGTTCCAAACAATTTAATTTAGTCTACAGTGCCACTAAATATAATGGCTAGAATTTTTGGAAAAAAGGGTTATAAAGCCTATTTGAATTCAAATAGCAACTTCAAAGTGTTGCATGTTAATAGTAAATGTTAGGAAATGAAAAATGAATAATAGGATTATTCAAAGAACAAATCCCATACACTTTACTAAGTGTCTCCAAGTAATAGTGACTTTTCTTCATTTTCACAAGCAAAGTCAACATTTAGTATAAAAACAATGTTGTACCTAGAAAATAATTGCAACTTGTAGGTATAATTTTTCAAAAATGTAGAGAAAGTTTAAAAAGTTATATGTAAGATGAATTTAGGTGATAGAATACAAAAGCTTGATTGAACTAGGCAAATTCCTTCATAAGAGAGTGAGTAAACTAGGAGCCTCTGGTAATGAAGAAAATGCAAAAAATACCACAATAGTTATTGAGATTTGAATTAGGAAGAAGTTGTCTAACAATTGTTATTACTCTTTAAAAGTATTATTCCATGTGAGGTATGATATTCCAACTCATTGCTTTTTGAGTATATTGACATGTTGTGTAAAAAGATGGTGACCTACACAGATCCTCCACAACCCTGCAAAATCACTCATGGGTTCACATGTTTCAATTTTAGAATGAAGATTTTGCCAACAAGGAGCAAGATGTGTAGCTCATCCAAGAGGAACTCTTCACGCATATTGAAGAAAGCTAAATCTAGACTTTAATAAGATTATGCATCAAATCTGATTCCAACTAGCAGAAGTAGGCCAAATGTTGATTTTTCTCTACCGCATGATTTTGTTGCCTCTTGCCAAGTCAAATCTGCAGGCTCATGTTATCAAGATGGAACCCAAGTTTGTTCACAATCATCATGAAGGCCACAAAATTTTTTGTGTCAGTTTGCAATGACAAAGAAGAATCCTAAGTAGTTATAGAGGAGATTATGACTAAGTGGGACACTTTGTGGATTATCACAACCAAGAAATTCAAGCGCAGTTTACAATCAAACAAACATTGAGCTTGCTTTAGTGGTCAAATGTTCTTTGTTTGGGGTAGAGACCATTGTCATCAAACATAGACCAAGTATATCAACAAGATGAAAGTTGATGATAAAGTGGCATTATTGTGTTGAGTCATTTGTTATGCTGTCTTCTAGTCCATGCACATGTAAAGTTTTTTAAGTTCATTAAGTATGTAAGCACACAACAAACTAGCCAAAAGAGTGATTCAAATTCAAAATGCATTTGAAGACGTTCATTTATGTTTATCATTGAACTGCTCATATTGAATAGAGTGCAAAATTACCTCAATACATATGCATTGCATACAATGCTGTCAAGATGACTATTATAAATTCTATTGTCTTTTTCATATATTTATTGTTATAATCATTGCAGGCATGTTGTAGATAATGCAATTTGATTTCAAATTGCATTATCTGCAACACATCCTAAACTTGTTTTCATTTCACTAGGAGCTTAGAAACTGTTACAAAGTAAAATTTGGAATTTAGTTAGGAATAAAATTGGTGCAGATAGCACAATTTGATTTCAAATTGCATTATTTGCACTGCATTGTGAAGTTGTTTTCATTTCATTAGGAGCTTAGAGATTGTTTCAAAGTAAAGTTTGAAATTTAGTTGGGAATAAAATTGGTGCAGATAAGGAAATTTGATTTCAAATTGCATTATTTGCATTGTTGAAGACATTGCAAGTAGGTCAAAATGCTAAGTTGTACTTGATTTCTTTTATTTTCTAGTCTATTACAAAAATCGCAATTTGAGTTTGTATTGCAGTTTTTGCAATCAATTTGGCTATATTAATGAGTAAATATGAGCTTTCTAAAATTAGCTTAATCTGATAATTTTCTTTTTACTTCTAATATGCACTTGTACCGAGACTAGTACTAGAAAATGAACTTTTGATTTCAAATTGCGTGTTTTGTAACAAACCTGACAACAACATTTACTAGGATTGGAGAGTTTTCTGTCTATTGAATAGACATGCAATCTTTATGTTTAGTTTTTCTAAAAGTGTAGTAATGCAATTTAATTTCAAATTATGTTATTATGTATTAGTATTATTAATTGAAGACATTGCAAGTAGGTTATAATGCTACTATGATGATGATGTAGGGCCTCCAAAAGGCGTTGTTATGCAATCTTTAATTTAATTTCTAATTTCTAATTTCTAATTTTTTTATTTTTTTGAAAAATTAGCGCAAAAATTGCTATTCAAATTTGAATTGCAATTTCTAGAGCTAATACGGCTATACTAAGGAGTAAGTTTGAAATTTTCTAAAATCAGCTTTATTTGATATTTTGGCTTTTATTTTTGGTATGTGGTAGTGCAAAAAATGCAAATTGATTTTGAATGGTGTGTTTTGCAATGAACTTGGCAATAATATATACAAAAAATTGTAGATTTTTTGGTCTATTGAACTAACATGCAATCTTTTTATTCAAAGTCTTTGAAAACATACTAATGCAGTTTGAATTTGAATTGTCTTATTATTGACTTTGAAATGTTTAACTCATAAAAAAATGCAGTAGTTGCAGCAATCACATGAGCAATTTGAACTTGAGTTGCACAATAGTAGCTGCGTTATATATTTTTTAAATTCATCCTCTTCAAACATAATGCAAAAAGGACAATCTAGATTCAAATAGCAAGAGTAGGGCACCGCAGTACTAATGCCTGATTCTACCATTCATAACCCTAGTCCTAAATTACAAATTTAGATTGCAATAGTGTCATTGTCATACCTCCTTGATTTAAGTTGTATCTAGCTTGCCAACCCTTAGCAATCATAGAAGCAATTCAAATTCAAATTGCCTACTTGTTGTAACTTTGTTGTAACTTTGTTGTTCACAACGTTCTTTATCTGCACACCTTTAGCATTCATAGTATCAATTTGTTTTCAAATGCCTTGATTATGACAATAACATAGTTCAATTATAATTGTATGTGCTCAAATGTAGCAGTAAAAGGATGACCCTAAACCAACTAGCATAAACTATAGTGCTAAGTAATGTTGTTTTTGTTAAATAGAACATGACTTTAAAGGAGCTTGCCAAGATGCCATCGTGCAACTTGGCAAAAACCGTGCACAAAAAAATGTTAGCAAACATTGAGAAAACGCAAGAAATGTTTGTATACATCCACTACATTTGACATAGTGTGCACTATCCAACAATCAACAAACTACTTTGCTTACCTCCGAGGTTATACTTCTGATACTAGTCTACAACTAGACGATTTTTGCCAAAGTGCAGCAAGAATAACAAATAGCTCCACAAATTTTGCAGAGGTTATGGCAAAGTTACTAAACAGAGACCATTTTACAACCCAGCAAACATGCGTTCCGCGTTTGGAAGGTGAAGAAGTAGTTGGCTTTGCCAAGCAGAAATTAAACATTCTAAATAAATCTAATTTCGACTCCCATCGTCACAACATGGTAAACTTTTTTGTATCCAAAGTGCAAACTAGGTCAACCAAAGCACAAACAAAAACTCTTGCATCTACGCCACTTGTTACGGATGAGGGTGAACCAAGTACCCTAAACCTTCACGCAACTAGGGTTCACAAAACACATTGCAATCCACCACTTTGGCATATTGCGAGGTGCTTTAAAGAACAAAAGATTTGTCATGCAATTCAAGCTAGAATGAAGAATAAATGTAGCGCCAAGGTTGACAAGTTGAAAAAGAGTGGCACGGCAGCACCAACTTACAACGATTGCATAATAGAGAATGGAACAAGGAATCTCATCACCTTTGACTTCTAGTTCTGCTTTGATAACCTAATCCATTGTGTGTGTGGATCACAAGTGAATTGGGTTCACAATTGGTTTCTACTACCTAAAATGTGACTACTTGTTGTTGGGACAAAACCAACTATCTCCAAAATCCTTTCATTTGAAGAGGGAGGGTTTTAGCAGCAAACCAAGGCAAAGAGTCACTTACGGAAGCAGTTATTTCATGACCTTAGCACTCTTGAAGGTGTGTCCCAATATGACGCAATGCCCCCATAGAGAAGGTTGTCTTCCCAAATGATGCATACCAAACATAATGGAAGAACCAGTAGGCGAAACCCTTGTGCGCCCACCATTGACCACTGCAACAATTAGAAACAGTTTGAAATTTGAAAACCATTGTTCAATTTGCCACTACAATACCCTATCTTGGCTATAGTAGAGTGGTAATACTTTGATCTAGTGTTGTTCTAACTTAGAAGACCTACATAATCATGATTTTGACTTTCTTTTCTGCACTTGCGAGGATTTCATAAACATGAGTACAATTGCTTAAGATAATAAGAAATCATGGGTGAATTGCAAGCACCTTTTTTATTTTTTTAGAATTATTTGTAACGCCAATTTTGAAAATAACAATACATCCACGTTGCTAGTTTTAGCTTTGATGAAGCAAAATTATTTCTTGCTAGAATCAATCATTAAATTGATGCTCACCAAGTGATGTAGTTTTATAGATTTTTTACTAGCAATTTTGCAGTATATTGGGTACTTGTAAGAGTCAAGAGTAGTTCTTTTAGCAAATTAGAATCTGTACTCTTAAATGTTGGTACATTTTGAGGCCCTTGTACCATTTAGTATCTCAAGTGTAAAATCTCAAACATTAAAAAAATACATATAGAAAAGTTATTTTTGGCAAATACTTGTATGATGTGAAATCTAATATTTTACATACATTGCAAGTAAAAAGCAATTTGATTTCAAATTGCATACATACATTTTTAAATCCTTGTTTAACCTAGTAAATATTGTCAATTGATTATAGGCTTTAGAGAATTTCCTACAAAAAAAGACTACATATAATGCTTACTTTTGATAGACTTGCAACACAATTTTGTACTTTTGGCCCTCTCCTAAAACTCTAAACCTAATATTTTAATTCCGTTTGCTATTTCTCATCCAAACTCATTGGATGACAATTGGATGAATGGATGAAAATGGACATGGATGATATCCACTAGATCATCCACTAAATGATAGTTCTTTTCCTTGGGTAACCATTTATGACCAATTCTACTCTCAACTAGAACTCCTTAAATTTTAAAATACCATGTAAATTGCAACCATGCCTTCATTTGTTAAATATATATGTCCATGTTTTATTTTGCTTAAACAATTTTTGGGGTCTAAATCAGTCTTTACTCCTCCAAACCTTGTATTTTTGATACTATTAATATTACTGGCTACTCAAATCTTATTATCCATTGCTCAAATTTGTTCGCTCACATTCTAGCGTTGTTGGGGACCTAACACCATGAGTTTGAAATTTCTCACAATGTGAATTCCCTAAAAATATGAGTGCAACTAATGAGGTGATTTTTTACCTTCAATGATGGACCATGTGTTTATGATCACTTTTGAATAAAAATCAGCTCAGCCCACAAAGTAATTTTTTTATGCTCAAAGGACAAAAATTATCTTTTATTGCTTTTAAGGATTAACAAGAATATTTGGTATAGCATAATGCTTTCATCAGTAAGTGTTAGTATGGCTATGTACTGTTGGTCCGATTTTCACCCCCCCCCCCTCCATGCCATCTCCTCATGCCACTTGTGGTTAAACTTGTACTTTACTTCAATTAAACTTATCCTCTACTTTATTTTTAAGTTGACATCCATATTTTACTTTAGTTAAACTTGTACTCTACCCCATTTTTACATAGAACTTGTCTTTGGCCAGTAAATAATTTTCTAAATTTTTAATCCATAATTTTTTTTGAATTTCAATAATTTTCCCACAGTATGCCCAAATGCCACAAAACCAAGCTCGTGCACTCCTCTTTGCCAAGAAATTTCCAACAATACTAAGCATGCAACGTATGGACACACGGTCTAGGAGATTTCAATGTGACAAACATTGAAACAAACAAATAGACAACCTAATTTAAGGTTTTGATTCAACAAATTTACCCATTGTTGTAAATGCCCAATAATGTGTGTAGCTATGTAGGGGTCACATCCCCAGACCCAATATTGGTGCTTTAACCCCTAAAGGACCAAGGGTGTTTTTTGAGAAAAAAACTCAAAAACTGCCAACTTTTAGTGCATTGCCCAAAATTGAAAACAAAAACCTTTTTTCTCTATTGCAACTATTTAAAAGTGTGTAAAACAGTTAAACTAATCTGTGCAAGAAATTCAGCCCATTTAACCGCCTGGATTGTAAGATTATAATCTTTGCAATGAGAAAAACATCTTCTTTTCATTCTTGCAAAACAAGGTCAACAAATTTTGAGCCTTCCTAGAGTAAAATTTTTGCTCTACACAAATTTGAGATTATTTACCATTCACAAGTATATGATATTAGGTTCACTCACATAAGATTTCAGATGCAAATACAAAATCTAGCTTATTTTAAATCACCCTGCAATGCAAAGAGGTTTAGTGAATTGGCAATACATTAGTTATTCTTTCATGATTTCTTGTGCAATGAGAAAATCTTTTTTTTGAGGTCTAAACAGTGAAAAGTTAGAGACAAACACAATCTGAGGGAAAAATCAACTGCTAGTTCATTGTTAGTTGGTGGAATTGGGAAAAAAACCAGTTGCATTTTGAAATTACTAGCAAAAAGCTAGTTAGATTTTACTTTAAAATCTAAATATAGTATATTACTATGTAAATTTAGAAAAAAA
Source organism: Ulota crispa (assembly GCA_963920765.1). Lineage (NCBI taxonomy): Eukaryota > Viridiplantae > Streptophyta > Bryopsida > Orthotrichales > Orthotrichaceae > Ulota > Ulota crispa. Next base: position 24,408,550 of record OY987245.1, read on the forward strand.
TCTGGCACAATCTAGCAAAAAAGAGGTTGATTACAAAAAATGCCGATTTTTAGCTGGTGAAGTCCAAAAAATTTCCCGAACACTGGACAAACATTTGGAATATGTGAAAAAAAGCTTCAAGAGCTTTAGATTTATAGATTGAAAGATAATAGGGCTTGAAGTTAGAGGACCTTTTTTCTTGAAATTGCCCAAATATAGTTAACCCTTTAAAGACCACACACATTTTCCCAAAATCCACTAGAAACTAGGGCAATAAAATTAGATATGCATTTGAATCAAATATGGACCCAATTTGAATAATCCAACCATACAAATGTGAAGGATAGCTTGTTTGTGGTAATATATCTAAATTTCAAGTAGATCTACTGTTGGAGGTGAAATATTGTAATGATTGAGTGAGCTGTATATGGAAAATCTCTAGTTTTTCATGCTTGTGTGGTTTTGAATGTTAACACTTCATGCAAGCTTTGCTTGAGAAGAGCCTTACATTTCTAGAAAGCAGGGTTTCTCACCTTTCCAACAAGACTAGTTTCACACAAAATAGACAAAATTAGCAATCACAAGGTGTAGCTAAGTGGACAAAAAGGGTCAAAAACCCCATTGTCTTTGCTACCCTAAAACGGTTCTACATGAAATTTGATAATTGTTATGGAAAATCTGATTAGTGAAAGCAATCAAAATTTGGCCTAAAATGCAAGATGAATTTATTTATAAATAAAATAATAGTATCATTTCAATGGATTCTCAAATACTACAATTGTACTACTACTGTATAGAGAAACAATACAAGTGTATTCCTTAAGCAATTTGAAATTTTTTAAGATTGCACAATTGAAATTTGGCATTGGATGTTTGATGTATTGTGTTGTTGCTTTGATCCATCTTTGACCAAATATGAATATGTTTTTTGAGGCCATGCTATATAAACACCATTATTTATCAACTTCCATATCCAATTCCATTATTGTTTCTTGGGTTGGATGCAAAATTCTTGTGATCACAAGCGTTCTTTAAGATCATTTTCCAAATTGTTAAGCGATTTTATTATATAAGCCAAAAACCACTCTCCCAAACCAAAATATGGTTTGGTGGTCTCTAAAAGGTTAACGAAGTTTGACTTCTTTCAAAATGTGATGTGAGAGCTCAGTTTTTAATTTTTTTTTTGACAATTGTATATAATATTTTTTTAGTTACAAACATGCCAACTTTCAAAAGTTGATGAGAGTTTTAGCATAAGATTCTCCAAAGATACTCAAATTGCATGAGCTTCCCAATTTCTTTTGGGCAACATAACTTTTGAACCAAGTATCTAATTGGGGAAAAAACTACATTTCCACTTAACCCCTAAATGCCCAATTGAACATTTTTTGGTCGCTGCCCTTTTTTGCGGGCTTCCCAAGATGAAAAAGAACTTCTTTTGAAAAAATAAAAACCATTTTCATATAAGAAATCAAATCTACTTTCCAACCCAATTTGAATCATGTCAATCCAAGTTAAACTCCACCAAGGAGAACTTTTCAAAGACAAACACTTCAATATTTGCTAGTCTTGTAAAATCTATTATTTTAGGAGACTAATCATGTTCTCTCCCTAAAACATTGCATTTTTTAGTTTTAGAATAGAATGTCTATTTTAAACCAATCATACCAACTTTTAAGTACTATGAATAAAATTTGTAATTTTGATGAATATTAAATGGTAAATGCTTCTAAATTCATGAAATAAGTATTCAAGACTTTTTTTGAATGTTTAATTCTACGGATAATTAGTGAACATCATGATTCTTGTTTTCTCTTTTGAAGTAAACTTCATCAAAGTTACAAATAAGTCATTTAATAACGCATTTATGTTTTGCCCTTACCCCTTGAACGTTTAGGACGGTTAAGGGATACATATTTGCACCTTGTGTAACGACTTTGAGAACTTCCAATAAAAATTAACTCCATATGGCAGTACCTGAACTTTCAAGCGGCTGTTGAATAGCAGCTTGGTCCCTTACGGGTTAATAACAAAAGTGCGCAGAGATTTTACTGGGTGAGTATTATGGTAAACATCACCCCCTATTGGGATGTCTTTATTCAATTCTTCATCCAATCTTTTAAGTCCTATTTTGAGGTTCTCAACGTCAAAATAAGGTCAAATTTTAGTGGAAATTTGCTCAACATAAAAATTTAGAATTTATAAATCCACCACAATTTTTGCTAAATCCACCACATTGCATCACAAGTAGGAGTTTTTTAGCCCCTAAAAGCTCAAATAGTTTTTTTGGCAACATAGCAATTTTGGGCAACTCACTATAAATGGATTTTTCATTTTCTTTTGAAATTTTCACACATGAAGTTTGCAAGGATTAGCTTTAAGGTCCAATAGTTTTCATAGCTTTTAACTACATGGTTCAAAAGTTATTGCATGATATGTTGTTTTCTTTGTTTGTCGGGTAGCCCATGCAGTTCAAGAAACTTCTCAAAAATTACATTAAAAGAAAAAAACTAAAATTGATTCTTTAGATTTATGTATACTTGGGAAGCTTTGAATCATTCATTTTTTTTAACCAATGAGATGAAAGTCATGAGGAGATTTTGTTTGCAAGTAGTTATGGATTCTCTATTCTAAGATAAACTTTTAAGTACTATGTTTTACTCAATTTTTAACATTTTGGAAAAGGAGGAAAAAGCAAGAGGACAAAGATTGTTTATTACAACATTAGAACCATTGGGATTGGCATTTTAATTTTTCACAATTAAATTCTTAACAACTTAGTGTTTGGAATCATTCTCTACTTCTTTTTACTTACTATTTTTTTCCTATGTGTTGTGATACTCCAAGTGATTTGAAGATTTTCAAAGTGTGTATCTAACTTGCCTTGAAGAATGAATTCAAAAAATTACAACCATTTTGGAATTTTTTTCATACAAATATGACCTTGTGAAGTGGAGCTGCCCAAAATTTTGCAAGGACAAAAAATGGCTTCATGTCAATTCAAACTCAATTATCTAACAATCTACATGGCAAAAACTTTTGAAGTCTTTTCTACATCTTTGGGTACTAGTGTACTACAAGACCTTACAACTAGATGTGCAAAAGAGTGATTTTTATCTTAAATTCAATACTTGTACTAGAAATGATAGTATTGGAGCAGTTTTGGTGAAAACATAGTCAAAAGCCTTTAGGGGTTAAAGAAAATAAGGAATTCTTTTGTATTTATTAAATAACCATTTAGTAGTGATGGTAAGTGTACTTCACTATTACTTTTCTTTTTTTATTTTCTTTATCCTTCTTCATATTCATGTTCTTCTTCTCTCTTCTTTTTCCACTTTTCCCTTGTTCACTACAAGGGAACAATGTCAATTTGGACATTATTGGTCAATTAGGTCACCTTGATTTGGACACTTTTTTGTCAATTTGGACATTGGGGATAGTATTTCTTGTAGTATTGGCTCAACTTTCATAACTTTGAGTATATGTAATCTTAGAGTAAGTTTATTTTCATCACTATTAAACGATCATTCAATAAATGCAAATATTGTACTTCTTTTCTATATGGATCTTCTAAACATAGTGCAATGTAGTGGATTTAGCAAAACTTGTGGTGGACTTTGGGCTTCTTCACACAACAACATAAGGTTGAGAGGTCATCAATTTCCACCAATTACATTGCAAGAAACCAAGAGTTTGGCTTTTTGACCCTTCACACTAGAGGGCAAAAACCATAGTCCCTCACCTGTCATGACATCATCCTTTCATCCAAAACGGTAGCCTCTTGATAAAAGTTTGGGTCAAGCAAAAATTGAAGCCCAAACTATGGTTGAGAGGCTATCAAATTTTTCTCATAAAATAATCAAAAGCCAACAAGATCTTGGCCGTTAGATTTGGAAGGTCTAATAAATATTATGACTTTGGACCTTGGGCTCTGCCTTTGGAGGTTTTGCACTATGGCCATTTAAGTTGAGAGGCTATGAAAGTTCATTGCCAAGAGTTTGGCCTTTGGACTTGACCTTTGGAGGCTTCACACCAAGGACGGCCAAAGGTGTCAAGAACAATATTTTATTGCCTATTTTCAACACATTTCTTTGGCCTATCTACAAAGTTTGGCCGCCCAATCCCAGGCCCTAAATTGACTTGGTTAGCCATAGTGTGAAGCAGCCCTTAGCAATTCCCAAAATTTAGATAGTTTATAAGGTTGACAACAATTACCTAGCTTTCCACCTTTTTACTTAAGAGTTTCTTGTTGTTGTTCTCAAGGCATCTACATGCACCCAACAAGCATGTCTAGTCTATCATATATCTATTTTTAATAGAAAACATAATTTAACATAATTTTTTATGATTTGACAAGCACTGAAATCACTATTGTGATAATATAATAAAATTTGGATTTGAACAGTGACTAATTTAGATGCATCTCATCAAATAAGCTACCAAAAAAATTTAGAGGACTCTCTAGATCAAACCTAAAAAAGGAAAAATATAGCCAAGGGGAAAGTATAATGACGTTCCAATACCATCCCCTTGGTTGACTTCTCCTTTTTTAGGCTTAATTTGAAGAGCTCTTTTATTTTTTTGAAAACTAGCTAACATTTGATGAGATGTATCTAAATTACCCAATGTCCATAACCAACTTTTATTACATTTTCACAATACTATTTTCAATGCCCTTCAAATCATTAAAAAAATTAAAATTTGTTGTCTATTAAAAGACTAGACATGATATGCCGTGCATGCTTGCCGGGTGCATTGCAGATGCCCTCACGCATACAAATAAGTACTGAGCCCGTCATAATTTTTGTATAATTTGGCAGTTTCCACTTGGCAGTTTCCACTTGGCAGTTTCCATTTGGCAGTTTCCACTTGGCAGTGCCAAGTGGACAAAGCAGTTGTACTTTGCATATCTTCAACCCATGTACGCCCCATAAATTGAATTTGTTCCCCTATAAAGCCTATTTTGGACTGGGCTTTTCTGTGGCCCTCCTGACGTGAGATCTCAAATACGATTTTCATAATGAGGGCATAAAACGCCGCTTAATGTGCTTAGAGTTAAAAAAAATTAACACTCTGGTGTTCACATTTTTTTTTGTAAATATTAAAATATATTGGAGGAAGTTCTGCAAAAATCTATGCACACTAGCCCCCTTCCTCTCAATGGCAAAGTTGAATTCACCTAAAATTCTTCAACTATAGTGCATGACACTTAAAATGAATTAACCTTAACCCTTTAGAGACCATCGAACCATATTTTGGTTTGGGAGAGTGGTTTTTGGCCTATAGGGTAAAATCACTTAATAATTTGGATGTGGGTCTTGAAGAATGCATGTGAGGACAAGAATTTTACATCCAACCAAAAAAATAACAATGCAATTGGGTATATGAGTTGATAAATAATGGTGTTTATATGGCATGGCCTCAAAAAATGTATTCATAATTGGTCAAAGATGGATGAAAGCAACAATACAATACATCAAACATCCAAGAAGAATGTCAAATTTCAATTGTACTGTCCCAAAAATTTTCAAATCGCTCAAGAAATACACTTGTATGGTTTCTCTATACGATAGTAGTATAATTATAATAACTGAAGATTTACTGAAATGGTGCTATCATTTCATCTTAAAAATTTGTTATCCTACATTTAAGGCCAATTTGTTATTGTTTTCACCAATTGGATTTTCTATAGCATTTATCAAGTTCCTTGTAAAATTGTTTTTGGGTAGCAAAGAGAGTGGGATTTTTTACTCTTTTTGTCCACTTAGCTACACCTTGTGATTGCTATTCTTATCCATTTTGAGTGAAACTAGTCTCATTGGAAAGGTGGAAAACCTTACTTTCTAGATATATAAGGCTCTTCTCAAGCAAAGCTTGTATGAAGCAGTAAGATCCAAAACCACACAAGTATGAAAAACTAGAGATTTCCTACCTACAACTCACTAAATCATTATAATATTTCACCTCCAACAGTAGATCTAGTTGAGATTTTAATACTTTATAGTAAACAAGGTGTACTTCCCATTTGTATGGTTGGATTATTGAAATTGTGTCCATATTTGATTCAACCACACATCCAAATTTACTACCCTGGTTTCTAATGGATTTTGTGAAAATGTGTGTGGTCTTTAAAGGGTTAAAGGTCTAAGGGTGTTTTTTATGAAAAAAAACCTTAGAAACTGCTAATTTTTAGTGCATTGCCCAAAATTGAAAACCAAAACTTTTTTTCTGATTCAAAGGTGTGTTAAGTAAGGATTGTAAAAGTATGATATTTGATGTGAGAAAAACAATTATTTTTCATTCCTGCAAAACAAGGTCATCAAACTTTGAGCCCTCTTTGAGTAAAATTATTGCTCTACACAAAAATGAGGTTTTTGACTATTCATAAGTACATGCTATAAGGTTCGCTCATGACAAATTCCAAAAGCAAATATAAAGTTTAGCTTATTCTAAATTATTGTGCAATGCAAGGAGGTCAAGTGAATTGGCAATACACTAGGTATGTTTTCATGATTTCTTGTGCAAATGAGGAAATCTTTTATTTGAAATTTGAACAATGAAAAGTTAGAGACAAAAAACTTGAATATATGTTTTTTTTAAGAGTGTTGAATATACAAATTGAAAGATAATAGGGCCTAAAGTTAGAAGAAAATAAGTTTTCTTGAAACTCTCAAGACATGGTTAACAAAATTAGACTCCTCTTAGAGAGTGATTTGAGAGCTCACTTTTTTTTACAATTTTATACCATGATTTATTAGTTATGTACACGCTAAATTTCAAAAGATGGTGATTGTTTTAACATAAGACTCTCCAAAGATGCCCTAATTGCTCATGCAACCCAAATTCTTTTGGGCAGCATAACTTTTGAATTTGGCATCAAGGTGGTGAAAACATTTCATTTCCACTTTGAGGAATACATATTTACACCTTGTGTAACAATTCTAAAAATATCCAATAAAATTTAACTTCATATGAGCCTACCCAAATCCTTGAGTGAATATTGAGCAACCACTTGATCCTTTTAAGGTTTAATTGTAACAACAAAAATTACACAAATGCAACATACATCCACTTGCTCAAAAGCAATTCCATAATTAAGAATAATAGAAGCCAAGCTTCATCTTGGTGGTTTAGGATCTTTAACCCCTAAAGGCTTTTGACTATGTTTTCACCAAAACTGCTCCAATACTATCATTTCTAGTACAAGTATTGAATTTAAGATAAAAATCACTCTTTTGCACATCTAGTTGTAAGGTCTTGTAGTACACTAGTACCCAAAGATGTAGAAAAGACTTCAAAAGTTTTTGCCATGTAGATTGTTAGATAATTGAGTTTGAATTGACATGAAGCCATTTTTTGTCCTTGCAAAATTTTGGGCAGCTCCACTTCACAAGGTCATATTTGTATGAAAAAAATTCCAAAATGGTTGTAATTTTTTGAATTCATTCTTCAAGGCAAGTTAGATACACACTTTGAAAATCTTCAAATCACTTGGAGTATCACAACACATAGGAAAAAAATAGTAAGTAAAAAGAAGTAGAGAATGATTCCAAACACTAAGTTGTTAAGAATTTAATTGTGAAAAATTAAAATGCCAATCCCAATGGTTCTAATGTTGTAATAAACAATCTTTGTCCTCTTGCTTTTTCCTCCTTTTCCAAAATGTTAAAAATTGAGTAAAACATAGTACTTAAAAGTTTATCTTAGAATAGAGAATCCATAACTACTTGCAAACAAAATCTCCTCATGACTTTCATCTCATTGGTTAAAAAAAATGAATGATTCAAAGCTTCCCAAGTATACATAAATCTAAAGAATCAATTTTAGTTTTTTTCTTTTAATGTAATTTTTGAGAAGTTTCTTGAACTGCATGGGCTACCCGACAAACAAAGAAAACAACATATCATGCAATAACTTTTGAACCATGTAGTTAAAAGCTATGAAAACTATTGGACCTTAAAGCTAATCCTTGCAAACTTCATGTGTGAAAATTTCAAAAGAAAATGAAAAATCCATTTATAGTGAGTTGCCCAAAATTGCTATGTTGCCAAAAAAAACACTGTTTAGACTTTTGGGAGTTAATAAACAAAAAGTTGATAAAGTAATAGATTGGCTGCTCAAATTCAGGATTTGCTAGTTATAAGTGCAATGCACAGTATGCATTTTACTGGATTTGTTGAAATTTCAAGTGAGGATTTGAACTTATGCTTAAGGCTTGTTCACACTATTTTCCATGCCTCAATTTTGCAAGTTTTATCTCAATATGAGATCCTTACTTCGTTGGGTTATAACGGGCAGAGAGGAGTATTTAAGAAAGTTGTGAATAATTTCTTAAGCAAAAACACTGGTGGGATAGGCTAAAATTTGGGTTTAGCAAAATGGTCAATATATTCAAACCTTAAGTGAAGCTCCTCTTACTTTGGCTTAAGTGAAGCTCCTCTTACTTTGGCGCCAAAATTTTTAGAAAGTGCTGCCATGGAAGCAAAATGTAGTTCATCAGGACATAGGACGTGGGGCATGAGATGTAAGGTAGGTGTACTCATAAACGTCAAATTAAGGGTTTTTAACATGATGATTATTAATAACAACTAATCACTTATAGGATTCTGTTAGGAACAGAAAAAAAATGAGTTTACACTTTTGAATGTATTATTTGGATAATGTGAGAATAAGTTGTGAATTTTTAAAGAGCAAACTGCCATTGCACCCATAACCAACATTAAGGTTTCATGCTCACATGTTGTACATCCTTGTAATTACATTTATTAGTTTCCACATATTTTTCAAGATTTCAAAGGTGACGGTTATGGGGACACTGACGCTTATGGGTGTTCCTACCTTAGTGTGAAGTCCCAACTTTTGACCTTACATCAATCAAGTTTTTAGATTTGAGTGAAACGTGGGACTTAGAGTGAATTGCCTTCTTAGAAGATGGTGAACACCATGTTCTTAAACTGTGAATGTTTTGAAGTATTGTTTATAGGTGTACCTCAAAATGATACTAGGCTCTCTTAAAGAAAATGTGTATAAGTTAACCCCTAAAGGACCAAGCCCTTTTTTCTATGAAAATCACTAAAAACAGCCACTTTCAAATGAATGAGTAGAACTTAAGAAAAAAAAAAAGTTTCTTCTAAAAATTCAATCATAGGATCTTGCCCTAGACTATGGGAAGTACTTGTGGGAAAAAAATTAGGTCATTTTAGGCAGAGATGAATGAGATATTGACATCTGAAGTCAAGAGAGAAAGGTTTTTTTTTTCATGCCCAACATTTTTAGAAGCCTTTGAGCACTGTGCTCAATATAGCAAAAAAATTTATGTACTTAAAGTTGAGGTTTATTTAATCCACGTAGAAGACCAAGTTAGGTATGTGTGGTAGAATTTTCAAATGAATTGGAGGTAAAAACATACTTCAAAAATCTTTGAACGCTAGAAGATCTTAAAATTTGCAAGTACTTTAGGCAAAATTGAAGGATTCATGTAAAGTTTACAAGTTTGAATCACATTAATCTGAATAGTGAAAGGCAAGGATTCTTAGCCCACTATAGTACAATTTGGAAAACAAATACATAAATTGCTCAAAAAATGAAATTACCAAATTTTACAAGGAGCAAAAGGAATGGAGGGTTGGAGTCCCCCAAGACAAGCTCCTTCCACTCCACTCTCCTTTGCCCAAGAGTGTCCACACTTTGTGCACGGAAGGGCTGACCCTCTTTGGAATCAACACCCACTTACAAATGAGACCCTTGCCCAAATTGCCCCTCGTCCCCTAGTTTTGATTTCTTGTATAATTTCTTCAATAAATGCCAAAATGAAGAAAAAATTAAACGCCCAAATAAATCTTTGAATTCCCCATCTTCCATAAGAATTTCAGAAAATCACACAAAATAATTTAGGTGTAAATATATGCCCAAAATCCCATTTGTCCTCCAAGGGGACAGTGATTTTAGGGTTTAAAAAGATTGATTTTGCAAACAAGTCACGATTAAGGTTAGTTTATCCAGAACCAAGAAAAAAATTCATGACAAATATGAGCTTGAATTTTTTTAGTAACGTACGTAGAAATATAATTATTTCTCAACTTAGGTGGAATCCAAAATGAAGTTTGAAAAAATTGTGTGCAAAGGTGATACAAAGTCAGAGGCACTTGGTAAATTTTTACCCCTAAATTCTTACCTCATTCCACTGCTCTATCGTTGTACATTTTACATTTTCTATAAGCAATGAGCACACGCACAATTTGAGGTGCATGGTTACTTTCTGGGTACACGCTTACTTTTTAGGTCCATGTTTGCTTTTAGGGTACATGTTTGCTTTTAGATACATGCTTGCTTTTTGGGTCCATCTTTTCTTTTTGGGTCTATCTTTTCTTTTTAGGTCCGACTTTTCTTTTTGGGTTCGTGTTTTCTTTTTGGGTTCGTGTTTTCTTTTTGGGTGTGTATTTTCTTTTTGGGTTTGTATTTTCTTTTTGGGTGTGTATTTTCTTTTTGGGTGTGTATTTTCTTTTTGGGTTCGTATTTTCTTTTTGGGTTCTTATTTTCTTTTTGGGACCATGCTACTCTTTGGGGCCATGTTTGCCTTTTTAATCCTTAAAGGACAATAGGACATAGTATATATGCTGCCATATGATTGGTATTTGCTACAAATTAGAAGTTTTAATTTGAGATCTCAAGTAGCTCACTAGAATTGTTTTTATCTATTCTCCAACTTCTTTGTTGATCTCAAATGCAGTAAAGGTGCAAACCCAAGTGTGAATCTATTCCAAATACAAGAAACTTACCTTGTATTCTACTGGTTGCACCGGCGCGCTGTGTCCTTTAAGGGTTAATGATCTTTACTTTGTTTGCCTAAATTTCTATCAAGCTAACGTACATAAGGTAGGAGGCTCGAATTCCATTCAAATTCTAATTGCGTTCACAATTTAGGAACGCGTGACTTGTTCCTTCCAATATCTATTCCTGTCATTGATGAGTTAAGTGGGTTTAGATGGACAATTTATGGACTTCCTACCTTAACCCCTAAATGCCCAAGGCATTTTTTGAGCTTCTAGATATTTATTCTAAGCTAAACAAAAAGCCAAAATTTTGATAAGTTGTATTAGTTTTTTTTTTTTTGTCACTATACAAAATCAAACTACGTATGTTGGAGATCACATAGGGAAAGAAAACACAACAATATCATTTATGGATTGAGGGATTATAATGTTTGATCAAGAGGATGCTAAAACTATGAAAATAACTTGAAGTTTTTCAATCCTCTTTTCACATGTCAAATCTAAACAATGGCCATATTAAAAACATGGGGTTAAAGGACATAACAAACATAACTCCAATCAAATTATGGCTTTTCAAAATCTCCTCTACAATTTTTTTAGGGAAAATTACAAATAGGGGCATGAAAACATAAAATTCTATAGACCGGGGCACAATTTCAAAAAAAACTATAAATTTTTGTAATTTTGTTTGGTTTGGACATTGGTTGATTTAGACAAATCACATTAAATGCTAAATAATTTCCAAAAAACTTAAAGGTATCTCCAAATCAAGCATAGATAAAGAAATTTTAGTAAAGGGGATGGCAATTTTTGGAAACTTTTAAATTTTTGGAAGTTAGGTAACATTTAATGTGATGTATCTAAATCAACCAATGTCAAACCAAAAAAAATCACAAAAATTAGATTTTTTTTTTTGAAATCCTCCCTCTACTAGTAAATTTTTTGAAGCTGCGCTCCTATCTATAATAATATTGTATGTTTTCATGCCCCTATTTTCAATTTCTCCATTTTTCATAATGAATTTCTAGTGTAAATTTTTCTCCAAGGTCTTGTGTATTTGAGGCTCATTTCCAAGAGCTCTCAACACTAAAATGGTCAAGATTGCAATGGACACCCTTGCACAAAATCTTAAATAGAAAAATCATAATTAATCATTTACAAAATTGATTTTTGATTCTAAAACTGTAAACTTAAAAAATAATAAGTAAAAATTACAACCTACTAAACATAGCAACTTAATTAGATTTTATAAAAGCTCAAAATATTGTCAACACCATAATGTGGTGCCTTGGGCATTTAGGGGTTAATACATATCTAACTCATGGAGCAAGTACATGGGGAAAAGTTTAACCCCTAAGCGTCTCAAAGGATGTTTTTTGGATCTAGATTCATAGAACACTTCAATCATCAAACTTTATAATCTCCATATCTATATGGTGGATTTCTACCGAGACTATGAATTTGTACTTGTCATGAAGTTGACAACAAATTTCTTTGGTGAATTTTTTAATTGTTGCTTACACTCCAAGTTATTCCATTTAGTTTAGAATGCTCTCCCAAATATGTTGTTATGTTTGTGTTGCTTAGGGGTTAAACAGCATGTCAGCACAGACAGAGGGCCCATTTTATTTTTAAAAGTTTTTGTTTGCTGCAGGCAGAGATGTACAAACAAGGCTCATAAACAGGAAAAAATTGGCAGAAACTGGCATAAGTTAAGATTGACAATTTTGACAGTAGGTGGGACTGTGGTGCTCTCCAAAACTTGATACATTGAAGTAAGCCTTTTTGCTATAAATAATTAGAAACTGCTTGCTGGCACACGGATTTACATATGGGTGACACATATGGGTGACGCAGTTGGTCACTTTACATTAGGAGTTAAGGCCATAAAAACTTAGGGTCGTTTTACTCAAATGGCCTCATTATAATATGAGGACAACAGGGGCAAATTCTCTTGCATGGAAAGGCTTTCAGAACGCTTTAAAGGATCAAAAGTGTCTTCACATGATTTCAAAGGTTTGTTTGAGGTATTGGATCTAATTTTTTGATCTTGCTATAAATTACAATTACAAAGGCATTCAAGTTGTCTATGTCAATGGAGTAATAGTAGGGAAATTCAAATGTTTTACAGGTGTAGCAAGAGATTTGATTGGGTGAAACATCATATGGGGGGTGGTGGCAAGCAGCTTTTTACAAGTTGCAACTAGTCAATATCCCTTGCAAGCTTCCTTGAGTGTGCTTTGTGGTAGTAGGAGATTTGTTGGCAAGGGTTCAAGCATGTTCTAGATCCTTATTATGGCAACACTCACCAACTCTACTAGTCATTTTTTTGCAATAGCAATTTGAAGCCCTAAACTTAACATAAAAAAAATTGCAACTTTTTCAATAACTTACAAGTGTGTGCATTCACATCTAGTCTTGCTGCTCACAAAGATTGAGATGAATCAGGGGCTTATAAAATTTTGTAGAAAACATCAAATAGCAACTACCTACCAAAAAATGAGATTTTGCCATCACATGTTGTTTGATCAATTATTATAATTTCCCATCTCCCATGGTTAATAATTCCCAAAATTTGCAAGCCATTCTTTGAGTAGGTGTTCCACTATTTTCAACGGTTACTTTTTGTAAATCATCCAATTGACTGAGGTATGATGCATCAAAGTTGTAGGTCTCCCAAAACCTTAAGTTTGGTGGAAAGGGTCTAGGCGCTCAGGGGTTAAGGTCAAAAGTTGAAGCCACTAAGGTAACCCTCCCCATACCTGATCCTTTACCAATTCCTACCCCTATGTACCCAAGGTGTTCATTTCAATTATGAAATGAACACCTTGAGTACATACAGGTAGGAATTGGTAAAGAGTTGAGTATGGGGAGGGTTACCTTAGAGAAAACTTTGAAAATTTCTAGAGAGAGAGGATTAAAAAAAGGCTAAGAAGAATCATTGATAATTCTATTCCATTGTACAACATTTAGTATTCAAGAGAATGTTGTTTTATTAAAAGAAATTGTATTTTTAATAAAGCTTGATGATGGCCTTGGAATTGGGATCAGGAATTGACTTCACATTATCGGAGGACCCAATTTTTGAAGTTGGAGTTGTATCAAATCGTGTCTTTTAAATATTAAAACCTGTTTTGAAAAACTGGCCTTAACTACTAGTGTAAAAGTCTTGAGGTTGTTTATAGAATATTAACCTCTAAATGTTTGAGGCATCAAATTTTGGTGTCAAGAATACTTTGCAATTCAATAAACTTAATTAAGTTGCTATCAATTCGGGTAATTTATATTTTTGAACTCATTTTGAAGTTTAGTTTTAGAATCAAAAAACCTATTCTAAAAATGACTAATTATAATTTTTCTATTCATGATTTTGTGCAAAGGTCTTGACTTTCTATAGTGTTGAGAGCTCTTGGAAATGAGCCGCAAATGCACTAGACCTTGAAGAAAAATTTTAACTAGAAATTTATTTACAAAATTGTAGAGGAGATTATGAAAAGCTGTAAAGTGATTATAGTTAAATATGTTATGTCTTTTAACCTTGTATAATTTTGGAGACCAACTTTTTAGATTCAACATGTGGAAAGAGGATTGAAAAACTTCAAGTCATTTTTACAGTTCTAACACCCTCATGATCAAACATTATAATCTTTCAATCCATAAATGATATTGCTATGATTTGTTTTCTCCTATATGATCTCTAACATATCTAATTTGAATTTGTACTGTTACAATATTAAAAAAATTGATGCAATTTATTTGAACATTGCCTTTAGTTCAATTTAGAACATATTCCTATAAGCTCAAAAAAAGGCCTCAAGCATTTAGGGGTTAACCAATCAAATGCCAGCATTGGAAGTGTTGAAGGCTAGGAACTAGCCTCAACTTGTAGAGTGAAGCAACCCTTTTTACTTTGACCTACATTTAAATTAGTGCAGCTTGATATGTTATTTTTCTTGTATATATATTTTGTTAGTTACTGTCATCATCATTAGCATTTGGTTGATTTGCATCCTTTTTGTAATCAATATTTCTCAAAGTGATATTTGAAAATATAGCATAAACTAGGGACAATTTGCATTATGTCCCACATTTCATCTTTGCAAATCCCACCTCAACTCAAGGCCTCAACTCAAGACCTCAAATTCATTGGATTATTGAGGGTAAAAAGGAGTACTATAAAAAGTCATAAATATTTTATGGAAGAATATTGGTGGGACTTGGGTTGAAACTCAGATCTAGTAAATTGATTAACACAAACCCTAAGTGAAGTCCCACCCTTTTTGGCGCCAAAATTTTCAAAAAGTGCTGCCTTGTAAACAATATGGAGTGAATTGCAACATGAGATTTGGAACCTAGTGTGAAGCGCCAAGTCCCAGCTTTTGGCTCTACACCAATCAAATTCTCAAATTTTAATGGGACTTGAGATATGGGACAAAGTAATTGCAAATAACAATAATACTACAATAAGGTAGACATACCCATTTCTTGGCGGCACTCAAATATGTAACCTATTTTGAGATGTTCACCATCCACTCTTGAACCCAAAGTGGAGCAATGAACATTGCTTGCTCAAACAAATTCTGCCACATGTTAGTTGCTAAGATGCTTTGGGAGGGTTGGGATTGGGACCATCATGTGCCATTATAGAAACACATCCAAGTAGTTTCAAGGTTAATCTAGAGTTACTTTTTCAAACCTTACAAACTGCAATTTTGTCCTTTAATATAAAATATTATGCCATACCCTTTTCTGCAAAAATGACTTTCTACAATAGCTTGTTGAAAGACTAATCCAACATATTTTTTCTTGAATCTTCCGAGACCTTGAGGTACCTCAAACCTTTAACCCCTAAAGCCCCAAGCCTTTTTTTTCTACCAAACTCACTGAAAGTTGCCACTTCTAGGGGTTGAGTAAGAAGGTTGTTTTTTGTTTTTTTTTTTTTTTTTTTTTTTTTTTTGGAAACCCAATCATAGAAGAGGTACTTGTGGGAAAAAAAATCAGGTCATTCTATATGGAGAGGAGGGAGATATTTACATCCGGGGAGAATAAAAAAGGTCTCGTGTTGCCTAAACATTTCAAAAGCCTTTGACCACTCTTACATGAAAAACTCGCTCCACCCAAAGTTTTGCTTTTATTTTTTCATGTAGAAGATCAAGTTAGGTACATGTGGGAGAAATTTCAAATCAATTGGAACTATACAACATATGGGAAAAAAATAGTAAGTAGAAAGAAGTTGAGAATGAGTCAAAACACTAATTAAATTGTTAAGAATTTAATGATTGAAATGAAAAATGCAAATCCAATGGTTATAATGTTGTAATAAAAAATCTACTTCCTCTGGTTTAGTTTTTTTTTTCTAAAATATTGAAAATTGTGGAAAATAAAGGACTTCAAAGTTTGTTTTAGAATAGAGGATCTGTAACTGCCCACAAATTAAAACATCTCTAATCTTTCATCTCATTGATTGAAATTGAATGATTAAAAGCTTCCCACATACAAAAAAAATCTAAGAACCAATTTCCAAACTTTTATTTTTTAAAAATACAAATTTTAAAGAAATTTTTGGGCTGCCTAGGTTGCCCTCCCTCTCCGAATTGCAGAAATTCTAGCATAACTTCTTTATCAAATATTAGAATGAAGAAAAAATTAGATGCCTACATAGGTCTTAAAATTTCCCACCTTCAATAAAAGCTTCAAAAACCACACAAACTAGTTTAACTATAGGTACATGCTCATAATCCCACTTGACCCCATGAGGGGCCACTTGGGCCTTTCGGGGTTAAATAGTTGGGTATGGTTTGTCTAGCTTAGGGTGGTTTCACACTATGACCGGCCAAGTCAAGAGGCCATGGGATTGAGCGGCCAAACTTTGGTGAGAGGCCAACAAAATGGTCTGAAAATAGGTATTAAAATATTATTTTTGACACCTTTGGCCAACTTTAGTGTGAAGCCTCCAAAGGCCAAGTCCAAAGGCCAATCTCTTGGCAATGAGCTTCCACGGACTCTCAACTTGAATGGCCATAGTGTGAAGCCTCCAAAGGCCAAGCCCAAAGTCCAAAGCCATAGAATTTATGAGACCTTCCAAATCCAATGGCCAAGATCTTGTAAGCTTTTGATTATTTTATGAAAACAATGTGACGGCCTCTCAACCATAGTTTGGGTCTCCATTTTTGCTTGACCCAAACTATTACTGAGAGGCCGTTAACTTTGAATGATAAAGTGCTGTCATATAAACATTTGAAAGATGACGGCCTTTGGAGTTTGACCACTAGTGTGAAGGGTTGAGTGATCAGATTTTAAATTTCTTAGAATCTGATTGGTTCAGACCGACGGCCTCTCGACCATAGTGTGAAGCCGCCCTGAATATTAGGGGAATCCTAGCACTTGCTGACATTCAAAATATGTGTGGTTGTTTTGAGGCTGGTGCTTGACCTTTTTCTTGTATTACAAATGTCTCTTTCTAGGACTTTTTTGTTTGAGAAGAACGGGGATCAGATGAAGGTGTGACTAACTTACGTATATTGAAAGAATAGTATTTGAATGAAATCCAATAAAACCCCAAGATTGCAAGTTGAACATTCTCAATGAACCTAATTATTGGCAATGGGACCATGTTGACTCTAAGCTTTGGACCATTAAAATGTTTTTCAAATTTTTTGCATTGACTACTAGTGTAAAAACCTTGGAGTTTGATTTGTTTGTACAAAATGCAAAATTCAACACAATCATGGAGTAGCTTGTATACTGCAATGCTAGCATGTGTTCATGTATAGCACATCTGAAAAGTCCATAGTAACATTCCATTTTGTTTTTTGGACTTTGGTTTTCACTCCTTTATTTTGTTTTCATTTGTTTTTGAAACAAATGGAAAAGAATTCATTGCAATGAAAGAAACACAGCGGCTCCACCCAAAAAGAACCTAGAGACGAGAGACAACACAAACGACCATGCATTGTAATTTCAATAGGCCACCTTGTAATACAATACTTAGGCTTTTAGGGCAAACTTTTGTGTTAACCTCTGAAGGACCAAGCCTTTTTTTCTTTGAAAATCACTGAAAATTGTCACTTTTGGACAAATGAGTAGAAAGGAAGGAAAAAAGTTTTTTTGAAAATTCAACCATAAGATCTTGCCCTAGACTATGGGAGGTACTTGTAGGAAAAATTTCGGCTCATTCTAGAAGCATTAGGAAAAATATGGGGCCCCAATAAGGCCCTAAGTTTGGAAGGGTCTCTAGCCATGGGAACCCGATTCCCAATAAAATCATGCGCAAGCTGACTTGGCACCATTGGTGCCACGTCAGCTTTTTTGATTCTTTTAATTTCTTTTTAAAAGAAATCTTGTATTTTTCTAAGAATTTTTTTTGGATTTTTTTAAAATTTTTAGATATTTTAAATTTTTTGTTTTTCTAGAAACCAGCAGGGGCTGGTTCCCCACATTGGGAACAAAAACTATGGAGGGCTGGAATCGTTTATCAAGGCCTTATTGAGGCCCCTTATTATTCCTAATGTAGAGGAGTGAGGTATTGACATTTGAAGTGAAAAAAAAAGTTATTTTCCCTGCTGCCCAAAAATTTCAAAAGCCTTTGACGGCTCCTATATCAAAAAAATTGCTCTAAGCAAAGTTGAGGTTTATTTTTTCCACGTAGAAGACAATTTAGGCAAATGTGGGAGAATTTTCAAATGAATTGGAGGTGTGAATCATACATTGTAAAATCCTGCAACACCGTAAGGCCATGAAATTTGCATATACACTAGGCAAAATTGGAGGGTTTGTGTAAAATTGAGAAATCTGAATTACTTTGATCCAAATGGTAAAATCCAAGGAATCTCAGTCTACTACAACTTGAGAAAACAAAAGTCAAAATAAAAATCCACAAAAACCTCAAAAAAGTAAAGCAACAAATTTTACAAGGGGCAAAAAGAATGGAAGTTTGGGAGTCCCATACTTACCGGCAAACTAAAACTTCTCATAACTTTCATCTCATCAGTCAAAATTGAATGATTCAAAGATTTCCACATATGTATAAATCTAAAGAACCAATTTCAGATTTTTATTTTAAAAAAAATACAATTTTGATTTTTTTTGGGTTGCCTGCCCTCCCCCTTTTTCAAAAACTCATGCATAACTTCTTCCATAAATGTTGGAATGAAGAAAAATGAGATGCCCACATAGATCATTGAATTCCTCACCTTCAATAAAAGTTTTAAAAAATCACAAAAAGTAGATTAGCTATAGGTACATGCCCAAAATCCATTTGTCCCCAAGGGGACTATTGATCCTTTAGGGGTTAAACAAGAACCTCAGACAAGTTTTAAAAATAAAATTGTTTGTGGTTTTCATTTCTCCCATTCCTTAGCCAATATGAAAGTTTGTTCTTACTCTTTTTCCTCTCTTTGATTGCTTGCTCTAGAGTATTCCATGTTGTAAGGTACCAATCTATAACGTGATATCCAAAAATGAAAAATGGGCTATTCCATGAAATATGGAATTTGAAATTTTGATCTTGAGCTAAATATATTACTTGTTTTTGTTTATATATATATATATATATATATATATATATATATATATATATATATATATATATATTCCTTTATAAATAGTTTAGACGAGAGTATAGAGAAGTGGAAAAATGCAACGTGTGCAAGGGAAAAGGAAAAGGAAAAGAAAAAGAAAGTATAGCTCTTCTCTTCAATTAAATTTTGTTGAGTACATTTTTCACAGAATCTCCATTTTTTAGATTGAACATAGTGGTTTGCTTTTGTCTTCAAACTAAAATAAAATTCTCATTTCGAGGAATTATCACAATCTTTAAGCCAAAGGAAATCTAGATTTAAAATTTTGATTTTCTTCTTTTTGTTCAAAAACGCAACTAACCAATCGTTTTGATGTAAAAATTCATTCACAGGCGCAAAAATCCAAAAGTACCAAATATTGCAACATAGGTATATTCTACTTTGAATGAAAATCTAACAAAAAAAATGAAGTACAAAACAGCTAAATTGACTAGAACTTGGCTCAACGTCACATTTAACTAGTTTGCTAAATAATGGGTTGTACATAACAATCGGTAGCACTAGCACAGGTTGCCCTTCTTCCAACTAAATGGTGTGAAATATTTTACATTATTCTTTAGCTATGGGGACACTTGGTTGGATTTGTTAGAGTTTATGAAAAGGAGGCTCAGTTCAGTGCACATACGTCAATGTGGGGGCCCAAACATGTTAAAAAAAGAAAAAGATATTAATATTATTTTATTTTTTTGTCAAGATGAAGTTCATGGATGAAACCTGAAGAGAGGAAAAGGTAGCCTCTTTTCTCGCTACTGAATGCTATGGTACTTGCGAAATGTGATGAGATTTTCAAAAGAGTAAGAGATATGCCCAAGTCACTAAACACGCAAAACTTTGAAAAAAAATACACAAAGTATCAAGATTTCTTTTTTGTATTTGTGAACATAGAAAGTCCATAATCATATGTATACCTCATATTTAGTTAATCCTTGAAGCCTTGAAAAACGTTTTTTTGGGCAACATAGCAATTTTGAGCAACTCACTACAAATGGATTTTTCATTTTTTTTGCAATTTCCACATATGATGTATTCAAGGAGTAGCTTTAAGGCCAAATAGTTTTCATAACTTTTGACTTCATGATTCAAAAGTTATTGCATGATTGCGTAGTTTTCTTTGCTTGGCAAGCAGCTCGGGCAACTCAAAAAAAACATTTAACCCTTAAACGCCAAGGCAGATGTTTTTTATCCATTGGTTTTTAAAAATGCTATGTAGCACAAAATTCAAGTTGTTTTCATTTCAATTTTTTACAAAAGTGATCATAAACACAAGGTCCATTATGGATGGTGAAAAACAACCTTGCCAAATACACTCATATTTTTAGGTAACCAGCATTGTGAGAAGATTCAAAGACATGGTGTTAGGTCCTATGCTACCCTTCTTGCAATTTTCAGGAGGAGCCATGCACTGTTGACTTTTGCAACTTTAACCCCTAAAGCCCTGTTGTCCCCTTAGGGGACAAATAGGATTTTGGGCAAGTACCTACGGCCTCAATTTTTGTCTTGATTCTTTGAAGCTTTTTTGAAAATTGGAAAACACATTAGCTTTTGGAGAATATACTTTTTATTCCAATCTATGCTCAAAAGCAAAAGTTATGCCTAAATAAATAGAAATTTATGGAGATTGAGCAACAAATTTTCTTTTACAAAAACTTTAATCTTTTTATTTTTATTTTTTCTATTCATAGGTTATAGTTTTGTCTATATCTAAAGCTTTGAATCATTTCATTTGGACTAGTTATGAGAAAGTTATGGACAATCTTGTTTTTTGGGCAATTCAAGCATTTTCTTAAAAAAATAACTTATAAACTTCATTTTTGAATGCAAGTTTAACAAATTTCCAAAATTTTTTTATAGAAAAGGTGAAGTTTGCTATTTAGAACAATCTCACCATTGGGATTATTGTGTTTCAATTCCATTGTATGGTTATTAACAATGTAATTTTTTGTTCAATCTCATACCTTTTTCGACTTGATGTTTTTTTAAGAATGAAAATTAAGTATTTTTTGTTTTGGTTTTTCTGCAAAGATTCTCAACTCATTTTTCCACGATAGAAAAATAAACCTCAAAACTTTTTGGTGCAAAATTATAAGTTAAAATTTTTCAAAGACAAATAATCTAATCACGCAAGGTGCAAAAAAGTAAAATTTTAACACTTTAAATGCAGATATCTTGCAATTTGTGAGGTTAAAAAATTGAATTTTATTAATCTACATTCTTATACTAGTATGGTACAAGATCTTATGGTTATGTATGCAAAAATACCAATTTTCAAACTATTTTATTCTTTGCAATAGAAATGGAAGTTCTGAGTGTTTTTTGACAAAATAAAGACCCCAGGGCTTTAGGGGTTATGGAGCAATCTTACAAGGTGGTCACTATCACAAAACTATAGCAATATTGTAGCCATGCTGGTCACGGTGATCAGCCCGGTATTTAAAGGTTAAAATTTACATATACACATACACACACACATACATATATATATATATATATATATATATATATATATATATATATATATAGGGAATTGCTAAAGCCACACCCAAACTTGCTAACACCACACTTTTGTAAGCATGTTTTTTCCAAATTTAATGCTATTTTTAAAATTCAAGTGGTCCATCATGCATTCAATCAAGGCATTACCACCTTCTCAAAAGAAACAAAATTTAATGTTTTTGTGGAAATTTTGTTGCATCATTGCTATTTTTTTAATGTTTTTTTGCTTTAAATATTTCAAGAGTCCTATATTTTTAGCTTCAAATTCAAGCACCTCCAACATTTTTGAATATAGCCTTGGAATGATAAAACAGAAACAAATAGTTTGATTCAAATTTAAAAACTTAATATTTAATTCTCATAGTTCATGCTCAAAGCACACCTTGGGTGTGACATTAGCAATTTTGGGTGTGGCTTTAGCAATTCCTTATATATATTGAAACCGGTTCTTTAGATTCATGTGTATACAAGAGGCTTTGAATTATTCAATTTTGATTAATGAGATGAAAGTTATGAGGAGTTCTAGTTTGCAGGTACGTATGGTTTTGAGAGACTCCATACCTACCCGCAAACTAAAATTCCTCATAACTTCATCTCATTAATCAAAATTGAATGATTCAAAGCCTCCCATATACACATGAATCAAAGAACCAATTTCAAAAAAAAAGACAAAGATGTAATTTTTTAAAAAGATTTTTGAGTTGCCCAGGCTACCTACCAAGCAGAGAAAACTACACATCATGTAGTAACTTTTGAACCATGACATCAAAAATTATGAAAATTGTTGGGCCTTAAAGCTACTTCTTAGACACATTGCCGAGATAAAAAAGTGATAAACCCAATTGTAGTGGGCTGTCCAAAATTGCTCTTTTGCCAAAACAAACGATGTTCCGGGTATTAGGGGATAAATGTGACATCTTCGTGATATGCACAACTAACAAAGTTTTACATGATAATGATCTACTCTCAAACACTAATGGTTTGACCACCCAAAAAAACTTTTTTACTTTAGCAACTTGAAAAAAAAAATGACTCCAATTATGAGTATGTCTACGATTGGCATTAAATAATGTTGGTATTAGAAGTTGCGTCAACAAAGTGTATCAAGTCCAAAGGGGAATGTGAATTCATTTAAAAAAACCTTCATAACATTCAGTAGCACTTAGCAGGTCTATCCTCCCTCCAACTGAAGATTGTGGAATATTCCACACTCTTTCATTTAGCCGGATGAAAGAGTCCACACTCTTTCATTTAATTGGATGAAAGAGTCCACACTCTTTCATCTAATCGGATGAAAGAGTCCAAACTCTTTCATTTAACCAGATGAAAAAGTCCACACTCTTTCATCTAATCGGATGAAAGAGTGTGGAATATTCCACACCCATCTGTAGCTAAGAGGATACTTGGCTGAATTTGTCATAGAGTTTATGAAAGAGAGGCTCAGTTTAGTGCACATACGTTGATGTGGAGGCCAACCATATCAGAAAAAAAAAATTAAAAAAAAATTGGGTGTCATGATGAAGTTCATGGATGATACCTAAAGAGAGGGAAAGGCAACCTCTCTTCAAGCTACTAAATGTTATGTTATTGGTACCCAAGGTTTAAATTTTGTCTTTTCACTAATCTCGCGATCGGCACCCACCAAAGCCAGAAGGTAAGAAAAAATTGGATATAAATGGAGAAAATCAACGACAAGCACACATTCATCCAAAAAATACTTATATTAGTAACTTTCATCCATATTTTGGCAAATCTAGTCTTTGCTTGAATAAGGGTCTGGCAAATTCATTCAATTTCTCACCCTAAATTTCTAGTGTAGTTGTAGGCAGACAAAAATCCAGGTAAGTTTTTGGCAAAAATTTGCCAAGAATTTAAATGCTGCTGGTACTATTCTTGAAATCAAAGTTGAACATAGCTTTAGTTTAGCCCTTGAGTAGCCCCAAAGCCCTTTGTGGCCATATGTACAGATGTATTTGAGCTGCTCTAAGGGCTTTCCAAAAACAATTATGCACCCATCAACATACAACCCTTTAATATGTATGGTTGTAACACTTAATTTCCAGCTAATTCAAACTTCTGAATACTGGTTGCGAGTGCATATAATACCATAGCTCTAGAGCCCAAGGGTCCTTCAGGGATTAAGAATCAAATCTTCAAAGGTAAGGCTTGGTTCAGACTGGCAACGGGCCAAAACTTTCTCAAACTTGATTGGTTGAAATTTGGCTTTGTCTGCTGGAGGGTTTAGGCTAAGGGTTTGTCTGGTACTTTTACATCCATGTTCACCAACCAATATAGCCACATTAGCGGCCAAGATAGTGAAGTTTTGGAGCTTGCTACAAGGGTGGTACCAAATTTGACTAGTAGAGGCACACTCTTGGATGACACATGATGACACAAAAAAATCTCTAGTGGGCAAAACATTGGACAAGGTGCCAATTTTTGTGTCTTGGCCGGTTGCTAGTTAGAACCGAGTCCAAGATGTCCAAAATGAGTTAAAATTGAACAAAGTTACCACCTCATGATTACTATTCCAAAAACTTTACAAACATTCAACCAAACATGTTGGTAATCAACCTTTTCAAAAAAATTATGATGTGTTTTCAAAATCAATAATATTCTTCAAAATTTCTAGAGTTTTTCAATTGCTTGAAAAGATTCACTCCCACCTCAAAGGTATCATTTTTGTAAAAGCCTTATTAACCCCTAAAGGACCAAGTGTCCGTTCAACAACCACTTGAGAACTTGGGTAGGGTCCTATGGAGTAAATTTTTTATTGGATGTTCTCAGAATTGTTACACAAGGTGCAAATATGTATCACCCAAGTGGAAATGTAATTTTTTTTCCTAACCAGATGCCCAATTCAAAAGTTATTATGTCCAAAAGAATTTGGGCAGTTTGGGCATCTTTGGAGTACCTTATGCTAAAAATCTCATCGACAAGTATGTAACAAAATAAATATGGTGTATGTTTGTTAAAAAAAGAAAAAGCATTAAGCTTTCACACCACATTTTGAAGGGAGTCAAACTTTGTTAACAATGCTTGAGTAGTTTCAAGAAAAAATATTTTCCTTTAACTTCAGACCCTATTACCTTTCAATTTATAAATCCAAAGCCCTTGATTTTTTATTTTCACATATTCTAAATTTATGTCTCTAGCTTTTCATCATTTAGATTTCAGATAAAAAAACTTCCTCATTGCACAAGAAATCATGAAAGAATGACTAATGTATTGTGAGTTCACTTAACCTCCTTACTTTTGAAGGTGATTTAGAATAAGCTGAATTCTATATTTTCTTTTGAAAATTTGAGTTGACCTAACATCATATACTTATGAATGGTCAAAAAGTTTGAATTTGTGTAAAACAAAAATTTTACTCTAGGAAGACTCAAATTCTACTGACCTTGTTTTGCAAGAATGAAAAAAATTGTTTTTCTTATTTCAAACATTATAATCTTACAATCTGCGTGGTGAAATGCGCTAAAATTTTGTGTACACATTAACTAATCTATTCATCACACTTTTATTCAGTTGAAATTCAGAAGAAAAGTTTTTATTTTCAATATTGGGCAATGCACTCAAAGTTAGCAGTTTCTGAGATTTGTTCTCAAAAAAAAATCTCCCTTGGTCCTTTAGGGGTTAACTATCACGTTTAGCCTTATTATTTTTTTCATTTCTAGCTCTACGTACGGTGACTAGGATTGTGAAATCAAGAAAGAAGAAATATGCTTTGTGTAGATTAAGCTTTAAAACCAACCCTTATTTTGTCGTACTTGTCATAGTAACATTTACTTAAAATAAAGTGTAAGTTTTAAAGCTTAATTTACATAAACCATGTTTTTATTAGTGATTTTGACATGACTTTGATAATCACCCACTAAATTTGATTAAAAGATAAGTTACATATGTTTTTCATTTTCTTCCTTAATGCAAAATTAGAATTTTCTAACTCCAATGACCTTAAATCTATAAAATTACAGTTGGTTATTACTACTCAATAAATTTTATTTTAAAGTTAAGCTTAACAAATAATTATACTAAATAGTGCAATTAGGTTGTCCCACACCAGCTTCTTGACATTTTACACTATATAAATACCTATTAATACTATAAAAAAATCATCAATAATTATTACAATAAACAATATTTAATAACAATAAGGACTTGGCAACAACAACAACACTACATAAAACAAACTAGCATCATCCAAGCTAGCCATAAATCATGTGTAACCCTAGTATGTAAAGAGGCGCATGTGTAAGTGACCAAGTGATGAATCATGAGATTATCTTCTAGGACATGTGTAAGTGATCAAGTGATGAATCATGAGATCACCTTCTAGGACATGTGTAAGTGACCAAGTGATGAATCATGAGATTACCTTCTAGGATAAGGCAACCTCATTGCACTATTTAGTGTAGGGTGAATCATGAGGTAACCTTCTAAGGTAAGGCAACCTCATTGCACTGTTTAGTGTAGGATTAATCATGGGTGCATTCAGACCAATATAACACTCATGAGCTGGGGGAGTTCGGAAGAAGGATTTAGTAAATTAGCGCAATTACTTCTCTCTTTGATTTTTTTTTCCTTTTCTGGACGCTCATGAATGGAAAGGATTTCAAATGAGCAACCGTTCATTGGGGGTTTCAGAGTACGAATCTGAGTTCCGTAACAGAATTCTATTTTACAACCCCTTCATTATGTGCAATAATTTCACCGTCCAATATACAGTACCCTGCAACAATGATGCACATTGTCTAGTTTGTCATTCAATTGTTTGCATAATCAAAAGTATGATTGGCATTATCTCGTGTTGCATTATAATTTTGTGATAATTATACAATCTCAATCAAGCATACCATATTTTAATTTATATCATTTTTGTTGACTTTTTAATATTAAATTCATGATTTTACATGACAAATGATGGAAAATATTGATGATGAACTTTTGGAATCCGATTGCATGTGTAGGAAACATCCATATGCAAGACTTTTGTTTAACAAGAGTCTTTAGAAAAGCTTCAAACTAGTTTTTATGGAAGCTTCAATATTGAGGTGAGAATGCCCAAATTTTGTAAAATAGACATTTCTTTATGGTAATCAAAGTTTTGTTACTAAGCCATAAATTGTGACTAAGTTTGTATCTTTGACTATGATGTTATTTTTGCTTGGCCAAAAGCCACTTAAAAATAAGAGATATGTGTTTTAGGAAGTTTGATCATACTACACATCACATTGAATACTTTGTAGATCATTTTTGTTAACAGATGGAGTTTGATTTATGGAAGATGTGTGTATGGATTTTTCCTACGTACCCATGTAATCAAATCTCAAATATCCATCACCAATGTTTTTCCATCAATTATCATGTAAAACCATGAATTTGAGATAAAAGAAATCATAAAAAATGGAGTTTATATTTTATGAAACTAAAATTTGGTTTTTTTGATTGAGATTGCATAAGAATTTCAAGACTAAGATGTAAGACAAGGAAATGCCAATGATTCTCTATATTATGCAAATTACTTTGAATGGCAAAATAGATAATGTGTATAATTATTACAAGGTCTTGTGTAATACCTTCAACAAGTTCTTGAGTTTTCTGAGAATTAGCTAGTCATTATTTCAACTTTGATAAACAATAGCAAGTCCCATTCTAGCTAGTATTTTTTCATAAAAATGATTCGGAAGGACATGGCTTGAGATTGCTAGCATATAGCCGTGTGGGATGTTATTGGTTCAGTTGTTATTTTTCACCATTGATTATTGTCTATAGCTTTTAGAAATTTGTTTTTTTTCTTTCACTGTTTTTTGGAATTTTTAACAAAGTCAAAACTTTTCCATTTCTTGTTAATCCTAAAGGACCATTGGCCCTTGTTGGGTACAAATGGGATTTTGGGCATGTACTTACAACTAGTCTACTTTGTGTGATTTTTTGAAACTTTTATGGATGATGGGAAATTCAAAGACTTGCGTGGACTTCTATTTTTTTTTCATCTTGACATTTATTGAAAAAGTTAGAAATGAATTGATGAAAAACATGCAAGATCAGGCAAGCTTTAAATCATTCAATTTTTATTGACAAGGTGAAAGTTATGAGAAAGGTAGGTGTGGTTTTGAGAGAAACCATACCTCCCCGTAAACAACAACTTCTCATAACTTTCATCTCATCAATCAAAATTGAATGATTTAAAGCTCCCCACC
The DNA here is from genome assembly GCA_963920765.1 of Ulota crispa. NCBI lineage: Eukaryota > Viridiplantae > Streptophyta > Bryopsida > Orthotrichales > Orthotrichaceae > Ulota > Ulota crispa. Next base: position 24,436,576 of record OY987245.1, read on the forward strand.
TATATATAAATCTAAAGAACCTATTTCATATTTTAATTTTTTTAAATGCAGTTTTTAAAGAAGTTTTTGGGCTGGCCAATCTTGCCCGTTTTTCATAAATTCATTTCTAACTTTTTCAATAAATGTCAAAATGAAAAAAAAATAGAAGTCCACGTAAATCTTTGAATTCCCCATCATCCACAAAAATTTCAAAAAATCACACAAAGTAGTTTAATTGTAAGTACATCCCAAAATCCCATTTGTCCCCAAAAAGGGCCACCGGTCCTTTAGGGGTTAAGACTTCTATTTTTCAAAAAAAATCCTTGAAATATTGGTTTGCTAAAAAAAACTAAGTGTATTGTGAAATCCTGTCATATGTTTGTAACGCAAACCCATGTGGGACTTCGTTCATGTGTTTGCTGATCATGGAGAATTTATGAAAATACGCTAAAAATTCTTTACAATATATCAACTCAAAAAATTTAGCACCTGTGTTGCAACAAAATGTTCACAAAAAGTATTCAAAAAAATCTTGACATTTTTGGATAGGAATCATAAAAACTTTGAAACTAACATTAAATGATCATATCTTCTTGATCGGTAAAGTCAAAACTCCACAAAATTAATTCTTATGATGTCTTTTTACATAAATCTAATGCAAAATTCATTGGTTACAAAAAAATCTAATATAAGCTTCTACGGCTATGAAAAAAATCTCAAGATCAAAAGATTAGAAATGGCAATTTTGAGTGCTTCTAGAGAAAAAAACTACCATTTTAAAAACTTTGCACCTCATTTTTATAACCAAAGATAATGATGTTTACTTGTTAGTTTGGTAGCTTGAATTGCAACCCGTCTCTTAAAAAGAGTCCCACAAGTAGCTCATGAATAGATATGAGGTGATTCTTGAATGGACCCTCTTTAGACATAGAAGAACATGTGTATTCTACTATAAAAATCAATGTAAAAGCCAATCCACAGAGAGTGCACTCCCTTTTTTATATTGTAGATTTACAATCAAATGAAGGGTTACTATAGTTGCCTTGGTCCTAAATTTTTGACATGATTTTATAAAAAATAAACATCATTGAAATGGGTGTGGGCTCTTTATAAATAATGAAGGGTAGGGCATTATAATGAGAATTATAAAAAACTTAGTTGTACAATAGCCTTGCCAATATTCAAAAAACAAAATTTACACTTTTATTGGATATATTTTAATTATTTAATAGTTAGCTAAAGTATCCCACGTTTGATCCTTGTCCAAGTATCCAATGTCAGCTGTGTTCATCAGTAGCTTAGGATTATAGGGTTAATAAACAATGTACATGTAATGGTACAAGATTAGATACGTGGATGAAGCTTTCATTGATGTTCATTTATGAGCTTGTGGCCTAGGCTTAGGGTTAGCGTGGGGTTTCAGGGTTGGGTTGTGCTTTAGCAACTCCCGCTTGCATGCTTACATGTTTTGTGGTTTTGATTGTACGGTTTATCTTAGATTCTTCAACAACACTTTTTTGTTTGCGCACAATTTTTGGACTTTGTAAGGGTTCAAGAGCAACGCTATCTTTGCACGCAGGTTTATTTCCCACGCTTTCTATGATTACTCTGCATGCTCAACTTAAAAGGGGTTCATGGTTGAATTGGAATGGATTTCACTACTTTTCCCTTCATCCTATATTGAATTTATAAATATGCTTTTAGGTATACTATATGCTTTTCCATGCTTTCTGTTTTCTTTCAAATTCTTGTTTGAAGTATTATGTGATTGGTTAAAATTTATGTTTTGAAGTGTTTGGTTTTTGATTACATGTGTGTAATATTTTTTGTATCATTGTGTTTTTATAATGAACATAGGGTATACAAAAACATCACAAGAACGTAATTCAAATGAAGCCTAGGGTACATGAAATTGTCAAAATTTAGAAATTTAGGTAAACATAACCCTTGGGGAGATCACTCCTTGTAATTTTACGGTATACACGTGAGTTAAGAGGGTATTTAACGTAGGCCTATTTATCTAAGATATAGTATTTAAAATGACTATATTTTTGTATAAAAAGCTATGCGTGTCATATTTTTTGTACCCTATGTTTTTTCATAAATTTATTCATTTGGTTTTTAAAGGGGGCTATTTTATGTATAAATTTTGTTTCTCCAATTTGGTCCTATTTTCCATTTTTCATCAGAAAAAAATCTTACTTTCTAGTAAATATACAAACATGATATTCACCATGAAAGTATGAAACCAATAACAAGCACATGAATTAAAAGGCTATTGTCCAAGTGGAATTTTTATTAATAATTTTTTTGTATTTTATAATTCTATGACATGTATTTAAAACAATTTAACATGGAGAGCAACAAAATTTTTTACAACCCCTATTTTGTCAAGGCTAAGTTATTAATAAAAAATCCTACTACCTAATGTTTTTACCTACCCTAATTTATATATTAAAACATATAGTATTTCATGACCCTATAGTAGCTCTACATATTATATAGTTTTTTTGTATTTTGAATTAAATAAACCCTATCTTTTAACTCACGTGGTTCCTAAAACATAGGCTAGTGATCTCCTTGAGATATAACCCCATGGAAATCAAATTTTTTACCTATATAGCCCCCATCTTATAAGGGCTTGAACGCCCGCTACCCACAAACATTATGTATAGTGCACTCCTTGTGAGCCAATGATACTCCTTGACTTCACCTCATCTCTTTACAAGTTGAAGGGGCACGGTTTATGAGAGACCTATAGTCAACACCATATTTGTTAATTTGGGAAAAACAAGTGTCCCATTTTCTACTCCACCTTAAATCCAAAAAATTACCTTAAACCAGATTTGAAGGTATCATATTCAATCTGAGCCACTAAGACTTTTCCCCCCGCAAATCCTTCCTCTTAGGTGAGGACACATGTACAAAAAAAAAATGCTAAGCTTGATTTTAGGTGATCATTTAAAACCTTCACCTCAAAATTTGAAAGTCCCACAATGTACCGTTTTTCCCAAATTAACAAATAGGTGTTAGTCACAAATAAGTACCTATTATATAAAATTTTGAAAATTCATCAACAATTCAATAATGCTTCAAAATGTATGAAAGAATTGTGTTATATTTGGCCCAAATATAATTATGAACCCTCCACAAGGCCTTAAGATTTGACACTCTTAACATTTATTCAGCCTAGGCCGGGTACATTAGAAAGTGTGTGAAATGTCTCTACCTTGTACAACTTTCCTATTGTACATCACAAAAACCATGAATAGAAAATGGTAATCTAGTCCTTGTATGAAGGGCCTTATCTGCATGCACAATCTAAAACAATAAAAAAATGGCATTGCATTGGTAAAATATGTGGATGAACTCACTTGTCACTATCCAAGTATTTTAGTCATATCTACAAACAAAGTAAAATATAATTTACTGTTCTATTGTACCCACATCTTTGTCCTATTGAGATGGCACATCAATATAATTTTCATGATTGCATTGAACTCAAAGGGTGGGTGGAAACATGGGATTAGTGATTTGTTTGTTGCAATAAGTACATGTCTTGGGATCCATTTTGAGACTTCTTAACCCCTAAAGGACCATTGTCCCTTTGGGAGACAAATGGGATTTCAGGCAGGTACCTACAGCCTCAATTTTTGTCTTGATTTTTTGAAACTTTTTTGAAGACAAAAAAACACATTAGCTTTTGGAGAATATAATTTTTATTCCAATCTATGTCCAGGAGCAAAAGTTATGCTCAAAGAAGCACAAATTTGAAGAGATTGGGAAGCAAATATTTTTTTACAAAAATTTGAAATTTTTTTGTATAATTTTTTTCTCATAGATTATATTTTTGTTTACATTTGAAGCCTTTACTCATTCCATTTGGACTAGTTTTGAGAAAATTATGGACAATCTTGTTTTTTGGGCAATTTAAGCATCTTCTTGAAGAAATAACCTAAAAAGTTCATTTTTGAATACAAGTTTAGCATTTTTTCAAAAAAATTATTGGAAAGGGTGAAGTTTGCTAGCTAGAATAATCTCACCATTGGGATTATTGTGTTTCAATTCTATTGCAGGGTTATTAACAATAAAAGTTTCATTTCAATCTCATACCTTCTTCTACCTAATGTTTTTTTTAAAAATGAAAATTAAGAATTTTTTGTTTTAGCTCTTTTCAAAAGACTCTCAACTCAATTTTCCACCATAAAATTTAAACTTCCAAACTTTGTGGTGCAATTTTTTTAAATGAAATAAGTTCAAAGTCAAATAATCTAGTCATGCAAGGTGCAAAAAGTTTTGTTTTTGACACTTTAAACACAAATATCTTACAATCTGGGCAATCAAAATTTTTGAAATTATTTTTACACATTCTTATACTAGTCTAGTACAAGATCCTATAGTTAGATGTGCAAAAAGATCAATTTTCAAACTTATTACTCTTTGCCATGGAAGTGACAATTTTGAGTGTCTTTTGACAAAATAAAGGTAGTTGTCCACTAGGGGTTAAGGGCCTTCTAGAGAGTTCAATATTTCGCTGATGCATCCATTTCTTTTTTTTTGAAAACTAGTGGACCACTGTACTCGCCGTTCCGGCAAAGGGCCATCACGGGAGGGGGTCCTTGCAAAAAAATTAACATGACCTGAGCTTACTTGTACTATGCCTACCTACACGCTTTGCCTCTTTCTCCAAGCAACCACCCCCTATTCCCGTGTATACCCCATCCCCAATGACAACCATAACCACCACATAACCATAAAAATAAGAATAACCGCTCCATAACCACCACTTAATTTTCTTGGAGCAACACCCAATTATTCAACTAACAGAGATTCTATTCTATTATAAATACCCAACTACCCAACTAATGAAACCAAGCCTATTATTAGTATAGATTAGACAAAATTCTTATTGTCTCAAAATGCCAATAAAAAGGAAAATCATATTTGAAAATGTTGCATTTTGATAAAAAAACCCTAAAACGGGGAAAATCACCGGATTGTCCGTTAAAGTGTTGCTTTATGAGCTACCTACCTTATACCATGCTAATTGTTTTTGCAAACTTCATTTACAGAACCGCATATGACAGGTCACGAAACACGACCCTTGCTAAGGTAAATACCCAATCTCGAGTGGCATTCGATTTTGCACCCTAGATTTGTGGGTTTCATAGTACACTAATGACTTTTAAGTGGAGTAGTGAATGATGCTTGCCCAAGCGAATTCTAACACATGCTAAGTTGCTTTGAGAGAGTTGGAATTGGAACCGTCAAGTGTCATTATAGGAACACATCCAAGCAGTTTCAAGGTTAGCCTAAAGTTGGTTTTAGAGACCCTATGAGCTATAACTTTGCCATTTAATATAAAAAATTCTACAATATTTTTTTCCACAAAAATGACATTCCATGATAGCTTGAGACTAACCCCAAAGATTTTTTTCCTGAATTTTCTAAGACCTTGAAGTAGTATCCTAAACCCTTAACCCCTAAGCACTCCAAGGGCGATAATATCGCCCTTCAAGATTAAACTATCCTCAGAATCGGGTCCAAATCAGAACTATGGTGCCCAAAAAATTGCACTTGGTCAAGGGTATGGTACTACTCTCATGCCGCAAAGTGGGCAATGGGGGTTTCACTAGTTGTACATGTGCGGATTGTGCAAGTCAAGTATGACAAAAATATGCCAAAATTTCCTTTATTGCAATTTAGGGTTTAGGTGCAAGGACAAAGACCACCGGCTATGGCCGGTTCCATACCGTTAGGGGTGTTTTGGTGCACATGCCTTAGACTAAAGAAGAATTTTGCAGCTGTACCATTGGGAGCCGTGCCCTTAAGGAGGCCAGAGCCATATTTGTCTTTTGTCTATAGTCCACCATGTCATGTGAGTCTTGCAACTTCGGACCTCTAAAAAAACATCTTGAGTATGTTAGAACACCACAAAATTTGGCAACAAGCAAGATACCAATAAATTACACCCACTGCCTAAATTTCATCAAAAGGAGCCTCCTCTAAGGCATGAATTTTTGCGTTCACAACCACAGACTCCCCCAAAATTGGTTGATTACCACATAGTGAACTGTACTTTGATTATTGTAATTTATGGACAAATTTTTTGCATATTTCAAATTTCTAATCGAGTGCATCAAGCACCCTTTTTGCTATTTCAGCGGTGAATCTTGGTCAATGTAAATTCACAGTTCGGGGCGTACAATATTTTTGAGCATGGTCCCTCTTGGCCTCATTTGCTTGATTCAACTGCGGGCGCTTAGACGCTCGGGTATGGGTAAAGGTTACCTTAGCCTAAAGAGGCATTCAAACTGTAATCGGAACTCTGGTGGTGCAGGTCTGGGGCCGTGACCGCGACAAAGCCTCGAGGGGCCTTTCGCAATGAACCGTGGTGATGACGACGACAGTAGTCTAGCTAGCCAGGCCTCTGAGACTCTGAGCCTTGACCGAGAAAGAGCAAACCTGACAGACCTGCGAAGCAAATCGGATACGAGAATACGACGCGCGTGCCTGCAGCGATGATCATCATAATACTGATCTGCAATTCTGCATGCTTTGAAACAGCCTTGCCCATGAATGCCCCCACACAAAACTCCATTCTGCTCCCCGTGCAACCACCTGCACTCCTCCCCCCCAAGTCTGAACCCCCTCTAAACCCCTCTGAGCTCCTCTGAGCCGATGATCTGCGGTGCCTTAATTCTTCAATCGCAACGCATGCAGTGTTCGTCGTTGCCGTTGCACAAGCTCAGTCCAGTCCAGTTCCAGTCCAGTTCTAGTCCATCGTCACGAGTCGGACATCAAGTCATTTTGCCTGGGTAGTAGTGCACTTCTCTGTCGATTGAATAACGGCACAAACAGTCGGTTTCTTAACTTAGTTCATGGCGACGATGGCGACATCGCCGTGCAACGGTTTCACAGGCTCAGATGACGAGCAGCGGCATTGCAGCAGGGTTGGTTACTTTTCCTCTTGAATGTGGAATCGAGCTTTCGGCGATGCCCCATGCTTGAGCCAAGACGCGCACATCAAGCTCGGTTGTGAGATTGTTCGACAGGAGTACGTTAATACGTCGCAGTAAAAAATAGTTTGAAAGATTTTCCAGAGAAGTCCATGGATGACGCAGGGCTTGCGAGCTTGGAATAGGGCGGGGCGGAAAAGGGGGGGAGGGGGGGGGGGGGGGGGTTCTCTGATGGACAGGCTCGAGCTCAGCCATGATTGAAGGCACTTGTAAAGAAGGGTTTCGCTGTTTATTCTCATGGAGACGATGGGTGATGTCCGTGATTCATGAGTAGCAGATGACGAAGAAAATGCAACTGGTTGTTGCACCAGTCGAGACTTGAAGACAGCCGGGCGAGGCCGCCGGATGTCGGCGAACATGAGACCGCTAGTACCGTGGAAGTAATCAAGCTCGCAGCCCTACTACAGGTGTGGACGAGGGATGTGCACAATGCCTGCGGGACGGCTGCAGCTGCAAACTCTACTCCTCCTCGCCGCGGTCGTGTTTTGTCTCCAGCACCACCACATCTCGGCCACGCCTTCCGAAGGTAATCGCTCTAGAATCCACTCATTTTCCACTGCCATTTGCAACCATTAGTTCTTTGGTCAGCCAGGGCTGAAATGAATTCTAGCCAAGCGGTAATCCGGTAAAGTAAATTACCCTTGAAGCCTTTTTAGACCCCTCAACACTTTTTTGTTAGCTCTGGCAATAATTTGGTCCAGAGATTTTTTTTTTCTCTCTTGAACCCATGAGGAGTACGTGAACGTGGGCTGGTGGGATCGAGTGGGTTGGCAGCTGCAGTGCTGGCACAACTCAAGGACATGTGGAAGGGAGCACCCAGCGTGGTGAAGCTGTGGGTGGACGCCGTTGACGCCTGCCACGGCCCTTGGCCCGGTCTCGGCTGTGCCCTCACCGACAACCCCACCGTGCAAACGGCTTGCTCCGTCCTCAGCTCCAACTGCACCGTCATTGCCTTGTACACTCCCCTAACCCTATCCGAATTCCATCGAATCTTTTGAATTTCGCCAAGGACGCTAACATCGTGGGAAGCAGGACGAAAGTGAGGCTAGCTGTTCAACAGATCTAATAAAAAAAACACCGTGTGACGTTGTTGGTGTTCTCAGGAAAATCCCCAACGGCAATCTCACGGGCGACGTCCCTCTCATTCTCGCCGGCCTCTCCAGCCTCCAGCATTTGTAAGCATTACTCAGAACTTCGCATTTCGCATTTTCAAAGCACGCAATTGCCCTATCCAGGCGACCTCAACACAAGTTTTTCTCTAGACCTAGTAAATCCCTGCATACACCAGCAGAATTGCTCGGATGTTTTTGAAGTGGAGTCTTGCAGATGAGCTTGTTGCATAACACGGGCTATGGAGTGAAAGAATGAGATAGAACGATGTGAACCTTGTCGTTTTCGCTGAACTCTCCAGCCTATAGAGGTTTAGGACGAATCGTTGATTTCGGCAGATCGCATTTGGGGGATTGAAAAGGTTTGATTCTTCTTTCAGTTTGAGATGGCACTAATATCAGCTGTGATGTGATGCGAATCAGCAGGGATCTGCGCGGTAATCTGTTGAGAGGGAGGGTGACGCCGGAGCTCCTGAACAGCTTCCCAGGGCTGTCGTTCCTGGACTTATCACTGAACTACTTCACCGGGACGATTCCGAACTCGTCCTTTGAGTACGACACATGGACGAAGAATTGCTTCTCCTCGTCGAGCTCCTGCCATCTCGCGCCACAGATGCGATCGATCGCAGAGTGCAAACAGCAAACCGCGTTCCAGCTTCAACCCTGCGTTTCCTGGACACGAAGCCACCTGCACCTGCTCATCGTCGTGCTCTTAGTCTGCCCGATCGTGGTGATAGCATTCGTCTCGGCCATCGCCATCTACTACTGGCGCAGCCGATCGCTGCAAGCGGCCCACTTCTGGCACCTCAGATCGTCGATGCGAGCCATAGACGTGGAGGATCAGCAACCTACTAACATATGCAGGCAATTCTCTTACCCGGAATTGGACGCGGCGACGACGGGGTTCCACCCGAACGCGCACTTGGGCCGTGGCGCCACGGGGGTCGTGTACCAGGGCAAGCTGGACGACGGGAGCAAAGTGGCAGTCAAGCTGCTGAACACGCGCAACTCCGGGATGCTCATCAACGAGGAGTTTTGGAACGAGGTCAAGACGCGCGCCGCCCTCCAGCACCCGAACGTGGTGACGCTCCGCGGGTTTTGCAAAGGAAATGGCGAGAGTGACCCCATGCTGGTGTGCGAGTTCATGCCCAACGGCTCCGTGCTCGACGCGCTTCTCCGTGACGACGCGCCCTTGCGGTGGCCGCGGCGGTACAGCATCGCCCATGGCGCCGCCATGGGGCTGGAGTATCTCCACGAGCACTGCACACCAGCGATCATCCACGGCAACCTCAAGCCCAGCAACATTCTTCTGGACAGGTACCGATCCCCGCCAATGCTACCGAGTTTGCCACTGCCAGTATTGCTCTTGTATTGAAGCTAGAGCTTTTGTTGCAGAGATTTCACAGCACGCGTCGGCCACTTTGGCTCCGTACGAGTAGCGAACGTGTCCCTGCGAGCGGTGGTGTCAACACTAGGGTTTGTCGATCCGGAGTACGGCGTCACGGGCAAACTCACCGAGAAGAGCGACGTGTTCAGCTACGGCATGCTGCTGCTGATTCTCGTGAGCGGCAGAAGGATGCTGGAATCTCCACCATCAGGAAAACCCCAGCTGCTCCACTGGATGCAGCTCCTCGCAACAGCGGAGCTCTCGGAGCTCGTGGACCCCCGCCTGAATGGCAACTTCGACAAGCACGAAGTCAGCCTGTGCGCACAGATCGTGCTCCTGTGTACTCGCATCCAGCCTGAGCTCCGGCCCTCCATGAGCGAGGTTCGACGCATTCTGGAAGGCACCATGCGCGTGCCCATCTCCGGAAGCTTGGTGAACACTCCCATCACGTCCTCGCACACCAGCTTCGTCTCTCTGAGTCACTTCTCGGGTAGCTTCTATGGCACCAGCGGAAGTCTTTGAACACGGGCATCCATAGTAATTTTACTTCACCATACAACTGGAGTGAGTTAGGAAGCTTATTGTGTAAGTTCGACAAATTTCATCAAAAGTGGTGGGACATCGTTGAGCAGAGAGATTAGCATTTCCACATTCAAGACACCAAGTAGGACTGACGCCGTTCAAATCATTCCCTAGTAACGCCACTTATTCCCATTTGGCAAGGGAGTGGATATTGTATTCGCATTTCAAACACCTGTAGAACAAGATTCGTAAACGTTTCTTCAGTGCAATACACCTACACCTGCAGTCAATTTGAGCCAGTAAAAAAAATCTGGTCTATTGAGTCTTCAGCCAGCTGTTTATTCTCTGCAAAGTACTCACTGCAACTGTGTAACCGTTTTCACGAAGAAGCAGTTCAATGCTTCACCGCCGAGCTTGCATACTTCAGCCCAGCGGCTTTGACCTGCACAACCACGAAATGCGTTAACTTCAGAGTTCAGACTAATGAAACAATCCAGAAAACTTCTTTAAAATTTTAGATGATTCTGAAAAAAGTACTAAAGCTAAGACCGGAAGGAATGTTCACCAATAGTACATTGAAATGAGAGCATGAATTAGTAAAATTATCGATTGATTTTGACTTGTTATAACTTTTACATACAACATTCAAATACTCATTACTTCACCGAAGTTTATTTCTTTACATAGCCCCCATTCACACGAGATCATGGCTTTTGTATAATAATTTGCTCAGTCATTGATCAATCTACCGTGTTGTACTGAGTTTTTCCTCCTTCAAACAATCAAAGTAGCAAGTGCAGTACGATATTACAAAAATTGTAACTCATTGCAGAAGAGTGGGTATTTGATGAGCTACCTCCAGCTTGACGTAAGAGATGGTTGTGTCATTCAGTATATACAAGGTATCAAGATCTTTTCCTGCAAATCCCATGTTGCCTGAGCCAGGTTGCCGGATGAGGCCCAACGGCTTTCCCGAGTGGGCGAACACTGGATCACACACAAACAGCAATCGACACTCGTAAGAATAACGACAAGCGATCATGTCGTTCGAATTCGAGCAAGCAGGAAGAAGCTGAAATTGCAACCAACCTACCTTGGATACCGTCCACAGTGGCAGTGTAAACTCGTTCCTTGGTGTCGACCTTGATTCCATCCGGAACTCCAAGCCCCGGGGCGCTGCCGTCGTACACGCCAACCACCGCGAACAACCGTCGGTTGAACAGGAATCCATCGGCGCCAACATCGAACACGGTGATTGAGTGTGGCCTTGTTACGTCGAATTGTCCCATAACCCTGCAAATAACGAGTTCAGTAATGAATTAGAGTTACGAGCTACGAGATCGTCACAGTCTTGTGACGCAAGCACTCAAAACAGCGAAGATTAGGGTTTACGAGATCTGTACCCGGTAGCGAAGCCAGTGTCGGTTACGTAGAGGCGCTTCTCATCGTGTGAAAAGGCCAACCCGTTGGGCTGCGTGAAGCCGTCGGCAACGGCGTCGACCACACCCGAGGCGCTAATCCGGTAAACCTGGTTGTTCACCTTGGGCGCGGTTCGGAAGCCCTGCACACTGCCATAGCTCGGATCGGTGATCCATATGGAGCCGTCGCGCTTCACGACGACGTCGTTCGGGCTGTTAAATGGAACTCCGAACCAGTTGTCTGCAACAACAGTTCGTTTCAGAGTCTTGAGGTTGATCCGCTGGATGAAACCGCCTTCGGTTTCGTTCCCTTGCTGAGCGACGAGCAGATTGCCTTGGTTGTCGAGCACCATTCCATTCGGCACATCGTACGTCGGGGAGCTCAGAGTCGTCACGGCTCCCGTCTTCAAGTTCACCTTCTTCAGCTGGCGCCAGCGATCATCACAGGAATTCAGTAACGTACATCCCGAGGCACACACACAACTCCATATATACTGCCATCTAGCCTAGCGTCTCCGAGCTGTGTGAAATCCAAGACAAACTTACATCTGCCCTTGCGTCGCCATCAGGACCCGTCAATCTCACCGACGAGAAGTACAACTCATTCTTGTCCGGGTACCAGACACCGCCTTCATGAGCATTCGTCTTCACGAACTCAACAAGCTTCGGCGACGACCCCAGGATTTCCAAAAACGCAGGATCACGCACCTGCAAATGCAATGCCACAAGAAGAGTCCTGATCGAACTTGCTGTTCTCACCAAAATGGCCACTGGAATTCCAATCGACGTTCTTTTAAATTTGAATTCAAATCTTGAACTAGAGAAAAAAAAGAGCGCCAGATTACCTCGAATCTACATTGTGTGATATCTTCCGTGGCGCCAGTGGGAATACTCCTGATGAGACTGCCTTGGCGCCAGTAGCACACACCGGACGGCAATTCCACCGCTCCAACATCTGCACCGTGCACTCAATCATTTCCGAGACTAGCTAGCTAGCTATGGCGAGTCCTTGGAAATAACGACCATACTAAATGATATTAGTTCGAGATTGAGACAGCATCCTACACACATTCACTGCGAAAACAGCCTAGCAGGCAACTAGATTCAAATCAAGGCGGATAAAACGAGAATTCACGAAAAAACCAGTAGTCTAGATTCGGTCAACCGAGTTGGAATGGAGTTCGGCCAAGTACGTACAAGTGGACGCAGCAAACGCTGAGTATATCACCACCAATCGCAGCACCATCCCAACGATCTCCATGGAGTTCAAGCGTCGTTGGCCTGGAATCTCGAGCACCAGCAAACAGCAAACCCCTGCAGTGATTAGCTTCCCGCAGCTCCGTCCGAAGCATTCAACATGTTTTTAGTACTTCTACCTTGATTCCCCACAATTGGGCTTGTTGCTGTCGCTCTACGAATTGTTAGAGGACTTGTGAAAGTTTCTCAGGCTAGGCGTTTCAGGGACCTTTTCGTCACGCCCTCCTCGTTGACAAAGTGGTTGTCAGTTTCGTAGTGAACCAGCCAGCGGATTCCACTTGCCGTTGTGGATTAACTCAAGGTATGTTTTCACTCGTACTTTGATTTTAACAAAGACCGGTCCTGGAAGGAGTCTGGAACGTGTACGTTCAGACTGCGTCCTGGTTTTAGATGCCAATCCTACCTGGCATCCTCGTTGGCGGTGCAATAAGAGCGACTGTTAGACGAACCAGAGGATAAGTCTCCTTAACGGGGATTATTTGCAAAGTTTCTGCAAAGGTTTTGCAGGAACACATCTTCACTGATATGTACATTCGAGAGATGAGCGGGGTGATAAAGGGGGTTTTTAGTAATGTTGCCCACTGAGGTCGATTATGAAAAACTAAAACCGCATGTCTGAACGCAGCATCCCTCAGGGTCGGTTCAAAGTTCTATGCCTCCCTTTTTTTGTACCCACAGCTGTTGTCCCGGGTTTGTTAGCAACAGTGATCGATTTTATTTTTTATTATGGGTTTTTGCTAGTGCCAAGTGAGAATAGACCTTTAGTGACCGGATGGCGACCTGGCTGTGATGCAGCCGAGCCGGATTGACGTAAACTGTATTTTTGGAGTATTGGGGGACAACAAACGTTTCATTTAATTCTTACCCTGAAGCTAAATAATCTTTTCACCATTCAAGGGCAGCAATTTGGATTTGGAAACAACAGTTTGTGAAGATTTAAGGAAATTGGTTCAATACAGACCAAAAAGATTAGTGTAATAACCTGAACGATTATATTTATCTTTGTCTTGGTGTGGCTTGGCCTTGATGCGAATGGATTTTTCCAACCAAAAATATTGTTGTATCAAGTTGGATTGGTCAGAATTCAACAAATCTCTTGTCCTTGTGTCATTGAGTTAGGTTTGAGGGGTTGTTCGCATTATGTTTCTTATCCCATTGGAATCTCAAAATTTTATTGGTCAAGGGCAAAACGAGTACCAAAGCAAATCATGAATGTTTTATGTAAAAATATTGGTGGGACTTGGGCTGAAAGTTGGATTTAGTAAAATGGTCAACCTAAATTTTGAGTTAAATCTCACCTCCTTTGGCGCCAAAATTTTCAAAAAGTCATGTATGTAAGCAACTAGGGGCATCTTCACTAGTGACTCCAATACGCTCAAAGTGGATGAAAAGTGTTGCGGCCCCTCTCAAAATCCTCTCAAGATACTTTGTCCTACTGTGTTTAGCAAGGGCCCTTCAAGATACTATTCATCTTAAGTTTAGTGAACTTTATCCTCTACTTTCCTTAGTAAGTGGTCACTTGATTATTTATGAGACCCGTTGGAGTGCAAGTTAGGCCACCTTTTTGAAAAGCATGGGTGGAGAACAAGGGGCTTGAGGGCTAACCAAAATAGATGAAAACTTTAAAAGAGCCCGAACTGGTGGAGATGTTGTAAGATATGGGAATGTCGGAGTGTAAAGTGCCAAGTCCCAACTTTTGATTTTGAGATTTCAGTAGGATGTTGGACATAGTGTGCAAGGAAAAATTTCTTGGCAAAATTTTGCCTAAATCTTACCTGGAAAACCAACTGGCAATCATAACACTATAAAAAATGAGTGATAAATAGGATGAAGTCGCCAAACGCCTCCCTCAATCAAGTCCAAGTTTGCCAGGTTTTGGATGAAAGCTACTAATATTAAAAACATATATGAATGAATGTGCACTCTCCACGAATTCTATCCAATTCTGTCCAAATTTTCCTTACCTGCTACCATTGTGGGGTGCGTATCGCTCTACCAGCGAAGATACTAAAATTAAACCCTGAAATTAGTGTGAACTGCCCCTCAGAGTGAATGGGGAGAAGCAGTGCGCATGCATATTGTCGTTCGCCGAAGATTCGAGGATCAAGATTGTCAAACCCATGCTTCCAGCCAATCTGTCGTTGCTTGGCAAGTGTTGTGCTTGCGTCGAGGCCGTGAAGAAGCCAATCGCTGTCTGTCTGCAATTCTGCATTCTTCCGCTTTTTGTTAGGCCTCATTAATGATGGACTCTCGCAGCGACCCTTTAGCAATTTCGGCCTCTGTGTAAGGTAACAGCACCCATACATGAGCAGTCCCCAAAGTGGAGCCCTATTTTTGAGGTGTTCACCGTTCATTGTGGACCCAAAGTGAAGCAATGAATGTCCCTTGCACAAGAAAATTTTGCCACATGTCAATTGCTAAGTTGATGTGAGATGGCTGGGGTTGGGACCGTCAAGTACATATATAGGAACACATCAAAGCAACTTCAAGGGTAGTTTAGAGCTGCTAATAGGGACCTATGAGCTGTAACTTTGCCCTTTTAATATAAAATAATTTACAATACTTTTTTTCACAAAAATTACGTTCCATGATAGCTTGTTGAAAGGCTAACCCTACAAAAAAAAATCCTGAATTTTCAAGACTCTGAAGTACCCTAAACCCTTAAACGCCCTTAAACACTCAGGTATGGGTGCGATTATCTTACTCATTTTAGTTTTGAAATGAGCACCTTGGATATAGGGATCAAAATTGCAAAGGGGTCGGGAATGATTATGTCTACTTTAGAGCAACACACACTCCACCACGGGAGCATGTAAAGAAAAATTGGATAGAATTGCTGTGAATTTTCTAGTGTTGTGGTCGCCAGATGGGTTTTGAGGTAAGATTTATGTTTATGTGAAATTTTAGCCAAGAAAAATTTCGCTGGAATCCCGTTCCGCTTCCCCACCTCCCCCGCCAGATGGGCTTCCAACTTTCCCAGGGTCCTTCCTTCCTCGTCTGTTTCTTAACTTTCTTACCTTTCTTTGCTTACTGCATGAAAATTTCAGGGGCGGTTATTGCACTGGCCCACGTCCCAAGCAACATTTCATGCATGCATATATATATATATATATATATATATATATATATATATATATATATATATATATATATATATATATATACACATCTGTATGAACATGTGCATGTTCTATATAGGGAATTGATATATGTACCATCTCTTTTGACTATTCTACCACACTTATTATATATGGTTGATATTTTCAATATTAAAGTAGGTGTCAATCACATGAAAAACATCATCAATTTGAAAATACAACTTGGCATAGAAGTTGCTACTTTAATTTTGTTTTTTAGCTCCGGATTCTACCCATAGTTTCAATTAAAAATATAAATTCTGCTCCTAAAAAATAAAAATAAAATTGCAACCTCTATGTCAAGTTGTATTTTTCAAGTCAGTGATGTTTTTTCCCATGGCCCACACCTACTTTAATATTGTAAATATCAACCATATATAGTAGGTGTGGTAGAATAGTTGAAAAGGGGTGATACATGTATCAGTTCCCATATATTATATATACATATATATGTGCACACATACATATGTATATATTTTAGGGAAAATTTGATGTATATCCTTGAAGTTTGCAATGTTTGTATGAATGCCCCTAGTTTTTGAGAAATTGCACAAATATCCTCAAACCATAATTTTGAAGAGTTTTTGTTGTTGTGCATGCCACTTCTTTTTCCTTTGTGTAAACGCTACTTTTTCTCATGTTGTTGCACTATTTGCTTCAACATTGGTCATGACACATCTCACACAAGCACAACAAATTCTTATACTTGCTCTTATAGAAGACGCTTTACAAGTTAGCTAGCGTTTTTTTTAATTTTTTATGCAAGAGTTCCATTAGCTTGTTATGAGGGTGGCCATTGTAGCGAGGAGTGCAACAAAATGGGAAAGAATTAGTATACACCCAAAGGGAGAAGGAAGTGGCATGCACAATGAAATAAGTGCCAAATTTATGGTTTGAGGGTATTTTGTGCAATTTTTTGAAAAAAAGAGCATTTGTATAGACATTGCATACTTTAGGGATATCCACCTAATTTTCCATATATTTTATTGACTTTATATGCACACACAAGGAAAAGAAATAGAATCATTCATGTGTGCATGTTCATCCATTATATTAGCTTGTTTAAGTAACTTTCATCCATATTTGGTGACACCAAGAAAGTGCCCCCTCACTTCTTCAGTATGAATGCAGTATAACATGAGGGTCTATACAAGTTTATACTAATGCAGTACTGCATAATGTATTGCATCTACACAAATAAAATATTTGTTTTTGTAGAACTATTGAAATATTATATTGATATTTTATTAGTATTATCAAAACTTATATTGTATTATTTATACAAATATATAATTACTATAACACAAAATCAAAAATCCTTCTTTCAATACTTTTGCAGTACTGTATCAATGCTACTAGAGTTACTTAATAATAAAGTACAATATTTATCCTTTTGCAATATTACATTTTCAAAATATTATATACACACTTATATTGTATTGCAAAAACTCATATTTTAATATTTGAACAATATAATACGTATCATGATACAATACACTATCTATGTTACTTAACCATTAAATTTAGCTCACATAGTAATTTTAGGTTCATGAGAGTGGTGATTTCCATATTTTGGGCCCAAATTTTATTAGAAGGTGTGCACAAGGAATATATTTCAAGTGCACTAAAATTAAAGACATTTGCAAATACAAGTTCAAAGTTATAACTTAATAATTTATTTTTTTCCGTAAATGGGCAATTTGGGCAGATTATAAAAAATCAAGACTTTTTTTTTAAATGCATTGAGATTGATATTCTAGATTTCTGTGTATGTGCACTAGTAGAAGTCTCTGTCAAAAACAACAAAAAATCAATAATTTGATGTTGTCATGGGCACTTGCACACACTACTTGACTAATTTAAAGGAATTTTGAAAGAAACTGCCTAGGTTTTGCTGTTTCAGACACTATGGATTGAATCAATAGAGATTATAGAAGCTTTTTAAATCCTTTTGAGAATTTTAAGAATATTTTTGGAATCTTTTGGAATCTTTGAGAATCTTCTTGAAATTTTAACACAATATTCATTAATTTGGGAATTCCAACACATTTTGGGACTTTTAGCTACATTTTCATTTCATGCCACACCCATTTTATTTCTATTTCTTCGTGACTAATTCAGATCTAGACATCTGTCATCTATAAAGTATCATTTGTTTTCATTTGTTTTCTCACAAGTGTGCCAAACAAGATTAAGATGAGAGTTTCAGATTAAGGAGACGGACAAATTGGGAATTGTTGTTTCCCAAATTAATGAATATTGTGTTTCTTTAAGAATCTTTAAGAATCACTTTGAAATCTTTTTGAAATTCAATACAATATTTCAAAAAGTATATAAAAATAGAATCTTTTAGATTCAATCATAATGTTAGAATCCTTTTAGTATCTTTTTAGAATATTTTTGGAATTTATTAAAATACTTAAAATCTTTTGTACAAAAAAAATTAGACTAATTTTGGGTTGCTTTCTCAATCTTTTTAGAATAACTTTGGACTTCATTGAAATGTTTTGAAGTTTAAAAAAATAATAGAATCTTTCATGTTATTTTAGAATCTTCTTAGAATTTCCAATATACATTGAATGTTTTTTTTTTCATTTTTCACAATTTGGTATGATTTGAAATTAGTAGCCTCTAAAGTTTACTAAAAACATGACCAAAACAATAGAAAACCATCAATTTCTTGTTCACTTGGACATTTTTGGACTCAATTTCACTAATTCAACAAATTATTATATAGAAGAAAAAACAGTTTATTGTTTTAGATGTCCCAACTTCTTCTTGAAAAAATACAAAAAATGCCCCTCAATTCTTTCAAAAAATCAAATAAGTATTTGATTTTTTGAAATGATTGAGAAGCATTTTTGAGAAGTTTCCTTCCTTTATTGACCAAGTCAACAAAAAATTAATATTTTATGAAATATTTTTTGAATCTTTAAAAAGGATTCAAAAATCTATGAAATATTTTAGAACGTCTTTTAATCTTTTGAATCTTTTGGATTTTTGATTGTATAATTGCAAAGTTTTAATTCCATAACTTTTCCTAATTTGATGTTTTTTAAAGCTAGCTAATTATGGAGGGCCTAGACTCTTAGAGGCTATTTAAACCTAACAAAAGTTTCTTTTTCAAAAAAATAGAACTAAAAAATAATGAAAAATGAAACCAAACTTCACTTGCAAAAATCCTCTTAAGATTTTTGTATTCCATTCAAAAGTTATAAACAAGACCCAAAGTGGTGGAAATAAATAAGTTTAAAAAAATTATGAACACCCTCTCTAATTTTTGTTCAAAACTTTTGATTAAAGGATTGAAAGCTGAAAGATTTGTTGGAGATGAAACTTGACTACAATAGCCAACTTTTTTTAGTTTGAAGTTTTTTGAGGAAAAGTCCTTTAGTGGCCAAAATAGCCTCTGAAAATCTCCTGACTTTGCAAACTCATGAAAACATTGGCAAGTAGTATCCAAATAAACTTTTTATTCATAACAATACATGTTGTTTTTGTCGCAGTGTAATGGTAAGAGAGGTGTACTTTGCTTCATGAGGTGGGGTGTTCGACTCCCACCCGTGCTGCCTGAGGCAGTTGCCAGGCTAGGGATGCCGTGATACTTGGCTAGTTGCCAGCAGCGTGTGGTCGCTGATGTGGAGCTGGGGCCTTGCTTTCTGTAGCACATGCCTCAAAAGTTGTTTTTAATATTGCCCGATGTTTAATTAATTAATTTTTTAATAAAAAACTTGTATGTATTACTACATCTTTGTAATAACAATGTAATGTTAAATAATATTCATTATATTACAAAAATACTAAGTATGTATTGCAATGTAGTACCACATTAGTATCAAAAGAGTATTTTTAAAATGCAGTACTACAACAGTATTATTTAGTTACTCTACTATAAAGCCACTTCATCAAACTAAGGGTTTTGAACATGATGATTATCAATAAGCAGGTAGCAAATTATAGGATCTATTAGGAACAGAAAAATAATGCCATTGCACCCATAACAACTTGCAAGATTTCATGTTCACATGTTGTACGTCCTTATTATTACTTATATTCACTTCCACATATATTTCAAGATTTCAGAGGTGACAATAATGAGGACAGTGATGCTTATGGGTATACATTAATTATATCTCAAATTTCAACTTCTTGACCAATGCAATTTTGAAACTTACGGTAGGTATTGGGGTGTAACATGAATAGCTCTCCATAGAAGAAAGTCTCTTTCTTTGCTTAGAAAATATTTTTGAGATTGATGTAGTTCACTTATTAAATTTGAACATTAGTGGCTGTCATTATTAGGACTTGATTTGGTTTTAATCCCAAAGTGTTACAAAAATATTGTTCTTAAATGAAAACCAAAGAAGGAGTTTTGGTGCGAGGTTCAGTTATTAAGCTTAGCTAGGCAAGGAAAGTAAAAGGATGAAGTAAAAATGAGATGCCCATGGCAAAAAAGAAGTCAAAATTATAGAAGGCTTTCAAATTCTTGCTTTTTTAAGGTGGTTTTAGGAAATCTCTGTGTTCTTATTAGTTGGTGTACCTTGAAACAGGTAGAATTTTGAAGTTTTAGCATTTAGAAAACCACTCTACCATCCAATCTTGACACACAATATTGTATTTCACATATTTTGGATGTGACCAAATGACTAAAAAAAATCTCTAACTTCACTTGATTTCTTCATTTAATTATAAAAGATTAGGCGTTATCCTAAATTCTTGTAATGAAATAAAGCAATAGAATTCATTTGAACAATAGTGCTTCATAGTCAAAATGTGGTGCTTTTACATTCAAACTTGTTTGTTTGATGTAAACACAAACAATTAAGATATGGACGTAAGCACTTTTTGTTTTTTGTTTTCTAAAGTATGGGCACAAGCATAACCTTGCAATTGCTCCTTCATGCTTGCATCCTAATTCTAACATTAAATTAGCAACCATGCTCTAGCTAGTTTGTTTGTTTGCTTGCGCTTTTGACAATCAAATCTTGTCCAAGGTGAATATATGACTACTATGCTTGTAAATGTACATAGATTTTATTTTGTAAAAAACAAAATTGTGTCACGTTCCATAGTTAAACATTATCTTGCTAGAAGATTAATATTTTGTGGATTTTTAAAATTTGAGGTATTTTTTAATACTGTCTAGCAACTTGGCAATTTGGCCAAGCTATGCATCCACATATTGCAATCACTATACAAGATGATTTTTCTAAATTAGATATTTGAAAATTATCAATTTCTCTTTCACTATTTAAAAATTAAAATGTTATATCAACTAATTAAGAAAAATTGCTAAGCTAAATATTAAAAAATTAATGTAGTTAAGTTTTAGTGAAAATTATTGTTGTTTTGTAAAATAACATAAAACATGTGTTTTATGAAAAAATATACAACTTTAAAGAATAAGTAAATAAAAAAACATAAAGGATGACATTAATACACTACTTGTATATAAAAAAATTAAATAAAAAGATAAAAATTAAATTGAATTTGATTCCTAGATGAAGTATTGATGTGATTTAAAATTAGAATGTCAAAAACAAATTATTTGTATTTTAATTTTTCACATAATATTTATTCAACTTATTTTGAGACTTATTTATATATATATAGGGAATTGCTAATGCAATACCCTACCCTTATGCGCAGGAAATGTGTTTTTTAATGCTGGATTTTTTAATATTTGGATCAATAGATTTGTTTCACCTTAATAATTTAAAGGCTATACTCAAAAAAGAAGGAGTGCTTAAATTTGAAACAAAAAATATAGGACTTTTGAGTTACTTCAAAAAAATACATCAAATAATTGTATTAGTCCAATAATATTTCAATAAAAATTAGTATTTGTCATGTTTTTCTTTTGAGGAAGTGGTAATGCCGTGATTGAATGAATGATGGACCGCTTAAACAAATCAAAATTACATTAAAAATCACACTTCATGCTCACAAGGGGTGTGTTGTTAGCATCTCTCTCTCTCTCTCTCTCTCTCTCTCTCTCTCTCTCTCTCTCTCTCTCTCTCTCTCTCTCTCTCTCTCTCTCTCTCTCTCTCTCTCTCTCTCTCTCTCTCATTTGCCTGAAATTGCTCTTAGTTCTTCTAAATCCATTAAAAAGACTTCATCTTTTTGAAAAAAAATTACCTTTTTATGACTAAAAAACATGGCTCATCTCCTTCCATTCACCAAAAATAAATTGATTTAGAATAAATAAAAATTAGAAATTTTGCATACCATGCAACGAGCCCTAAGTGCATACCTTTGTAACTACACTAAAAGTACGTGCATTAACACAGGAGGGATCCCGTAGTTGAGACTCTAGCATTATTCTTGTGATCACGGAACACATAATTGTAGCGCATTTGTTGACCAGCTTATTTTGGATATGTATGTATTAGAAGTGTACTAATCAATTGTTTTATAGAACGCTTTAAAAATAAATCTTATATGTATAAAATCAAAATGGTAAAATTACATTAGAAAAAAAACTAAACATTAACATATGTGTCCCTTGATTTATATAAATGACTTACTCTTTTTTCATTTTGATATTTTTCTAAATTTTGCTTGACCGTTTTTTATTACAGCTTTCTAAAGTGTTTGTGAATGGATACATTTAATTTTCCAAACATTTCTAGAAGATGTTGAAGATGAGAAAAAAAAATTGATTTAAATTGAGTAACAAAAGTAGATTTGCCAATTTTTTATTTTGAATATACTATATAAGTAAAACATGATGCACATAAGATTGAATTTATCCATTGAAAATCTTCAAAAAAAAATTGAAACAGTGGTAGAATTTCAAAAGACAAACTGACTCAATATTGCAAAAATTCTCTTTATGAAAAGAGGGCAAAAACAAGTGTTTTTTAATAAAGAAATAAATTAGAGATTGAACTTGCAATAAAAAATGGTGGCAAAAAATGTAACTTTATACTTTTAAAAAACACCTAAAAATAAAGAGTCTAATAAAACGTTCTTTGAGATATTAAATTTAAATTTTGATCTTAGTAGAAAAAGTGATAGGCCAAGAAATAACTAAGGTGAAAAGACAAAAAAATAACACATAAGTATTTAGAAACTTATCTGAAACAAAAAAATATCATGAATAGATACTAGAAATCAAATGTTTGCATGGAAAAGTACGCACATCCTAATCTACTGATATGCAGTTATTCTTTCCTAAATTTTACAATTTCTCATTGTTATTGGTCTTATTCAGTATTGCGCTTAAAATAATAATCAACTAGGTGTTTTGATAAAAAACCACCATGTACTAACCAAACTTGTCAATACTCCTTGTGTAATGCCATATGTCACCATCTTCCAAGAGCAAAATATCCTCAATATGAGAGTATGTATTTGTAAAGTTTGAAAATAAAAGTCAACTTGCTAACCGTCAATACTCCAAACCTCTTCAAATGTACACAAATTATAAACTCGGTTCAAAAGAAAATACAACTAATTATATGTATAATATTCAAAACAAAAAATAATCATCAGTAGCACTAAATGAAATCACAAATCTAAGAGTGTTGTCATCTACATTGACATGAATTTTGCAAATGTAATTAATATTGATACTCAAGTCGTGAATAGTGCGTGACCTACTTGGACGTGACAAATATTGACAAATTTGAATATTTTTCAAATCTTCATAAATCCATGGATTAGTTGCGACTGATTGCAAAGATAGTCCGCCAAACAATGCGCAAAAAATAACATCTACAATTGTTATATAAGAACTCAAAATAAATTTAAACACAAACCCTATAAGTATATTGAACAGTAAACTTTAAACCAATATTCAATCCAAAGTAACCAAAAAAACCACTAAGCCTTCTAATTAAATTGTAACACAATCAATTGTTGAAATTCACAATTCACACTTTGTTTTATATGTTGACATAAGTCTTACAATTGTAATTTCTACTAATGCTCATTATTGTAAATAATAGATCACCCACACGAGCGTGACAAACATTGACATATTCATATATTTTTAGTATATTTTTCAAATCCTTAAAAAATGTCCAAACACATGGGCCGCAAATGTTTGCAAAGATAGTTTGTTAAACAATCTGCTTCAAAATAGCATCCTTATTTTTGTATACGGATTTGAAAAAAAAATCCAAACACAAATTATACAAGTATATTAAGTACCAAACTAATATTGAACAAAAAAAAAAAAAAATTTACTTTCCAAGTACATCGCAGCTCAGTCAATTATGAAAACACATGATCCGCACAATGTTTTTTTCAATTTTCAAAATTCTCAATTTCGAACTGATACCATTATTATTAATGAATTATGCAAATTCTTAATGTTTAGAAGCGTTTTGTCATTATATTTATTGTTTACTAAATAAAATTGTAATATTGCTTCTAATTGTGAACAAATGTTATTAGAGCCTTATTTCCTTAAACATGCGACAAATAGAATCCAAAGTATATCTCTTCATTTAATAATCTTTTAATCGTTTTCACATCATTTTGTTGCGGACGGTGCGATTTTTCTTCAGATACAATAAAAAATAAAAAGCCCAAATGTTTTTGTAATATTTTATCATATATATTATATAAAAAGTGAAGATATATACGTAGAGATTTTTAAAAGGCCATGGCAGATCCCTTCATATATATAACAAATAAAATCAAAACAAAAATAATAATTCTATGCACTTACGTATCTTTTTCATATAATGAGCCGTTATACAAAACTTACCGCATGAGTGAAACAAATTGCAAACCATATACATATACATGTATATACATATACATGTATATATATATATATATATATATATATATATATATATATATATATATATATATTTTGCAATGGACAATAGTTATAACAGTTTTAGCAATTCGAATGTCATACTGAAAAAATAACTTATTTATTGTTAAAAGTATATAATTCTTCATATATATATATATATATATAGAGACTTACAATTCATAAATATATAATAAAGGATATTCAAAAATTTTGCATAATTTTACATTATATTACCATAATATGTAAAATATGTAAGAAATTTCTGATGGTTTATGACAAGATCGTTGAATTGAAATTTCTTAAAAATATTTGAAATCCAAATAATTTTGGTAAGGATTCTATACAATCATATTATGTCACGTATGTGAAAAATATCTGATGAAAAATATTATAGCAAATTAACCAATTTTTTAAAAAAGATTTGGAATCCCAAATAGCTTTATTTTTTAGCAATACTACGTTATGCAATAAGTGTCTAAATGCAATTCTAAAATACATAGAGGCATATAATTCATAAAAATTTAGTATGAATTTATTCAAAAAGTGTACACCATTCTACACAATACTATCAAAATATATAAAAAATGTGAGGGATTTTGTGACGTTTTTTCCTCCATCCATGAGGAAAAAGTAAACACAATCAGGTTCTAGAAATATAAGTAGAGAAAAATAAATTTAAAATTTAGATGAAATTACGTTTGATTCAACTAGTGCCTTTCAAATAATGAACAAACTTCAATTAAAAGATTCTACATACTTAAAATATTTTAACCATTGACAATTTAGAAAATAAAGCTTTCAAATTCAAAACATAAGAAGATAAAAACTTAAAGTAAGAATAGAAGGTCATACCTCCATCTCTATCTCCTCCACAAACCATGCGCATCTCCAGATTCCATGAAAGTAATCTCAAATCAAATAAAAACTAAATGGAAAAAAAAAAAAAAATTTTGTTTCATTTTATTTTTGATTTTATTTAATTATTCATTTATTTTTTAAATTAAATATCCTTTAAGGACTTCATAATCAGGCTTAGGTTTGCCTAATTAGTAACAACATTCTAAATACAAAATATAATACTAAAATATATGGCTTGAAACCTTAAACTCTGGCACGTTTGGCTCCGCTCGTCATTCACCTCAGCCTGCTCGACGCCGTAATTCTGACATCTGTTCGTTGAAGAAGAATAGGGCCAGAAGTTTTGAAATACAATAATAGTGCTTTCTTTGGTACATCAGTGGCTGGTTGGGCGGCTGCCAGTCCGGTCATTGAGGCGGAGCTCTTGGCTCTTTTCTTGGCGACGTGGGTTTGAACCTTGTTGCCATCACCACCTTTTGTCTCAATCTGCCGTTGTCTCCGTTTTTTGTCGTTGCTGGCCGCCATCCGTCCGCGTGGTTCGTTTGTCACCTGATTGTTGTTGGAAGAAAGTTCAAGACCTAAATGTTTATTAATACTAATTTTTTTTCTCTACAATAGCAGAGATTGATGGTAGCGGTTAGCTCAGCCGTCGAGGCCAGGCGCTTGGCTTCCTATTGACATATGTATGGTTCGAATCCCTTGTGCTATGATCTTTTAAAAAAAATTTAAAATTTGGTTTTTCTTTTACTCACGGTAACTTACGTTTAATTAGCTATTCACTAACGAGGGACTTATTGGCAACCTTAAAGCCACTAGTCTACAACCCAATACTTTTAAAAATACATTATAGAATATTTAATGTTATTAAAATGTCCTCTTTTTTACTCTTAATTTCAATGTTTTTGATATGCACTCACTTAATTTTTTTTATTAGTAACTAATTGTTCATATTAACACCTTGACAAAGATTTTGTAACTAAATTTGTTAGTTCTAGCAAAAATTTGTCAGAGGTTCTTCTAGACTTTATAACTTTCAAACTACAACTTCAATTCTGGTAAAAATTCATTACATATTCCCTTAGATTAGTAACACTTTGAAACCAAGACACACTCAAAAATAGAAAGGTTAATACAAATTTACAAATAAGGTTAGTATAATGACCTCAACGTTAGTTAATAGGTAAATAAAACATATACAAAGACTCTATGAGCTCTTGGCTAGCTGCATCGCTAGGTCTTGACTAAGAATTTTTTAGAGTTAGTAATTGACAATCCAAAACCTTAATTAACATTTGTGAACCTTAATTGCATCTACAAAGTATAAACACAACAAGAAATTAAACAATTGATTTCAAAACATAAAGTTAGTAACCTAGAAGGAAACTCCATGTACTTTTAAAAACAAAACTTGCCAAAAAGACCTCCAAAAATACTATATGGACACAAAAATACAATAAAATTAAAAACTTTGAAATTGAAAACTAAACAAATGAAAACAAGGGGGTGAAAAAAAAAGAGAAGAGAGGTACTATAAACTAACCTCTCCAAGGATTTTTCATCCATTCATGGAGAGGTCCTTGACCTCTTACTCTTTTTTCTTCCAATTCTCAAATTTTTTAAAAATTGTAATTTAAAATTACAAGCCAATTTTTAGAGAAATGTTCCAAATCACAAACAAATGGTACCATTGGCTTTAGATTGCCAAAATTAATTGGTTTACGCACCAAAATTTTTAACACCAATAGTTAGAACTTAAAAAGTCTAAAATTGGTCAAAATATGAAAGGTAAAATTCTAAATTTTGGATTTTATATTTTTTCAAAATTTGAACTTCACCGATTTTTTCAAAGGTTTGAAAAAATAAGAAAACATTTTTTTTTCGCCGAATTTGGATTTCAAAATCTCCCGAAATTACAGTCAATGCATATCCCATCCGCGAAGGTGCTTAAATCGTCCGTCGTCGCCCGTTGAGGTAGTTCCCGCGTTCAAAACGCCTCCAAATTTATTGGGAAGTCTTATTAACACAAAAACCTATTTTAATTTTTTGTGGGATTTTACTGCCAATTGAGAATTTTGTAGAAATATTTCTTTGTAAATTTCAGTGGTTTGTCGTTTGGTGAGCGAGATTTGATAATTGAAAAATTCCGAAATTTTTTAAAGACTTTTCATGGGATTCAATAATATTTATACAAACTTCTATTTTTAATCCAATTTTTTAAAATTGTGACCAATTTAAAGTTGGCTCTTCAATATCATGCTATTTATAGTTTTATTTTTTAACTACTTTTAATTTACAAAAAATAAAAAACATGTAGTAAAAATATAGGAGATATCTATGTACATCCCATTATTTTTAAATTTAATTTAAACTATTTTTTAGGTGTTTTTTACGTTTTTTATTAAAAATATGAAATAAAAATTAAACAAATGAGTTTTTCAATCAAAGGTCCCAACCTTGAAGCTCACAAATTTTAAATAACTATGACAAGATCTTTGAATTCAAAATCCTCAAATTGACATGGAATTCCAACTAATTTTGATAATTACTCTATACGATCATATTATGTCACACATGTGAAGAGTATATAATGGAAAAGATTATAACAAAATAATCAAATTTTTAAAATTAAATTGAAATTGCAAATAACTTTAACTTATATTAATACTTTACCATAAAATAACTTTCAATTGCAATTTTGAAAGACATGAAGACTTACAATACATAATTATTTAGTATAAATATATCCAAAAAGTGGGTATAATTATACACTATACTATATCATTATAATATGTTAAACATGTGTAGAATTTCTGATAGTTTATGACAAAATCATGGAATTCAGGTTCCTCAAAATGATTTGAAACTCCAAGTAATTCTGGTAATGACTCTTTACAATCATACTATATCACATATTTAAAAAGTCTCCATTGGAAAAATTTATAATTAAGTAATCAAATTTCAAAAAGTATATTGGAATTGCAAATAATTATAGTTTTTATCAACATTCTATTATAAAACAGCGTTTGAATGCAATTTTGAAATACACAGAGGCATACAATTTATAAAAATTTAGTATAAATATATTCAAAAAATTTATATGATTTTCCACTATATTATCATAATATGTAAAACATGTGAAAGATTTCCGATGATTTATGACAAGATCATTAAATTCAAATTTCTTAAAATGATAAAGAATTCTAATTAGTTCTTGTAATAACTCTATATAATCGTACTATGTCACGTATGTGAAGTGTTTATGTTGAATAAGATTATAGTAATTTAACCAAATTTCAAAAAATGTATTGAAATTGCAAATAACTCTAGTTTATATCAATATTCCATCATAAATTGGTGTCCGATTGTAATTTTGAAATACATAGAGGCCCACGATTTTATAATTATTTGATATGAAAATAGTCAGAAAGTTTATGTGATTTTACACTACATCATCATAATATGTAAAATATGTGAAAGATTTTTGATATTTTATGATAAGACCAACAAATTCACATTTTTTAAAATGATTTGAATCTCCAATTAATGTTGGTAATGAATCTATACAATCATATTATGTCACATATGTGAAAAGTATCTGTTTGAAAAGATTATAGCAAAGTAATCAAATCTCAAAAAATGAGTTGGATTTACAATTACTATATACGTAAATATATATATATATATAATAAATATATATATAAATTCCAACAAACAAGACTTCTTAGAAATCACAGTAGTTTCAATAAGTGAAATGTCATACAGAAAAAACTACTCATTCATCATTAAAAGCACATTATTTTCTTTATTTTTTTCATGACCTTAATACATACATATATATATATATATATATATATATATATATATATATATATATATATATAATCATATCTTTTATTTTGTAAATATATAATGAATCACCTACAAAGTATAAAATTAGATTGCAAATAAAATGAAAAATTCATATATTTTGTTGAACACTAAAACTTTGAGCTTCTTCATATTATCATTTTTTGTATTATTTATTAATTATAATTTGAAGATTAATACAGAACAACTAAAAATGTAATAAATAAAATCTAATATAGTCTCAAATTTTCAATGTATACTTTTATGCTTTTGAAATAACTGGTTTTTAAATATGTATGTAAAAACCTTTGTTTTATTTATAAATAAATTTTCATTCAAAAATTGAATAATCTTGTACTATTTTCATTACAATCTATTTAAAAAAAAAATTCATGGTTTACTTTCATAACATACAACTTTGACTAGTATATCTTTCATACATATTTAATAATAATTAAATTTTTGAGATTATTTTATATATATATATATATATATATATTATTACATCAATCACATTTTTAGAAATTTTTAATTTACATGATTTTAAAATTGTATCAAACAAAATAGATTGTTAATAAATTTATTTTTTCAAGAAAATGTAATGATTTATATAAATTTTTATTTATAAAACTTAGTCTTGTGGCTTCACAAGCATAGGTCTTATTTAAAAATAATTTTTTTGGGTGACAAATTGTAATTCTTTAGAAATATTATTTAAAACAAAATTTCTTAGAATTTTTGTTTTGAACTATTTCAATTCTCAATCTTTTTTTGGAAATTTAAATATGAATTATTTAAGGATTAATTTTTAAATTTATTTATAAAAAATAAAAATAAAAAATCTCAATTACATATAAATATGCAATTTATTGTAAAAATAACTTTGTATACTTTTAATTTTTTTAAAACCATGTTTTACTTATGTTAAAATATCTAAGACGTACATTGCATTAAAAAAGCAAGTATTTTATCTAAATAACTTATATATTTTACAATAAGTTTGTTATAAAACACAATAACATATATTATGCATTTAGTAGTTTCTAAAAATAATATATATAATGTGAGCCCTCGGATTGACACCAAAGTCTCTCAGTTTAATGTTTTGAGAATTGTCATAACCTTTAGGTCATTTTTTGAAAAAATAAATTTTATGGAAGATTTTGTAGTTAGTTTTCTACAAAATTGAGAAAACTTGTTCTTGGAATCAAATGAAATGGCAATTCTGAGTGATTTTTGAGGAAAAATGGATTGGTCCTATATGGGTTAAATATAAACATAAAATTCACTTATTTGGGGAAAAAACCCAATTTTGGGACTTTTGGACTTTGTTCTTGAAAAAATGTTTAGTAAATACTCTATTCAAGATGTAGAAACTTAAAATTCCCAAAATAAAGTTTTTCCCAAATTAATGAATATAATGTTTATGGCATTTTTGACACAAAGTGACTTTACACAACGTGACACCACTCCACAATTTTTGGTTACGTTCACTATAAGGTATCCAAAAATGCGAAAGGATTTTGTTCAAGCAATACCAGTATTTAAGGTAGGAACACCCATAAGCATTAGTGTCCCCATAACTGTCACCTTTGAAATCTTGAATTTTTTTTGGAAATGAATAGATGTAATTGCAAGGATGTACAATGTGTGAACATGTAACCTTAGTGTTGGTTATGGGTGCAATGGCAGTTAACTCTTTAAAAATTCACAACTTATTCTCACAATATCCAAATAATACATTCGAAAGTACAAACTCATTATTATTACTTTTTGTTGCTAATAGGATCCTATAATTTGCTAACTGCTTATTAACACTCATCATCATGTTCAAAACCCTTAATCTGACGCTTACGGGTACTCCTACCTTACGTTAGGATTATGAAGTGATTGCCAATTTGCCATCCAAGTCCTTTCACAAAAATGACAAAAATAGCCTTGCTGCTCTAGCTGCAATTTAAAATCTGTGTGCAGAAATGAGCCTTCAGGACGCAGGGCCGGGAATTCTCAAACGGGCAGTCAGGCGAAACTTTTGCGGGCAGACAGTACGGCTTCAGGCAGTGGTCTCCTCCGAATCTCGCTTGGTTCACGCAAATTTGAATTCGCTGGTTTCCCTCTTTTTCTTTCACAGCTCTGCTCTGCTCTGCGTGCACGCCATGTCCATAGCCATGGAGCCATGGAGGTCCTCGCCATAGCTCACACAGCTTCTAAACCCTAGCTGATCCGCTTTTGGTCTGGTTCTTCCTCGTGCACGATCGCTTTCGTATCACACCTCCAGCAAGAACCTCGAAGAGCGTAGAACCATCTGGATCACGATTGTTATGCTTCGGTCCATTCGCCAAAATGCAGCAATTTTCGTTTCCCATCTTGGAACGGAAGGAGATCCTCTCCTATGTGCAAGCGGACGCGGGCATCGTCTTGGAGGAGCAGCATTTGGTGAAGCCTTCCATGGAAGCTGTGTGGCCCGTGTACGAGAATCTTGCGCTTAACACCATGGGAAAGACACGGTGCGCACGGCTTTTACCTCCTCTCTCCGTTTTCTATATTCGAAAGAAAACCAGTCGTTCGTTGAGTTTAGTGCTTAAGCAACGAGATGTTACTCAATATCTGTTGAAGCTCCGTTTACGGTTTGCACATTTCGCCTCGTTCAATGGTATCTTAGATCACTTATTAATTGCACTGAGAGGAGAAACTAGGAAGTCGACCAGGTTTATATGATTTCCTTCCGCTCTTTTCAAAGTTAGCAGTGAGAGGCCAATTTAACTAAAGAGAACATTAAAGGAATTGCATGAGGCAATAGACAGCAATAATAATAATTATCTCCATTGAATGTGTTTGCTGAAAAATTTGCGGAGATGTACTAGGAAGTCTGATAGCATGGAGCTTAAACAGGGAGAAGCTTTCGAACAGAAATCCTTCGTGCTATGAGTTGTACTCATGCGATGAGGTGTACCTCAGTGTCTGTTGATGCTTGGTTTAGGGTTTAGGACATATAGTATTACTGTTGGATTTCAATGATATATCAAAATACTGACCTAGGAGAAACTAGGAAGGCAGACAGATGTATGTGGTGGACTTCCGTTTTTCTCAAAAACCAGCGGTGCTAGGACGATTGAGAGGAAAATTAACGGTATATGGTGATTGGTAGCATTAATAATATCTTCATTAAATGTACTTGCCTTGATTTTTGAGGAGATGTACTCGGAAGCCTGATTGCATGAAGCTTTGATGAAATAGGGAGGAGCTGCAGCAGCCAGCATTTCATGCCATGGAGAAGTTGGAGTATCCGGAGCTTCACGAAGAATCTGTTGGAATTTTTGCATCTATTCGTGCCATTACGAAATTAATGGCAATCACTGGGGTAGCCGACTTCTCAACAATGGACATCTTCAAGCCTGAGAGCAAGCGCACTATCACTAATCTCAGTGCCATCATCAACCTTCTAAAATTCAAGTGAGTGCTCTGCTTCATGTACTTGTCTCCGCAACATTCCCTGCTCTATATGTTTTTAAATATCCGAATTTGAGTTCCTTTGTATCAATTATAAAACAAGTCTGAAATATAAAACTCTCTGTGGATATTCAGTGTTAGACTGAAAATGAACACGATATGGTTTTACGACTGTACTGCTTAGCATCTTTTTTTGTATACCTCCTTGCATCTGGAAGCAAGTAATGATGGGGATTGCTTTCACATTCTGCTCTGCAAGAACTTACAGTCTGTCACCTACTCGAAGCATCCAAAGATGCTCAAAGCATTGGAGCTCTATCTAAGCACAATCTATGTGGGCAGGCAGGGACGTGAAAGAGATTTAGAGAATGTATTGGAGGAAAGAGAGCGAGTATGCTCCCTCTACCAGCAATCTGAGGAACGTCTAGCAGCGGTACGTCGACACTTTTCTGTGCTGGGCAAGTGTATGTTAGTCAAGTCTATGGGCCCCCAGAGTTTCAATTCTGTAGCCGGAGTTTTCCTTGGTGCCAGTAACTAAGGTGTGCGTGTGCCGGAGTTGTCTCGATCTCTACGATCAAAAAACTACCAGAGATTGCTACTGACCGGCTTGTGATATGTAGGTTTGACCTTACTATTGCTAAGGGATTTATGTAGCGGTAGTGTATGCTTCACGGATGTCTAATCTAGTCATGCCAAGAAGCGATAGGGCTAAGATTCAGTTCTTTGAAATTTTTATGGACTTCTTCCTGATGATTAGTCATCGTTGGTAAAATGTTGGTGCTCATTCAGCTAAATACTGAGATTCAAGCAATAGAAGCAGATAGGCTCGCACAGCAGCCAGCAGTGCAAGTCCTAGAAGCCGAGACCAAAGAGCTGAACCAGGAAATTCAAGTTCTCAACAAACAGCATGGAGCTCTAAATTCTGATATTCGTGCTTTGAAACAAGCAGGCCAAGCGGTTGGAGAGGAGGTATGGCTAGACTCTTTGCATCAACGTAATCCTCTTCAATCGCTACTTCTCTAAATATGGACTGTAATTATCGCACACGCTAGAGTTTTTCCCTAATTCTGCTACATATTAATGTCTCCAATTATTGGTGATTTTAACATAGGATTCCTAGTATGAGGCATTGTAGATTCCAGCCATCGATCAGTCAAAAATAAGGGATTGTGTGTAGGCATAGGCACAACGCATGTCTCTTGGCAGACCCCCTCGTACGCTGAGAGTATCATTGCTTTCAAAAGACGAAAGAATTAAAGCAGAAGCTTCTTTTTTCTAAAATCTCTTCAGATCAAGATCAGTTTGTATGTATCCGCCGCTCTGTTTTTACCAGTAGTTGCTCATGGTTTACAGCTTTAATTGGATTAAGTCCTAAATGGTATATAGTGATAACTATCCGGGCCAGCTGTTAATTCCAATCTGTTTGTTCCTGTGGCTAGACCATCTCAAACTGCTCAACAAATGCATCAAACGCGATTTGAAATATCTTATTCATGGAAGTGCTGGTTTTTGTTCCACCGGGGATTGAACACCGTAACTATCATATACACTTGATATTGTTTCAGATATCAGCAGAGAAGTTCTCATTAATCCAGCTGAAGGAGGAACAAACA
Source organism: Ulota crispa (assembly GCA_963920765.1). Taxonomy (NCBI): domain Eukaryota; kingdom Viridiplantae; phylum Streptophyta; class Bryopsida; order Orthotrichales; family Orthotrichaceae; genus Ulota; species Ulota crispa. Next base: position 24,470,947 of record OY987245.1, read on the forward strand.
CGATTGAAGAGACAGATCGTTCAGTCTCCACAAAAGTTACAGGTACTGCATTCTACATTATATATGCATTCTAAAATTGCAGACTGTAGACAAGTTTTTCAGAGCAGCATGTTTCTGGTAGTGTGCAACTTAATGACTAGTAACCCGTTGGATTTGTTTTATAACGCAGAGGTCACTGGCAGAAAAAAAAGCTACCTTGATAAGTTCTAAAACTTCAGCTGAAGAGGCTCAGCAGTTGCTTAATTGCTGGAAGGACAAGAATGAAGCCTACAATAAAGTATACCTTCACCCTCATTTTCGTTGTCCGAGTATTGTGGGTGATTCTTCTTGACAAATGGCATGCCTTGTGCTCATAGTTGCGGCTATATATCTCCTGAACAGAACTGAGCATGAAACCATTTTGAGGCTAATGCAGGTTGAAAAGAAACTGAAGAAATTTCTTGGCATGCTAGATGAGGTTGAGAAACTGGTGCGTCCTCATGTGCCAACATTCAACCCTTCCATTCGAGACAACATTCAATACTTCATGATGCTTGCTTTACTGTGCAGTGCATTTTCATATTCTTTTGAGTTTGTTTTGCGTTCAAGGGGTGATCTCCTGCATGTATCTTGTAATAGACTTTCTTAGGTTGTGAAACTCTTTTTTTGCAGTGGATTAAGCAGAAAACCACAGTCAAGGAGAAAAAGGCGCTCAAAGCCCAAGTCAAGTCTATTGAAGAAGAAATCGAATCCCTGGATACGGAGCTTTCTCAGTTGAAATTTCAAGGTGTGACTTAGCCCTTGCATATAGCTTAAAGCTATTAGCTTATTTGATATATTGCTAGTAATCACTTTACTCATTTGTTTGGATACCGTTTCTGTCAATTTGTCAGTATGGCTGCACTTCGTTATGTTTCGTGTGCTCTCTGACATGTTACATTCAAATGGAACTAATGCAGAGCAACATTGGCTAGACCTTACGGAAAAATTGGAGCAGCAGGGACCCAAAAAACTGCAGGAGGCCAAAAGAGAGCTTAATGAAATAAAGGCGAATTGTTTACCGCTGCTTGCTCGAATTGATGAACGTGGTGCTGCTATTCTTAAAGCAGAAGAACAGGTACATTTATTTGGATGCATTTGAATAGAAATGTGATTCTGATCATTTTAGAGCTTGCTTATCTCCAATGCGAAGATTCTACAAGTGAGTATGCAGGGTTCATTTTTTGACCTCGAACCTTTTATTCACGAAGTTGTTGGCCTCTACCTGGTCTACAACCCTAGGGTCTTCCAGGTATTCACCTTTTTCTTAACTTCACTTATTATCTCATCCAACCTGTGACAGGTGAAAGAGATAAAAGAGAAGAATGAGGCCATGCACAGGAAAAGGGATAACACTATTTCCCGAGGTGAGGCAGCTGTTCAGAAAATCATGAAAGAGGTACGTCTACTCCCTTAGCAAGCAATTTCAGAAGGCTTCTACAGCGTCTAATTTGAGTTCTGGAGTGGCCCTGAACAATGGGTTACTGCCCCTTCATTAAGCTGTATATGAATTATCTCTAATGCCCTTTTTCATTTGCTTTTATTTCCGTGACGACGAGATTTACAGCCATTTGCATGAATGATCTTGCTTTACTTAATAGTTCTCTGTGCTGATTAAAGTTCTGGGGCGTGTTTGCAGACACTGCACCACTATCGTACGCTTTTGGAGCTAGGCTCTACTGAACTTTCTTCGGTACCTAATGTGAGGTAATCAAGGGGGAGTAGCACTATCCTCAGATTCATTCCTGAACCGGGATACCTTACCATTTGCGCACCTTAGAATATTGCTCTCTCAGTATCATTCAGGATTCTTCATCATAGCCACGTAGCAATAGTTAGTTGCCCCAAGTCTCCTCCCAGGGTCGCTGCTTTACATTACCATCTGTTTCATAGTTGTACAATAGAATCAAGTTGGGGGAAAAGACGTCCGGAGGTTCTGTGAATTCAGCACCTACGGTCGTTTTTCTAGAGCAACTTAGGCAGTGCCGAGCCTTGTTGTACAGTACACGTTGCAACTCTGTATCAGCTGAAGTTAAAGTTGAAGTTTGAAATAAAGACGATTACTCACATTCTGTTTGCAATTTTTTTTTTAGCATAGACGCAGTAGCCTCTGCATTTGAGTTAGAACGTGAAATTTCAGAATGATCGTCAAGGGTCCTCGAAAACGTCAATTCAGTTTCCAAGCCAATTTGTCCATACCTAGTAGAACGGGCCACAAAATATACTGTCACCAGGATACTTTCAATCGTTTCATGAGTTAGGTAGACTACAATGGTACTTTGAGGTGGGATACACATTGATGACTGTCTTCAAGGATCCAGCTCTACACAGATTGGAAGGGATTGGCAATAACGAATCTCAGACCATACCGCCCCAGTTTCAACAAAAGACTTGATTTTGCAGCAACAACCGCCATTCTCCAGTGCTGATCAATGGAAATTTTAAGTCATGAGGTCTGTGCCCCACACTGAATAGTAAATTCTACTGAATATTGAGACTATACATCTTTACTTGATATACTGACTATGCTAGGGCTGAGGGAAAACTTCCCCGGTCTGTGAGTCACATGAATAGTGACCGAAGTAAGTAGCTTTTAAAGAATGTTCAAACTAAAATGGAAGTCTATTTTCTATTTTTTATTTACACTAATTTTAGGAATCTTAAAAGATGACATGGCCAGCAGGAAAGTCAACTGCAGGAGGTGCCTTCTCCATATTACTGACGAGTCAACAGGGTGAGTTCTCGCACTCGGAGTAAAATCTAATGATACAGTGTGTAAACAACCGAATGGAACTTTCTGTGTGGAAGGAATGCTTCTATCATGCCTGTGATTGCAATGAAAATTGCAGGGAGAGAAGTGGTCCTGTTGTGCATCCTCTCAGGCCACCGACCCCAATCTGAAACACGGAACAAAATAAAAAGTGAGCCACCTTTAATGACGCATCCACTGTTGTCTTGCTAAACCAGCTACGCTTCAAATCTACTCAGTGCAAAACTTACTCTAAGGTAGCAGTGCCCATAAAACGTGAACATTTGCATTCGTATCTGTGCTTTTTGGTCCCATGACTGTTGAATAAAAAAAAATTGGTTATGGATGATAAAGTAATCGTTTTGGGTGACAAGTGCATCCCATTTGAGTGGCAATGGTTTTGGGAATAAGTTCAACGAATAGTGTTAAGTAGTTAAGCAATACCATGAGTAAATAAACAAAGGAGGTGAAGACACCATTCAAGTACCCTAAGCATGGCACCTTTCATGGGTGCTCCATCTTACTATTTATGTAACTACTCAAGCTAGTTTTCCAAGCACATGAGCACAATGAAGACTTTAGTAAGCATCTCGTACACACAACTATATATTTTCAAAGATTTTGGAATTTTAAAAATCTTTATGAACAAATGCTTGCAATTGAAACTTTTAAATTGATGCCAATATTTTTGGTTTCCTCTTGTTTCAAAGTTCATCAATTGATTTTCCTACTCCAAATTCCTTAGTTTCACGCTTATGGATGTTACTACCTTATACTCTCGCTATCAACGATATTTTTTTCAACTTATACTCTCGCTATCAACGATATTTTTTTCAAAGTTCATCAATTGATTTTCCTAATCCAAAGTCTCAGTATCACCATGTAGTCTGCACATACAGGTGATAAAAGAGGGATTTGACAAGTGTGAATACGGTACTGGACCATTCTACTTGCCTCCAATCCCAAGTACTTTTCTAACCCTAAAAAGCTCCTGCTGAAAACAAAAAGATGAGGAAGATACCAATTGATTGTTTAATTTCCAGAACAGGTTTCTTTTCTCCAAAAAGTAGGATGCAATTCATCTTAGTTACGTTCTTTGGAGCTTCGTAAACTGATTTAATAGTTCAAGACTCAAGGAGAAGCGGCTTTGCATTGACAAAAGCATCATCAACAATAATTATGAGGGTATTTGAGAAGGCAAGCGAATGGTACACAAACAGCGCCTCTTGTAATAGCATGGCTGCTGATTTTAACTCCTTCAGGTAAAGCATTCACTACTTTTAATGAAGCTTTTTAAATGTGACACCTTTGATTGTAACTATGATATAGGACTCCGTAGATAATGGCGTGCATGGAAAAGCCGTGACATGAAAGAGGGATTTGGGTGTACAAAATACCTGTCTGCAACACTTGCAGAAGTCTCCTCAAAAAGCTCTTCCATGGCAGGGGCCTCAGAAACATCGTGTTTTTTGGACCGTGAAAACCGCAAGAATTTGATCATGGCCATGTGCTTTCGAACTGCAGGGGCAAAGGAACGCGAAGCTCTACCCGGAGGGACTATGTCCACCACCAAGCAGGTTGTGTCGTCTCGCAGGCCCTGAATCTTCACTGCCTCCTGAAAAAAAATACACCATCTCCTCACGTCATGCTCTTGCTCTTGGCCGGCCTGTCAACCTCACGCGTGTTCAACGTGAAAGGTACAAAAAACGACCCCAAGGTTTCTTCACCCCCAACCGCCCCAAACTCATAGTCTAGATGGTGAACAGAGTGTTTCATACACCCACAGTAATGCTTGAATTTTCAAAAAAACAATCTCTCTTTATGACCAGTTTCAAGAAGTTGAGGGAAATAACATACTTGTACAAAGAAAGGAGCAAAAACATGATAAAGCTCAAAAAAGATTGGGTATTGAAGGGTTAGAATTGTCCCTCTCATTGTCAATTGCCTAACATTGCTCTTTTGACTGCCCTATTTACAAAATAGTAACCATCTCAAGGTTTGAATCTACACAAGTGTGCTATAGCTAATGATAGTATGGCAAGTGGCAAAATATTTGGGAATGTCATTTTAGAGTGGGTAAGAAATGACTTTGGAGAGAATGAATGCTACATATATGGACCTAAGTGGGACATTCAATGAAATGGGAGGCACATACCTTGACTACATTCTTTACAGCAACTTCAGGGTGCTTTTCCCCACGGCAGATCTTGGCTGCTTTCTCCGAGCTCAGAGCATCCCAAACGCCGTCGGAAGCAATGATGAGCCTGCCCCCTCCTGGCGAAAGCTGTTCCCAACAGAATTTCAACACCCATTCAAATTGATGGCCCAGAAAACTATAAAATACCACTGGGACCACAATCCTAAAATTCGTTAGTCTCCAAATGGTCCAGTTCAAAAGTAACGTAAATCAATTTCTGGCCCCCGCAAATGAACTATATTCTTAAAGAGGCCTTGCAGAACTCCAAGGTCGCTAAATATATAAAACCAAAACAGCAAGGCTCTCTAGAATATTGGATGGAAAAGCAAGGAGATTTTTTTGATTAGCCCTACTAGTGAAGATTACTTGCGAGCACATGAATGGATAGGTTGGAACCAGCCATGAAGGGACACACTATGAAGATAGTTAATAAGAATTCAGAAGTCAGTGGTTAATGGGCAATCAAGGTTTCTAGCGTAGCTCCACAAGCAACAATACAATTCCTCTCATAAGACCCTCACAATGCCGCTTGGAGTGCCACAAACGCACATGCTCTAAAAAGGACTACACCCTTTACTTTGAGAGTCTAGAATTGGCTCAAGATTGGCCGACTTTATACTTGAACATTCCTCTACCCTGGATAACTCAAATCGACTCTTTGCTATATTACAGCAAAGATGGAAAACTAAATATCTATTTGATATGACTAGAGTGATTGGGTATGATTATTGGAGGTCTCTAATGATTGCTCATCTACATACGGAGTATGCCCCAAAGGTTGAACTGGGTAACCATGGAGGACAAGTGCTGTACATATGCACACAATCTCGAATAGAAACCTCTCCACTTCATTTCAATAGTGCAAGGTTTTGCTTCCTATGACAAAACCATGTATACTAATGCAAGTCCATCCCTTGATCGTGCATAAACTGTATGTGAAGTTTACAAATGGATTATGCACTCAACTCTCTTCAGCGACACTCAATGATTCCACGTTCCTTGCATATCCTAAAATCTATCATGTTTGGACAACTTCAACAAACCTAGCTGTGAGCGTATTAAAATTCTTTACCAATAGTACAGAGTTCCCATACAGGAAGAGAGCGAGAACGTAGGATTATAAGATCTAAATTAAGAGAGCCAACAAACTAGACTGTAAATTTCAATATAACTCGTATTTATGTTTAGCCAGATAACCAGTAGAAGAAGATTCTCCATATTCTTGGGATACGTCTCTTCTCCATGGTTTTATAATAGTAGGGGTAGTCACCTTCTCCAAGAATGAAACTTCTATGAAGAATGAGAAGTTGTGGAGTAGAAATAGGAGCTAATGGGAGCACGTCTCCATGAAGTAGGTGCAATTCCCCTTTTGTGGACGGTAGAATGAGTTTACCTCAAAAATGGTGATGCGGTAAGACAGCAAGTTGCATATACACACTCAAGGGTGAAAGCAAGAAGAGCAAGATGAAAAAGAGACATGCATCGGTAAAAACTTCTTCATGCCCACTTCTCCTCTATAGGTGAAGAGAAAAACTTCTCGATGTTATCAAGGAGAGTGTGCCACGTCCGCATTCTCTGAAGATTGAGAATGGGGTGAAGAAGTGACTACCCCTAGTGTTGTGTAAATGAGTGCATTTTGAAGCCCATTTGTTGGGTGGAGGGGGTGGGTTGCAGAGAATGGGCTGAGACTCACACGGATTTGCTTCACATGGGGCACAGGCACAATGTAATCCCCCGCATCCAGGTCGCCGATGGTCCTCGACAAGCAGATCCCGCCCGGCCACGCTCGCAACGGCCCCGCCTCTCGTCCCGCAAACGGATGCAGCGGCGCCACTTGGCCTCCACTGGCAATGACGCGTTCGCGCCTGCGCACACTTCCCATAGTTAAACAAAAGCTTTGCAAAATCTAGCCACGTTTTTGTGTTCACCAGTGGTGGGACAATTCGCTCTTTTCCAAACTTCCCAGTGCACCCCCAAACTGGGGAAATCAGATTGCGCTTCACAATATGGAGCAAAACATGGTCGTGCAAGTGACGTATTTCAGACACGTCAGAATTGTCACTTTCAAGTGCACAACACTCTGAAAACCATGATTACCGTAGAACTATGGTCCAATACAAATCTGTAAAAAAGTGCCGACTTTGGGGATCTTGCCACTTCAACATATACGGCAATCAAATCTCAAGCAAGACATCAAAACTCGGGATACTAAATAGGGATGTAAACTTTTGGTGCAACATTTCACTGTTTCTTTCTACACTGCACTCTCATGCATTTCCAAGCCATAGAAAGTCCGTTGCGAACCACATTTTTCAGAATCACCTTTTTCTAATTGCGAAAGAGAAAGCTCACACTCAGACACCCCTAATGATTCTGATGAGACTTTGGGAGCTCAAAATCACGCAGGGAGAAAATAGGAAAGTAGGAGGCGAATTAATTTTGTGAACTGACTCGAGCAAGGGTGGGCACGCACTCTTCGTCGTTGGTGTCCAGTCTGTGGTCGATAGTCAGAGCAATCACGGTGCCTTGCGCGTCCAGCACGCACCGTGAGTCGCCCACGCACGCGGCCGTGACGGTCAGCCCATCCACAATTACCAGCGTCGCCGTGGTGCCGGAGAACTTCCCTGCCAACCATTCACAAGATTAGCAGCAAAGTTAGCTACCAACACAAAACACCAATGCAACTGCGCAGCAGTTCAAAGGCTGAGAGGAGGAGGATTAGAAATCCTTCCATTCGAGCCTTGATTGCACTTACAACCCATTACAGAATTTCATTCAAAAGATACTGCAATCGTGCACAAACATACCCTCGAGGTCTTAAATGCTAGATTTTGGAAATTCTTGCAGACTGTCATTTATAACCGTGTCCTCAATTACCAATTATTTTTTCCGAACTAGATGAGCCATAAACAAGAAACTGGGAAAATGAACTCCGATGACTGGGCAAATGAGCAGGGAGGGAATGATAATGATAATAATAATAATACCTCGTAAGGTACCATACGGGGTACCTGTTGATTGCCAATCCTTGTCCGTCTTCACAAACCCTGCAACCATGGCGCGCGGCAATGCGGCCAGCCACTCATCCCTGCTCAGCCCGGATGGAACCGCGCTCGTGACATTGTTCAGCAAATTCTCTTTCGTGAACACCGCGGCTGCGGAGCCATTGTGGCCGTCAAATATCTGCACAAATCCCAGCTTCTCAGTCATGGTCTCGACAATCATGCCCACCATTGCCACCACCTCTTCATGGATTGTTAACGTAACGTCCTGCTGTGAAAATCTAGGTACTGAAGTTTTCTCAACCAACAATTAACTCATACTCCCTCTGTCCTTCTAAAAAGCTCCAAATTAGACACATTTCTTGTACCACTAAAAAGCTCCCAGTTAAGCGATTAGAGAGCATTCCTCTCCTAGCAAGCTTGGCCTTGCCCATATGAGGTACCATTGTTGCTACTAATCTTTAAACATCAATAATGAGGAGCTGGCAGCATGCACATATATGGTACTTTTCTGCATGGAAGTTGGGTGCCTAAACGGTGACATCAAAACTGGAGATTTTGCATACATTTTGTAGATGGTATATTGAGTCTAGAATGCATGTGTCGCTAGCACAAAGACTAAAAACACAGTTAATCCTTTGTAAGGAAGCTTTCTGGACGTTTTTAGAGGGACAGAGGGAGTACTGTTTATTCTTCAGCGATGCATTGACCGCTAGCTCGCGAAGTAAATTCCCATCTTCCTCACAGAAATGGTCAAAACTACTCGAGGTTTGTAAAACATTAGGGCTTTAAGGGCTCACAGCAAAAGCATCGTAAGTGGAGGATGCGTGATCGCCGGGGCATCGAGGGCAGCTGGTCTTCGCCAAGACGTAGTCCTCCTTGCGCTTGGCTTGAAATGCTTGGCCGTAGGTCACGCAATAGGGTTTGTCTTTGAGGGAGTGTTTGATGACCGTGGCCTCGTCGTTGAAAAGCGTGGACAAGGACACCAAGTGCTGCGCGCGTCTTCCTGCAATCCGGCGATTCTGGATGTAGCCCATGACACCACAGTTTGAACGGAAGCAAAGCAAGCAAGCATTCACGACACAGCCACTGGATTACTGCAGCTACCGATCGTGGGGTGCAGGTCACTCTGTCAAGTTTTCGAACCCTAATTCAAATCACATTGCCCACATCGCTTCCAATTCTTGTACCACAAGTCCTGACACTCCGTAATGCAGGACATCGAAGATTACGATCAGTGGCTGATGCATTTCGTACTAATTGCAAATTCTGAAGCTCTTTATGTGTACATAAAACTTGTTTCCATCTGTTGGGACTCTCATTCTATTCTACCCTCTCTAACTGCGCCGTCTTCGGAACCAATGAGAAATTCGCAGTGCCAGCTCCACCGAGCATGCACTCGACGTGAAGGGGTTGCAGGAAGAATACAAAAAGACAGCAAAGAGGTAATGGAGCTCTATTTATGCAGAAATACTCCGAAACAAATTAAAACGATGATCTACGAGTTGTGGATATTGTGATCCTTCAACGATTCCCTTGCAACCGGCAGCTTATAAGCTCGGACAGTAAGCGATCAAACGCCGGCAGAATACTGGTTTCTCGTTTCTCTCTCACATTCAGAGTGCCGATCAATATGCAAGATCGAGAGAAGAAGGAATTGGCTACCTGGTGAATTAGCTGAGAGACAACACCACCTTGACTCTAATGTCGTCCTCCTCATTGGCTACCTTCCGCTGCACCCAATCTGGCGGGACACTCGGTTTCTCGTGAGCTGGCTGGCCCCACAAAAACAGGGTCGTCACCTCTGCCTCGCGTGCTGCATTGCGTCCGGACGCGTCCAGGCCAGTTCCTTGCGATCAAATCCTTGGAACAGATCATAGCCAGCGAGTCCTCGCGCCTGCTGCAACCTCGCCATCGTCGTCAGGGCCGAACATGCGCTCATGGTGATGGACTGGGTCCACTCGGCCCGTGACTCTGGTGAATGGGGATCCCACTTCCCACGCGGCAGAGGTGGAGTGCCAGGAATGAAGCGGGCGTTGTAAGGAAAGGAAAGCTGGCGACGCCTGCGGAGCACATTGCGTCGCAGGGATTTGGGGAATGGGGAGTGCGAGAGGACCGGGAACGTGACGAGGGGTGCCCGCCTGGCGATGCGCAGTGCAGTGCAGTGCGCGATCCGACGCGACAGGCGACGCAAGTACGCGACACGGACGCGTCCTGCTGGCCCCGACCCCGTCAGTTCATGCCCACGTTCGTAAGTGACTATCGTTACCCCCGCTGGTGGATGTCCAGTCCACGTGGACTTTTGCCCTTGGCTTGTCTGTGCTTTACCCCTGCATTCTGCCACGTCAGGAAAGCATGCTTAGTTCAGAAACTCAAGCAGAGCTTGAAAATTATACAAGAAATGTCAGAGTCTTCTTTTAGATTGAAGTATCAAGCAATTGCTATGACTAGTTTCACCTTATATGAAACTTGTGGTGTAAATTTATCATCTTTTTGGTTTGAGAATTGCCCAAGAGATTATGAACTTCTAAGATAGTATACAAAAAAAGATGCTACTAGTGACCAAATGTGCATGAGATAGGATGCTATAGCTCTCACTGTCATTATTTAGTATAAAATAACTTGGAGATTTGCAAGGAAAAAGTGCGGATCAACATGCTAATTTATCATGTGACTTGAATGTAAGTGATTTACATGATAGCCTAAGTTTGAAATATTTATTATGCTATTTTAGGAATGTAAAACATTAGTACAAATTTTTCTAATTTTGGACAACTTGCACCTTTATCTTGTTTTTTATGATTATCTTATTGTCTTAACACTTTAGCTCTTTGTTTGCATCTGTGAGCTTAAACATTTTATAACGAGATTGGGTGTCTTGCACTAGGCCAATTATGTAAAAACACAAAACTATCAACAATACAAGTATACAATCAATGATTATCGCATTTAAGACTAGATTTGAGACATGCAAATTTGCAATGCAATACATGATGGTGATTCATTTAGTAAAACTACTCTTACACATAAAAAAATTATTTTTTATCTTTATTATGTTATGCTTTGTTAGAAAATTCAAAGAAGGGTGTGTTCTAACATTTCTAGCTAAGTTCATCTAATTTTGTCACAATGCCTTCTTTCTAAATATGTACTTAGTAAGTGATCATTTATGGAAGTTGAAAAAACAAAAAGATTTGTAGCACATTTTTTATTTTGTAAGGATAGTTTGCAATATGATTATATTGTAAATGTATCTTATTGTTCCAAATTTGAATTGAAAAATTGTTCTCATTATTATAGCATAGCCTGATTTCCACTCCATATGAATACCAAGTTAATTGCATTGAGATAATAATTAGTAACTCAAAGCTGAAATTTAGTTGTACAAAAGAAACACAAAAATATTATCATGATATATTCTATGAATATTATGTTAAAAGTTAAAATAAAGAACAACCTAAACTTGTTAACCAACTGATTCATAGCCGCAAATATCCCCTCTATAAACAACAATTTTTGCTTTTAAATGTTTTGTAGCATTTGAAATAAGAGTTTTGATTACTAAGATAATTCTTGAATGGCATCTTAGGGTGCTAGCTTTTTGCCTTTTTTTTTCAACTAATTTGGAAAAATATTGTGCAAGCATTTGAATTCCATTTCTTTGCACCTGTTCACAATTAGCTTTGAAGTGCCTTCTACTATCAATTGCACTTCCATGTACATGCTTCATGACATTGGCTCTTTCATGCATGTAACTATTTACAAGTGTGTACCATTTGTACTTACAAGCTCTTCTATTACCATTAACACCATTGGCATAATATTAGATTTATAATCATCATAAATTTTTTTCCATTCTTCCTACAAGCATCACTACTCACTACTTTGATTAAAATCTAGATATGTAGCTACAAGCTAAATATGCAATTAGGCAAAGTTATCCACATCTTCATCAATGAAACACAACAATTGTATCAATATGAAGTTAATAAAAAAACATCATACGACACAAATAAAGACTTGATTGTTGTAAGGATTTCATAAAAAAATTCTTTAGCAATGACCTAAAGCATCTCGTAAATTACGCAAATTAATTTCTTCTTTACAATATAACCTACAAAGGGAATTTATTTCATTTACGTTAAATATTGCTCTAATTTTGAGTGAAAGAGCACATTACAATCCCAGAAATGCTCAACATTTGAGCTAATAAATTATCTAACAACCACAAAGAGGCCCTATTTTTAGCTTAGCAAACACATAACAACAACCAAAAAAACACATAGAAAACACAAAGAACAAAAATGAGCATAGATTCAAAAAGCATGAAAAAATAATACTTTGTTTTTCATTCTAGAGAACTTCTTGTGCATGGTTTTTGGAAGATGAATTAGATGAACAACCCAGTGATCCCTTTTTTCTATGAACCTTCTTCATCATATGAATAGTTTTAAAACTACTACTGTAGGTTGATAGTAGATTTGGCATAAAATGATTTACCAAAATTTTACCTAATTATTCTATAAATTATTCTCCAAAAGTGCCCAATGTCAAACAAATCAAAAAAATGAAATGTCAAATATTATAAAAGTCATTAAGCTTACTAACAATGGAGGTCAAGATTGATTCCAAGAGGGCTCAATCTACTGCAAATTTTATACCAAGGGCTAATTTTAGAAAGTGAAAGATGCTTAGAGAAAGGCTTAACTACTAAAAAAATTGGTTAAATGCCAAATAAAAACAACTTTTTTTGAAAGTGCCTAACCTTGTTTAATTATGAAATCAGATGCCTAATTGGGTTTTTCTCAAAAAATAATTAATTCGGCAGAGACATGCCAAATTTGCTCCCAACCTACAGTAATGTTCCTTCCAACTTCAGCAATGCCATGAAAAAAATTGCAAAAATGGAGAGAGGAGCTCTAGAGAGGTTGAGTAAATTCACCCATATTAATGTTTTCAATTCACAAAACAAATTTATTTTTTCTACCCACAAGCACCACACAAAACAATTTTTCTACCCACAAGCACCACACAAAACAATGCAAAGAGAGCACAAAAAAAGCACAATTAATTTGAAATGCATAAAAGAAAGCTCAACATATACGTACAAAAGTTTTAATATTGCAAAAAAACATTGGAGAAGAATGTTGCTATAAAGCATGAATGTTCTTCTATTGGACAAGTTTAGAGCCACTTTAATTGCAAATACCAAAATTTCATCATCTTGTTTGTTGAGATAGTTATATTAGGTGGTGACTTGGTAAGTTGAAATACTAAACAAACTCTAAGAGTGAATATTTTAGGAAACAAAAATTGAAATTTCAAACCATTGACATTTCAAATAATTCCAATTTAGCCTCAAGCCCATGGCCTCTTGACTTGGTTGACCATCACTAGAAGAAAAATGTGCCTTAAACAACTGGTTCACAACAACTGCAAATGTCCTAAACAACTATAATTGAGTCATTAGGGGACTTCAAACATAAATTTTTTCAAGTGACTCACGTCACAATTCACTTTTGTGAATTTACTAGTGAATCGCGAGGTGACTCACCTCTAGACTTCACTCCTAATGTGACTCACATGAGGAGTGAACTTTAGAAACTCACTTTTGTGGCTTAGCAGGGCTCATTCACTTGCTTCCTCAAACCTCGAAACTTCTTTTGCAAAAACTTCCGCATACTCACAAGTGTCTCAGACTTTGCGCATGCGAGGGAACAAAAACAATTCACTAGTGAGCAGAGATCCTGTGAAGTGAGAAGTTCAAAGGCCAAATTTTATGTTTGAAACCCCTATTAGGGGGTTTCAAACATTAACTTTTTTCAGTGACTCATGTCACGATTCACCTTTGTGAATTCACTAGTGAATCTTCACATGACTCACCTTTGGACTTCACTCCTAACGTGATTCACGTGAGGAGTGAATTTCAAAAACTCACGTTTGTGGCTTTTCGGGGTTCATGCACCTGCGTCCTCAAACCCTAAAATTTTTTTCACAGAAATTTCTGCAAACTCAAGGGTGTCTCAAACTTTGCGCGTGCAAGGGAATGAAAACAATTCATTAGTGAGCGGAGATCATGTGAGATGAGAAGTTCAAAGGCAAGATTTGATGTTTGAAACCCCTATTGTATAGTCATTTAGGACATTTGAAGTTGTTGATCAGTCCTACAGTGCATAGTGTGAAGCGGCCCTTATTGTTTCCGACTTGGGTGGCCTGGTACCGAGGCCAAATTAGGGTTTGGGCCTCCGTCCTCCATCCTCCATGTGGATAAACCCCTTCTAGGGTTCCAGTCTCCACTCTTTCACCCGTCTAACGTGCAGCAACGTCTGTCTTGGTCGTCGTCACAATTCTGCTGCAACCATGAGGTTGGTATTGCCCCCGTAGGGCGCATCGAAAATGTTTTTCTTTCTTGCGGCCTTTGGTGCTGGTTTCTATGGATTTTTCGTCGCGTGGTTCACCCAGCCACGGGCGGAGAGCGGCGGTGTTGCCGCTCTCCCCAAATGGGCACCCGGTTGTTTAGCCGGGGGAGTGACCTCCTCTTCGACGGCTTTTGCTGTTGGAGAGGGGTGAGCCTTGTCTTCGTCTTCGTCTTGTTTCAAGGTATGCGTCTATTTGATATCGTAGCGACTACTTTTGGGGTTTTGTCTTGACATTAGGGTTAGGGTTTTAATGGTAGTGTGATTTTGTTTCTGGGTTGCAGTAAGCTCCAGAGCGATGTCCTCCGCGAGGCCATCTCCCAGATTGTCGTGGCCGCCAAGGAGAAGAACCGCAAATTTACGGAGACCGTGGAACTCCAGATTGGTCTGAAGAACTACGACCCCCAAAAAGACAAACGTTTCAGTGGCTCCGTCAAGTTGCCCCACATTCCTCGTCCCAAGATGATGGTGTGTATGCTTGGTGATGCCCAGCACGTCGAGGAGGTAAAATTTCTTGACTTAGGCTTGCAGTTGGTCTTTCGATTATATCTAACCCTTTATAAGGTGTAAACCCCAAAAAGGAACGACAATATGAGCGTAATTTTTCTATTATCGGTAGGATGTGTTTTGATGTTCTTCGTTGCTAATTCTAGGTTGTTAAACGGATTGCAAGAGGTGTTGGTCACATGATTAAGTTATGAGTCTTCAGATTCTGGCATAAACCGATTTGAGCTCTGCTGTACAAATTCTATGTATGCTTTCAATTTGTGTTTAATGTGTGTATTCTTGTCTAAATCTATTGAAGGTTTGTTTTTCGCTGTTGCTACTTTAATGTATTACGTGTGATACAATTTCATTTTGTTTCACTAATTTACTGCTTATCTTTGGCAGGCAAACAAAATCGGCATGGAATGCATGGATGTCGAGAGCCTGAAGAAGATGAACAAGAACAAGAAGCTGGTGAAAAAGCTGGCGAAGAAGTACCATGCGTTTTTGGCATCTGAGTCTGTTATCAAGCAGATTCCCAGGTTGCTTGGCCCCGGATTGAACAAGGCAGGAAAGTTTCCTGCTCTTGTATCACACCAGGAGTCCCTGGAGGCCAAGATGATGGAGACCAAGGCGATGGTCAAGTTCCAGTTGAAGAAGGTTCTCTGTATGGGTGTGGCCATCGGAAACTGTGGGATGGAAGAGAAGCAGATCTTCCAGAACACTCAAATGAGCGTCAATTTTCTTGTGTCTTTGCTGAAGAAGAATTGGCAGAACGTAAGATCCTTTTAACTTCCTACCCTTTCATTGCTTATCATGATCACTCAAGCTTTTTGAGGTTTATTCCATGAGGTTGTTTTGTCGATTTTTTTTGTCTGATATTAGTTGCTCTTTGTATTTGTAGGTTCGTGTGTTGTACTTGAAGACTACCATGGGAGCTCCCATCCGCATCTACTAAACGTGTAGTATGTAGAGTTGATGCTGGTCATTGACTTTGCTAACATCATCTGAGGCTTGTGGAAACTTATCTTTTTAATTCAAACCATTTGGGACGATTGAAATGCCAGCTTTGTATAGAGTTTCTGTAGGCTGATAGATTGGTCTTCCTTTCACCACTTTGTCCTGTTAGATCTACTCGAAATGGATTTGATTCTTTCTATCCTGTCAGGTGAAATGATGGTTCTGTTATTCCGCCACCAGAACTTGGTTACTTTTCGATCTACAAATGCTCATTGTGATTCGAATGTACAAATTCGTGTGAACAAACCTGTCATGTAGTCTTAGTCTTGCGTATGCTTTGAATATGGGATGCTGGTTCCTACAGGATATCTTGAAAGTGTAAAGACTGTGATTAATGCTAAATGCTATGAAAGAAAATCCACCTCGCTTTCGCTTACGCTTTAGTCAATTCAATCTTTTGCATACCAAACATAATTCAACCGTTATTCTATTAAATTTGACTAATTTACACTTCTCTCACCAAAATCTTGGAACTCATAAAATCGTCTTGGAACTCATAAAATCGTCTTGCACAGCGCATAAGGTAGTCTGCTCATATTCCGCTCATGCTCTAAAAATGGGACAAACATTTGAGACGTGGGCGGTTTTAGAGCACTTATGACCTTTCCACTTCAAAATTTCACAACTAATTTCACAAAGTTCCATAAAATATGAAAACACTTGCGATAGATGCCAATTCCTCTTATCTTTCAAGGAAAATATTCACCTCCCCAAAATTCAGTTCCAGCCCTTACATGAACGGTTTACGAGCACACTACCTTAGTGACCGACACGCTTGCACATTATCATAAACCTCCTCACATCCGTTCCTACAATTAATTGAAACGGATTATTAAAATGGATGAGACATTAATGACGGTAATCACCCAATCTTATGAAGTACTTTCGAAACCATCACGTGTCCATGAAACTTTTATGAAGAGTAAGAAGCTGTGGCTACCTCGAAAATGGTGATGCGGTAAGGGGTCAAGTTGCATACACACCTGTCCAAATAAAAACTTTAAATGCTACAACTTTTTGAGGCCCACTTAAAAAAATTCCCAATTCACATAGACTAAGGTAACCGCACCCATACATGAGCGTTTAAGGGTTTAGGGTACTTCAGAGTCTGGGAAAATCCAAGAATTTTTTGTAGGGTTAGCCTTTCAACAAGCTATTATGGAACGTAATTTTTGTGGAAAAAAATATTGTAGATTATTTTACATTAAAGGATAAAGTTGCAGCTCATAGGGTCCTTATGAGCCCTATTAGTAACTCATAGGGTCCCTATGTTGCAACTTGAAAAGTCAACTTCAGGATTTTAGATTATAAAAATATGTAAAATCTTCCTATTCGAATGATTTTTTTTGTTTCTACATAGTAAAAAGGAGAAGTTTATTGAAATAATCAATTAAGGAATTTCGCAATTCCTTAAGTCGTTAAAACGGTTAATATGAGATTAATGATTTCTTGCCAAACCGGAAATAGTTTCCTGTTCAACCGAAAACATTTGCCTGGAATTATTATCTAGGTTATATAACGCGCCGATGGGACGAATTCCGGAAACGGTAAACGCACCGCCCAGTGACCAACGGTCACTAACGGAAGAATTAAAAATCATGACAACGGTTTATTTTGTATTTGTTATTACAGGAACGGTTGCAACAGTTCAGTGGGGGAAATCCTGATTATGAGCTTGGGAAGGAGAAGGCGAGTTCATTTTTAAAGTCTCATTCATCTTGTTTCTTGATCCTTGCTTTTTGCGCATTAGTTTTGTGAGAAGAGAGTGGAGGTGCTATGAGCGGTAGGCTATCTTTTGGAGTGAGTTGTTGGTTGCAAGTTTTCTTCATCCACTTTTGGAGCCATGGGTAGGACGGATAAGGGAGAAGAAGCGCCAATTGTGCTTAGGTTGGTAGTTCCAAGAGTTCCCGCAGATCCTGACACGAGAAAGATGTTAGGGGAGGATCTGTACCAGATGGGTTGCGAGGGATTTTTTAAGGTGCCCCGGGGTTTAAAGGACGAGGAGATGATCCAGGAATTGTTAGAAGATCCAATAAGATAGTGGGACAACTCTAAACGAGCTCATCCGGATACTTGGTCGACAGAAGTTTGGACTGGAGTATACTCCTTCCTGAGTGTAGGAGAGGGGCTTTGCCCTCGGGGAAAGGAGTACAGTGAGGGGAAATTCGCAATAGTAGTAGACTCTAAGAATGGGTACTTGATTGCCGATTGTAAAAAAACCAGGAGAGGCGAGTTCTGGAATTCCTGATTCCTATTCTACTTCCAAATAGACCTACGACCCTCACCCGTACCTATGCTAACACCATCTTTGGTGCACTATCCTTGGAGAGAGCGGTGAATTGAGGAATAGTTGTCAGAAATTTAGTGTTGAAATTAGTGAACTTGATAGGGAACACTAAACCGTCAGGGCTCAGTCTCTTCTTGTTCCATTTGTATAAACATCTGGAATTATTGAAGGACAAGGAGAATAGAGCCTATGAAGCTGCTAAGGTGATGATGAGATTTAACATCACCTTGGAATTTGAACCGGAACAAGAACCGGAGCAAGAAGAAGAACCAGAAGCAGAGGCAGAAGAGCCCCTTGAACCGAAGAGACAGGAGCGAGCCAAACGGGAGGGTAAGGAACCTGCTGAGGCTTCCGTATCACCGGCAAAGCCGGTCAAGAAAGACCTAAGGAACTACCAAGATAAGGAACTTTTTTTCAGACATTATTAGTCAGGTTCAAGGGATACATGAATTAGTCATGTTTAATAGAGATGTTCTCTACAAACTACTTGTATTGACGGACGTTGTCCATCAAAACAAGCTTTATGATAGGGTGAAGGATCTCTATCGGACCAGGAAGAAGAGCTAGATGGAGGTGCAGATCCTATCCGGACAAGTGACAACCCTCACCTCACAACTACAATAGCAATCGGAGGAGAATAAGTTAGCCCAATACCCCTACTAAGATATGGCTCGGCTCCGGAGTATGGTCGCTATTCCGGAGGACGTGATGACAAAGGCCAAGCTGTTCGATGAGAAAGTGGTGAAGATGAGATCAGTAATAAGTGTCAAGCTTGTGGAGATATTGGTGGAATATGCAGGCAAGATGGAGGAAACGTTGCAGGAGATGCAGACGATCCTGCATAGTCAGAGCAAGATGCCGGAAGAAGGAGAAGGATCCAGAAGGAAGGAAGCCATATTTGTCCGGAAAACTTCACCTCTGCTGTCTCTTTGTCCTACTGTTAAGGAGGGACCAGAGGAAATGAGGACACCTCGTTCCGTGCGATTGCCCGACAAAATCAACTTTGGACCTAGAGAAGGGTCTAAGCGCGGATCACGTTTTTGAAGTCAGACCTAGGTAACTCCTGACAGTGGAGGTGTTGTCCGGATACCGAGTCTTGCCAAGAGGAAGCGTACTCCTCAACGTTCCAGAGAGTCGACATCTCCCGCCCCGATGATCGACTTAGATGACAAATCCTCTGCCTCTAGCACGAGTTGTGAGGAGGAGACCAAGACTTCAACGGAATCTTCAGGAGACACAGACCCGGAAGCTGTAAGATTAGCAAAGGAAAAGTGCGCAAAGAAGAAATGGAAAGTGGCAAGAAGTTCTCAAGCTCCGGCTCGACGACCCTGGCCGCGTAAGAGTGCCGCCAAACTTGCAGCATCTGCAGCAACAAAAAAGAAGAAGAATAATTAGCTATCTCCTAGTATAGAGGGGTAGCTTGTAATTTGAAATAAAGAGGAGGCTCTTACAAGAAGCTAGGAATAGCCTCATGTCTTGCTACTTTTCAGGATTGCAGATTGCAGATTTGAAGATTTGAGATCCACCTTTAGGGGCAGCTTGTGGTGGGAGTTCAAATCCCTTTTTGTGGATCACAGAATGAAACGTGTCATTCTTCGATCAATAATTTTACCTTCAAGAAGCTTTTTGATGATTCTTAAGGTTTAATTATTAGGGGCAACTGTACCATTGTTGCCTTGGGCAATTTTATATTTTTGATTTTCTTTGTACACAACAAGTTTTGGATTTCCACTTCAGAGTCATGAGTTGATAATTTGGTGCGATGTTGGTATGCTGGTAGTGCTAGAACCATTGTTTTGTGCGGGTAACCGAACGTTGAGTGTGAAGGAACTAAAGATAGTCCCCAGATCTTGTCTGATTAGGTTTTTGTAGCATTATTGAGGTGGTTGAAAAATTGCATATTCTAAGGGGCAGTTCTTGTTTGGGTTTATGATCCGAATACTCTTGTGAGGGATAGCCAGTCTTATATTAGGTGCGATCCGGATAGCGATCCAAATGCATGCTAGTTGACGGTTGAGAGGTTCCACTATTACCAAGAGTGATTATGAGCACAGTAATAGGGATCCTTTAATTATCTGGTTACCATCTTAGCACAAGAATTAGGTCAAGAAGGGTCCATCGTTGTAGTAATTTGGGGTTGTAAGGGTTTCCTGAGTGAACTGTCCATCTGGAATCACTTCCGGATTGGCTATGAGGAAGTAATTGCATCATGTTATCCTTGTGTTCTTTGTTGTTGTTTTGTTTAGTGATACTTCATTCACTATAAACTGTCAAAAGGTAGGAACTTACGCTACCTTCCTTAATCAAATAGCAGAACCCTTTGCTATAGATGGTAAACTTCTTTTGTTATAGTTAAGTGTCCTACTGGAGCCGGATCCAATAGCAAAGATCCGGATATTCCGGTTATTGTGTGTGTGTGTGTGTTTATCTTGGTGTGTTGTTGCGAATTCTAAACAGAGTTTTCCTATCTTGTTCCGATCATCTTAAGGGACTACAAACTAAATCTCTTTGGGAATGATAAACAAGTCACCTTATTGGCATTTTAACACTTTTGAATGCTAATAAGAGGATAAGTACTTTCTTGTGCTACGACACCCTATGAGCCCTATTAGTAGCTCATAGGGTCCCTACTAGCAACTCTAAACTACTCTTAAAACTACTTTGATTTGTTCCTATACATGTGCTTGACAATCCCAATCCCAACCATCTCACAACAACATAGCAATTGACATGTGGCAAGATTTTCTTGTGCAAGTGACATGCAGTGCTCCACTTTAGACTCCACTTTGGAGATTGCTCATGTATGGGTGTTGTTACCTTAGAGCCTCTGCAAATCATGTCACCCCTTAGAGCATCCGCATCCTTGCATGCAATTGTATGCTAAAGTGGGAAGCACCGGGAAATCCCAGTCCATGATCCTCGCCATGGGAAGACTTTGTAGGCAGCAATGAGAAATTTCTCATGATATGTGCCGATTCCTCAGCTAGCACAGAAGATTCTTTGACATACCCCCAAGTTACAGACCTCGTTTAGAGATTGCTAAAATCAAGAGGGCCTGGGCATTGATTCCAGGGAGAATTTGATAGATACGCCTAAAATTTGCAATATTTGAATAGATACCCCTGATTTTTCAGAAATTGTACACATATCCTTGACATAGTCATTTAACTTTTTCAAAATCATTGTTTCTAGATCTTGCAATGTTTGCAATGTTTGAAGCATAGAAACACCCAAAGATGGAACAAAATAATTGAAAAAAAAAAACTTCCAAAACTGCTTGAAATGCTCCTTTGAGATGTCAAGGGTATTTGTGCAATTTCTGAAAAATCAGGGGTATCAACACAAATATCGCATTTTTCAGGGGTATCCATCAAATTTTCAGAAATGCTTACAACAAGACTCGCACCAAAACTGGATCAAGTACGAAGATTAGGTTGAAGTTGTGAGGCTCCAATCCTACTTCCTTTGAATCTCTCTGCTCCGAACATTCCAATCTACACTGGCATTGAGAACGAAGGATTTCATGCATTCTTGGTAAAAATCTGGGAGCCATTCTGCTGTAATAAACACTGCAAACTTTGATGAACATCCAGCCGCTGTTATTTTGTTCAGTGAAATCTTGATCAGTTCATGTACACATGGCAACTACTGACATTCAATGGCACCTCCATAGATATAGAGTGATATAAAGACCCAGTTACGACTATCTTTCAAAGAGTTTGCATACACAAGCCTATATAGGATCTTTTGCTCAACACTTTTGCAGATTTACAAAGAGTATTGTAACAAGTTTTATTGCACTGGTATTGTAATTACATAAGAAAGCTTTCGAAGTCGGTCTTATAAACATTGTCCTAAAGATCTGCTCGAGTATAGATACAAATGTGCAGCATATTCTTTGATTCTGCAACAATAAAACGATAGTTTTGCTATGGTGAAGGAATAAGATCTCCGTACCGAATGGATTTTGCTAATACGTTGCAAACGAGGCATCCAGGAGTGTTCCATGGTATGGAACCGTAAAAGGCTCCTCGGAAATGGAGTCTGGAGAGGCGAGGACCATCTCGCTAGACTCGAGTTCATCGTAGCTCTCAGCAAGCATCCACTCCACAGACGCCAGCTCGGCACCGTCGCCGCCTTCGGCGACCATCCACTCCACAGACGCCAACGCCGGCACGGGGATCGTCTCTGAGATCTGAAGCTCTTCGAAATCTGAGCTTCTTGAGCCAAACAGCAACTCACTTTCTATGGTCAAAATCCCCCGGGGTTTGCACTTGCGTCGGTCCTTCACAGACGTGCCTTCAGGTCCCATCAAGGGACCTGCGCCAAAACAGCCACCAGAAGACGGCGGCACTGAGCTCCGCTTCAGGAACTCCGGGGAGTTCGTAGGCTGCGGTGATGGCGTCTGTTGCGGCGATTGTCCTGCATCTCCTGCTCCAGAACCAGGACATGGAGCAGGAGCAGGACCAGGAGTAGAAGCAGGAGCAGGAGCAAGAGCAAGAGCAGGAGTAGAAGCAGGACCAGGACCAGGACCAGCCATTGCCCGCTTGGTGAGCTCGGGAGACTTGGACGGCTGCGCTTCCGGAGTCTTGCTACTTTCGCTGAACGTTTCAAAGGAAGCTCTGCCTCCCGACTGGAACCACTCCTGCGAGACATTGTCCTCCCAGTTTAGCCCCCAATCGGTGAAGCTGCGGGTACAAACCTCGGGAGACTTGCACGGCAATGGCGACAGCAAAGCATCGCTAGGGTTTCTGTGGACCATGTCCGAAGGACTCAGACCCGCAGCAGCTGTGTTCAACCGCTCATCCCATTGCCAAACGTCAATCTCCGACGGACTCAAACCCGCAGCAGCTGTGCCCGAT
The DNA here is from genome assembly GCA_963920765.1 of Ulota crispa. Taxonomy (NCBI): domain Eukaryota; kingdom Viridiplantae; phylum Streptophyta; class Bryopsida; order Orthotrichales; family Orthotrichaceae; genus Ulota; species Ulota crispa. The sequence goes on from OY987245.1 coordinate 24,493,984, forward strand.
CGCTCGTCCCATTGCCAAACATCAAGGTCGGAGTTCACATTATCCGAGCAACCTTGCGGCGAGACCTCGTCGAAAGCTAAGCGGCAAGGCGCAACGTTCGCGAGAGACCTGCCCTCGCGAGCACCGAAGCTGCGATGGCCTACTCCCATCGCCAATTTGTCGTGCGTGTGGTAGACCGCATCGCTCACTTTCCCTCTAAATGCAAACCCCTCCCAGTTCGACCCTAACTCTGTGAAGCTACCAACCTCCGGAGACTTGCACGATACTAGTGACGGCATGGCATCGTTCTCGGCTCTATCCGAAGGACTTGAAGCGGCAGCAGCTGTGCCAGACCGCTCATCCAATTGGCAAACGTCGAGGTCGGAGTTCACAGTCTCCGAGTACCGCTGCGGCGAGAACTCGTCGAAAGCTAAGCGGCAAGGCGCATCCGTGACGAAAGACTTGCCCGCGCGTGCACCGAAGCTGCGATGGCCTACTCCCATCGCCAATTTGCCATGCGTGTTGCTCCGAAGAGAGACCGCATCGCTCATTTTCCCTCGCAATCCAAAGCCCTTCGACACTGGTAGCTCGGAGAGCACTGTGAGCTTGCTCCGGCCTTGCCGCATTCTTCTCGCCTCCTGGGAATCAACGTCAGGCTCGGGAGCTGGGCACGGGATCACTGGCGGGGTTGCGAAATTGAAGAAGCGGCTGCAAGGGGAGCGATCGGCGAAGAAAACGATGCAGAGGGGGGGAGAGTTGGGGACAGAGGAATGGCCGTTGCTACCGACATAGCAGAGAATTCAAATCTGGAACGGTCCCCATTTTCTCCGCCTTGTTCTATGGCTCCCGTTCACACGAGGCATCCGTCGAACTGCCTACCGGCTTGTGTTCCGTTCGCAATCCCTCTCGCCGATTCTGCCACGTGGAACCACATCGAAGAAGGAGCTAGGTTCGGGGCAGGTTCGGAGGCAGGTTGGGGGCGAGAGGTGGAATTTTTGCCCGTTTTTTCGTTGGTGGACCCTACACTTGCCCTACAATGCTGGCAAGCAAGAAATTGAATGCACTGGAGCATGTCTGTCTTCGTGTCCATCCACTTCGTACGCCAAAATATAGTGTCATTACTTTTGGGGAAAATTTGATGGATGCTCTTGAAGTTTGTGACATTTGTACAGATGCCCTGGTTTGTTTGTTAGAGATTGCACAAATACGCTTAGACCACAAGGATTTGGTATGGGATATCTCATGACCGATGTTGAAGTAAGGAGTGCAATACAATGGGAAAGGAGCAGCTAACGCACAAAGGAAGAAGGTAGTAGTATGTACAACAAAATAAATGTTTGAAAATTATGGTCTAAGGGTACTTGTGCAATTTATGAAAAACCTACAAATATTGTAAAACTTGGGGAAATCCATCAAGTTTTCTCCTACTCTTATAGTGTCACTAATGTTGAAATAATAATTTAACAGAATATAATATAGGGAATTGCTAAAGCCACACCCAAAAATTGCTAACGTCACACCCCTATAAGCATGCATTTTGCAAATTTAATGTTATTTTTTTTATTCAAATGGTTCATCATTCATTCAATCAAGGCATTACCACACCTTCTTGAAAGAAAGAAAAACAAATACAATTTCTTGTTGAACTTTTATTGCACTAGTGCTATATTTTTTTAATGTATTTTTGCTTCAAATATTTCAAAAGTCCTAATTTTCAACTTCAAATTCAAGCACCTCCAATTTTTTTGTAAAAACATTAGAATGATAAAGGTGAAGCAAACCTTTTGACCCAAATTTAAAAAATCAACATGAAATTCTCATAGTTCATGCTCAAAGCACACCTTGGGGTGTGGCATTAGCAATTTTGGGTGTGGCTTTAGCAATTCCTTGTAGTATATTTACATTATTATGTGTGAAGTAGTTTTTGAAACATGAACACAAAATAGAGGAGATATTAACACTAATTTGTGTTAATTGATATATATATATATATATATATATATATATATATATATATATATATATATATATATATATATATATATATATATAGTGAATTACTATAGCAACACCCTAAATTGCTAATGGGACACCCTATTTGAGCATGAAAATGTGATTTTTAATGCTGATTTTGCTAATTTTTTTATTTGGATGAAAAGATTTGTTTCACCTTTATCATTCTAAGGCTATACTATAAAAAAATAGGTGTGCTTGAAATTCAAACTAAAAATATAGGACTTTTGAGTTACTTAAAGCAAAAATATATCAAAAAACAGTATTAGTGCAATAATATTAATTTTTTTATGCTAAGAGGGGGTGTCCCGTTAGCAATTTAGGGTGTCGCTATAGTAATTCCCTATATATATATAGGGAGATGAGCAGCATCTTGGATTGTTCACATGATGTATGGAGCAAAAGGGCGTTTGCATTATCTTGCATTCAAGAGCTCTTGAGATTAACGAGAAAGCGCCATTTTAGGATTTACAAGAAAGAAGTTGCTTTAAAAATAATAAGAAACAAGCGGCCAAAAAAGAAGTGCCTTAGTCAAAGGGTATTTGTGCAATTACTAAAATAGTAGGGATATTTGTGCAAATAATGCAAACTTCAAAGGTACCTATGAAATTTTCCCTAGAAACGAATTCTAAATTCAAATATCATGAAACAATCATTTATAGTAAGGTAAAAAAAGGTTTATACAAAAGAGATAATGGATATTACAAATAAAATTTTGTTTGCAACATGGTAGAAGAAAATTGCAAGCAAAATTGAACCTCTTTTTTTTTCTTTCAATTTGGAATTTTAACTTTGAATGTTTGGAAGAAAATAAACAAAAAATCCAATTACTACTATATTTGTGCTCACAAACTTATAAAAAAAAAGAAGTATAATTTTTAGGAAACGTTGTGTTTAAAATGGCATTTTTATGAATCCTTGTAAAGTTGCTATTATTTGGATTGAAGCATTTTAAATATAGTTTACTATATTAAATGTTTTATTGGATTTTTCAAATTTTATGCATGGTTTAGTAAACACCTTTCAGAAATTACTTTTCTTGTTAACACAACCAGTAAAAAGCAATGAATTGTAATGGATTGAAATAACTCAAATTTTTTATTGCTTTTGAAATAAGATTTGTTTTTTGCTTTTATTCTCATCCATGTTCAATTAAAACTAAATCTTTCATAGTTGAAACAATTGCTTCCAATTTTGAATTAGAGGCAATGTTATCTCAAGTTGAAAGTGATGACAAGTTTTATCAAGTGATTTGTCATTCTTATATAAAATAAGTTCACCCTTTATTCAAGAAAGTTGTGATGCTAAGCAAAATTATCATTTTAGTCACAACATACAACAACAACTAAGCAAAACTTATTCATTTGATCTTAGAGTTCTTATTCTTAAATTTTATCAAAAAATGAATTATGATATTTTAAAGATTTAAATTATGTTACAAGTAGACTCCTTTGGCTTCAATTACTTCAAAAAAAGACACATTTTACCATTAGTCACTCACTTTAGCTTCAATAAACTGTAGAACTTATTCTTATGATTTTTGGTGACTTCAAATTTGAAAATTGACAAGAGAATACATTTGAGGCAGTCACCAAATGTTCTTTCATATTGATTTGATGGGCCATTACAATATTTACCATGAGCACCATAGACTACAATATCACTAGATTTTATTATTGATTTATCATTATCTCAGTATTTTTGTTCAATGTTTTTCAAAGTTGATAGATTCACAATAATTACATGTTATTCCATTTTTAAAGGATGTTATAAAGAAAACTACAAAACTATTCTTATATAAGATTTGTTGTTACCATAGCCTACAAGATGGTAACACTTCAAATAAAGGGCTTCAATTCATTTCTAAAATCTGACAAATACTATTCAAATTGTTGTTGATTAAATTTGAATTTATTCTTTCTTTTTCATTGAAATGTTGATAGGATAACTAATAGTCACACCAAAAGAGTAAATCAAGTACTAGAATAGTATTTACCTTCTTTTGTCAATTATCATCATGACGATTAGGTTCTTATTACCATTAACAAAAGCAAACACGTTCTAACACATCATAAACCATAATTTGCAAATCATAGACAATGTCCTAAGTATGATATATATATATATATTTCTTATTGCTAGTTAAAGGTCTTGCAACACAACTACAAATCTTCCTTGAAAATGCTTCTTCCTATCTTGAAGAAGTTGTGATAACTTCTAAAATCAATTCTACTAAATAACAAAAGGAAACACCACCTTTTAAAGTTGGAAATAAAAAGTGGCTTAGTTGACGCCACACATAGTCATAAGCTCATAACAATCTTTATACAAATTAGATTATTAAAATATTGAGGCTGCTTAATGTTGTCAAAAATCAAACCCTTTCAAACTTGAGTATTGTTATCATATAACAATATATTTTATATTTCATATTTCTTTGTTAGAAACAACGTCATGATCTAGAAATTCAAGTTGAATTCAACCACTTTTACCTTGCATTTAAACCAAAAGGAAAGATGGTTTTGAAGTTAAAGAAATGAAAGATTTTATATTAAAAGAAATGAATACTTCATTTTTCAATACATTTACAAGGACATAATGTCAATATTTATACATGAGAACCAATAACAAATGTAACAAATGTCCAAAAAAGCTTAAAGGATTTTTTAGGAAACATCTTACAAGGTTGTTTTTTGCCACATGAGAAGTTGTTGCTAAAAAGGAATGGTGTCACTCACTATTATCAACAACTTATTGTTTTTTTAGTTTACAAAGAAACGTATATTGAAAAGATATACACACAAATCTTCTTACTAAGGTATGTACACCCATAAGCCTTAAACTAAAAGTTTTGAACATGATGAGTATCAATAAACATATAGTAAATTATAGGATCTTACTAGGAACAGAAAAATAATGAGTTTGCACTTTCAAATATATTATTTGGATAATGTGAGAATAAGTTGTGAATTATTAAAGAGCAAAATGCCATTGCACCCATAACCACTTTCAAGATTTCATGTTCACATGTTGTACATCCTTGTCATTACATCTATTCACTTCCACAAATTTTCTAAGATTTCAAAGGTGATGGTCATGGGGATAGTGGTACTTATGGGTGTATATACCTTAGTAACCAAAATTGTGGATATTGCAATAAAGACTGTTAAACTTTTTGATGATTTGTCATGTATTGTTAATCCATTAGTATCATTTTGCATCAAGAAAATCTTGGATTAAACCATAATGAAATATTTTGTAATAGCAAAAGCCTTTGAGTTATGTTTGGAGCATCAATAAGCATACGACTTCTATCGATTGCACCAAGTAAAAAAAATCCCACCTAAACCTTTCAAAATAGACACAAACTTTTGAAATTCTTGATGAGCTTCGGTACCATTAAAAACATCAAATATACTTTCCTCACAGCAAAAAAACATTTGATTTTAATAAATGCAGTACAACTTTTTATTTTTAAAATAGCTCCTTGCAAATCATCAAGGTCTTTCTACTTCAAGGCGGGCAAACGAGAATGCATCACATTTCTCAACATGGAAACAATCATGCATTTGAGTGTTTGTTTTTGAAATAAAAGGGCCACAACTCAAAAATCTGAAATCATTATAATCCAATCTAGGGCTGGCTCGGTTCTCCATGCAATCTCCAAGCCAATGTTGCTCAAGATAGCCATTTCATTCATCATGCTTCCAATTTGATCAATTCCTTACTATAAGAATCAATAACTTCAAGCAATAAGCTCCAGTGCATCAATCATAGAGTAACTGTATGAAATAGCAGTATATTGCATTCCTAGTACTTGTAAGTTGTAACCTACATGTAGTGTATAATACTTATAACAAGCAATTCTTGAAAATTTGAGCGGCCAAACTACTAGTGTGTCGATTTTTTTTTTTTTAAAGTTTGAGACCACCAAGATGAAACCTAGTTTTTGTCCTTATCGGTGTATCTGCTTTTGAACTAATGCATGTATATGTAGTGCTTTAGTATTTCTTATTGCTGCAACTTAGTTGGTTATAAGTGTTATGCGCTATATGACCATTGTGAAAATCAGCACTTTAACAACACAATATTGAAAGAGCTCTTTTTGAAGGAAGAGAGAAAATTTACAAGTGAGAAATGGGATACATGGACCAACCCAGTCTGCCTAATTTCAGTCGAATTGAAACTCACAATTAGTTTCAGGGCCTTTGAACGAAGTGCTTTCTCTGTCACTCTGCTCTCTCTGGCTGATGAAGCTCCTGTGCACGTATGTTCCCAGGCCACGTCATCTGGCTCTGTCCATGTTTCCTTTGCAATCTGGTTTCCAACGTCGTCACAGGAATTGCACGTCGGGTTGCAAGGTTCCAGTAGCATCCAAAACCACAGCATTCTTACCCTGCAATTCGAGAGTCTGCTTTCATTCTCAATCTCAACGTGATCGTCGTGAGCTGCATCTCATTCGAGAGAGCAACACCATATTCGTTAATTTGGGAAAAACAGGTGTCCCACTTTGTACTACACCTTAGACCCAAAAAGTTATCTTAACCAGATTCAAAGGTATCAGATTCAGTTTGAGCCATTAAGATTTTTTCCCTCACAAATTCCTCCTCTCAGTTGAGGGCATGTGTACAAAAAAAAAAAACTTTGAGCTTGGTATTAGGTGATCACCTAAAACCTTGAAAGTCCCAAAATGTACCGTTATTTCCAAATTAACAAAATAATATGGTGTTGAGCACACTCTTCAATGCTTGCTGGAACCAATCACTACCAAGATTTGCTCGCATTGCATTTAGTGAAAACGTTTTGTGCTAAATTTTGCTACACCAAAATTGGTGTGGCTAATTGTTCTATAGTATTTTTTGAAAAAATGTAAATTATTTAACCAACTTTTATACACAGGTTTGGGAGTAGGAACCTGGATTTCAGGGTTCCACTCAATGTTGTCTCATCCTACTAGTACAATATTCTAATTTCTCACAAAATCATCATAAGACTTAACTTTGATGAAAGGTTGAAAGCATCCAACTTTACATTGTAAAAAAAAATGCAGTCACAACCATTTTTTGGTTAGAAAAGCTAAAGCCACTTCATCCAAAATATTTTCACTGATTCGCATCTAGGAAAACTGAGAGGACAACCGTGATCGACGGTCCGTACGTGGGAGCAAATTAAGTCGAAACCACGAGTCGAGGGCAAAATTAATTGGGCCCGACATGGTAACACACTAACACCACACGCACCACCGGGAAGATAGAATTGCCTGGCTTGCCCCCGTCGATAATTTGGAAGCCGATGCAGGCCATAGCCGGACGGGTGCTCTGGAGAGAGACTCTGCGCTGCGTCGTCGGGAGGGACTTCGACCGAAGGTAACTGACGTACGTACGTAAGCTTACGGCTTTGGTGCATCATCTTCTTCTATGGTCTCCAGCGTCGCTTTCAACAGCAATGCCCCATCGTCGGAGTCCCCCAGCGGTTGGTCGACCCGTGATAATCCCACGGGCAGTAACGTCTGCACAACTGGTGTCATGCTCATCAGTCCTTGATCTTTTTGCTCCTACGCGCACATCCAATGTGCAAAATTATGAACCCTTTAAGGTAACCGCACCCAGACCTGAGCGTTTAAGGGTTTAGGGTACTTCAGAGTCTCTGAAAATTCAGGAATTTTTTTTTTGGTAGGTTTAGCCTTTCAACAAGCTATCATGGAATGTAATTTTTGTGGAAAAAAGTATTGTAAATTATTTTATATTAAAGGGCAAAGTGCAGTTCATAGGGTCCTTATTAACAGCTCTAAACTACCCTTGATACTATTTTGATGTGTTCCTATATATGTGCTTGACGGTCCCAATCTCAACCATCTCACAGCAACTTAGCAATTGACATGTGGCAAGATTTTCTTGTGCAAGTGACATTCACTACTCCACTTTGGGTTCATAGTGAGTGGTGAACACCTCAAAAATAGGGCTCCACTTTAGGGATTGCTCATGTATGGGTGCTATTACCTTAGATGCCTTCTCCATGTCCCCTCCATGTCTTCTCCAGAGTCCAGACCCCTTTCAAAGTACCCCAATAAAGTTTTTAGTTTGTACTTTGAGATATGAAAAATACCTTACATCAACCTAGTTTTTCCAATCCAAAGTTTTAGGTGCAATGATGGTTAAGAGTTTTGGGTTCCATTGGAAACTACGCAACCATTCAATCATGATGAGTGCACAACATCAAATAATCATTAAAAATTGTGACACGGTATTTGATTGTGTCAACTCAAATCTCAAATTTAAATACCATACTAAAATTATGCTAATATAGAGCTTAAATACTTGTATAATAAGAAAGTCATATAAGGTAGCAACATTTCACACAGACTTCTAATGTATCATACTTAAGCTCAATACATTTTAAGAAAGATATAAATTAAGGGACACTTGGAGGGTTCATAATTTTGCTGATGTTAGAAACACAGACTAACTTTGGATTGAAACTTATTGACGACGTTACCCAGGCGCTATCCATCGTGACTCTTGTAGCAACCTTACTGACAGTATTACAACTAGAGCAACAATCTGGCTAACAACCGTTCCTGCCAATTCTAAATCCGCTATACCTGCATTGAAACACCGCAAACTTAATCTTCCACAATTTGTCCCAAGTACGTGAATCCTTCTTACGTCAAAATTGAACTTGGATTTTGTGAAGCATCAACCCTCTATCCAATGTTATTTTCAAATTCCAACTCACCACAAACAAGTAAATTGGGAAAAACAGTACATTCTGGGACTTTTCACTAACTCTGCCATAATTGTCATTATGTGCATTTTAGCATGTTAGGGTGATTGCAAGAAACACTTGTACTATTTTTTGTCCCCTTCACCTCCTGTAGGTGCTTTTTGGCTTGTAACTTTTGTGCAGCAAGTTCTTTTGAGCTGAAACTGCAGAGGAAGGTACATGTCATAATTACAGATCTTTCATAATTTTTGCGGTTTTTTTAAAAAAAATTACTATTTTTGAACAGCCCCCAAATAGGTGTCTACCTTGGCCATTTTGGAGGTTTTTAGTACTATTTTGGGTCCAAAAAAGCAAATCTCATGCCACAAATAAGGAAAGTTGTTCATCATAGAGCATTACAAGGATTGGTATAAGGGTTTCATAAAATTCTAAATTCCATGCCGTGTACACACCCTCAAAGTGGGCATCCTTTCTTGAATGATGGATGATATAAAAAAAACTTCCTACAAAAACCACTTGCATTGGGTGAAGCTACTCAAAGAGATCAAAAATGTACATTTTTTGTTTTATTTTTTTTGAATGTTCTTACTATTTTCTAAAAAGCAAAAAAGAAATTGTCTTTTTGTTGGTAATTTTTGGCCTTCTATTTTTGTGCACAACTTTTAGAATAATTTTTTTCTAGGTCTGAATTTTCACAAGTGTGCTATTTTAAGTGCTCTACAAATTGTCCATATTTTATTTTATTTAAAAAATATATATTTCAAAAGCTCATAGTACTACCTAGTACTACTAATTTTAAGGGTGTTTGAGACAAAACTGTGAAGTGTTTCTTGCAACTACCCAATAGTGAAGTCTTAGTAATTGCCTCCAAGAACTTTGATAATTATAACTTTGAGCAATAGCTATGCTTTACATTTATTGTATGTGGGATTAAGATGGAGTACAAAATGGTCCCTCTGTTTTTCCCAATTTACCTAATATGATGGCACCCCTTAGTGCATGACAAGCAAAAACAATACTCCTTGTTGAGGTCGCTTTCAATTATTTTAGCAAGGATGATGATTATAGTCACAAGATGTACAAATGAAAGAATTTCATTTCTTTGCATATTCAAACTTCCTTTCAAAATTTGTGGAGTTATGGCATCATTACCAAATCTAACCTGTAGTTCAATTCATAGTAGGGTCTTTTGTTTGATTCTAAAATGGAGTTTTCTAGTTACATTACACTTTGGTCTTTCTTGTGAAGGCAATTATAAGAGTCATGCCAAGGCCACACAAGGCAAAGCTGCTAGTTTAGAACAGACAAAGATTGAAGTAAAATGTATCTTTATGGTATTGGAGGATAAGTGGACAACCACTAGGGTCAAGGTTTTTTGTGTTGTTTTACAAAAATTATCATGTTCACACCATTCAAGAGCAATAGTTTGGAGACAAGTGGTTGAAAATACTAAGAAGAACAGCTAACTTGAAACAAAACAAAAAGAAACAAAAAGATGAGCTTAAAATCAAGGGGCTCATTCTTAGTTTTTTACATAAAGAAGTTATTAACACCATTTGTCCTTTTACAAATGCCCTTGGGGAATACTCCCTCTGTCTCAATATAAAGCTCCAAATTTGGCATAGTTCTTGTCCCACTAAAAGCTCCCTTTTGTTAATTTTAATTGCTGAGAAAACATTTGTCATGTCCAATGATCTCATGGGGGCAAATTAAGCAATTAGAGAGCATTCCTCTCCTAACAAGCTTGGCCTTGTCCACATGAGGTACCATTGTTGTTGCTAATCTTTAATCATTAATAATGAGGAGCTAACAACATGTACAAATATGATACTTTTTGCATGAAATTTGGGTGCCCAAATGGTAACATCAAAACTGGAGATTTTGCACACATTTGATAGATGGTGTATTGATTCTAAAATGTGTTTGTCACTAGCATAATGACTACAAATACAGTTAATCCCTTATGGAGAAGTTTTTTGGAGCTTTATAATGGGACAGAGGGAGTAAGATTTTGTGTTGGTGTGCTGTGGCAATAAGGGGCGTCAAAGTTGGAGCTTTTAGCTGAAGATGAAAAAACCAAGTTTTCAGAAGTAGGATTAAGATTTAGGATGATCAACACGTACATCATTGAATCCCCATCTTACAGAGTTTTTGAAAAATCAAGGAGAGGGGGTTGAGTTTTGAGTATCCTTTTTGGTTCTTGAAATCCCTTTTGTTGAGCCTTTCCACCAATCACTAAAAAAACAAAACTTGCATGTTTCACTGAGTAGTGCATTTAAGTTGCCCACATTGATTTCTTGACATTTTATATTATATTAATACTTATTGATATTACAATAATTTTTATCAATAAAAACTACAAAAAATAATAATAATAGTAAGGACTTGACAACAACAACAATGTTGTGGAAAAACAAATTAACACTGTCTATGATGTAAAGCATGTGAAATCTTAGTATCTAAATAGTTACATGTATTTAAAAGTGACCAAATAATGAGTTATGAGGTAACTTCCTAGGATAAGACAACCTAATTGTTTAAGCACCTAAATGCACTATTTTACGTAGCTAAAAAAGGAACATCAAAGGTCTTTTTTGGTTTTCTTTCTACATGTGACAAGTATATCACCCAAGAGTACTACCCTCCCAGCACAAGTTCCAACTTCCAACACTTGATGCCCACCATTCAATGGCCTAGACTCCGTAGAGGCCTTGTATCTTGAACAATTCAAACACTCTTGCAAGATTTGAGGTTTACCATCAAAACTCTAAATTCTCTGCCAAAGGTATAAATATTCTTAGTAAGAACCAAATAGGGCTAATTATTTTGACAAGATACATTGATGGCACAAACTTTGATATTTGAATCTCTTCATAAACACATGACATTTTGACCATGGTTGTCACATTGGACTACCTATCCATTGGCTTGCATGTATGCCCAAAGTTCCCAATTGTGGTCATGATCCATTCAATGATGTCAACTCATAATTGACTTTAAAAAATGGTACAAAATGATAAAAAAACTTATTTTGTACTTGCTAGTGACACTCATTGTTGCCAACATGAAATCAAAACATGGATTCAAAGTCATATCACATAGTAAAATAAAAAATGATAATTTGATTCTCCCATTTTTAAACCAAACCCCCTAAAAATAGCCTTAATAACACAAGCAAGCGGACACATCTGTGTGTGCTGTCTTTTTTGTGCATCCGCTTGTACTATTCAACAACCAAAACTTGCCTAAAGTAACCACCATGATTTTGACACACATTGGTGATCAAATTGTTTTTGCTTTTAAGGGTTTGGAAACAATTACAAAGTGAAGTAGTCAAATTTGACAAGTCCTCTAACTTTTAGGGGTTCCTGGATGTCCATTTCGGTAGATTTTTCTTGCTTCTTGCTGAGGCTTATTAACGTCCATGAAATGAGTGGAAGCATAATTTGGATACTTGTCGATGGAAGGTCTAATCTACTATCATATGAAATCTACATCAATTTGGGTGATCTTTGCAAATGACCTCTACCCTCAATTTTAGCTCTAAATTGAGAAGCTCCCTTTGAAGCCAAAATAGTACTAAAATCCTCAATTTGCATAAATAGAAATCTTGATGGAGGATGGAGGTGTTTTTAAAAACATCAAAAAAATTACACCCAATTATGTGTTTCAAGTCCATGGAAGACTGGAAGGTAAGAAAGACAAGAACTAGGCTAAGAACCGCAAGACAAAAGGAAATACCAGTCGAAATAAATTTTTACAACAACTCAACACTTTTATCATGTGGAACACAACATTCATTAATTTGGGAAAAAATATTTTCCAAAACAGATTTTAGGATATTGAATTTTGCATTTTAGGATATTGAATTTTGCATTTTAGGATATTGAATTTTGCATTTTAGGATATTGAATTTTGCATTTTAGGATATTGAATTTTGCATTTGTGAGAATATTTTGTTGATTTAAAATGAATATTTTGATAATTTCTTCAAAAATTTACATCATTGATGTAAGATCTTGAAACAATCGTCATAAAATTCACTCTAACTCACCAAAAATCTCTTAAAGACATAAAATCCAAAAATCCCAAAACTGCATTTTTTTTTCCCAAAGTAACGAATATCGCGTTCTGGTTAGTGTTTTGAAATCTACAACGTATGCTTTGCCGGAAAGACCTTACGTAACTCTTCAAGCTTCAACAGCCCAAAAGCTGACTCAACTAAGGAAATAATAATTTACACACAACTGAGACTCTCAAGAAAATCAAACTATTAAATTCATTACTATTTCGGATATAACTATAATAACCGTTACAGTCTAGAACTACTCCAGGTCCATCTCTCAGATCCATACTACTCCTAGATTTTTCAGCCTTCGAGTTTCGGAAACCAGAAAAGGGTCTCAGGTAGGTACCGAAAGCGCTTTGAGACACTCGTCTGAAATCTCGATCTAAAAAGTAAGTAGAGTTTGATCAAAGATCTACAACAGGCCTAGATTGTAGCGCTCCACAAACCGGAAAATTCTACTTCGCAGCACTTGAACGTCACCAGATAAAGAACTTGGGGACAGATCAAGTCCTGGAATGGACCAAAACAAGAGAGAGAAATGCAAAGAAGAAATAATTTTGAATAGTGTGTTGTGAAACCAACTTTATTTTGAAAAAGAGGGTGTACTTACACCCTTTGAAACATTGATGAAAAAAGCCTAGAATTGGGTGCTCTACCAGCTAAGTAAAAATCGTGAGCCATGGATACACTTCGTTGCTGCCGTACCCGGCTCTACGAAAAGATTTTCATCACCCCAAACTATTTCCTACTAACTCCTCTATTTCCTACTCCTAGTCCTAGTAGTACAAGTCCTAATCATGACTCAATAATGAAATGAAACTCACTGTCTGCAAGTTAATTAAAAAAGGGGCCGAGGTAAAGGCGGAACTAGCATCGAGGGCTCTAAATAATCTAACTATTCTACCCCTCGTGCTGCGTTCTCTTCCCTTTCCTATGGAACTCTAATGGTACAATGAAGCTTGTCCATCAGAGACTCGTTCACTCATCACAATCGACGAATTTTAGTATGCCTAAGCTTTCAACTGCAAAACTTAGCAAAATCCGAATATTCAGATAGTGCTTCATACTCTTGACTTGAGCAGGAGACCAAAAGAAAGGACAAGAAAAAGAAAAAGTCCTGGTGTCAAGAAGAGTAATTTTATGCTTGTCTAGAACCGCCTAGCAAAAGAGAGAGAAATGAGAAACTGACTGACTGACTATGGCTTCTTCAGAATGGGACCGACTGTCTAGACGGTGCAGGAGCTTCGGCCGAGACGAAGCTCCAGGTCCACCAGCACGTCTTCGTGCACCTCGCCCATCACTTTGTTCAAGCACAGGGAAAATCCGCCTGGCGAGCCCGACGAATGGGCGGGCTTGCATCGAGCAGCTGCGCTAGATTTCTCATACGGATGGTAATACAGAGCACGTGACGCGCCGTCGGTTCGCTGCTGGGATAAAGTTTCGCAAAGAATTATGTCAAGATTGAGCAACGGCTTGGTGGTGACGTGCTCCTCTTGCGGTGGTGAGATCAAGCTGCAGCAGGAGTTAATGGACTCCTGCGAGGGTGGGGAAGAAGAAAGGGCCGCCGTCGTCGTCGTCGAGGGATCCGTCAAGAGCGAGGTGGACAAGGTCCGTTGCTCTGCTTTGGGAGTCAGCAAGTCCACCGTCGTCGTCGGTTGTTGCTGGGACTTGGACGACACACGCAAATTGCGAAGGTTGGCAAGCTGGTTCTGGTGCGCTCGCTCGCGTCGGTGCACGTTCATGTGGCCCCCGAGCGCTTGCGCCGTTCGAAACTCCCGCTGGCAGAAGCTGCACGAGTACGAGCGCGGCGGCCATTGCCCGCTGCTGGACGCGTCCTCGGCGAACGCGCGCACTTCCCAGCTGGAGTCGCTGCTCTGATCGCCCGTCACGCGCTGCTTGCTCCAGGCGCTGCTGCTGCTCATCCAACTGACGTGCATCGGCCACGCTTGCTGGTGGTGCTCGAGTTGTTGCAGGATCTGGGTCGTCATGCTAATAATCTCGTTCGACGATTATCAAATGAACTTACACCACTAAATCAATCCTGAACACTCAGCTAGCAGCAGTAGCAGCACACGCACAAGCGGCACTCTCCAAAACATGCGAGGTCTGGTTCTGGTTCTGGTTCCTGCCTGCATCGAGAATTCTACTTATACGATCCCAGCTCCTTGGTAGGAATCTTTGCATTGTGCTTTTGCGATGATCCACGTCGGATTCCAGAGAAGTGGGAACTCGGAAGCCTTGCCCTTCCCAACCTTTCTACAGGCAGGCGATGAGAACAAGTTCAGGATGAAGCTACAGTCGAAGCCTGAACGGGGGACCATGAGTTTTTATTAAAAGTCGATTCCGTTTTCTGGGGAGAGATGCATGTATTCCTCTTCCCCGTCGATGAGGGACCAGTCGGCATGTATTTCAGCGCACCTTAGGCTAGGATCTTGGAATCCGGAATTCCGGACACTAGCAGCAGGTCTTTCAAGCTAGCACCCTAGCTAGCTACTAGTTATAATTAGAATTCCTGAGGAAACGTGTCACGTCAATCCTCTTCCTTCTCAACCCAATCCGCTGCACTGTCGATCGCTTTGATCCTGAAGCCATTTAAAAATCCAAAGAATTCTTCGTAGAACGATGGGAGTTACTAGTAAGTAGCTGCTACTGTTGAGTGTTGATTTTGTAACAAAAGGCTAAAGAATGAATCCAACTTGGCTTTGTAATGATTTTTCCGTTCCTAGGACCCACGAGGAATTGCAATCCAACTGATCCATGAGCATGCAACTTTATCTTGCATGATAACCTACGACCTACATTACTCACTCCTTTCCCTACAAATGCATGGTGCATAACAACACGATTCTACACGAAATCTCTTAACCGTTTGGCTCTCTCTCGAGCTGCATGTCCTCACATTTCCTGGAGTATTTTTAATTTTGTATAACAAGTGCTTTATGTGGGACAATTGGCTGGTAAAAGTCCACTATTAGGGAACCAAATGGAATTCAAAGACCAAACCTGCAAAGATTTGGTTTCTTCAGTCACTGCATTTGTTGATCCGGAAACAAGTAGTGCAGAAGTACGCTCAAAGAGAATCAGTTCGTGAATCTCTTTTTTAAACTAGGTTTCAAATAATGATGCTACTGGTGACTAAGATGAGAGAATTTTCTTCGTGATCTCTGTGAGAGAACTAGCGAAGAGCCTCCAGCACAGCCGAGCCACTTGGGAAGATTAATCACCAAAGGTCACGATTCTCTGTAAATACTGATCGTGGTCGAAGGACTGATCACGCGCCACAGGAATAGAAACGGAAGTCCTGAGTTCCAGAGATATTTAGTCAATTCAATGATCAGCTTCCAGGTTCGATTACCGGTAACGAAGAGCCCAAGTGATTACACTACTACAGTACTGTAGTGGATTTGAACAGCAAGGCCTGAGTTTGCGGTTTCCTAAACACCATCAGGCACCGGCATTAGTGCTCTGCTGCAGACGGGGCGTCCGATCGGAAGAGTAAACGATCACGGATCACCCCCTTGGGCCTGCAGAGCGCCACCCCGAGCAGGAAACTCGGCGATCCTTGACCTGCAGCACACGATACCTGGGGTCCTGGATGATTCCCCCTTTTAAAATACTGCCCAAGTGGTCGCGAACGCGGTTCCCCGGGCCCCCAGAAATAAAAAGGCCGCTACCCGGACCCGGCTACCTGCCCGGCCAACAGCGCTCCTTCCACACAACCTCCCCGAAGTCCGCTCCGAAAATTCATTCAATTCAACTGCAAGGGCAGCAATGCAACAATGCAACAATGCTGCAATCAGCATCACTCGTCAGTGCTCAAACAGAATTTGCTAAAGCTCTCTCACTCCCTCTAACGCGATATTCATTAATTTGGGAATTCCAGCACATTTTGAGACTTCTGGCCACATTTTCATTTCATGTCACACTCATTTTATTTCCACTTTTTCATGACTAATTTGGATATAGACATCTGTCATCTTTGTCATTTGTAAAGTATCATTTGTTTTCTCACAAGTGTGCCAAACAAGATTAAGATGAGAGTTTCAGATTAAGGAAACATACAAAGTGAGAATTGCCATTTTCCAAATTAATGAATATTGCGTTCTCTATACTGTAGGCCCATAGGCCCATAACTTTGTAGTTCTATCTTCCTCAAACTCTTCATCATTACAATTCTTTATAACGTCATATTAGGTAAATTGGGAAAAACAAAGGTACCAATTTGTACTTCACCTTAAACCCAAAAAGTTACCTTAAACCAAATTCAAAGGTATTATATTCAATCTAAACCACTATAATTTTTTCCCTCTCAAATCTCTCCTCTTAGGTGAGCACACGTGTGCCAAAAAAACACTGTAGCTTAGTTTGAAGTGATCACCTCAAACCTTCAAAAACCCTTCAGAAGTCCCAAAATGTGCTCTTTTGCCCACTTTACCTAATATGGTGTTTTATGTTTCTTCTCCTTCCTTTTAATTTTTTTTTACTCCACTGTAATTGTTCCGAATCATGTAGGGCAGTTGGCTTCGCCAAGTTCACTATGAACCTTCCACTTCCAAGCACTTGTAAGCTTACTGAAAGAAGTTTCGTTCCAGTTTCTGCTAAACAATGCACCAGGAACAAGTGAGAAACGTGTTATTCATTAATTTGGGAAAATGATGGGTACCATTTTGTACCTCACCTTAATCCAAAATAGCCACCTTAATTTGAATTCAGGTGGTCACTTGAATTCTAGTTAATGAACTCTATTCAAAATTTCAAAAGTTAATGAACTTTATGTCCAAAGAGAGCATATTTTTGAAAAATATATATCTCATTTCATTGAAAAACAATCAATGGACTCCCAAATCAATGAATATGGCGTTCTTTGAAGAAAAAAAAAAACCAAAAGTCCCAAGTTGTATGTTTTTCCCCAAATTAACAAATAACGCGTTGAGAGGTTCCATCTAGGGAGGACAAAGAAAAGAAACTCTCCTTTGTATTTACTCCAAATAATGCATTTAGGCTACCCCATACTAATTTCTTGACATTTTGCACTATTCAAATATTTATCAAGACTACAATCAATTTTTTCAATATTTACTGTGAAAAACAATGGAGCAAGCAAATAGGGGTTGGGCACAGCAACAAGCATCAAAGCCAAGGAGAACGGAAAATTCAATGTTACACATAACCAAGTTGCATACCCCTCCCGTCTCTAGGTGACAAAGGCTGAGTCATGAGGCAACTTTGCCAAGGTAAAGCAACCTAATTATTAACCCCTAAAGGACCAAGGGTGTTTTTTGAGAAAAAATCTTAGAAACTGCCAACTTTTAGTGCATTGCCCAAAATCAGAAATAAAAATCTTTTCTCTCAATTTCAACTGTACAAAAGTTTGGAAACCAATAAACCAACGTGTGCAACAAATTTCAGCCCATTTGACAATGCGGATTGTAAGATTATAACATTTGAAGTGAGAATTTTTTTTTTTTTTTCATTCCTGCAAAACAAAGTCAACAAACTTTGAGCCTTCCTAGAGTAAAATTTTTACTCTACACAAATTTGAGCTTTTTGACTATTCACAAGTATATGATGTTAGGTTCACTCATGAAAAATTTTCAGATGCAAATATAGAGTCTAGCTTATACTAAATCACCCTCCAATGCAAGGAGGTTTAGTGAATTGGCAATACATTAGTCATTTTTTCATGATTTCTTGTGCAATGTAAAAGTCTTTTATGTGAAATCTAAATGGTGAAAAGTTGGAGACAAACATTTGGAATATGTGAAAAAAAGTTTCAAGAGCTTTGGATTTATAGATTGAAAGATAATAGGGCTTGAAGTTAGAGGAATTTTTTTTCTTGAAATTGCCCGAACATAGTTAACAAAATTTGACTCCCTTCAAAATGTGATGTAAGAGCTTTTTTTTCTTTTTCTTTTTAACAATTATACACCATATTGTTTTAGTTACATACTTGCCAAATTTCAAAAATTGATGAGTGTTTTAGCATAAGATTCTCCAAAGATGCTCAAATTGCTTGAACTGCCCAATTTCTTTTGGGCAACATAATTTTTGAATTGAGCATCCAATTGGGGAACAAATTAGATTTCCACTTAGGGGATACATATTTGCATCTTGCTTAACAATTTTGAGAACATCCAATAAAAATTAACTCCATATGACCCTACCCAAGTTCTCAAGTGGCTGTTGCACAGCCACTTGGTCCTTTAGGGGTTAGGGCAACCTAACCTACATGCACTATTTGGTGTAGAGATTGTAGGAAGAAGCCGTTTTACAAGAATCCCTAAGAAAACAATGCCAGTGCCTATAGCGAATGGGATTTTGAATCATAGAGTATCCAAAATCGGGTAAATTGTAGAAGCTCATTCAAAATATGGAGTTTACTCTATTTTTGGTAATGAATGCCTAGGTTTATTTCTAGGCTTGGTGTGCTGTGAAGCTGACTACTTTTATAAAAGGGAAAGCACTGATTTACTTTATCTTGGTTGAATCTCTGGCCTGAATTGCACTTTGATGATGTCCTTGTTTCTTTCTTAGTATGCATGGTATGAATTTTGGATTGATTTGAGGCAAACGTATAGCCTTTTCTTAGGCCCTTTCCAACCCTTGGCGTTGAAAATTTATAACTTTTTCACTCTGTGCCTCCAAAATGTGTGCAACTGCGGCATGTTTTGATTCAACAGCACTTGCCAAATACCCAGCAGTACTTCAAACATCATATTCAAACTTTTCTTGCATATTTATGGAATCCAATATCTTATTTGGACAGTGTAACTTTTCACTCATCCAAAGTAACACTTGCATGATCAATAGGTAGCCAAAGTATGTAGAGACCAAAGAGGATAAACTAGAGAGGAAGATGGTAGAGACCAGACCACCTACAGTAAACAGTGAAATTAAATTGCCTTAACAATTAGGTGCCCTTATTCTAGAAAAGTATCTTCTTGACTCACTAAGATACCCTAAAAGTTTCACATGGTTTACTCCGTGGATACTACTAGTTTGTTTTTATGCACCTTTGTTGGCAATAATTATTGATGGAAACTATTGTAGTATTGATAAAGGTAGCTTGTTTCTAGTTGCTCTTATGAGCGGTGTTAGGTGAGTATTAGATGGTTAATTTGAATGGCATTCTCACTTGAGCTAGTAATTAAGAATGAAACCTAGTTGACAAGGTTGGTGATAGTATATAGCATTGGTTTTAGACTTTTAGTATGTAGAAATTGTAATAAACAATGATCACATGAATCATTCTTTAATAAAAATCTCAAAATCCAAAATTAAGGAAAACAAAGACTCAATAGTGCAAATCAACGTATTTTGTAAAGTTGGTGCTCAAGGATGGTGGATTAACTAATACTGGTGGTTGTAATTTTGCTATTAGTGTGAACAACAATTACCAAAAGTACTATAATTCATCCTTAACGGAGCTAACAACATTTGCAAGCTATTGCCTATAAATACCCTTTGTGCACCTACTTTATTATTCTTAACAAAAATCACAACTATTTACTACAAGCAAGTGGAAACAAGCCTTAAGTAATTATATAGTGTAAAATGTTGATACATTAATATGGGGCAACCTAAATGCAATATTTAGTGTGGTAGTAAGGTAGGAGCACCCCTAAGAAACACTATCCCCATAACCGTCACCTTTGAAATCTTGGAAAATCTTTGAAAATAAATTGATGTAATGACAAGGATGTACAACATGTGAACATGAAATCTTGATAGTGGTTATGAGTACAATGGCAGTTTGCTCTTTAAGAATTCACAACTTATTCTCACAGTATCCAAATAATACATTCAAAATTGCAAACTTGTTATTTTTCTCTTCCTAATAGAATCCCTATAATTGGCTAATTGTTTATTACTACTCATCATGTTCAAAACCCTTAGATTGACGCTTATGGGTGCTCCTACCTTAGGCTTCAACAGACTTCTATTTACCATACACAACAAGCTTGTCAGCATATTCACTCATGACAGTTTCAAAAATGTTACTATTACGGTCCATTGTCCACACTTCACAGTCCACAATCCACACTCCTCCCCATAGTCCAAGAATCTGGGAAAGATCCAGTGGAGCGAGCAGAAATTAGGGGTAGAAAATTTGGCAGAATTTAGCAGGGCAGATTTTACACTGCTGGCACTCGAAAGAACTGCCGAACTGGGGATGAAAACAAGAGTCCTTCCCCCCAATTGGGCTCCCCCACAAAACCGACTTGGCTAAATGCATCTGGTTTCCGGTTTGGCAGTTGCAAGTCAGTTGGACTATTGGGGGCTTTTCCGGTACCCAACCGTTTTGGTAGTTGCAGCATCTAAATTTCTCTCCTTTTTTGCAGGTTTTCCGAAAGGTCTAAAATAAAATGGAAGAAACTGGAAAATACGGTTGGGAATCTGTTCAGTCTAAAATCCTAAATAGAAGGTCCGGGTCCAATCATGGTTTTGGGAGGAGGTGTCAGGCAGGTGATCGCTCGTATTATTTCCTGTCCCTGGATTTCTGTTTCGCCCTAGCTTGCTAGGAGGTTATTTTGGGTGTTTCAACTGCCATGGTGTTGACTACCCAGAGTAGACTTCCTTCGATCCTGCGGAAAAGCAGCAGCAGCCCTCTATTTCCTTTTGCCAATGGTCACCTTAACACTAAAAAAAACAGGGGAAAATTTGATGCATATCCTTGAAGTTTGCGATGTTTGTAGCTTTGTACGGATGCCCCTCAATTTTCAGAAATTGCACAAATACCTCAAAGGATAATTTTCAAGTGTTTGTTTTGTTGTGCACATTACTTAAACATCATATTTGTTAATTTGGGAAAAACGGTACATTTTGGGACTTTCAAAATTTGAGGTGAAGGTTTTAGGTGATCACCTAAAACCAAGCTCAACATTTTTTTTGTACAGGTGTCCTCACCTAAGAGGGAAAAAAATTTAATGGCGCAGATTGAATCTGATACCTTTGAATCTGCTTTAAGGTAACTTTTTTGGGTTTAAGGTGGAGTACAAAGTGGGACACCTGTTTTTCCCAAATTAACAAATATGGTGTTGCCTTCTCTCTTTGTGCACATGTTGTCTTTTACTTGTTTTTTGTGCACTCCTTGCTTCAATATTGGTCATGAAGGAAGTGGCATGCACAATATAACAAACTTCAAAAATTTATGGTTCAAGGATATTTCTGCAATTTTTGAAAAACCAAGTGCATCTATACAAATACTACAAACTTCAGGAATGTCCATCAAATTTTCCCAAAAACTAATTAAGCGTAAGAAATGGATCTAGTAGCCAAATTTGTCTCAAAGGAACACCATTTGTGTTAACATATGGATGAAATTTACTAACATTATTAGCTTGCTCTACGTGATATTCAATAATATGAGAAAGACAACCAATTTTAGGACTTTTGAATTTTGCATTTTTATGAGTATTGATTTAGAGTGAAAT
The DNA here is from genome assembly GCA_963920765.1 of Ulota crispa. Taxonomy (NCBI): domain Eukaryota; kingdom Viridiplantae; phylum Streptophyta; class Bryopsida; order Orthotrichales; family Orthotrichaceae; genus Ulota; species Ulota crispa. The sequence goes on from OY987245.1 coordinate 24,516,202, forward strand.
TCATGATGATTTCTTCAAGGGGTTACATCAACAATGAAATATTTTGAAGGAATTATAAAAAAAAATCTATTTTAAATCACCAAAACACTCTTACCACTAGTAAAAAATTGCATTAAAACCCACTAGATTATGTAGGGCACTTTTTGTTGAATTCCTTGTTTTCAATGTAAAATTTTGCTAAATAATGCAAAATTTTGTGTTGTTTAGCAAAATTTCTTGTTGGAAATAAGGAACTCAACAAGAACTACCCTACATAATTTAGTGGGTTCCAATGTAGTTTTCTACTAGTGCACAAATGTAAAGTCTAATATTCCCAAAATTGACATTGAGAAAGATTTTTTCTCAAATTAACTAATATGACAATTTAGACTAAGCTTCAAAACAAATACTTGATTTTACTTTTTGTAAAATGACTTGTCAAACAAAGTGTGCCTCTTAAAGTTTAATGTGTGTCTTAAAGTTTAATCTCTGAACATAATGGTAACCAATACCAATGCATAAATGATTCTATTCATTTTTTCCTTATCTATAGTGAAACCTCTCTTAGTGCAAAATCTCTATTTGCATAATTACCTATACTTCTCAAATTGCATACTCCCTATGTGCATAAAGTGTGTTGGTTTTTGGAGTTATTCTTATGAGTGAGACCACCGATCTAGTCTACAGTCCCATGACTCCTGTTAGCAGGTAAGGAAAGCTAGAAAAAACAACCATGCTTCCCAGACCTTGAGCCACTTGTACATCAATCAAAAGTCGCAATAAATCACTTATGTAATTAAAACTCCTTGTATGCATACTCTTTAAATACATCCCCACCATTCCCACGCAGTATGGGAGGTTTCCCTGTACATGCATTATAAGAAGTGTTGCTCAATCATGGAGAACCAAGAGAAATCCTTGCAAAGCATTGGTGCTAGTAGGAATTGACTCTCAAGTTGCAATGAAATGCTACTTTCCCTTCTTGAGTGTAGTTTGGATTTGTGTCCAAAATTGCCAAACACTATGGCATATTTGAAACACACGTGTTTAGTGAAATTTTGGTTGGGGGTTTTTGAACGTTCACTAGAAGAAAACTACGTTCCACTCAACACAATCAACTTCATATGGTTTTGTTGAGTGGAATGCAATTTTCTAGCAATTTTCTTCTAGTGGTTTGATAATATGATCCTAGAGCAACTCAATCTTGTATGGTAATGATTTTTTAGGCCCCTAAATTTGTACCATCAAAATCATAACATTCAAAGATGGACCTTTTATACTTTTGAGTGTTGTAAAAAGGAAGAGCTTTGATTTTGGAGGCTTACGAGTCTACATCATGTGCTTATGAGTTTTGGGACTGTGTTGCATAAGTTTGTTGAAAGTATTTGTGAAAATTTTCAAATCAATTAGACATATTTGTAATGTTGAAAAGAAGTTATTTGTATAAGGTGATCATGATTTCATCATATAATGGGTAGACTTTGAGGGGTGCAACTATTTATATCTTTGTGTTTTTTGAAAATGGGAATGATGGAAACTTGGCATGTTGTCCAATCCTTGCCAATCAAGAAGAAAGACTAAAATCAATACGATATCCTCATCATCCAATTAGAGCATACATGATAGTTCTTGTCTTGGTATTAAATGAAGGTTAACCTTCTTTATGACGATGTTCATCCTTTGACCTTCCTGAGAGCCCATACCATTTGGACTACCCATCAAAAATTAAATAATTATAGTATTTAACTTGTTACTTGGTTGCCTTCCAATTTGAAATAAAAATCCTTTTATAGTATGACTATTTTAACAACCCAAAGTGCTTACATTTACTAGGTCTTGGTAATATACATTTCCCATTTCATCAAGAATTTGACAAATTATACACTTTTTAGAACATGTCCAAAGGTGACATATTGCTTAAAATCTCAGTTTTGTTTCTCATACCAGGACCATAGAGGCCAAAGCAACTAGTCAGTTGGAATGGATGAAGAAATAAATTGTATCTTTGGCGTATTAGGGAACAATTACTTTGCTCAAGGTTCCATGCATTGTTTTATTAAAATAACTTTTCACCATTCAAGAGCAACATTTGGAGACAACAGTTTGTGAAAATTGTCTGATTTAAACACCATAAGTGAAGTGCAAAAATTTAAGGGATCTAGTCACACATAAAAAAGTAACTGCCCTTACTTATCTTTTACAAAACCTCATTTTACTGAACTTCGAAAACTCACACTGTGATATACACACCTTTGTAGCAGTAAGAAAAAAATGTTGGTAAAATGTTTTAGTATATTTAGCGGCGATCGTGAACACTGCGGCTCACAGGGATATGCTCAAGTGTGGCTTTGTGAATCAAAGCCATTTTTTCTGAGGCAAGAGTAATTGCGATTCCTCTTCTAAATGGTCAGTAAGTCAGTTGTTTCAAACTTCGACTAGAGTTTGGTCCTCCTAGGGATGGCCAGTCCCATGAAAATCTTTGACCCAATATACCATCACACAGCCATGATTTTATAAACTTGATTATCTACACTAAATAGTGCACCCCACACTAATTCCTAGATAATTTACATCAT